>JAYESD010000003.1:150759286-151359286 GCA_036927565.1 Tuctoria greenei
AGCCGCTCGAACTACTTCACATGGACCTCTTCGGACCGTCCACCTACCAAAGCCTTGGCGGTAATCTCTATTGTCTCGTTATCGTTGATGATTACTCTCGCTATGCTTGGACTTTGTTTTTAGGTGACAAGGGTGAAACTCCGGAAGTCTTCAAGACCTTTGCAAAACGAGCTCAACGGGAATTCCAACTTCCCATCATCAAGGTCCGGAGTGACAACGGCACCGAGTTCAAGAACTACAATATTGGGGAGTGGTGTGACCGTGAAGGAGTCAAGCACGAATTTTCGGCTACATACACCCCTCAACAAAATGGTGTTGTTGAGAGAAAGAACAAGACACTAATCACCCTCGCGAGAGCCATGCTTGATGATTATGGGACGTCGGAGAAGTTTTGGGCGGAAGCGATCAACACGGCATGCCATGCCGCCAATAGAGTCTACCTTCATCGACTTCTCCAAAAGACTCCCTACGAGCTCCTCATTGGGAGAAAGCCCAACATCTCCTACTTCCGGGTCTTCGGATGCAAGTGCTACATCTACCGCAAGAAAAGACTTGGTAAGTTTGAAAGAAGGTGCGATGTTGGTATTTTCCTTGGTTATGCGTCAAACTCAAAGGCATATCGAGTATTCAACCAAACCTCCGGGTTAGTTGAAGAAAGTTGTGACGTTGAGTTTGATGAGACTAATGGCTCCCAAGAGGAGAGTTTTGGTCATGATGATATAGATGATGAGCCTCTACGAGAAGCTATGAAGAACATGACCATAGGAGACATCAAGCCCGAAGTTGAGGAGAGCCATGATCAAGGGGGAGCTTCAAGTCCGAACATCAATACCTCCATGGCGCCTCAAGTGGATGAAGAAGAAGACAAAGATGATCCACTGCCTATGCAAGACCAACAAGCCACACAACACCAAGAAGAAGATGAAGTCCAAGATGAAGTCCAACCACAAGATGAGCAAGATACTTCACCACCACCAAGTGACTCACAACCGTTGATGAGACATGGGCGCATCTCCAAGGCACATCCAATGGATCAAATCATTGGAAGTCCTTCACGGGGAGTAAGTACTCGTTCACGTCATGTTGCATCCTTTTGTGAGCACTACTCTTTTGTGTCGTGTGTAGAACCCAAAAGCATTGAGGAAGCTCTCCAAGACTCCAATTGGGTGATGGCTATGCAAGAGGAACTCAACAACTTCACCCGCAATGAAGTTTGGGTGTTGGAGGAGCGACCCAAGGACAAGAATGTGATTGGAACGAAGTGGGTCTACCGCAACAAGCAAGATGAGAATGGCGTGGTGGTCCGCAACAAAGCTAGGCTTGTGGCGAAGGGATTTGCTCAAGTTGAAGGTTTGGATTTTGGGGAGACATTCGCCCCGGTAGCACGGTTAGAAGCTATCCGCATACTCCTTGCTTTTGCTTCTCATCATAATATCATGCTTTATCAAATGGATGTTAAAAGTGCATTTCTCAATGGCTATATTAATGAACTTGTGTTTGTTGAGCAACCTCCCGGGTTTGAGGACCCAAGAAACCCTAACCATGTTTTTAGGCTAAACAAAGCACTCTATGGACTCAAGCAAGCTCCAAGGGCATGGTACGAGCGCTTAAGGGACTTCCTCGTCATGCAAGGTTTCAAGATTGGGAGGGTGGACACTACACTCTTCACCAAGGACATCGACGGAGACTTATTTCTTTGTCAAATTTATGTCGATGATATTATTTTTGGCTCAACTAACAAAGCTCTTAGCCATGAGTTTGGCAAAATGATGTCTAGGGAATTCGAGATGTCGATGATTGGAGAGCTCAACTTCTTCCTAGGATTTCAAATCAAGCAACTTCAAGAGGGGACCTTCATCCATCAAGAGAAGTACACTAAGGACCTCTTGAAGAAATTTGAGATGGGAGATTGTAGCTCAAGAAGCACTCCAATGGCGACAAATTGTCATCTCGACGCGGACATGGACGGTAAATCTATTGATCAATCTCATTACCGTTCCATGATTGGTTCATTGCTATATCTTACCGCATCTAGGCCCGATATTATGTTTAGTGTGTGCTTGTGTGCTCGCTTTCAAGCGGCACCTAAAGAATCGCACAAGAAGGCGGTCTTTAGGATACTTCGGTATCTCAAGCATACCCCAAGTGTAGGTTTGTGGTACCCCAAGAACGCTAGTTTTCATCTCTTAGGTTACTCGGATTCGGACTTTGCCGGATGCCGTGTTGACCGCAAGAGTACCTCCGGGGGTTGCCACTTACTTGGGCGTTCCCTAGTTTCTTGGTCAAGCAAGAAGCAAAATTCCGTGGCTTTGTCCACCGCGGAGGCGGAGTATATAGCGGCCGGTGCATGTTGTGCCCAAATCCTATATATGAAGCAAACCCTCTTGGACTTTGGAATTAAGTTTGGTTGTGTGCCTCTCCTTTGTGACAATGAAAGTGCGGTTAAGATAGCTAGAAACCCCGTTCAACACTCCCGCACTAAGCACATTGATATTCGCCATCACTTCTTACGGGACCATGAGGCTAAGGGAGAAATCTCTTTGCAAGGTGTTAGGTCCGAAGAACAATTGGCGGATATCTTCACCAAACCACTTGATGAGAAAACTTTTTCTAGGCTTAGAAGTGAGTTAAATGTGCTAGATGCATCTAACGTCATGTAAATTGCTATGGTCATGTAAGGTTGCATATCATATAGGTCTTGTCTAACTCCCAAAGGATAGGGGTGAGCTAGAAATAGTTTTCCCTGAGGAAGCCTTTGGAAGGTTTAAACTTGGCAAGATAGATTTATTTTATGCCTTGCATGATCCCTGCCATATAAACTTGCACTCATTTTATGTCTTGCACTATAATTTGTTTGGCATTGCATACGGTAGAATTGTCACAAAGGGGAACCCACATCATGAGAAGGAGACTTGTTTGAAATGCAATATCTCAACTCATATGATGTGGAAAGAGCAAAATTCTAAAGGAACACGCTTTAATGAGATAGAAGTTTTCATACTCTACCTCACAAAGCATGGGCCTTACATTTTATTTGGATATTTTTCCTCTATTTTTCTCGGTGTTCCATTTGCATTAAGGCCTAGCCAAGCTATTGGCATATTAGCTTTTTAAGGGGTAAGGGGTTGCCCAAAAAGTCCTAAGACATGTGTTTTCTTCTCAATTGTTTGTTCGGTCAAAGGACATATATGGGATGTTTTCGTTCTGTTGCCATCGGATTATCCGATGTCCCTGTCAATCCCTCATCGGTCAAATAGGTGTTCAATCCTCAAAGCCCAACTCTGTCAGAACCTCAGATGATCCGACGAGTTCATCCTGGAAAACATCGGTCCATCCGATGTTCACTCTTCTGGAGCGGTGATCTATTCAACCGATGTCAACCTCCCTCTAACGTCGGATCATCCGGTGTCAATATCACTCGGTTGAACACCCTTACTGTGCTATTCGACCGATGTTCAAAACCCTAATCATCGGTTCATCCGGTGTCAACAGCAATTCCTGTATATCCTTACTGTTGCAATTGACCGATGTTCACTGCTTCTAGCATCGGTCCATCCGGTGTTGAAAAAACGGCTAGGGTTTGGGCCCCACTATTTAAACTAGCGCGCCGGCCCGACCCCCTCTCTCCCCGACACCCCACGCTCCCGCCGCCGCCGACCGTCGCCTCTCCACGCGCCGCCTCCTCTCCCTCGCCTGCAGCGCCGCCGCCGGCCGCCGCCGCCGCCGCCCCTACTCGCGCCGCCGCCGCCGGCAACCCCCGCGCCGCCGCCGCCCACAGCGCCGCCGCCCAGCGCCGCCACTTGCAGCGCCGCCGCCGCACGCCCACGCCGCCTCCTCCACCCTCGCGCACAAACATCACCGCCGCCACTCACCACCGCGCTCAAGCCTCATCGCCGCCCTTCTCCACCACCAACGTGCGCCATCTCCGGGCCATCTCCTCCTCGCTAGGGTTTCTCGGCCCGGTTGATCATCGTCGCTAAGGTGAGCTTCGTGCCGTGCGACGTCTCTCGTTACTTCTCTCGTCGTTCTTCCTTCATCGTCGCCTAACCCTAGTTCTCCGTCGTCTAGATGGGTCGCGACAGGAAGAACAAGGGCAAGGCCATTGTGGAGCCCGCCGCGAAGAAGAAGAAGCTATCCAAGGAAGAGAAGAAGGCCGTGATGGCCGCTCGCGCCGCCGAGGAGCGTGAGCGTGGCCGAGGAGGGTCCTTGAGGATCCGTGAGGCCCGTCCGAGGCCCCCTCCCGTGGTCGACGACTCCGACGTCGAAGAGGAGCCGGTCGCGCCCCTCGTCCGCCGGCGCTCAGCCCGGACACGTGGGGGTCACGCCGAGGCTCCTCCTCGTCCAAGACCGACGGCTGCCGACCGTCGTGAGGACAGGGAGGCTGAGAGGGACATCCATGAGGAGGACACGACCGTCCTTGTCCGAGAAGGAGTTCGCCTTGTGGATTACCGAAAGATGAAGGCAAAGCAACTCCGGAAGCTCAGATGGAGTGTACTGCTTGAGGAATGGTACCCACAGCCCCGAGAGCTTCTTGTGGATAGTCGGTTCTGGACGGTCACGCAGGCGTCTCTCTACGAGACTTACAGACGCCGTGGCCACAAGCTCTTTCAGCACAACCACTTGGACTGGAGGCAGCTTGCAGTGGCCGCGGAGACTGATGTCCGCCCCTTCTTTGAGAGATACAGAGGGTTGGTGGATCTACTGGACTATGAGAGGAGTGCCTATGTGGAAGAATGGGTCCGTGTCTTCTACGCGACTCTGTACATCTCGGAAGGCAGGCGGTCCATTGCTTTCATGTTCAATGGCCAGTACTACCACCTCACGAGGCAGACCTTGGGGCACATTCTTGGTTTGGAGCTGCACGACACCAGCATACATGAGAAGGTCTATGGGCAGGCAGATCCACCGAGGAGGCCACTTACTGGAGGGGTAGCTCCACAGCTAGACGAGATCCGCTCCCTGTTTGGCTCCTCCTTCTCTCCGGACCAGCCGAGAGTCCCAGCCCTCCTGACTCCAGCTGCGCGCATTGTGCACCTCGCCTTGCGCCGCACGCTCCTGCCGAGGTCAGGGTACTTGGAGGGGTTCACGAGTCTCCAGCAGACCCTCTTGTTCTACATAATGAACGGGATGGATTTCGATATCATAGACATACTTCTCTGCGAGATGGAGGACGTAATCACTGATGGGGTTGGGATGATGAGACAGATGGTCTATGGGCACTGGATCAGTTTTATTTGCTCTATGGTAGTGCCAGAGGGGCACTCAGCACAGGCCCGGCTTGCAGACGAGAGCGTGACCCGCTTCGGTCACTACCGTGCGTCCGCTCCTGGAGACCGCCGTCTTGGCCGTCCAGTTGAGCGCCAGGTCCGGGCCCGCTTGACTGAGGAAGACTGGTCCGACCTAGAGCGGGAGGACGAGAGACTTGCTGAGGCTGAGGCTCAGGGGGAGGACCTGCAGCATATCTGGTCTGAGAGCGACACCGACGACAGTGTCGAGGAGTACTTCCCTCCCCCTCCACCTTCACCGAGGCCGCACGACGCCGAGGCAGGAGGATCAGCTGCTCCGCCACCGACACCACCTCCTGTGTCCGAGGCGCAGGTGACGCAGCCGTCTGAGCTGACGTCGCTTCTCCAGCAGATGATCGAGCAGCAGCGCCAGGACAGGCTCGCTGCTGAGCAGGCCAGGGCAGAGCAGGCTGCTCACTTGGCACAGCTGCAGAGGCAGCAGCAGGAGCTCCAGCTTGAGATCGCCCGTCAGAGGCGAGAGGATACGGACAGGTTCACAAACCTGGTAGATCAGATGCACCGCCGTACCCTCGACCAGCAGCAGCAGACCCAGCAGGCCATGATGGGGATCCTAGGGTTGATCACCAACCTATACACTCAGACCGGGATCGCCCTTCCTTCACAGCAGCCTGGACTGGGGCTGGCTCCAGGTGTCGCTCAGGTGCCTACTACTCCTATCCCTTCGATCAGTATGTCACCTCTTCTGGCACCTAGCGCACCGATTCACTCACCACTGCCGGCGACGACCTTGTTCCAGCAGACACCGGCGTCCGTGGTGAGCGCTCCACTTCCTCCAGCTCCTCCAGCACCTTCGGTCCCTGCTTCCTCTCCTCCAGCACCGGCAGCGGACCCTCCAGTTTCCACCGCTCCGGCAGCCCCTTCGACCGGCGACTCCAGCTCCGACGACTGCGACGGTGCCCAGTTCGTCCTCGCGCCTAGCTCTCAGGGTCAGTAGGCGTTCTGATCCCTTTTTGGTGTCTTGATGCCAAAGGGGGAGAAGGTGTAGGAGAGTTAGGGGGAGTAGTAGTTTCAGGGGGAGTGTGAGTGTGTGTGCTTATCTTTTGTATTCATGCTTGAGTACTCTTTTGTAATTTTAATTAAGCACTCTTTCATTTGTCTCATTTGCTTATGATTTTAATCGATTGAGCTTTTCGCATCAAAAATTTCATTTGCGTTTTACAAGCTAAATGTGTCCTATGCTGTATTCATTGCATATATTCTTGAGTATTTTCATCAAATTCATTATCATTGCGCTTTTAAATATTGTGTTGTCATCAATCACCAAAAAGGGGGAGATTGAAAGCATCTAGGCCCCATGAGGTACGGTTTCGGTGATTAATGACAACCATTCGATATTACTAATGAATTTGTGAATGCAAGGTCTCAATGACACTCAATCAAATGAAATCAAAATTACATTGGAGACCCATATAAAATCAACAAATGAGATCAAACCAAAACATGTGATGACAAGAAGTGAAAGCTCTAACTTGATATCATTCCATACTTGAAGACAATCAAAACAACACTTCAAACAAATGTCAAAGAGGTCACAAGTTCAAAATTCCAAAAGAACAACTCAAAACAACTCGAAGTCAACAAGATTGAACACACCGGATCAAC
The DNA here is from genome assembly GCA_036927565.1 of Tuctoria greenei. Classification (NCBI taxonomy): domain Eukaryota; kingdom Viridiplantae; phylum Streptophyta; class Magnoliopsida; order Poales; family Poaceae; genus Tuctoria; species Tuctoria greenei. Next base: position 150,766,195 of record JAYESD010000003.1, read on the forward strand.
CGACGTTATATGAGTTGACTGCATCGGTCAAATTGGTTCAACTGAAGAAGAAGACCTCAGACAAATACACTCACCGGATCATCCGATGTAAGTGGCTTAGTGCATCGGTCCATCATCACAGATTGCAACACCATTGGACCAAGTGAAGCACCGGATCATCCGATGTGCAGGATTACATACATCGGTCAATCACTCCAGTGAGCCTCAAGATCAAGCAAAATTCTGGAGGAAGAGCCACCGGATCATCCGATGAGAAGACAGTTCAACATCGGTCTAACAACGGTCATATCTGACACAGTGACATCAGCTAATTTGGCTTTGACCGATGATAACTGAAGGGGAGACATCGGATCATCCGGTGTTCGCAGACAAGTGATGTCAGCCTACTTTTCCAACGGCTATCTCGTGGAGGCTGGCTATTTATACCCCTTCAACCTGTCAAATCGACAAGACTTGAAGCCCAGACATACTCTACACATCCTAGAGCATTCAAGCAAGAGAGCTACCACTTTCACATCATTTACTCATCATTTGTACACCAAGAGATAGGCTAGAACTAGCTAGAGATAGTGCTTGGGTGCCTCCACTCTAGGTGATTGGAGTCTCTAGCGTAGTGAGAGCCACAAGGGAGTGTCCCTTGGTGTGTGTAACTTCCGGAGCTTGCCAAGTGGATTGTGGAAGCCCGGAGGATCCCAAAAGTGTACAAGGCTTGAGCTCCACCTTGCCAAGGTTGGCGAACGGAGAAGAATAGTGAAGAAGCCCCTAGTCTCGGTGACTTGGGAGTGGCAAAACCCTTCGGTGGGTGTCACAACGTGGACGTAGGAAGATCCTTGTGATCTTACCGAACCACGGGATAAACTCCGTGTCCCTTGAGCGTTTGCATCCCTCTCCCTTTTTACTCTTATGCAATCTTCATTCCGCAACTTTAAATTATATTGATTGCATAGTTTAATTGCATAGGGAATTGGGCTTTAAGTTGTTAAGTGCTTAATTGTCTTAAAATTTTGAAAGAAAGCCCAATTCACCCCCCCTCTTGGGCGTTTCGATCCTTACAGTTTGTACGACGTATCTTGCTAGACCTAAGCTCAAGCTCGATCAGGCCTGTCCCGTCCTCGATGGTCGGGTCTAGTCCGTTGGTCCATGCTCTCTGGTAGTCGGAGTCCAAACCCCGTCACTAGCCCCCGAGACCTCTAGCATAGTAGCTGGGTACGTCTGTATGCCGTATCTTGTTGGACCTGAGCTCGGGCTCGGGCAAGCCTGTCCCGTCCTCGATGGTCGGGGTCTGGTTCGCTGATCCACACTCTCTGGTAGCGGGGATCCAAACACACCGTCAGTAGCCCCGAGACACTGGCCAAGCAGTCTGATCGGTCGGAGACTGATATGACGAGGTGTGTTCCCTAAGGAAAAGAAGTCAAATCGTGGCTCTATTACCATTACCACATGATTCCTGGTTGGAACGGCATGGCGTTGCCCCCAATTACCATTACCGAACTCTGCGGCGAGCCTCGAAACCCTCTTTGTCATGGACAGGTTATTGTTTTCGCGAATCCGCTTCGCGCCCCCGTCCGCAAGCTTTTCGTGGCTCGAAGGGGGTGAGCTGATCAAGAATTTCCTCGATGGTCGAATTCCCGAGCTCGTTGAGCCGTTTAGCGGTGAAACCCGGTCGTCCTTTTTCCTAAGGACAAGCGAAACTAATTATCCATTTTCGAAGGATCGTTCTTGTCGGGGTTCGGTGCCCACGTTTCATGAGATCCCGCTCGGGACACTTGCGCAGATCCCAGACCTTTCAGGGTTCCGAGCGGCCTCGATGTCGAACCAACGCGGGTTACTGAGGAGGTCGCCAAGCTAGGACTCGGATATGGAGCATCGTAGGTGTCGGGGGTATTCGCTAACCTCAAAACTATCGTATGTGGGCCACCTCGCGTTTATCCATCCCTCGCTCTGGTTTATTCCGGGCGGCCTCGAGACCTCAAGGGTCGGCCTTTCGAACCAGAAACTCGATCAGGGCCCCAAAAGTGGGTCAGATACTTACCCGCCTTAGCTTGGCCCGTTGGGCGACTTTGTGGGCAATGAAGAGGCGTCACTCGACTTCCTTCGCGTCAGGGGAGTCATGGGAGAGCGCCCGACTTCAATTCGGCGTCGTTTGCCAATAGGTGTGTGTAGTTGCGCATCTTTAAGTCGGCGCCGGTTACAAGGAGGCGGTGAGGTGCATCAGTGGGAGCCTTCGGTCTCTGCCAGGCTTTATGGCGACGCTGGTTACGAGGTGTGGCACACTCTTCCAGTTGTGCTTCTCTTTGCGTCGACACCTGCGGGGCTATAAATAGCCCAGCGCCAAACTCATTTTCTCCCACGCCTCGATTCTCTTCTCATTGAGTCCTCCCATCTTTTTCTCCTCTTACCGCTTCGTTTGCAGTTTTGCTGCTCCCTCTGATGGTGAGGGCATGCAAAGGGCATGCCAGGCGAGATCCCACGCCCAATCAGCTTGCGCCGTTGGTTCAGTCGACGAGGGTTCGTCTGGATTCCTGAAGACGAAGGAGGCACCCAGAAGTTCAAGAGCAAAGGAACCACCCGGAGGCTCGGGAATGGAGGAGCCATCTGGGGGCTTGAAGACGGAGGTGTCGCCTTCGTCGAGTGGAGGATGCAGTCGATCCGGACAATAGCGCATCTGACGTGGAACGCTTGTCCGCGTGATCGAAGCCTTGCCGCCTGTTGGTGCACCAAGCTTCAATAGGGAAATAAGTCGGCCGCGTCGGCTTCCCGTGGTCAGCTCCTATATTTGGAGATGAGAGGTCGCCCACAAAAGAACGATAACTCGTGCGACCTCTCATAGGAGTGGCGTGAGGTCGTCGAGGTTGCCGATGTAGGGCACAAAATAGCACCTGCATATGAGCAATGTGATTGATGTAACTTCCCTTTTTTTTTGTGTAATAGAGACTGAGCCATAGTGGACTCTTAATCTATTAAAAGAAAGCTCTCTTTATCTAGTTTTCCATCCTTGTACCTTGATCAAACCGAAGCTTAAAAGCTTTCACAATTCTTTATCCAAGGTCGCGAGGTGCGGAAGGAGTACTCAGGAGGGAAAAAAGGTTTTGGTAAAAATGAAGCTTCCGAGCTTTTCGCCGATCTCTTCAGCGGACGATAGCCCCCAAGTGGCGCGGAACAGTTGGTTCGACCCATCCGTCATGTCGCGCTTGTGGGGTGGGCACTGCTCGAGCCTGTCTGTCGAGGTCGGGGTTGGGGATTCGTCTGAGTTCGAGCACAGAAGATTGTTCATTTTCGTAACTATTAGAGGAGAATGAGTTGATTGTATTTAACACAGGCAATAGAGATAGGTACACCTTATATAGGCTAGCTAGTGTCGTGTGAAACCAAAGCTAAACCCTTTCACACTACACAAATTCATATGCTAACATTAATGACTATGCACAATCCAACACGCCCCTGCAGTCTCAACATCGAGCCACAACAGATGTTGAGACTGGACCGAAACTCCAAGAATAGTAACGACGGGAGCACCTTTGTGGATGTCAGCGAACTGTGACGTCGTCGGGACGTGGAGAACCTGGACCTCGCTACGTGCAACCCGCTGACGAACAAAATGGAGATCAATCTCCACATGCTTCGTGCGTTGATGTTGAACGGGGTTGGTGGAGAGGTAGATGGCGCTGACGTTATCGCAGTAGACCAACGTACTCCGGGCGACCGGGGGGGGGTGGGGGGGGGGGGGGGGGGGGAGCTTCTGAAGTAGCTGCTGAAGCCAGGAAGCCTTAGCCACACCGTTAGCCACGGCGCGGTACTCTGTCTCAGCACTCGAGCGCGACACCACGGGCTGCCGCTTTGAGGACCAGGAGACGAGGTTCCCGCCTAGGAAGACGGCGTAGCCAGAGGCGGAACGACGGGTGTCTGGGCTACCCGTCCAGTCAGCGTCGGTGTAGACGACCAACTCGGAGGCTGAGTCACGTCGAAGGAGGCCATAGTCGACGGTGCCGCACAAGTACCGAAGGATCCACTTCAAAGCAGTGAGGTGCAGCTCCCGCGAGTCATGCATGTGAAGGAACACCTGACGAACCGCGCACGAGATATCCGGCCTGGTGAAAGTGAGGTACTGAAGTGCTCCTGTAGGTAGTCGGGTCACTAACGGGTGTCCCATCGGCAGAAGAGATCTTTGCCTGGGTATTCACCGGCGTGGAGCACGACTTACACTCAGCAATGCTCGTTCGCTCGAGGATGTCCAGACAGTACTGCCGCTGGTGAAGGAACAGGCCACCTGGTCGGTCCTCGACCGCAATACCCAAGAAGTGGTGGAGCTGGCCCAAGTCCTTCATAGTGAACTTCTGTTGTAGGGCAGAGATAGTACACTGAAGGAGAGCCAGGTTGGACGCTGTCACCACAATGTCATCGACATACAGGAAAAGGTAGACAGTGTCACCCTCCCGTCGATAAAACAGCGACGTATCCGACTTGGCTTCAATGAAGCCCAACGACACTAGGAAGGTGGCAAACCGGCTATATCAAGCTCGGGTGCCTGCTTCAGACGGTACAAGGACTTGTTCAGCTTGCAGACCATGTCTATATGAGCTGAATCAACGAACCTTGTTGGCTGACTGCAGTACAACGTCTCCGTCAGAGTACCATGGAGGAAGGCGTTCTTGACATCCAGCTGGTGGACGGGACAAGAATGCAAGAGAGCCAGCGACAACACGTTGCAAACCATCGCCGGCTTCACCACCGGACTGAAGATCTCGTCGTAGTCCACTCCAAGGCGCTGAGTAAAGCCCCGAAGTACCCATCGAGCTTTATATCTCTCCAGGGAGCCATCTGCCTTCCTCTTATGCGTGAACACCCACTTGCCTATGACAACATTGCCACGAGTAGGACGAGAAACAAGGTCACAGGTCCAGTTGGCAAGTAGTGTCGCAAACTTTTCCTCCATAGCGCGACGCTAGTGAGGGTCGGCGGGAGCACTACGGACGGAAGATTGTATAGGCGATACCGAAGGGAAGGCGGACGGTGGAGGCGTCGTCGACGAGAGAGCAATCCCGGAAAAATGCTCAATAGGCTGAAGGACCCCAACTGCACGTCGAGTCACCATCGGGTGAACATGCCTTGGGTCCTGGTGGAGCAAAGGCGGGTGGTACACCAGGGGCTCAACATGAGTAGGCGTCGGGTCACCAACTCGCTCTCGTCCCTGGTACACAAGAGCAGGATTGGCAAATCGCGGGTACCGTGGCTGTGCATGGCGCAGTGCGTGATGTCGGAGATATAGGGGTTGCGTGTGGCGCAGCCGTGGAGGTCGGAGACGCCAGTGTCGTGCGTGGATCGGCAATAGAGGTCAGAAATGTTGGGGCCGCGCGCGTCGCAGTAGAGGTCGGAGACACAGGGCTCGCGCGTGGTGCAGCTGAAGGGTCGGAGATGTCGTGGCCGCGCGTGGCGCGGCTGGTGACCCCGAGGACGACGGGCTGCTGGAGAATGAGCACCAACCCGCCCTCGTCGCTGGTAGACGAGAGCAGGGTCAGTGAACCGAGATGTTGGGATCTCAGGAGGCACAACCGGTGGCGTCTGAGGTGTTGCGCGAGCCGCAGTAGTCAACGTCGGGGACGCTGGGGCAGCGTGTGGCGCAGCGGGTGACGTTGGTGACGCCGAGGCTGCACGCGGCGCAGCAGTCGACGTTGAGGACGTCGGAGCCACGCGTGACGCAACGGGTGTCGTACCTGCAGAAAAAGGCCAAGGCAGTTGTGGTGTAGCAGCCTCGGTGTCAGTAGAAAACATGGAGTCCAACTCTGCGGCTGAAACAGAGGAGGAAGTGGAGAAAGAAAAAGAGGACTTGTCGAATATGACGTGTCGGGAGATCAAAATACGGTGAGTAGTGAGATCCAGACACCAATACCCCTTATGATCAAGAGAGTATCCAAGAAAAACACACTAAGTAGAGCGATGCACAAGCTTATGTGGAGTTTTGGCGGAGAGGTTAGGGTAGCAAGCGCACCGGAAAACTCGAAGGTGGTCGTAAAGAGAGGTGGTGCCATACAAGGCAAAGTACGAGGTAGGTGCCCTAATCGCCTTGGTGGGAAGGCGATTAATGAGGAAAGTGGAAGTCTGACCGAGCGGGAATAGAGGCCTGAAACATCAGGGAGCGCATGACATCATTAGTGGTGCGAATCATACGCTCTGCCTTGCCATTTTGAGAGATATACGGACAAGACATGCGCAACTGGACGCCATGTGCAAGAAGAAAATTATGGAGCGCTGAGTTCTCAAACTCGTGTCTGTTATCACACTGGAGAGCACGAATAGTGCGTCCAAACTGAGTAGACACCCAAACGAAGAAGTGAGAGAGAGCGAAATATGTCTCACACTTCAAACATAAGGGAAAGGTCCACTAAAAATGCGGAAATCATCAATGACCACCAAGTAATATTTAAAACAAAAAACAATGATAATAGGAGAGGTCCACAAATCACACTGAATGAGATCAAAAATATGCTACCACATGAGTCACAGACGTAAGAAACGGAAGCCGAACATGGCGACCAAGTTGACAAGCATGACATAAAGACTCATGTGTGCCCTTAGTATACGAGATAACTGAACTACTGGACAGCTTGGACATAACATCAACGCCAGGATGGCCAAGCTGGCGATGCCAAGTGGTGGACGAAGTTGTCGTAGTCAGAGCAGAAGTCGGAGATGCAGCATTAGTAGGAAGTCGAAGCGTGTACAGGGGCCCAGGACTATCACATCGAAGAAGAAGATGTCAGGTGGAAAGATCTTTCAAAGATAAACCGAAAGAATCAAACTCAACAGAAACATTATTATCAGTGGTAAAACGACGAATAGAAAGCAAGTTCTGAATGATATCCGGAGCGACAAGAACATCATTAAGTTGAAAGGAACCCAGAGATCCCGAGTCACCTGCTAAGGTGACCGAAAGAACAGACCCATTCCCGACAACGATAGATGAAGGAAACAAAAGGTGAGGAAGGTTGGTAGAAGAGAGTATATCAGTGTTAGTAGTGGTGTGGTACGAGCCTCCGAAATCAGCCACCCAGTCAGCAGCAGCAGGTGGTGTGAGGTGCATGGTTCTGAACGAAGATGCCAGTGACTGGCGGTCCCACCCCGGGGGCGGCTCCTGGAGTGTTGCCGGCGGCTTCGAGTACCCAGTAGGGTAGTCAGTGCCCCCGTAGATCTAAGTCGACAACCCATCGGCGAGGTAGGCGGGTCCAATGTAGCCCGCGTGGGCCATGTACGCTGGCTGAGGATGCAGCTGGCGTGGAGAAGACCCGGAGATGGCCTAGGCCACATGGAGATCTGGCCAGTCCGCAGGTTGTAGGGTGGCTGTGCCCTAGCCAGGAGGTGTGTGCCAGCCAGAGGAGCCGCGCCAGCCAGAGGGGCGGCGCCGGCCGGGGAAGGAGCGGCGGCTGAAGGCGACAGCAGTGGCTGCGCACCAGCCAAATAGTGTGCGGCGGCCAGGGGCGCCACGCTGGCTAGGAGAGGGGTGTCGGCGACGGGAGGCGCAGCGGCCAGCGGCCGCGGTGGGGGCTGCGCATGTGGCGGCGGCTGGGGAGGTGGAGGGCTAGGTTTAGAGTAACCTGGCTAATGATACCATATTAAAGGAGAATTAGTCGATTGTATTCAACACAGGCAATACAGATAGATACACCTTAAATATGCTAGCTAGTGTAGTGTGAAACCAAAGCTAAACACTTTCATACTACACAAATTCATATGCTAACATTAATGACTATGCAAAGTCTAACAGCAAAAAGTAAAATGATTGAAGAATGTGGGGAAAGAACACTTAGCTACGTTGTCGTATCCACAGCTCGAAGTTCTCACAGGTAGAAGTCCTAGACGTTCGATGTTGTCCGCACTAGAGAAAATGTTTTCATTGATAATTGTCGGCTAATAGCCTCCCGGGCTTTAACGGTGTTGGTCACCATGTAGGGGCCCCCCTTTGGGGAGGACAGCTCGGGCTTGTTTGGTTGGTGCAAATCCCTCGTTAGATCAGGTTGCCAGTCAAGAAAGCTCGGTGCTGAGTTTGTCGCTCGTGAGGGTAACGTGATGCCCGTTGGTAGGGGGGGGGGGGGGGGGGGGGGGGGGGATGTCGCGGTTCGGTAGTGTTGCCACTTGACGCCTAAGCCCGAACCGCTGGGGTCGGTCTTAGTATTGGTTAATTAAAATAAACAATCTATCGATTGGAGAGAGAGAGAGAGATACTCAGCTCCCAATTGTCGGGTAGTGTGGTGCCAATTCTAGCCGTCTTCACCGGGCCTTTGGGGTTGGTCTGGGTCCAGCTTAGGCCTTTCGAAGATTTGAGGGAGCCTCCGGGCGTTAGCTCGAGAGACCTTGTTGAGCTCGACCTCCGCGACCGCTGTCGAGCCAATGTTTGTAGTCATGCTACATCCCGAGCGTCTTTGACCAGGCTCGAGCTCCGAGTTCGGGCCATCATTATCGTTGTAGCAGTTTCTATGACATGGTGAAGTCGGTGCAAGTGGGGCTTGTGTTGTGAACCCACGTTGTGTGTCACGAACCCGCGTCGTACTCACGTGCTCTTCGTCGAGCCTCAGGGGTTTTGACGGAGGTCCGGCAGCCCTAAGCGCTTGTCGCGCCAACCATGCGGCCATGGTCGCTTCGTCGTGCCGCGATGCAGACCGTGGTTGCCGCCAGTGAACCTGTTCGTACGATGATGACAGCAAGCTAGGTCGTGGTGCGTGAGTGGGTGTACACCACCAGATGGGGTCTCCCCCATTGCCAGTAGTTGGGCTCAGTTTGCAGCGGAATGTCGCTCTGCGCTCGAGTCAACGTATCGCTGACCCTGCTGTAGCTCTGCCTAGGAACCAGTGCCTCATCTACCAATTCACATGGGCCCGCGTGCGCGTCCCCATGAAGCTTTGTCGCTTCCCGCGCCTGACTGGTGGTGGCCTCTCCTACCGCTTGGGTGTTTTCCTTTGTTGTTGCAAGCAACAGAAGTAATGACGATGAACGCCGGAGGATTCCTCGAATGACAACGACGTAAGCAGCACCGCAAGCCTTGAAGGATGGCGAGTACTCCCAGCTAGTCAGCCAGCCCGCGGCGCCGTGCTTCCTGTCGTTCGAGGTAGGGTTGCGACGAGGGGTCGACAACCTGACAGTGATGGAGTTGAAGCTAGCGTCGCTCTCCGGAATGCAGTGAAGGGATGGCGACGCGTAGTCGACAATCCTCACGAAGGATGGTGCCAGAACGCTATCGGTGCATCTGTGTCGTCGTCGACTGCCACTTGTCAAATCTCACCGTGCGTTCCATCTCCAAGATGGCCTAGCTATTTAGACACAAGGATTTATACTGGTTCAGACAAGATACCCTACGTCAAGTGTCGCTCTTCTGCTCTTTCTTGATTGAGAGAGGGGAGTGTTGTTACAAGGGTGTGAACGTTCGATGACTGTGTTTTGAGTCGTGTGTGTCTCACGTTTGCACGCCAAACCCTCTTGTGGGACGTGTATGTTCGTCCGCCGAACGTCTCGCTTTTGAAGGTAGCCTTCGAGCCCCTTTTATTGGTACCTCGGGCATGCCTTGTCTAATCGTCTATCTACCCCGACTCTCCTCATAAATGGAGCAGGGGTTACAATGTTTCTTATCCCTTCGTGGTACCCTCATGCGTGGCTCGGGGCAAGGTCGGGTCGCAGAAGTCGTCGCTACGTCTGTCCTCCTCTGCGCCTGCTCTAGTCTCGTTACCTATCGGTGGCATGTTGCAGTATGCTATTGCTGCCGTGCCGGATGGGACGGGGCATGGCAAATGTCGGCAGGGTCTGTGACCCCATGTCAAGATAAACTCAATCATTGTCATCCTTCTGCCGCTGAAGTCGTTCGCGAAGCTCGTGCCGTATTGAATGCAAATACCCGTCGTGTTCCCAAGCTCGGGCTCAGGCGGGCTCGTCTTGACCTCAATGGTCGGGTAAGCTCGTGGCTGACCTCAATGACCAGGGGTCTCGCCGCCAGTGTTTTCAATCCTCGCCTGGACGCCTAGGCGCCTGCCGGTCGCCTTGACGCCTAGGTGGGCGCCTAGGCGAGCTCTAGGCGAGGAAGATAGCGCTAGAGCAGGGGAGGGAGAGGGGTGCCGAAGCAGAGACGAGAGGGCCGCGACAGCAGGGGAGGGAGATGGGTGCCAGAGCAGGAGAAGGGGAGGGGCGCCGGAGCAGGAGCCGCCACGGGCGATGGGCACCGGGACAGAAACCGCAGAGCCGCCACGGGTGAGATGAGGCAAGCGACGGCCAACGGGTGACAGCGCAGGGGGCGGGCGGGGCACTAGATGGTAGTATTGCAACTTTGTAAGGCCTAAAGGCCCAATACCTATAGGGTTTTTTTAACACCAGCCCGACTAGTCTGGTCAAACCGTCTATTCTTTTGGCTGCTGATCCAACGATTCGTCTGCTTCTTCCCCGTGACTGGATAGAGCCAGCCGACGCGCTCCCCTTTCCCAGATGCAGCGATGCTTCGTCTCCTCTCCCTCCGGTGCTTCAAGCTGCAGCGCCCCCTGCCTCGCCTCCCCTCCCGTCTCCTCCTTGCGTGCCTCTGCCTGGCTCATCCCGACAGCTTGCGCTTGTGCGGACGCCTTAACCGAACGCCTAGGCCACTTCAAGCGAGGCGAGCGAGCCTGGCATCCCTACCGGAGCGACTGGACACCTAGGCGGCAACTAGGCGACGCCTCAAAAACGCTACTCGTTGCCGACCTCGATGATCGCTGATCGAGTGTCGGGCAAGTAGATTGGTACGTTTGGACGCTGTATCTTGTTGAACCCGAGCTCAAAAACGCTACTCGCTGTCGACCTCGATGATCGCTGATCGAGTGCCGGGCAAGTAGCTTGGTACGTCTGGACGATGTATCTTGTTGAACCCAAGCTTGAGCTCGGGCAAGCCTGTCCCGTCCTCGATGGTTGGGGCTTGGTTCGCTGATCGACGCTCTTATTGGAAGGTGTAAAAGGGAAAATTAGGGTTTCATAATGGGGTGTCAAGAGTACATATAGCCCTAAGGGAGGGAGAGGGGTGCCGAAGCAGAGACGAGAGGGCCGCGAGAGCAGGGGAGGGAGAGGGGTGCCAGAGCAGGAGAAGGAGAGGGCCGCCGGAGCAGGAGCCGCCACCGGCGATGGGCGCCAGGACAGAAACCGCAGAGCCACCACGGGTGAGATGAGGCAAGCGACAGCCAATGGGTGACGGCGCAGGGGGCGGGCGGGGCACTAGACGGTAGTATTGCAACTTTGTAAGGCCCAGAGGCCCAATACCTATAGGGTTTTTTTAACACCAGCCCGACTAGTCTGATCTAACCGTCTATTTCTTTGGCTGCTGATCCAACGATTCGCCTGCTTCTTCCTCATGACTGGATAGAGCCAGCCGACGCGCTCCCCTTTCCCAGATGCAGCGATGCTTCGTCTCCTCTCCCTCCGATGCTTCTTCAAGCTGTAGCGCCCCCTGCCTCGCCTCCCCTGCTGTCTCCTCCTCGTGTGCCTCTGCCTGGCTCATCCCGACAGCTTGCGCTTGTGCGGACGCCTTAACCGAACACCTAGGCCACTTCAGGCGAGCGAGCGAGCCTGGCATCCCTACCGGAGCGATTGGACACCTAGGCGGCAACTAGGCGACGCCTCAAAAACGCTACTCGCTGCCGACCTCGATTATCGCTGATCGAGTGTCGGGCAAGTAGCTTGTTACGTCTGGACGTTGTATCTTATTGAACCCAAGCTTGAGCTCGGGCAAGCCTGTCTCGTCCTCGATGGTTGGGGCTTGGTTCGCTGATCGACGCTCTTATTGGAAGGTGTAAAAGGGAAAATTAGGGTTTCATAATGGGGTGTCAAGAGTACATATAGCCCTAAGGGGCTAGATACATGGGTCCGGCCCAATACCCCAACAAACAATACACATATAGTCCACCCCCCCCCCCCCGGCAGTCACAGGTGATGTTGAGAATGGAATGAAACTCGGACAACAACAACGAAGGGAGACCCTTTGTGAAGATGTCAACGAACTGCGACGACGTCGGGACATGGAGGACCCGGATCTCGCCACGGGCAACCCGCTCACGAACAAAGTGAAGATCGATATCCACATGCTTCATGCGCTGATGCTGGACGGGGTTGGTGGAGAGGTCGACGGCACTGACGTTGTCGCAGTAGACCAACGTGCTCCGGACGACGGGGGAGTGGAGCTCCTGAAGCAGCTGCTGGAGCCAGGCGGCCTCAGCCACGCCGTTAGCAACCGTGTGATGCTCTGCCTCTGCACTGGAGTGCGACACCACGGGCTGTCGTTTCGAGGACTAGGAGACGAGATTACCACCTAGGAAGACGGCGTAGCCAGAGGTGGACCGACAGGTGTCCGGGCAACCCGCCCAGTCCGCGTCGGTGTAGACGACCAGATCAGAAGCCAAGTCACCCCGAAGGAGGCCGTAGTCGAGGGAGCCGCGCAGGTACCGAAGGATTTGCTTCACGGCAGTGAGATGTGGCTCCCGTGGATCATGCATGTAGAGGCACACCTGCTGAACCGCGTAGGAGATGATTGGCCTCGTGAAGGTGAGAGGTACTGTAGAGCACCTGCAAGACTCCTGTAAATGGTGAGGTCAGCAACAGGGGCGCCATCGACGGAGGAGACCTTGGCCTGGGTGTCCACCGGAGTGGAGCACGGCTTGCAATCAGCCATGCCCGCTCGCTGGAGGATGTTCAGGCAGTACTGTCGCTGGTGGAGAAACAGGTTGCCCGGGCGGTGCTCGACCGTAACACCGAGGAAGTGGTGGAGCTGGCCCAGATCCTTCATCGCGAACTCCCGTTGTAGGGCGGAGATCGTGCTCTGAAGGAGATCCGGACTAGACGCCGTGAGGACGATTTCATCGACGTCGAGGAGGAGGTACACAGTGTCCCCCTCACAACGGTAGACGAAGAGCAAGGTGTCCGACTTGGTCTCGACGAAACCAAGGGAGGCCAGGAAGGAGGCGAACCGGCTATACCAAGCCCGGGGCGCCTCCTTCAGGCTGTAGAGGGACTTGTTCAGCCAGCAGACCATGTCTGGGCGAGTTGAATCAACAAACCCTGTTGGCTAACTGCAGTACACCGTCTCTGTTAGCGTGTCGTGGAGGAAGGCGTTCTTGACGTCCAACTTGCGGACAGACCAAGAACGCGAGAAAGCCAACGACAGAACGATCTGAACCGTCGATGGCTTCACCACCGGGTTGAAAGTCTCGTCGTAGTCGACACCAGGGCGTTGAGTGAAGCCTCGAAGAACCCACCGAGCCTTGTACCTCTCGAGAGACCCATCCGCCTTCTTATGCGTGAATACCCACATGCACGTGACAACATTACCACGACCAGGACGAGGAACCAAGTCCCACGTCCGGTTGGCAAGTAAGGTCGCATACTCTTCTTCCATAACCCGACGCCAGTGGGGATCGGCGAGGGCGCTACGGACAGAAGAGGGGATACGCGAGATGGGTGAAGAGGAAGGAAGTGGGGAGGTCATCGAAGAGAGGACGACCTCGGAGAACCGCTCCACCGGCCGTAGAACTCCAGTCGCCCGTCGGGTAACCATCGGGTGGACGTGATTGGGGTCCCGATGGAGCAGTGGGGGGTGGTACACCGGAGGCTCGGGGTAGGAGGAGGCCGGTGCACCAACCCGCACTCGTCGCTGATAGACAGGAGCGGTTTCGGCGTACCGAGACGTCGGGGTCGCGCGTGGCGCAACGGGCAATATCGAGGACGTCGGGGCCAAGCGTGGCGCAGCGGGCAACGTCGGGGCAGCGCAAGGCACAACGAACGACGTCGAGGGCGCCGGGGCAACCCAAGGCGAAGTCGTGCGTGGCGCAACAAGTGGGTAACTTGCAAGAGGTAACAGACAAGGTCGTTGTATAGGAGCGACCTCAGGGTCAGTAAAGAAAAGGGTATCCAACTCAGTGGCAGAGTCAGAGGACGAGGTGGAAAACGGGAAGGAGGACTCGTCGAAGATGACGTGTCGAGAGACCAAGATACGACGGGTGGCAAGGTCAAGGCACCGGTACCCCTTATGATCAGGGGAGTACCCGAGAAAAACACACAGAGACGAGCGAGACGCAAGCTTATGAGGAGCTGTAGCGGAGAGATTAGGGTAGCAAGCGCACTCAAACACTTGAAGGTGGTCGTAGAGATGAGTGGTGCCGAAAAGGGCAAAGTAAGGAGTGAGAGCACTAATGGCCTTAGTAGGAAGGCGGTTAATGAGGAAGGTGGCGGTGTGAAGAGCCTCTGCCCAGTACCGAGCAGGAACAGAGGCCTGAAACATCAAGGAACGCATGACATCGTTAGTGGTACGAATCATGCGTTCGGCCTTGCCGTTCTGTGGGGAAGTGTACGGGCAAGACATACGTAACTGGACACCGTGAGAGAGAAGGAAGTCACGGAACGAAGAGTTGTCAAACTCGCGTTTCTTATTGCACTGAACGGCTTGAATAGTGCGCCCAAGCTGGGTGGACACCCACGCGAAGAAGTGAGAGGGCGACGAACGTATCAGACTTCAGTTGCAAGGGAAAGGTCCACGAATAGTGAGAAAAAATCATCAAGAATCACCAAGTAGTACTTATAACCCGAAACACTCATAATAGGAGAAGTTCAAAGATCACAGTGAATCAGATCAAAAATCCGCTCAACATGAGTAACAGAGTGCGGAAAAGGAAGCCGAACATGGCGACCAAGCTGACAACCATCTCTGGTAGCCGGGGTCCATAACCTTGTCATGTAGGAATTCCAACTTTCTTTAGCAGAAAAAATAGCGGACATAAATAATAAAATTCAGTACCAATATTTGCATGGATATAACAACACCAAGACCTGATTTAACATAAAATATTATTTGGTTCTAGCTTTGAACTGCAACAAGAATTGAAGTAAAAATTGCACAATTAAGTTAAGTATGAGTTTTTAGATAACTGACAGTACCTTTCCAGCTCTAGATGCCTTGATGAGCAACCATGCATATTTCCTTTGATCTAGATGGTAATGAGAGAGAGTCATCTCTCTGTACACATATTCAAAGTATTCCCACTGTTGGGCAGATGCACATGCTTCAAGCATAGAGCAGTAGGTATATGCATCTGCTTTAAGTGATGAATGTTCATGGCCAAATGTCCAAGAAGCCTTGGTGGTTTCAAACAAGGCCTTGGCCTTCCCAAACATATCACAGCATCCATACACTTTCAACATGACATTTACTGTCCCAATATTAGGTGTGCAGTGGTCCTTCATTGACTCAAATATAGAAATACACTCATAGATGAACCCACCATCATATGAGGCTAGCATCATACCAGTAAATGTGTACTCCAGTGGTTTAGTAAGGGGAATCTGTTTCAGCTTCTCAACCTGAAGGAGAATTAATTATAAGCAAATTACAACAACAACAAAACCTTTGTCCCAAGATCGTTGTGGTAATGCAAGAAATGAAACCCAACAATTTTAAAAAAAAAATAAAATAAAAGAGAGAGAAGAGTCAACAAAGTACGAGTAAATTAAGATTCCAGCACATGAGTTGCTGATTTCCGTATAGTAGTATCATGAGTTAAGTCTCCATATACATTACAATCCCTAAAGTCTCACCCGCCCGCCCCATCGACGAGCCTCTTCCGCCGCCCCCTCGCCGCAGTGCAGCCCGGCCTGGCCCACCACCGCCTCCCATAGTGGAAGGAGAGAGAAGGTGAGAGGTTAGGGTAAAGAGGATAGCATTTTATATGGCCACCATCTGAAAAGAGAACCGTCAGATCTCATCTGACGGTTCAACTAAATTGGATCGACTCGGTCGGCCTAGCGCCAAGCCATGACTCAAACCAACACCTACGGCTCCGCCCACCCACCTGCCACCACCTCCGCTTCGACGCTGCACGCCGACACTCCTCCACCTACACCGCCGCCGTCAGCCTAGGCGTCCGAGCGCGGTTTTAGAACACTGGCTGTGAACACTACTACAAACTGGATGTCTTTATGACAATGTAACAAGAGAAAAGTGCAATGCAGTATGAGAATTTATGTTGCAATATCACTTTCAAGCTAAAAATGGTCTTATCTGCTGCTATAGTAGTCAAAAGAACAAGAGTGGCAATTTGCTGACAACGAGTTAGAATTGATCTATTCACTTTGAACAATGTTAAGCTATTATGTGCTGACCAGTTGCACCCAAAAGCTTAAGCTGATGGAGAAGGACAGGCAATTCACTTATACACTCCAACACTCCCCCTCAGTTGAGGCTCCCTCGGGCCTCTAACGTGAAAAATAGGAGTGGACATGCGTACGCGAGGATTCGAACTCGAGACCTCTGGCTCTGATACCATATTAAAGGAAAATAGAAAATGCTTAGATTGATTGATAGTGTCATGGATACAAATAGCCCTAGGGGGCAAGATACATGGACCATTGGCCCAATAAGGCACAGGCCAAAAACCCACACACATATATAGTCTAACAACCCCTACAGTCCCAACATCTAGCCGCGGCAAATGTTGAGACTGGACCTGAACTCAAAGAACAATAATGAAGGAAGGCCCTTCGTGAAGATGTCAGCGAACTACGACGACGTCGGAACGTGTAGAACCCGAACGGCACCGAGGGCGACCCGCTCACGAGCGAAGTGGAGGTCGATCTCCACATGCTCGTACGTTGGTGTTGGATGGGGTTGCTGGAGAGGTAGACAGCGCTGACGTTGTCACAGTAGACCAACGTGCTCCGTGTGAGTGGGTTGTGGAGCTCCTGTAGTAGCAGCTCCAGCCAGGAAACCTCAGCCACACCATTGACCACGACGCGACACTCGACCTCAGCGCTGGAGCGGGAGATGACGGGATGCCGCTTCGACCACCAGGAGACGAAGTTGCCGCCCAGGAACACGGCGTAGCTAGAGGTGGACCTACGCGTCCGGGCAACCTGCCCTATCAACGTCGGTGTAGACGACCAACTCGGACGTCGAGTCACGATGGAGAAGAAGGTCGTAGTTGAGGGTGCCTCACAGGTACTGAAGGATCCGCTTCACAGCAGTGTGGTGCGGCTTATGAGGATCGCGCATGTGAAGGCACACCTGCTGAACAGCGTAGGAGATATCTGGTCTGGTGAAGGTGAGGTACTAGAGAGCACCTGCAAGACTCCTGCAAGACTCCTGTAAGCAGTGGGATCGCTGACGGGGTCCCATTGGCAGAGGAGATCTTAGCCTGGGTATCCATTGGAGTGGAGCACGACTTCCAATCAGCCATGCCCGCTCGCTGAAGGATATCTAGACAGTACTGTCGCTGGTGAAGGAACAAGTCATCGGGTCAGTGCTCGACCTCAACACCCAACAAATGATGAAGTTGGCCCAAGTCCTTCATAGCGAACTCCCGCTACAAAACAGATATGGTGCACTGCAGAAGAGTCGGGCTGGAGGATGTGAGCACAATGTCATCAACGTAAAGGAGAAGATACATAGTGTCACTCTCAAGCCGATAGACAATGAGCAAGGTGTTCGACTTGGCCTCTACAAAGCCCAGCGAGACCAATGAGGAGGCAAACCGACTATACCATGCTCGTGGTGCCTACTTCAGACCATACAGGGACTTGTTTAGCTTGTATACCATGTTTGGGTGAGGTGAATCAACGAACCTTGTCAGCTGACTGCAGTAGACAGTCTGTCAGAGTGCCGTGGAGGAAGGCGTTCTTGACGTCTAGCTGGTGGACCGGCCAAGACCGCGAGAGAGCCAACTACACAATGGTGCGAATCATCACCGGCTTCACCACCAGACAGAAGGTCTCATCGTAGTCAACTCTAGGGCATTGAGTGAAGCCCTGAAGTACCCACCGAGCCTTGTACCTCTCCAGTGAGCCATCCATCACCTTCTTATGCGTGAACACCCACTTGCCTCTGACAACATTGTCACGACAGGGACGCGGTACCAAGTCCCAGGTCCGGTTGGCAAGCAGGGCCCCATACTCCTCCATAGCGTGACGCCAGTAAGGATCGGCGGAAGCGCTACGGACAGAGGACGGTATAGGCGAAATCGAAGAGGAAGCGGTCGGTGGAGAAGTCGTCGACGAGAGGACGACGCCGAAGAACCCCTCAACAGGCTGAAGAACACCTGCATCCCGTCGAATCATCATTGGATAGACGTAACGGGGGTCACGGTGGAGCAGAGGTGGGTGGTAGACCGGGGGCTTGGTGCGAGAGAAAGCTGAAGCACCAACCCGCGCTCGTTGCTGATAGACAAGAGCGGGATTGGCAAAACGAGGCGTCGAGGCCGCGTGGGGCGTAGCAGGCGGTGTTCGGGACGCGCGTGGCACAACAGGCGGCGTCAGAGACGCGGGAGCGATGTGTGGCGCAGCAGGCGACACCGGGAAATCCGGAGTACCAACCCACGCTTGTCGCTGATAGATAAGAGCAGGGTTAGCGAAACGAGACGTCGAGTTCGCGCGTGGCGCAGCAGGCGGCGTCGGGGACGCCGGGACCGCATGTGGTGCAGCAGGAGACGCCGGGGCCGCGCGGGGCGCAGCAGGTGGCATCGGGGACACTGAACCCGCGCGTGGCGCAGCAAGCGGCGTCTGGGACGCCAAAGCCGCGCGTGGCGCAGTAGGCGTCGTCAGGGACGCCGGGGCCACACGTGGAGCACCAAGAGGCGTCGAGGCCACCAAGGCTGCGCGTGGCGCAGTAGGAAGCACCAGACCTGCAGGAATAAAAGGAGAAGGCAATTGTACAGGAGCAATCTCGAGGTTAGTAGGAAATAGAGAATCCAACTCGGTAGCTGAGTTGGAGGAAGAGATGGACAAAGGGTAGGAGGACTCATCGAAGACGATGTGTCGAGAGATTAAGACATGGTGGGTAGTAACATCAAGGCAGTGATACCCCTTATGATCAGGAGAGTACCCAAGAAAGACACGAGTCAAGCGGGGCGCAAGCTAGTGTGGTGTCGTGGCGGATAGGTTAGGGTAGCAAGCGCACCCGAAGACTCGAAGGTGCTCGTGGGAAGCAGTGGTGCCGAACAAGGCAAAGGAAGGAGTGGGAGCATAAATCGCCTTAGTGGGAAGGCGATTAAGGAGGAAAGTGGCGGTGAGAAGAGCCTCTGCCCAATACCGGGCGGGCGGCAGAGGGCTGGAACATCATGGATCGCATGATGTTATTGGTGACCCGAATCATGCGCTCGACCTTGCCGTTCTGAGGAGAAGTGTACGGGCAAGACATGCACAATTGGACACCGTGAGAGAAGGAAGTTACGGAGTGCAGAGTTATCAAACTCGCGCCCGTTGTCGCACAGGATGGCACGAATGGTGACCGAACTGAGTGGAAACCCAAGCGAAGAAGTGAGACAACGTGGGGAATGTCTTAGACTTCAGATGCAAAGGAAAGATCCAGCAGTAGTGAGAGAAGTCGTCAAGTACTACAAGGTAGTACTTGCGGCCTGACACGTTGGGAACTGGAGAAGTGAAAGTGCATCTAGGATCCCCGTGGGTTTTGGATGATTGATGACGACAATTAAGTGACTAATGAGCTCAGTGATCTTAAGCACAGGTGTGGACTCATGTGGAAACACAATTCCTCAAAAAGGAAAAGGATGAAAGCGGCGATGTCAACTCGAAAAGGAGAAACTAGGATTTCTAGTGTGTCGAGTTTAGACTAGCCAAATATGTGTGAGGATGTGTGTGTAAAGTGCATTGAGATCAAGTTGGGAGCTCAAAGCGGTTTAGAGGTCAAACCTTTTGAGAGAAAAGAGTTGAAAGGAATCTGGCAGTAGGGTGGTCTTGGTTATACTAGAGGTGGAAAGCAAAATGCCAAAACCTCCAAGTATTGCAAAGACTTGATTGTTTTTGTCAAGGGAAGCTCATCCCCAACTAAAATTGAGAAGAGTACTTCAACTAGCACCTACTTGCCTAAATCTGAATCGCATCCTCTATTTCATGATTTTGATGCATCATATGTTTTGATGAGGAACAAGCATGACAAAGTATATGTTAGATATGTTGGGCCACTCCGCAAGAGCCTTGCGTGTGGGTGCCAAAATGCCTCTCCACTAACGTCAAAGGACCTAACTCCGCTTGGGTACCTAAAAGGAAGGCATAATCCTGTTTTGTAGGCGTACTCCTCCGGTGGATCCAAATGGGTGCTCGATAGTGGGTGCACAAACCACATGACCGGAGAGAGGAAGATGTTCGAGGAGTATGAGGAACATGATGATCCAAATGAAGGGATCCTATTTGGCGACAATAGCCGAGAAAAAATCATTGGCTCCGGTAAAATTGTCATTTCTCCCCAACATACTCTTTCTAGCGTTTTACATATTGATTCTCTAGACTATAACATTTTGTCCATATCACAAATATGTGACAAGGGTTATAATTGTGTTTTCACTAATGAGGGTGTGAGCGTCCTTAGAAGAAGTGATAACTCAATCGCCTTTAAGGGTGTGCTCAAGGGAAAACTTTATCTTGTGGACTTTGCCTCAGATAAAGCTCAATTTGACACATGCTTAATGGCGAAAACCAACATGGGATGGCTTTGGCATAAACGGTTAGCCCATATTGGGATGAGTAACTTACAAAAGCTTCTTAAGGGCGAGCACATCCATGGCTTGAAGAATGTTGTCTTTGAAAAGGATAGGCCATGTAGTGCTTGCCAAGCGGGGAAGCAAGTGGGAGCTCAACACCCCTCCAAGAATATTATGACGACAACAAGACCGTTGGAGCTACTACATATGGACCCTTTCGGGCCAATAACCTACATTAGTATTGGCGGTAACAAATATGGTCTTGTTATTGTTGACAATTTTTCTCGTTTCACTTGGGCGTTCTTCTTGCATGATAAGGGTGAAACTCACGGTGTCCTCAAGAGGTTCTTGAGGAGAGCTCAAAATGAGTTCGCCTCAAGAATCAAAGCTATAAGAAGCAACAATGGCACCGAATTCAAGAACACTCAAGTGGAAGAATTCTTGGATGAGGAGAGCATCAAGCATGAATTTTCAGCTCCATACTCCCCTCAACAAAATGGGGTGGCGGAACGGAAGAATAAGATACTCATCGAGATGTCAAGGACAATGCTTGATGAGTACAAAACATCGGATCGGTTTTTGGCGGAGGCGGTTAACACCGCTTGCCACGTCGTCAACCGATTATACCTCCACCGCCTCCTCAAGAAGACTCCCTATGAGCTTCTAGTTGGTAAGAAACCCAATGTCTCTTACTTTCGTGTTTTTGGGAGCAAGTATTATATTCTCAACAAGAAGCCTAAGACTTCGAAGTTTGCTTCAAAGTCCGATGAAGGTTTCTTGCTTGGTTATGACTCAAACACCCACGCCTACCGTGTCTTCAACAAAACCTCCGAAATTGTTGAAATCGCACGCGACGTGGTGTTTGATGAAACTAATGGCTTCCAAGTGGAGCAAGTTGATCAAAGTATGCTCGATCAAGAAGACTCTCCACAAGAAGCTCTTAGGAGGATGGCACTTAGAGATGTTCGACCACAAGAACAACCTCAATGCTCAAGTGACCAACAACAAGATGTTGCAAGTAATCCCCCACGCAATCAAGTTGAAGATGGACAAGTGACACCTCAAAACGATCAAGAAGACGAAAGTCAAGGGGGAGGCATTCATCAAGGGGGAGATCAAAAAGAAGAAGAAGATGATGACTCAAGAGCTCAACCTCCACATCCTCGTGTGCATCAAAGTGTTCAACGGGATCACCCCGTTGACAACATACTAGGAGATATCACTAAAGGGGTAATCACTCGTTCTCGTGTTGCAAATTTTTGTGAACATTACTCTTTTGTCTCTTCTTTGAAGCCCCATAAGGTTGAAGATGCCTTGAAAGACCCGGATTGGGTGGTGACCATGCAAGAGGAGCTTAACAACTTTGAGAGGAACAAAGTTTGGGAGCTTGTCAAGCGTCCACAAGCAAATGTTGTGGGCACCAAGTGGGTGTTCCGCAACAAGCAAGATGAACATGGTGTTGTGACAAGGAACAAGGCACGACTTGTGGCCAAGGGGTACTCACAAGTCGAAGGTTTGGATTTTGATGAAACCTTTGCTCCCGTAGCTAGGCTAGAGTCAATTCGTATATTACTTGTCTTTGCTACTCACCATGATTTTAAGCTCTACCAAATGGACGTCAAGAGTGTGTTCCTAAATGGCCCAATCAAGGAGGAAGTCTATGTGGAGCAATCACCGGGCTTCGAAGACCAAGAATTCCCAAACCATGTCTTCAAATTGCGTAAGGCTCTCTATGGCCTCAAACAAGCTCCTAGAGCTTGGTATGAGTGTCTTAGAGACTTTCTAATTCAAAATGGTTTTAAGATAGGAAAAGCTGATTACACTCTCTTTACAAAGCACTTTAATGATGATCTCTTTGTGTGCCAAATATATGTCGATGACATTATATTTGGTTCTACTAACAAAGTGTTTTGTGATGAGTTTTCTAAGATAATGACGGAGAGATTTGAGATGTCCATGATGGGGGAGTTGAAGTTTTTTTTAGGTTTTCAAGTCAAGCAACTCAAAGAAGGCACGTTCATAAGTCAAACAAAGTACACTCAAGACATATTAAAGAAGTTTGACATGGACAAGGCTAAACCCATCAAGACTCCTATGGCAACAAATGGACACTTAGACCTAAACGAAGATGGTCCAAGTGTGGACCAAAAGGTATATCGTTCCATGATTAGTTCTTTGTTATATCTTTGTGCATCTAGACCGGATATTACGCTTAGTGTGTGTATGTGTGCACGTTTTCAAGGTGCACCTAAGGTATATCATATGACCGCCGTGAAGAGAATTCTTAGATATTTAGTTCACACACCTAGCCTAGGACTTTGGTACCCCAAAGGATCCAAATTTAACCTCATTGGATATTCCGATGCGGATTATGCGGGGTGCAAAGTTGATAGAAAGAGCACATCTGGGACATGCCAATTTTTTGGTAGATCATTAGTGTCTTGGTCCTCTAAGAAACAAAATTACATTGCTCTTTCTACAGCCGAAGCGGAGTATGTCATAGCCGGAAGTTGTTGTGCACAACTTCTTTGGATAAGACAAACTCTAAGGGATTATGGTATAAACTTGCGCCATATTCCTCTCCTATGTGACAATGAGAGCGCCATCAAAATAGCCCATAATTCGGTTGAGCATTCAAGGACCAAACACATAGACATTAGACACCACTTCCTGAGAGATCATTCCTTAAAGGGGATATAGTGATTTCCCATGTGAGAACCGAGAACCAACTAGCCGACATATTTACCAAGCCTCTAGATGAGAAGCGATTTTGTGAGCTTAGGAGTGAGCTCAATATCTTAGATTCTCGAAATGTGGCTTGAAACATGCACATCTGAATGTTTATCTTTTGCCTTATTCAAAAAAATGCATGTGGTTGAAAAATTCATCTCTATCTCGATTTCTTTCAAAATATTTGAAAAACTAGTGACTTTGTGAGTTATGGTCATAGTTTGAATGTTGATTGCTTACTGACCATATTCATAAAGTTTTGTTGTGGCAATATGTCCAAAAGGATCATCTTTAGTGGCTAAAACTCAAATATATATGTTTTCAGCCTCCCTGAACCGGACTAGTCCGCCTCTGGCCGGACAAGTCCGGATCCGGACTGATCCGATCTGGTCCGCTGATCGGACTAGTCCGGCCGGTATAGGTGGCCAACGGGCCGTGCCGGGCCGGCCCACGAGTCGGGGGTTCAGGCCCAGGCACGGCCCGAATCCATTTTAATCGTGTCGGGTCGGGCCGGCCTGTAGACAATTTTAGTTAAAAATATAATAAAAATAACCAAAAAAATCACTATTCGGGCTGAAACGGGTCGTGCCAGGCCGAGCCACCCGGCGGGCCGACCGTGCCGGGCCTAATCGGGTCGTGTCGGCAAGCCCAACGGGCCAAAGATCCAGGCCCGGGCACGGCCCGGGCCGTGCCCAGGCCCGATTTTTTCGAGACGGGTCGTGCTCGTGCCGGGCCATTTTTGTCGTGCTTCGGGCTGGCCCGTTTAGCCTGGCTCATTTGGCCACCTCTACCAGCCGGCCCCTGGGGACTTAAACCCCCCAGGAGGCGGCCGACCCCTCCACTTCCCTTTTGATGTCTCTCTCTCTCTCCCACGCGCGCGAAACCGCCCTCTTTCGGCGATTTTCGAATCCAACCACCAAAAATCGTTTCCAATCCATGCTTTGGGAGCCCCGGAGGTGTGGGAAACTTTCCCCGATCACTCGCGACGCGATCCATCCCCGATTCCATCGTTTTCTCAAGATTTGAAGAGATATCCCCCACTTTTCAAAATCTTGCCTCATTCTTGATTCATTGAGTTTTTGATAGATGCCTCTTCATTAAAGTTACTTCTAGTGACCTTGTGATCATAGCCTAGGAATATTGCGACTTGATTTCAAATTTTCTCGAAAAACCGTTAGAGTTAGGGTTTAACCTATGTAAACCGGACTAGTCCGCCCCTGGGGCGGACAAGTCCAGTGTACACAGGTCAAACTCCAACTTTGGTTGTTTCTCGATATTCCTTTCGCATTATTCCGACTCCTTGACCTACTATCTTATGGCTTCTATTCTTTTCAACTGAAATGGCCGCTCCTCGCCGTTCCGCTTCTCCCCCCACTGACCCCGAGTGGGAGGCGGAGCAGCTTCACCTCGGCGAAGAACGGGCAAGAGCCGAGGTTGAGGCTGTCGAGAAGTTTCTCGAGCAGCATGAGAGGGCTAAAGCAGCCAAGAAGCAACAAGCAAGGGCCGCAGCTTTGGCCTATAACGAAGATGAAGCAATGGCTCGGGCCATTGAGGAGTCCCGCAAGGAACTCCGGAAGAAGAAGAGAGAGGAGCGCGAGGCTCATAACTCTCAGTCCGCTGCTGCACAAGTCTCCAAGCGGAAGAGACTTGTGACCCTTGGAGAGAAAGACAAGGGCAAGGAGCCAGCCCAAGAAGAAATCGCTGAACGCCGGATCGAGCGAGATCCGAAGAAGGACAAGGCTCCGGCTCCCGTAGAGCCCAAGAAAAGGAAGCCCACAGTGAAGGTCCCGGCTGCGAAAGCCAAGGGCATCGCTATCAAGGAGAAAGGGAAAGCCAAACCGATTGGCCCCCTGGAAGTGCACACTCCCGAGAGGAATCCCAACAGGCAGCGTGAAATAGCTGCAAATGTCTTCCATGGAAAGGGAGCCGAGAAAGCAAGAAGGCTCCGGACGGACAAAGTATACAAGTATGAAAGGAGCACCGCCGACCTTCGGTTTTGGTGTGACTTTCATTGTGATTATTACCGTCTTGTCTACCAAAGCATGAAGAAGCCTGTGATTGAAGCACAGTGGGTAGACTGAGAATACATGGCCAAGAAGCAACATTCTGGTTTTGATGCGGTCATTGAAGCAGTTGAGCGCCATGTGCTCAAGAACATCATGGGATTCAAGTACGACTGGAACGTTGAAGTCATCCTGCAGTTTTATTCCACCATCTACTTCACCACCTCAGGTGATAGAAGGATCATATGGATGACGCATGGCGAGCAGCTTTCAGTCACTTTTGAAGAGTTTACAAAGATTCTAGGTCTTGAGGCTCACTTGGATCATGAGATAATCATCTCTAACCTCAAGGCTGTAGACCAAGACGAGCTTGCCTACATGTATCTGAGTCACGTTCAGTTTGACGTCGGGCATGCTCGCAACATCAAGCCTTTCTACAGCATTCTGAACAGGATCCTGAGGCGGACCATAGCACCAAAGGATGGTGATGCAGGGGTGATTCAAGGCAACCTGAGGCACCTGCTACTTCTCATTGATGGGGAGGAGAAGTTCAATCTCGTCGATTACATCTTCGACGACATTTTCAACATCTCGCATACCCCCAACCGTGCTTGCGGGTATGCCCCCTACATCATGTATCTCATTGAGAAGGTGTCGGGCGTGACCTTCGTCAAGGATGTGACTCATCGCCCGCTCCATCCTCAGACATCTCCTGCAGTCCCGCCTCCTCCGCGCCGGAAGAATGCGGAGCCTCCCTCCCACTCGGCGATGCCTGCTCCTCGCCCCGTGGCGCCTCCTTCCCCGCCTCCGACTCAATCCATGAGCGCTTTCTTCAAGTGCTTCAAGGCGATCTTCACTTCCTACCGGAAGCAGGAGATCAAGAACCAGAGGGCACACAAGCGTCAAGAGAAGTACCTCAAGGCGGTGTGTGACAAGCTGGAGGTTCCTATGTCCTCTCTGGAGGCGAGCGACGGGGAGATCACTCCATTTCCCGACTTCACCGCTGACGAGCTCGTCCAGCTCCAAGAGGACGGGAGCTCTTCCCGGGCAGCTCCTTCGGCTCGTGCCTCCGATGACGACGACGACGACCACAAGGACCCGAAGGCTACGGAGAGCGACTCCGACGCTGGGGCCGATGATAGTGAGGACGGCGACGACTAGTGGATAAGGCTTGTTGTTCCCTTCCTCTTTTCCTTTTTGGTGTCTTAGATGCCAAAGGGGGAGAGTTAGATGGGAGTTAGACGGGGGGAGAGTTAGAAAGGAGGGTAATCAGGTGTATCCCTTTATTTTGGATCCTTGGACATGTTGCACTTCTTATTGTAATATTTTTGTCATGTCGGATGTTTAAATTTGTGCAAGACTATGTTTTGAATGTTCAATATCAATATCATGCTTTGAATGTCTGTCTTTTAATCATATTCATATTTATTATGTCTTATCACAAATTGTTGAGCACAACATGTAGGCACCCTACCATAACGTGTGTATGTATGGAGGACTTTCTCAATCTCTCTTTTATGATGCATTCATTGAGGGGGAGTCACTCATACACCCGCACGTTATGAAAACAACAAATTTATACTCTTATATGTGAAGACTTAATGTGTTGTCATCAATCACCAAAAAGGGGATGTTGAAAGTGCATCTAGGATCCCCGTGGGTTTTGGATGATTGATGACGACAATTAAGTGACTAATGAGCTCAGTGATCTTAAGCACAGGTGTGGACTCATGTGGAAACACAATCCCTCAAAAAGGAAAAGGATGAAAGCGGCGATGTCAACTCGAAAAGGAGAAACTAGAATTTCTAGTGTGTCGAGTTTAGACTAGCCAAATATGTGTGAGGATGTGTGTGTAAAGTGCATTGAGATCAAGTTGGGAGCTCAAAGCGGTTTAGAGGTCAATCCTTTTGAGAGAAAAGAGTTGAAAGGAGTCTGGCAGTAGGACCGGACTAGTCCGTGCAGGTGGCCGGACTAGTCCGCTCCTGGCCAGCCGAGTCCGTTTTCAGCCGGACCAAAAGGGTCTGACTGAGTTCGGACTAGTCCGTAGTGGGACGGACTAGTCCGGGTAGTCGTGAAGTGGGTTTTGGGGACTAAGTCTCAAAACCATGGACTTGTCCGTTTTGGTCCGGACCAAGAGGTCCTGACTGAGATCGGACTAGTCCGGGTTTGAGAGAAGTCGGTGCTTCAGAGACTAAGTCTGGGAAGGTCGGACTAGTCCGCCCTGGGGGCCGGACTAGTCTGTGGTCTTCGGACTAGTCCGTTTTCACCCGAAACAAAAGGTTCTGTGTGAGATCGGACTAGTCCGGGCTGTAGGCCGGACTAGTCCGCCCATCTGCTGAAGTCAGCAGTATGGCCTTGGAACCTCTATAAATAGAGGACCCCTGAGTTCATTTGAACCAACCTTTGAGCAAATTGAAACCCTAGCGCCGCCACAGCAACCTTGAGCCTCCAAAAGCCTTCTTCTTGCCTACATTCCCTCTAAAACTAATTCTTGTGTGGATTAGGGTTTGGTGAGGTGAAGAAGAGGAAGAACACCGCTCTTTGGCTCTCGGTTTGATCTCTTGCACTTTGTGAATCTTTGTGATCTGTGGCTTGAGTCAATCTTTGTGATTTGTGATTGTATTTGTGGTGGGGGCCTCAGATTGTGAGAAGCCCCAACGAATCTTGTATTCACCATTTGTGATATTGGAAGAACCAAGTTAGGCCCGTGTGGTAAACTTGGTGAGGGAAGGGTTGTTGAATTCGGTCCTTCGTGGACTCCTCAACGGGGACGTAGGTTCCTTCATGGGATCGAACCTCGGGAAAAAATCCTTGTGTCCCTTGTGTACTTCACTTTCACTTATTGTTCATTGCTTCTAGGGCTAGTCTTATCATTGTGTTCATCACTTTTGTTTCATCGTGATCCTTAGCTTCATACTTGCCATATAACTTGTTAAGGCTCACTAAGTCATTCTAACAAACTTTGCATCACAAGAATTAGACTAAAACTTGTTAGAAACCCTTTTTAGGCTTTTCCCTGTAGGTGGACCGGACTAGTCCGCCCCTGGACCAGACTAGTCCGCCTCCTGAGTATTAATCTCGTTTTATTAAGTCATGTCAGGTCGATTAGCCTATTCACCCCCCCCCCCCCTCTAGGCAACTTTCAAGAAGTCCACAAGTCATAGTGGATGATATCAAAGGCATGCGAAGTGTGAGAGTCGGGGCTAGGAAAAGGAAGTCGGACATGGCGACCCAATTGGCACGCGTGGCAGAGAGTCGTGAGTGTCCTTGCTGCACGAGATAAGTGAACTATTGGACAGCTTAAACAAGGCATTATGACCAAGATGACCAAGCCGACAATGCAAAGTGGTAGAAGAAGTTGTAGTAGTCAGTGCCTGCGGAGTGGACGATGTGGAGGCAGTGAAAGGCAGGGTGTACAGGGGCCCTTAACTGTCACAGGGAAGGAGAAGACGTCGAGTGGCAAGATCCCTCACGGACACGCCAAAGGGGTCCAACTCCATAGAGCAATAGTTGTTCGAAATGACGAACAGAGAGAATGTTTTAGATGATGCCAAGGGCAACCAGAACATTCTTAAGACGAAACAGACCGGGAAAAACCAAATCACCTACTGAGGTGATCGGAAGAACAGATCTATTGCTAACAATGATAGATGAAGGATGGAAAGGGTGAGGTGGGTGGGAAGAGGAGGAAGCTAGCGTATGATGTGGTGTGGTAGGAAGCACCCGAGTCAGCCACCCAAATGGATGTCGAAGGTAGCTGGGGGTGCAGCTCCGGAAACGAGGGTACAGCGGCTAGGAGTCCGACAGTGGCAGAGCCAGCGGCGACCGTGTGGTCACCGACGCACGAGTCGGCGCCCTACCAATGGGCTGGTGGCGCGGGGACTCCCGGATGAGGCACACTAACCCTAGGCAGCGGCGGCACGATGCGCCAAAGCGGCGGTGGCGCGGTGCGCCAAGGCGGCGGCAGTCAACGCGCCCAGACAGCGGCGACGCGAGGATGGTGGTGTACGGCGGCACGCCCAGGCAAGAAGGTGGCGGTGGCGGCTTGCCATCATGGCCGATGTTGGCGTGCCCAGACGGCGACGACGCGACGCACCACGGCGGTGACGGCGCGAAGGCGATCGTGGACGGCGGCGCCATGGAGGAAGGCGGCGGGGTGGCGACGCTGCACGAAACAAAGGAGGGCCAGGGTGCGCCGGTGGCTGCAGACCACGTGGTGGTAGGCAGCGCATGGTTTTTGACCATGGCGGTGGCGGAATCGGGCCAGGCGGCGACGTCCTGGGCCACCTCGGCCGTGATCTGGACGTCAGCGGGCCCGTGCGACATGGATCCAAACGTCACGGGGCAATGGTGGCTGCTGCGGCTGCTGGCCAGGCGGCGCCCGGCGAACCAGCCCGCAAAGGGCGGCGTCCGGGCTTGGGCGGTGGTCGCGAGCCGAAATCCAGGCTCGGCAGGACCGGATCCAGCCGCGCGCAGGTCACCCACGCCGGGCCAGCCAACATACGGCGGTGTCCTGTCGACGGGAAGCAGGGAGGCGGGCGACGAAGTTTCGGCGGCGACAGGCCACGAAACGTCGCGCGCGGGCTGGGCAGGGTAGAGGAACGACGCAAAGAGGGAAGAGGGGAGGGAGCGGGGTTCGGCGGCGGCGCGCGCTCGTGTTGCGCCATGAGCAGGGTAGAGGACATCGGCGACGCACCAGAGGAGGACGGCGGCGGCCGCGGCCTATCTCGGCCAGATCGAGCAGCGCCCAGGGGAGAGGAAAAGCGGAGGAGGGCCGCCGTAGGTAGGTGGAAGGAGGAGAGCCGGTGGCGCCAGCGTGCCGAACGGCAACTGGGCCATCAGGTGGCAGCGACTAGGGTAGAGAGGGGAGAGGATTAGGGTTAGTTGCTGATGGGGGGAAGGAGCTTTTGGAGAAGGGTAAGCAATTCACTTATACGCTCCAACACTCCCCTCACGTGACGCTCCTTCGGGTCTCTAACGCGGAAAAAAAGAGTGAACTTGCGTCCGCCAGGATTCGAACTCGAGACCTCTGGCTTTGATACCATATTAGAGAAAAATAGAAAATGCTTAGATTGATTGATAGTGTCATGGGTACAAATAACCCTAGGGGGCAGGATACATGGGCCCAGTGTTGTCCAGGCGTCGCCTAGGCGTCCAGTCACTCCACGACGAACGCCATGACGCATCGCCTCGCCTGGAGCGGTCCAGTCGGCCGACTGGGACGCCATGGCGTCCTCAGGCGTCCTGGCGCGGCATCCAGTCATCATGGGCCGGCGACTGCCGCGTCGATGGCCATCGAATCGGTGCCGCTCCAGAGATCAGAGACGGTGCGGCGAACAAGGGGAGGGGGGCGGCGCGGCGAGCAAGGAGAGGGATCGTTCGTGGCGACGCGGCCCGGACGGAGGAGGGTGCGCCGCGACGCGACATGGCCCGGACAGATGAGGGGGCAGCGCGGCGAGTCTTGGACAAAGGAGAGAGGCGGTGTAGGCGCAGAGAGGGGCGGCGCGTTGGGGACAGAGGGAGACGAAGAGATGCGATGTCGGCTGGTCTGGTTATGTTAGGGTCAACTAGGGTTGGAAGGTGGGCTTTTCTTGGCCCAACCCATTATAACATATACCTTTTAAAACCCTAACTGCCTAGTCTTTCTACAGCCGCCGCCCCAGAGCTGGTTCCGCCCCCGCCGCCCCATCTGGCGCCTGTTCCGTCCTAGGCTGCCGTCAGCTCTGCCTCTCTCCAAATATGTCCTCTCCCTTATTCTCTCTACCTGAGACAAATATGCATGGTCGCCTGGACACCGTCTAGGCGCCTGCCTAGGCGTCCAGTCGGTCAGCGGGCACCTAGGCGTCCAGGCGTCAATTTACAACCTTGCATGGGCCATTGGCCCAATAAGGCACACAGGCCAAAAACCCACACACATATAGTCTAACAAACAAGAAAAAAATTAATTCTCATAAGGCAGACCAGTGCCATTGTTGTCACATGCATTTCCTGCACATGCCCAGCAGCGGTGATTGAATAGTGACAACCAAAGGGATGATAATATTTGGTAGAAGTTCCCTAGGTAGCTGTTCTGTGCTTCTTAGTAGATGCCTGATACATAGAGGGAGCCTAGTGTCATTTGGGACTGGAACAGGAAAGGAGCAAACTCCATTCCACCTTTCTGGCATAGTATAGAGTTGTGCCACCTCCAGAAACGAGTCAGAGTCATGCAGTGATAACGAGGACAGCCTCATATACAACTTTTTTTTCTTGGCCGTGAACTAATTGTTGTGCAATCAGAACCGAACAAGAAATCCATCTACTACTCATCTAATAAATACAATCCAATTCTTGTCATATGAAAATTCAGTATCTGAGCAAGTGATTTTGACTTGAATCCAAATAAAAAAATAACTGAGATCACAAATATAACATGTGTGTGTGTGGGCGGGGGGGGATGCAAAGGAACCTGGGACCCAACAGCGAGCAAAGGTTTGTGTGTGAGAGAGAGGATTGAACGCAGGGGCAGGGAGGATTGTTGCATCAGTATTAAGGAGGGAGATTCAACGGAACTTTATCATGCAAAGATAGAAGTAAAAACAGTTATTTTCTAAATCTAACTGATCAATCATTAGATTGGCCCTTCATCAGATTTGTATATGGCACATCTGATTCTCAAATAAAAATTAGTTACACACCTGTAACATAGCATCTTTCCACCTTCCATTGTTACAGAGACAGCAAGCAAGTTCATAGTAAACACTTGCAGCCCCAACAACACCTCTTTGTTCCATCTCTGTAGCTGCTTCGACTGCTTCATTCATTTTGCCTTGTTCCCAGAGAGCTCTTACAAGAACTAAATGCACAAGTCAGGTCCACTGTCAGTTCCAATCGTCAAAATTTAATCACACCAAACTTACACAATATTACCTTTGTAAGTTATTGCCCTTGGAGGCACCCCACATTTTTGCATTTTCTCAAAGAACTTCTGGACAAAGTCATACTTTTTGGCTTTAAGCATGACCTTAAAATAGCGACCATAGTAGGTACGTAAGATAGCAGAAAACAAACACGTGCAAACTGACAACTGTTATTCTCATAAGAGTTAAGGTTTATAAAAAAATAAAATGAAAATGATTCAAAAATAATATTGATGAGTTACTCAAAAGCTTACTTCCATCGCCAACCCAAACGATGCACCAGTTGGTGACAAACAACTAGTTCTCATTTGTTGAAACACCCAAAATACTCCTTTCCACTGCTGTGAAATAACACAGGCATTAAGTACCTACAGAGAAATGAAAAGACATGCATATCTTATATAAGAAAAATATTGCTCCAATAGTGAACAAGGGAAATGGCGATAAGAACGGAAATGGATAAGAAGCTATCGTCACCGAGTTATAAATAAGAACATCTGGTTCCAATGAAGGATCCCAATCTTTGCGGCGCATCTTCATTACTTTCTTTGAAGGCTTTTGTCTCATACGCTCAATAATCTTGATTAACTCATTAAGAAGACCAGCCCGACCAAGTGTAACAGCAATACTATGATATGCAGGCATATCAGGATATAATTGAGAGTCTCCCTGATGTGAATTTCGCTTTCGATTATGCCATCTAACTCTTGTGTAAGGGAACAATGTAATTTAAAGACATTTCTAAAGTAATTAAAGCTGTACAGCAAGAGAAGTACCCGCATAATGTTGAACACTTTAAGTGCCTCAGTTGCCTTCAATGAATTCCCAAGGATGGAAAGTAACTTTGTGTACACAAACCTACATATACAGTTCTATTAGATGAGGGATTTACCAGTGCACCAGATCAAATTTGTCATGTAGGTTAATTATTATGCCTAGGAGGCATGGAGTCTAGATGACAAAAGAAATGGAAAATTACCTACTCTTCCGATGCCTGTAGATGTTTTCATTGTAAACCCACTCAGTAATGGATAGAGCCTGCCTCCAGTTTCCTCGTGCCTCAAGACCATTCAGTATTTTTAGTAGATTATCTTCATTATATATGATATCCGCTTTTTTCATCATTCTAGTAAGCCTCCAGTCGCGGAAAGTTAGGTCATCTTCATTCAGTCTAAAGGAGGATAATTGTTTATTCAATGATATATCAACATCAGGAATAATTGAACATTGCACAAGATAATGAAAAATGAGACAATTTACTCTGATCAAATGTAACTTAGTACAGAGAAATAGAAGCATATTCTTGTAACCCAGCTCCACAAAGAAAATGTAACTTGGTACAATGAAAAATAATTCTGACAAGATCATATGTGAACAGCTACTACATGGAAACAATGGTAATTGTTCCAAATTAGATTGTTCCTTTTAACTCTTAAGCAAGGGGCTGCCTAGAAACTCCTTCCCCAGACCCTACATTGTGTGGAAGCTTTCGGCACTAAGTACGCCTTATTTTTAGTTTGTTACTTTTATATCTCGGCTCCATGAAGAAAAATATATAAACTATCTTTACTTTTCAGAAGTTGGCAGAATAGTAACTATGCGATCTCATCTCATGACGATAGTAGTAGTAATAACAAAAAGAACTGTGAATATATTTCAACAGACAAATATAATGTTAGTATTTTTATGCAACAAATT
Source organism: Tuctoria greenei (assembly GCA_036927565.1). Lineage (NCBI taxonomy): Eukaryota > Viridiplantae > Streptophyta > Magnoliopsida > Poales > Poaceae > Tuctoria > Tuctoria greenei. Next base: position 150,799,994 of record JAYESD010000003.1, read on the forward strand.
TATAGCTTTCACACATGATTGGTCAGTATTATATATAAGACAGACCTCATGAATCCCGAAATGAACCAGTATGTAGATAGAAGAGCATTCTATTCTAAGATTGATTTTACAGGCCAAACTTCCATCATTCCTCAAATATCAAATCATGAGACTAATATGATAATTTTCTGTCTAACAGATTCTTGATTCCGCGTGCATAGCATTCACACAAATTTCCTGGAATCAAGTATACAATTCAGCAGATTCTCCTATCTCTCGTGTTCTTGAGGATGTGGCAACTTAAGCAGCAGCCAACAACAGTCCTCTGAAGCCGGACTTGAAGTACAAAATCCTGCCAATTGTTGGAATATACCCTTGTAAGGCCTACTCATGAGAAATTCCGAAGCATCACGGCTAAAGTGTAAATCGTAGCACAATGCATAAATGGTTCAACTTCTATGTAAACCGTAGCACAGTGTGTAACGGTTCACCTTCTATGTAAACCATAGCACAGTGCGTAAACGTTCAACCTCTGTGTAAACCTTATGTACATCGTTTGAACAGTTCAACCATGTGTAAAGCGCAGTACAGAATGCAAACAGTGCAGCCTCTTTGTAAACCGCAGTAAAGAGTGTAAACGGTACAACCTCCATGTAAACCATGCGCGGAAAATAGTCCCATATTGCTAGTGCAAAATGGAGCACACCAGCTTAAATAGAGGAGCTACTTCCCTTGGCTGCATATTGTAAGCAATGCAAGGTTCATTAGTCGTCTAGTCGACCCTAGTCGCCTAAGGGCTGACTAGGGCGACTAGATCGATTAATCGTCGACTAGGGCGATTAGTCGATCCTAGTCGACCCTCTAGTCGTCCCTAGTCGTCCTGGATATTTCGGACGACATTTCTAGTCGACACTATATATATGTCAACATATATATACATATTACAATGTGACAACAAATAACAGCAAAGTTACAATGCTCACAACATATAACAGTAATGTAGCAGCCTACAGTACACTACAGAGTCCATCAACACAATGCAAAGCACAAGTACACAACCGCAGTACTGCACAAGCATGACTACCATGAGCTATTAACACTACACAATGCATCAAGCCAATGTGTTGTAAAAAAACACATGCACTTTGTTGTAAAAAACAGAGGGATGACATCCCAATGAACTACACATACACAATGCACAAGCATTAACACTAATACACTACATAGCATGACTATCAGCAGTCCATCACATGAACTTTGTTGTAGAATAAACAGGGGAGGGAGGGAACAGAGATTACCATCCTCATCCGACAAACTCATGCTTAGAAGCTTAGCCTTTGGAGCAGGCTGGGGAAGAGGAGGGGGAGGTTTGCCGCGGGGACGGCCACTAGGAGGGGGAGGGGGAGGGGTGCGGCTGAGGAGGGGCAGGGGGAGGGTTGCGGCTGAGGAGGGGGAGGGGGAGGGGTGCGGCTGAGGAGGGAGACGGCCACCGGAGGCGGAGAGCGGCGCGGCAGATCCGGTCTTGAGCGGGCGCGGCGGCTTCAGTTGTGTCGGGCGGAGGCGGCTTCCGCTTCAGTTGTGTCGGGTGGAGGCGGAAACGGGAAGGGTGCGGCTGTAACCCAACAACCCTAATGGGCCACTATGGCTGGTAGAAAACAGGCCCAATTTTCAATTTCCTTTCCAATCTGATCGTCCAAGGAAAACTGATCGCTGATCGGCCGACTAGTCGCCCTGATCGGACGACTAGTCGGACGACTAGGAAACTGATCGACCAAGTCGGGTCGTTGTACCTTATCGAGCTGCAGGGACCGATCAGACCGACTAATCGCGACTAATCGCGATTAGTCGGACGACTAATGAACATGGAAGCAATGGGGAAGAAAGAGAGCTCACGTATGGTTTACATACATGCAACACGCGCATATTCACGTTTTTTCGCATTTTCATTCGCGTGACTTGTGATGCGCGACCCTGACGTGGCATGGCTACAAGTCAATGTATGTATTTACTACCTGTGTTCCACACACTTGAATAATTTCATAATGATCGAGAAAGGATCACCATGTGATTAATGTAATAAGTTCAAGTTAATTCATCCATTTTTTCGAGTTGTGCATTGTTGGACTGTATGTGTGTGGGTGTGTTTGTGTGTCTGTGGTGGTAGGGGGGGGGGGGGTATTTATTGGGTCTGGCCCATGTATCTAGCCCCTTAGGGTTATATGTACTCTTGATACTCTATTATGAAACTTTAATTCCATTTGCACTCATTCCAATATGGTACCAGACTAGGGTAGGCCCTCTCCCCTCTCCAGCCGCCAACCAACCTCTCCACTGGCGGCGCCGCCGCTGCTGTCGCAACCGCTGGCCCCCTCCTCTCTCCTCCCTCCTCCTCCCTCTCCCTCACCATGGCGCAGCCATCGCCGGCGCGCCCACCCGGTGGCCGCCGCCGTGGATGGCCAGATCTGCGGCTCCAGCGGCCGCCGCCGTTGCCAGCGCGCCTCTCCCGACCACCGCGGGAGCAATGTACGGCGTCTCCTCCCCGTCTGCCGCCATGGGATGGCGCCCGCCCGATCCCGCCCTCGTCGAATCTGCCGCACTCCCAGCCGCCGCTGCCGCCAGCAACACCGCGCCCTGCGCCCATCCTGGACGGCCGCCGCCGTTGCCGGCGCCCTCAATCCCGTTGCCGCCGTCTAGTAGTTCAGTGATTTTGTGTACTACGGGCACTCGTGAGTCTACGTGTCATGCTTGTCAGCTTGGTCGCCATGTTCAGCTTCTGTTCTCGAGCTCTGTTACCCATGTTGAGAGCATTTTTGATCTCATTCACTGTGATATTTGGACATCTCCTATTCTCAGTGTTTCGGGATATAAATACTATTTGGTGGTGCTTGATGATCTTTTACACTATTCTTGGACTTTTCCCTTGCGTAAAAAGTTTGATACGGTCGTCACTCTCTCTCACTTCTTCGGGTGTCCACTCAGTTTGGGCGCACTATCAGGGACGTCCAGTGCTATAACGGACACAAGTTTGATAACTTAGTGCTCTGTGACTTCCTTCTCTCTCACGGCGTACGCATGTCTTGTCCGTATACCTCCCCGCAGAACAGTAAGGTCGAGCGTATGATTCGCACCACCAATGATGTCATGCGCTCCATGGTGTTCCAGCCCTCCACCCCTGTTCGATATTGGGCAAACACTCTTCACACCGCCACCTACCTCATTAATCGTCTTCCCACGAAGGCGATTAGTTTCCCCACACCTCACTTTGCCTTGTTTGGCACCACTCCTCTTTACGATCACCTTCGTGTCTTCGGGTGCACATGCTACCCTAACCTCTCTGCTACAGCCCCACATAAGCTTGCGCCTCGCTCGACTCGGTGTGTCTTTCTTGGGTACTCCCCTGATCATAAGAGGTACCGGTGTCTTACCTTACTACTCATGTGTCTTGATCTCCCGACACGTTGTCTTCGACGAGTCCTCCTGTGGCTCTGCCACCGAGCTGCATTCTCTTTTTTCTACTAACTCCGAGCCTGCTCCTATACGACCTTTTCCTCTTGCAGGTACGACACATACTGCGCCACGCGCGGCCCCGACGTCCCCGAGCCACCTGTTGCGCCTCATGCGGCCTCAACGTCTCTGACGCCACTTGTTGCGCCACACGCGGCCTCAACGTCCCGTTTCGCCAACCGTGCTCTCGTCTATCAGCGACGAGTGCGAGTTGGTGCTCCGGCGTCCCTGACGCCGCCTCCTGCGCCACGTGCAGCTCCGGCGTCGCCTGTTGCGCCACGTGCGGGCCCGGCGTCCCCAACATCACCCGCTACGCCACGCGCGGCCCCAACATCCCCGACGATGCCCGCTGCGCTACGGGCGGCACCGGTGTCTCTGACGTTGCCCGTCGTGCCACACGCGGCCCGGCATCCCCGACATCACTCGCTGCGCCACGCTTGGCACCGGTGTCGCGCTACGCTGACCCCGCTCTTGTTTGTCAGCGACAAGTGTGGGTTGGTGTTCCAACCTCCTCCCGCACCGAGCCCCCGGTGTACCATCCCCCACTGCTCCATCATGACCCTCACCATGTTCACCTGATGGTGACCAGGCGCGCAGCTGGGTCCTCCAGCCGGTGGAGCGGTTTTCCGGGGTCGTCCTCTCCTAGACGACCTCTCCACCGCCTGACTCCTCACCCATCTCGCCTATCCCCTCCTCTGTTCGTAGCGCCCTCGTCGATCCTCACCGGCGTCGTGCTATGGAGGAGGAGTATGCAGCTCTGCTTGCCAACCGGACATGGAACTTGGTTCCCCGATCCGATCGTGGCAATGTTGTCATGGGCAAGTGGGTGTTGACGCATAAGAGGAAGGCGGATGGGTCTCTGGAGAGGTACAAGGCTCAGTGGATTCTTCGAGGCTTCACTCAGCGTCTCGGTGTCGACTACGATGAGACCTTCTGCCCGGTAGTGAAACCAGTGACAGTTCGCACCATTCTGTCGCTGGCTCTCTCGCGTTCTTGACCTATCCACCAGTTGGACGTCAAGAACGCCTTCCTCCACGACACGCTGACAGAGACGGTGTACTGTAGTCAGCCAACAAGGTTCGTTGATTCAACTCATCCAGACATGGTTTGTCGGCTGAACAAGTCCCTATATGGCCTGAAGCAGGAACCCTGGGCTTGGTACAATCGATTCGCCTCCTTCCTGGTCTCGCTCAGCTTCGTCGAGGCCAAGTCGGACACCTCGCTCTTCATCTAAAGGCGTGAGGGTGACACTGTGTACCTCCTCCTCTACGTCGACAACATCGTCCTCATAGCGTCAAGTCTGGCTCTCCTTCAACGCACGATCTCTGTCCTGTAGCAGGAGTTCGCGATGAAGGACTTGGGCCAGCTTCACCACTTTTTGGGCGTTACGGTCGAGCACCGACCGGGTGGCATGTTCCTCCACCAGCGACAATACTGCATGGACATCCTCCGGCGAGCAGGCATAGCTGATTGCAAGCCGTGCTCCACTCCGGTGGACACACAGTCGAAGGTCTCCTCTGATGACAGCGGCCCTGTCGCTGACCCCACCGCTTATAGGAGTCTTGCAGGTGCTCTCCAGTACCTCACCTTCATCAGGCCAGATATCTCCTACGCGGTTTAGCAGGTGTGCCTCCACATGCATGATCTGCAGGAGCCGCATCTGACCGCCGTTAAGCGGATACCTCGGTACCTGCGCGGCACCCTCGACTACAGCCTCCTCCTTCGGGGTGACTTGGCTTCTGAACTGGTCGTCTACACCGAGGCTGACTGGGCGGGTTGCCAGACACCAGTCGGTCCACCTCTGGCTACGCCGTCTTTCTGGGCGGCAACCTCATCTCCCGGGTCCTCGAAGCGGCAGCCTGTGATGTCGCGCTCGAGCGCCGAGGCGGAGTACCGCGTCGTGGCCAACGACATGGCTGAGGTCTCCTAGCTCCAGCAACTGCTTTAGGAGCTCTACTACCCCGTCGTCGGGAGAACGTTGGTCTACTGCAACAACGTCAGCGCCGTCTACCTCTCCACCAACCCTGTCTAGCATCAGCACACGAAGTATGTGGAGACCCATCTTCACTTTGTCCGTGAGCGGGTTGCCAATGGCGAGGTCCGGGTCCTCCACGTCCCGACAACGTCACAATTCGTCAACATCTTCACGAAGGGTCTCCCTTCGTCGTTGTTCTCCGAGTTTCAGTCCAGTCTAAACATCAACTGTGGCTAAATGTTGGGACTGTGGGGAGGCGTTGGACTGTATGTGTATGTGTGTGGGGGTGTTTTGGGCCTGGCCCATGTATCTAGCCCCTTAGGGCTATATATACTCTTGACACTCTGTTATGAAACTCTAATTCCATTTGCACTCATTCCAATATGCATTAACAAACAATTAACTCTAATTAGTCAAAAAATCATCTCCTTGAGAGCAGTCATGCATATATAAGCACCTGGAATGTCCAGGTTCATACATAAAAGAAGATTTCATTCTACTCCATTCCTTGATGTGTGCTGTGTCACATTGACACTGAGTTAACCCTTTTCTTTGGTCTGCATCGAGGAGGATGAGTAGTATCTCCGAGCCCTTTCTGTCATGAAGCCTACACGAGGGGCGGCAATAAGGTTTCTAGGAAGCTCAACCTCGCGACAGCTCATTTACTGCCTCGTCTAGATCGTCTATATTGACGGTCTGGTTCGTCCAATGGTATCCTAAACTGTAAACGGTAGACAGTCGGTAAAGGTTTGTTTACCGTTTAACCTGTTTAAACGATGTTTAAAAGGACTAAAGGGCTTGTACTGTAGCTACACTGATAAATAAAACATATTTCTACATGCAAATGACCTTATCAAGCAACTTACTAAATAAAAGGAAACAAGAGTTGGGTAATAAAAGGAAAAACTAGTGCTATGTTCCAGTGAAGATCGCACGGGGCATGGACTCAGGCACCTGCGAGGGAGGGGGGAGGGGGTTCTTGAATCTGCCTCTCCTCGATTGCCAAACAATGCGAGACTGATGGCCAAAGCAAACACAAGAGTGCCAAGTTAACGGATCGTCTCTGCGTTGTTCCTTCACTTAAACGAGTTAAAACGCATTTAAACCCGTGTAAAATCCGTTTTGTGGCCTATTTCGACCATTTAAACTTCTGTTGAACCGTTTAAACGGGTCAACCGTCTAATTAACCGTTTATGCCTAAAATACACAGTGAAGCTCTGTCTAGTGTTTAAATGTATTTAAACAGCCCTAAACGGCTATTTTAGGATAACATTGGGTTTGTCTAATATTTGCGCTAATTCAAGCGCTGATAAACCCTTGTCACTGTCTCTTTGAGGGGAGCGGGGATGTTAGGATGTAAACAACTATTTGGTGCAATTGTGTAAACAACTTTCGTCATAGGATCTTCATACTATGGTCACCATTGTTTTTTACATAATCCCTTTCATCTAGCAACGGTGTCTACACTTCATTTTTTCAATTTACTTTGCTAGATAAAAGGGTTTAAAGTGAAAAATACAGTGACCGGAGCATGTAAAAATCGTGTGGTCTCTGAAAGCTGTTTGCATTCTAATAGTCCTTTTAGGTTATCCACACTCGTTTTCTCTAAAGCATATTCTATACACTATTCTTCTTCTACTTTTTCAATATCTCGTCTAAATTTACACATATTCAGTATGCTTTACAGTACGTCAACAACCTTAGACCATCCGCAGTGGTACGCTGTAAAGCATACTGAATACACTATTTCGCGGTGTAATTTAGAGTACGTACTGTAAAAGTAGAAGAAGAATAGTCTATATAGTATGATTTAGAGGACGTTGGTACGGGTAGCCTTAGGTTGTCCGCACTAGCGTCCTCCAAAACATACTCTATACACTATTATCTTTCTACTTTTACAGTACGTACTCTAAATTACACTGCAATACAGTGTATACAGTATCCTTTAGTGTGGCATGGCGGGTGGTCTTATAGCTGTTTTGCTATATGCTGCTACTGTAGTCTGAAATTAGAACAATTCACAATTTTCCAACACCAATGCAAGAATGCAAAAGCAGGAAACTAAGCATACCTCCTCACAAGCCACTCAACCCGCCTTTCCTCGTCCCCCATATCCGCCTTCCAGCCGGCGCTGGGGCTCCTCTCCTTCCCGTGCACAATCTCCGCCTCAAGATCATCGTCCAAGAGCGACTGGAATCCGTCGCCCCTCCTCGCAGCGAGCATATCCTTGAGGCCATCGAGCCCCTCCCCACCGCCGAGGCCGCCCCCGGGCGCAGGAGCCACGCCGCGGACGCCGCCGTCCCAGGGCCTCCCCATGAGCATGCGGTACTCGGTGGCGGCCGCGCGGAAGCGTGCCTCCTCATGCTCCGCGTCAAGGACCTCATCACTCGGAGCGACAGCGGCGGTGTCCTTCCGGGCGCGGCGGAGGGCCTTGAGCGCTTCCTTCTTGCGAAGGTCGTGGAGGATTTTGGGGGTCGGGGAGACGCCCTTGCGTAGGAGGCGGCGGCGGAGCGTCTCCGTTGTTCGGGCTGCGCAGGACTTATGGCTCGGCCGCGGGATGGATTTGACGTTGGGGTCTTGGAGGTTGAGGGAGAAGTGGAAGCCGGGAGGGGGCGCGGAGGCAGCCATGGCAGGCGGGGATGTCCGCGGGACGGGCTTGTGGAGCAGAGCAGCCACTGCCCACTGGATAGATCCCATCGTTTCCGTTTCCAAAACTTGTTTTTTCTAGAATATAGTATTTCCATTCTATCTCTATTTCTGGAATTAGTCAAAGTCAAACTAATCTAACTTTGATCAAATCTACACGAAAAAATATTATCTTTCGTAACACCATATTAGTACTATTAGATTCACCACGAATTATATTTTCACAACATATTTATTTTATATCTTAGAGACTTATATATTTTTATATAAACTTGGTCGAACTTAAATGAGTTTGACTTTGACCGTTTCCAGAAATAGAGTTGGAATGGGACGGAGGAGTACTCCGTTTGCAAATTCAACCGACTTCAAATATTTTTACAAACCGAGAGAGTAGTATATTTAGGTTCCTTTCAAGTTAATTTTTTTACGTTAAGCATTAGTACTAGAAAGTAACAAAGTTGATCATGTAATTATTTTTACAGTGTCAATACTCATTACATTTTTCAATGAATGGTTAAGTATGAAAGTTTGTCTTACAAAAAGCGTACAACTAAATCTATTGCGGGGGGGGGGGGGGGGGGGGGGGCATTTTTATCATACACACCTGTATTAAATATTGAGAAATGTCCATTGCCACAAGTAGAATGATGGGTAATACGAGATGGAAAAATATATAAGATATCATATCAAATAAATACAAATATGGTACATATTCTCATCTGATTAATAACTTCACAGAAGTCGCATTTAATTTGTTCAGAAAACTTAGAAGTGGTATGAGGTTCTGTCTTTAGATATTCAAATTATCTGTATTTGTATCCACATTTGAACTATAAATATGTCTTTATATACCCGTTTCAAACAGCATTCTAGAAGGCAGTTCAAGGCACTCGATCAAGCGCGCTTAAGCGCTGGGTGAGCTGGCAAGGCCATGATGTTGCGTCGATGCTTCTGGGGATGAGGAGGAGGTGGAGCGTGTCGCGCGCCCAGGTCGGAGAATGCATGCAAAGACGGAAGAAACGGCGTGACATTTTGGCGGGGAACAGGCTGCTTCGTGCTCATGTGTCCCGCCCGAGTCTTCCCACGCCATCTTCGGTCTCATTCCTACACGGTTGACTCAGTCGGCTTCACTCATTTCCCCGTGACTCAATTTCTCATGTGCCATCTCCCGCCTCATCCCCCTCATCCCGTGCCATCACTGGGCAGTCCTACACCCTCTCCAGGGCCTCCGACGTCCTCTCCTTCACCGCCATCGTCGGGTCCGGCAGCCCGCTACTTTGAGTCATCTGCTTCCTCGATTCCTGCTCTGTAATTTAGTCTCTCTTGTGTTTGATTGATCTTAACTTTCGCTATTGTATTAAATAACCTACGTTGCTACTGCATAAAATGGTTGGATTGATCATTGAGGTACTGCAAGCGTTGCCATGGTCCATGGACATATGCAATGCAAGTGTGTCACACAATGAATAAATTTATTTAGTATTAGTTTTGAGTTTCGTATAAAGATATTTATTTTCTATTTATCAATTATCACCTTACACTTTGTTTAACTATTATCAATTAGATGTTTTTCAATATCGGATGTATTAACTATTCCTTTTCACTTTTATGCGGACCCTATTGTTCCCTTGGTTAGCAGTTAGCACTATCATTTATCAATTTGCTGCCATTTACTGCCCCTCTTCTGCATGGGACCTTTGCTAACAGGTTGTTAACAACATACTTATTTTTCTTTCCTGTTTTAGTGGTTTGTTTTATCTAAGGCCCAGGGATGTTAGTGCTGGATATTATATTAGACAATCGAACTGTAAAATCCCACACTTGTAAAGCACAAGGAAGGCGAAAATGTGAACTTAAAAATTTCCGAGTTGAATTGGAAACTCAAAACTGACATGAACTAAATGGCTATTTGAAAAGAGGAAAAATGGATTACAATAAAAAACTGAATCGGGAGGTTCAAAAATTCAAATCAATGTCATGTTCAAATGGAGTTAACATGAACATCTGAGTTCACCAATGAATTTCTCATAACTGGATTAGTCTCCATGCCAAGTTTCATAATTTTTTAACTTAATTTGCTATTTGATTCAATACAATCATTTAAATGCATTTGAATTTAAATTCAAATCTGAATCTGATTCAAACTTATAATTCTCAAATTAGAGTTCAATTTTGAGTTCTACATATTTTAATCAGCTTGTCCACCAAGTTTGAGTATTTTTTTAGTTTGTTTGATAAAAGAATGAAATAGGCACAGAGGATAAGAATGGGAACGCAACCATTGATCAGTGGGCCCCACATGTCAGCCTCACCAAGGTTGAACCACCTCTGCTCTTTTTTTTCTTCACATGGCGCCACCCCATGTTTGCATGTTGCCAGCAATTATTTCCATTCTCCATGGCAACAAGCGATATTTTCTCCTCCTAATCCCTGCCCTGGGCGTGCTCTTTGTTAGTGTGAAGTTTTTCTGCTCATTTCCTCGGTACTGAGCATCAACGAGCTCTATTCTTCCCTCTTGGGTAGTGCTCGGCAACACCGCGCATCGCCTCTACTCTTCGGACACCGGCGCCAACCGACGTTCCCCTGCCTCAAGGGAACTGCCGGCACCTGTGCCTTCCACCTCTCCCTTCATCAACACGCGCAAGGAAGCTTTCATGCTACATCGTGCCGCACCAGAGGAAAAATCTTCATGCTTTGCTCCAGACAGCAGTGCCCTCGGTTCAGTGTCGCCCAGCGCACGTGGCCACGTCCTCGCTCCACCAACCTTGCACAAGGCTGCGCGACCATCATCTTCTTCTTCCCGAAGCAAACAAGTGGTGCCCCCCACAAGCTATTGGCCTCAAGTCAAGTTTTTTCCCCAAACTTCTCTGTTCCGGGCCACCCGTGCGCCTCCCCGTCGCCCGGTTATTTCTGACCGCCTCCCAAGCCAACGAGGCCACCAAAGGATTCGCCACTCTTCCTTCTTGACCCCCACAAATTATCTCAATCTTTCATCGCATTGGAAATCTTGCATCGGGTTTCCTTGTGGAACAATGGTAGAAAACTTAAGAATTCACCGCACACCGTGAATCCAAGCCTATTCTGATGGAGCTTATTTTTTACAACGCCTAATGATTCTCCTCGATCAACTTTCAAAGGAAAAGATCAAACCTAGCCCCGGTGCAATGCATTTTCGTCGCCGCCGGCCATGTGATCTAGGTCACCGTTGAGACCTTCCTTTCGGCCACTTTCTTTACGATGGGTGTTCAATTCCTTGTTCTCTAAGTTCCTATGTTGCTCCTGGGCAAAGCCCCAATCGGTTTACTGCACCACCGAGCCATTTCTACGTCGCCGTCGAACCCACCATCGCCGCCGGTCGCCAGTGTCAATCTAGCCGCCTCCGTGCGTCGCCAGGTTGTCTGGGGTGTGTTCCATGAAATGCGTGTTCGATTGAGCCCTTCACCTCCACCGATTATTGCCATACGGTGATGGAACAACTGGCGCCATCAGTGGCCAGCTGGGCGTGGAGATGTGACGAGAGGTAGAAGATGACCACTCTTGGTCCCGCAAGTCAGTGTCACCTACACCCAAGCTCGGATCCATTGTGGCTAATGGATCTAGTGTGTCCATGTGGTTTTAACAATGTGGCCCCGATTGTGCTTGCACCTGACTAGACCATTTTAAATGGTGGGCCTAGCTCTAACGTTTAAACCAATTTCCCATTTGAAAATAATTCCAGAAACTTGCCCAACTTAGAAAAAACCATTCCTCCTAGTAGAATTGGTCAAAATTTACCAAATAAATTCTGGTAGACTCCTCTTGACCCATACGGTGCAGTAGTGCAATTTGTTCGGTATGAAAGTCCCAGTATATTTATACTTATTTCCTTTAAGCAAAATGCTTGGGAAATTCCAAAAACACAAAAAACATTTTCAGAAAATAGTGAGAACTTGTAAAATCAATATCTCCCTCTAAGAAGCTTAGAAAAATGTGAAACCAATTTTGTTGGACTCCTTGTGAGTAACACTCTCTGGGAAACCAACTTTGAGGCATGAAAAGGCTACAGTTGTTCTAGAAAAAATCAGTGAAGCATAAACCATTATGGATTTTTGTAGACCACACTTTGCTTTTTCTGTAGCTGAAACTTTTTCTAGCACCTGCCTTATGACCTCTGTGAACTACTACCAAAATCCCAACTTCATTGTGTTCTATATTCATCAGATTACAAAATAGTATGTCTCATTTACATGAATGTGATATGGAGGTTCATAATTCCTTTGCTCTCATCTCCACTTTGTTAAACTCCATTCTTGCACCCAGAAGCTGAATACCTAAGAGGACATCATCTAAGTCCCTGTATAGAACTTGAGCTTGAGTAATCTTTTGTTTTTTTTTCTTTCGAATACGCAAGAGAGATGCGCATCTTTGTATTAAAATAAGAAGAAAAAACGGACCCTATTACAGCAAGCCATCCCATATAGGGTCCAGATATGAGAGGCTCAAAACACCGAACAAAAATATTACAATAAGTTTTCTGACCTAAACATGGATTAGCTTCCTAACACCTCCTGCAAATTAAGGGCTTGGAGTTTTTTTGCTCCAGCAAAGCACCATAACCTGTATTCATCTGAGAGGGTTCTCATAACCTCAGTAATGGAGGGATACACATTATCAAAAACACAAGTGTTTCGATGTTTCCAGATGAGCCAAGCACCCAAGATGATTAAACGAGTTTATTCCTTTCTTGTGTTCCTTTGGAACTTTACTAATAGTGCGGCACCACCGGTCACCAAATGACCTCTCGTTTGTCATAGGTAAAGCATGTGACATGTGGATCATCAATAGTAATCTAAACCAAATCTGCCTCACAAAAACACACGTTAAAAGGATACGTTGGATGGTTTCCTCCTCTTGATCACATAGGAGACATTTCTCGGGATGTGGCAGTCCGCGTCTAGAGAGACGATCAGCTGTCCAACATTTGTTATGAAGCACCAACCACAAGAAAAACTTACATTTTGCCGGGGCCCAAGATTTCCATAGACGGCGCCAAGGTTCAAAGATGACGGCACCAGCAAAATAAGCTCGATAAGCAGATTTGGAAGAACAATGTACAGATGCCTCAAATCTCCATAGATGTTGATCATCTTCTGCTGATAATGTCACATTTTGGATACTTGACCACAACTGAAAATATTCTCCTAATCCCTCCGAACTTAAGCCCCCAGCTATACCGCGCACCCAAGCATTCTCGTGCAAAGCTTTAGCCACAGTTATGTGTTTTTTTATCCTTGTTGGCACGTGTTGGAACACAAGTGGCGACACCTCAACTATAGTCGCTCCATTCAGCCAACGGTCTATCTAGAATAGAGTGTTATTTCCGTTCCCGACATGAGTGGTCATGGCAACATTCAGTAGCGCGAGTGTGTTTGGGTGTGATGGGAGTTCAAGTTCCATCCAAGGACGATTCATTCCAATTTTTTTGTACCAGTGCCATCTTAATTGTAAGGCCCAAGCCATGATTTCTAGGTTAGGAATACCTAATCCTCCAAGATCGATGGGTCTGGTTACCTTGGCCCACTACACTAGACAACAACCACCATTGGTCTGTTCCCTTCCTTGCCATAAGAAGCCTCTTCGAAATTTGTCGATGGCCTTGATGAACCATTTTGGAACTCTAATAGCAATCTGCAGGTGTATTGACATGGCTGAAATGACATAACGGACTAGAGTAGCTCGACCAGCTTGGTTCATTAGAGATGCCTTCCATCGCGATAGTTTATCCGCTACCTTCTCAACCCATGGATTCAAATCGCTCTTTCTTAGTTTTTTATGTGAAAGCGGAAGTCCTAAATAGCTGCACGGGAACTGGGCTGCAACACAATGCAAAGTATCAGTTACAGTCGATAGAAGTCCTTCACCACATCTTACTGGAATGGCGCTGCTCTTACGCAAGTTTGTCTGCAACCCAGATACTTCTCCAAAGGTATTGAGTAATGCTTTAGTAAGCTGCAGCTCCCCTTCATCTGAACAGATAAACAAAGCAACATCATCAGCATAGAGTGACATCCGCTGCCCCACGTGTCGTTCTAGGGGCTGCAGTAGTTCGATATCAGCAGCTTTATCAAATAGACTATTTAGCACATCCATGACTATGATGAACAGCATGGGGGATGGAGGGTCCCTTTGATGCAGTCCTCGCTTGTGATAAATAGTTTCCCCTGGTTCGCCATTTACTAGAATACGTGTAGATGTTGTGGAAAGTAGACAGGAGATGATGTTACGCCAGGAGATACCAAGACCGAGGTGGGAGAGCACTTCTAGCAGGAAAGGCCATGATACTGTATCAAAAGCCTTTGATATATCCAATTTTAGGAAAAGGCTAGGCACTTTTTGAATGCAGTCGCTTGACCGTCTGTTGCACCAACAAGAAATTATCATGAATGCATCTTCCACGGATAAAAGCACTTTGATTTGTAGAGATCATAGAGTCAAGATGGGCACCAATCGATTTGCTAAAATCTTGGTAATCAATTTTGCAAAGCTATGTATTAGACTGATTGGCCTAAAATCCTTGGCAAATACTGCTTCATCTTTCTTAGGAATGAGAGTAATATAGGCTGAATTCAGGAGCTCCAATCTCCTCACATCTCCATGTTGTAAGGAAACAATAGCAGTCATGTAATCAGATTTTATTATGGACCAGCAGGCTTTATAAAACCATCCGGTATAACCGTCTGGTCTTGGTGCTCTATCTGCTAGCAGCTGCTTAATATTTTTCCACACTTCTTCTTCGTTAATTGGAGCATCCAGATGAGCTATATCCAAGACCGCTCTGTGGAAGTAGGACATATCAAAAGTAACTGACCGTTGGGTTGCAGTTCCAATGAGATTCTCATAAAATTGAAACATGATATGTGGCTTCTCTTCTTGCGATGTAGCAATCCGGTCATCATCTATCAATTTTGGGATAAAGTTTTTCCTTTTGCGAAAACCCGTCTGCCTATGAAAGAAGGAGGTATTTGCATCACCGTCCTTCAGATAGCGGATTCTGGACCTGAGTCTCGCCACTGTTCTCTCCAGGGAAGCAAGAGTGAGACAATGTCGTTTTAATTTCCTCTTGAGCCAGTCCTCCCCTATGCTCAAGGATCGTTGATCCTGTGCCACCTCGAGATGATGTAGCACTTCACGTGCCACGGCAAGCTGAGATTTTACATGTCCTACTTTTTTTGCACTCCAAGATTGAAGTTCCCTTGTTAGTCTTTTCAACTTGATGAAAATGCGCTTCATAGGACAAACACATGTCACAGGTTTATTCCACGAATCTGCTACTACATCTTGGAAGCCTGAAAGCCTGGTCCAGAAACTTTCAAAATGAAAGCACTTTGTCCCACCTACCCCATCTTTGAGTCCCAGAATAAGAGGACAGTGATCTGACATCTTTGGGGCATAGCTTTGTAGGATACAATTAGGATATAGTCCTTCCCAGTCTGCTGTACACATAACTCTATCTAACTTCACATGTGTAGGTTGCTCTCTATCATTCGACCATGTATACCTCCTGCCAATAAGCGAGATCTCTTTGAGTTCAAGATCATTGATGAAACAACAGAAATGTCCCATCAAAGTTCTATTAATATTGTTATTATTTTTGTCATCTGAGCTATAAATCATGTTAAAATCCCCTGCCACCAACCATGGACCAATACAGTAGTTTATGACTTCTCTTAACTCAGTAAGAAAGGAAGGCTTCTCAGCATCAACGTGAGGACCATACACACCAGTAAACCACCAAGGCGGTTCACCTTCAGAGTGCAAATTAATTGTGACAGAGTGTCGGTGCACACGATACGATAGGGTTGTAAAGAGACTGCGCCATGCAACCAATATGCCACCTCTGATCTGTTGGGCTGGGAGGTATACAAAAGAGCTGAAATCTGGTCCCAGAATAGGAAGAATGTCCCTTTCTGAAATGTGAGTTAGCTTGGTTTCCTGGAAACAAATTACAGTAGGTCGACTAGCATCCACTAACTTCCGAACCATATCACACCGCGCTCTACTATTCAGACCACACACGTTCCAAATCAAGATATTGTTCTTATCCATTGGAATAAACCTTAGTAAGACGACCAGCAACCAGTTTCTTTAGTTGACGGTGATGAACTCTGTCGACCTGGCTTCATCATCTGTAGGTACTTCCCACCCGAAAAGAGTAGCGAGCGCCATGATGTGTGCACGACTAAGTGGTTGTTCGAACACTTGGGAATATTTTTCCATGACAGGAGGTTCATGGCTATCACCTTGATCCTGGAGCCCCAATTGGCGACAAATTGTTGTTACCACACTAGTATCTATCTCAGGTGGTAATTTAGCTATTCAGCGGCTCCTTCGTAGCTTTATGTCGGAGGGTATCACCTTCTTTTGCCTTTTCAGAACTGTAGGATCCTGCAAAATCCCTTCTATTGGCTTAGATATCTTGGATAAGAAGAGTGTCTTGGGTTATGACGGTGTTTGAGTTACCCTCGTCCTCCGGGTATAAATCCTTGTAACTGAACCGGCTGTAGATGATGTTTCATCACTGACTACCTCTTCAGGGGATGCGGGAGGCCGATTCAAGTCATGAGGGTGTTGTATCATTGCCGGTACTAGTATCCGAGGCAGGGGAGAAAAATTCAGTCTAAACGTAGCATTAGTTGGAGCACTGTTGGGGATACCGTGAGAAAACCGTAGCATAGCTATTTGAGACCCCATCCACAAAGAAAAGAGAGAGTCCATCACGATATGTGCTACACAATCTGTTGGCATAATATCATTCATCACTGTTGGCAGTGCCATCTTTGTTGGGGGCGAAGGACTGAGATGGATCTCTGAGTCATTCTCTGCGGTTCGGATCTCCCGTAGCTCAGCTATTAAGGACATTATTTCTATTGCCATGAGAGATTCCAGGGGGAACTCTTTCACCTTTTTCGACCTCGCCTGCGGGTAATACGGGACTATTGCAAGATTATTGGAAGGCTCCAGGTCAGCAGCTGGTATTTGTGACATATCTGCCCCAGGATCGGGACCATGTGGATGTCGCCCACCACTGGAATTCACAGCTTCTGACTGTTGAAATTCTGGAGCTTCTGTGGTTGGATTGGTCGTAGCACCTTGCTGATCATGCTGAGAGGTTCGCCGAGCATTGGAAAAAAATTGTCGTCTGTGTCTTCGACGAGGATGGGTGTCACTTTCGTCACCCTCTGAGGAGGAATGGTGATTGCTGATGGACGCTGGATAAGTGGGTGCCGACACCATAATGTCAATATGATATACCAAGGTAGGTTTACCCGGTGGTACCTCAATTATCCCGATCGAGGGTTCCACGATATGAAGATCTCATGAATTTGGAATATCCTCCGGCTTCTAGTAGAATAATCTTCCCTGTTTCTAGTAGCCGAGTGGAGGACATGAGGCCATGCATAAGGATTCAACAAATGTTCTACCGTGGACATTTCCCACGCATGAGCTGGAATACCCCGCAACTCAATATCAACCAAAACTGGTAAAGCGGCACCCGTGGCTGAAGCATATCTTGTCCATCGACGAAAGTGAAAGTGAGGAGCAGCAGACCCCGACGGTGGTACAGAATCAGCCAACCTTATAGCAGTGCGTTCGTCTTCGACAAACATAATATATAAACTAGTACCAGAGCATCGGAGGACTAGAGAGTTCAGAGGAAAGTCAAATCTATTTGCTATAATCAATTTAACTTCATCAGTAGATAAGTTTGAAGGAGGATCAACCACTGTAACAAAGAGTGCTTTGCGGAGATCAGCTTCTGCCCTTTCCAACTTAACAGACCAATCAATAATACATGGTGGACCACGGTCCGGGGAGGCACCATCATCCGAAACCAATGGCTCCGAAGAGGCAGCCTCACCGTTGCCCCTGATGTCCCTTGGCGAGGAAGAGCGAGGACCCTGAGCTGGACGACGCCTCCGCCGTGGCCGATGACGACGGCGTCCTCTATGTTCCATGTCCTGTTGCGGCTCAACGGCGGTGGGTGCATCGGTAACCTTACTGGTTCCACCCTTTTGCTTCTCTAATGATGTTGAGATACGTCTCCATACTAAATTTTGAGGTGCAGTCTTGTTTCAGTTCCAAGAGGGGACGTTGTTCCGGTGAAAAGGGCGTTCGTAGGCCAGGGAGGTGCCATCATTCAGAATCATCGATTCCGAAGAGACCACCTTACCGTTGCCACCATGACCCCTTTGCCAAGAATAAGAAGGTTTAGTCCATGCTGATATACATCTCCATATTGATTTGCATTGCGGCGGTGCTATCACAATATTGTCCCCAACAGGAGCGACACGGGTCGGGAAGGCGCCAACATTCAGAACCGAAGTGTCAGCCCTACCGTTGCCCATATCATCAACCTGCTGAGAGACAGAAGAAGGTCCCATTTGCGGTTGTGGCCAAGCCCTGCTAACGTCTGCGCTGGACACACCACCCCTCCGCTGTGGACAGGAGTAGGATCTGCGTCCAATGTCTCGACATTTGAAACATCGTGGTCGTAGGCGACAACTTCTGGAACGATGATCAACAGAGAAACAATTGAAACAGCGCCCCCTAAGATCCTTCAGAATTTGGCGTCGAGGGCGCTGTGGGGCACATGCCTGTCATCGACGAACTGACCGGGACACGACCTGCACCCAACCATCTTTGTCAGTACCTGTCTGCACTGGATGTGGAACTTGCACCACTGATTGATAAAGGTCTGATTTCTGCTTCTTATCTGGTGAAGGTTGACACAGTGGAGCAGCCGCAACAGATGTACCCAGTAGCACATCTTTGAAGGTGTTAAAACGGGAGGGACCAAGAGCAGAAACATGTAATGTCCCAGATGCCGGACTCATATCACTCCAGCGGAGTTCTTTCGAGCGACCACCATTCCTGACCTCGTGGGAGGAAGCCAAGATTGCCATGATACAGATCACAAATGACACAGATCACAAACACTTGAACAGATGATCGAAGAACCAGAAGCAGAGAGTGAACGATAAGCGGAGATCGGGCAGGCGGGCAAGCAGCGGGCAATCAGGAGACGAACCGTCCGCTACCGGAAGAGTGAGGAAGAGTGAACGAGCGCGAACGAGCGAGAGCGAGGGAGACGGAGCAAGCGTGCGGAGGACGCCAACGCGCGGAGGCCCGAGCGGGCACCGGCGGGAGCGATCGCGCCGCCTAGATCGCCAGAGAGCCGAACCGAGTAATCTTTTGTGGTTCCATTTTTTGATGGTTTATGCTACTACTTTAAAGTCATGGGCATAACCTTTTGTGTAACACCCATAATTTTTGAACAAAAGTGCTCAAAACCCTTGATCATGAGTGTATGCATTTTTGGGTGAATTTTAGCAATTCAAACGTGTAGCAAACGTTCAAATTGAATTTGAATTCAAATCAAAAGAATAGAAAAAGAAAAAGGAAATAAAAAGGGAAAAACCCCTCCTGGGCCGAATTTCGGCCGCAGCCCAACCCCTCCCCGCCGGCCCAGCCGCAACCCCCTTCCCCCTCCTCTCTCTGGTCCTCCGGTCCCACCTGTCGGCGCCAACCCCTTCTTCCTCCCTCTTCCTTCTCCCGCGCGCGCCGCGCCAACCGCCTGCCCCGCGCCCACGTTCTGCACCCCGCGCCCACGACCCTTCCCCCTCGGAACCACCTTCCCCGCTCCCATTTCGGCCGAGAGAACAACCGCACACCCCCCCTCCGCGTTAAAGAGGAGCCGGCGCCCCCATTTCCCCCTTCTCCGAGCCTCCCCGGAACCCTAGACCTCCATCGCCGGTGAGCAGCCTCTGCGCCCGTGTTCCCGACGATCCTTCCCCCTCTCCTCCCCCATTTTCGGCCTAACTTGATCACCGCACCTCCAGGAACTCGCCAGACACGTTTGATCGGGGAGATTGCCTCTGCACCGTCGACTTCGCCGGTCACCGACGAGCTCACCCGCCACCGACCGTCGCCGGCACCCTCTGCTCATCCCCGAGTCCAATCAAGCCCGCAGGTGAGTTCCCCTACCTCTCCTCTCTCGATTCATGCTTGTAGCGCGTAGTTTGGACGTCGGCATCGCCGTTTGGGCGATCTCCGGCGAGATCGCCGCCGCGGACTCCAGCGCCGCCGTGCCGTGCGTCGCCGGCGTCGCCAGAGGCGACGTGGCTCAATCCCTGCCGTCGGTTAACCCCCAACGGCTGAGATTAGAACCCCATACCGTTTCAGTATAATAAAATCCGGGCCGTCCATCTCAGATCCGACGGCCCACATTCAATTTAGTTTTCCCGCCTCTGCATTTTCACCCAGGCCCCTGGAATCTCATTAGCTACCCCCTGGACTCTTCTGCAATTAGGATCTAGCCCCTGGAAATTGCAGACTAGCCCCTGGATCCCTAAAAATGGTTTTTAATCATTTAATTAAGCATTCTAACCCCTGTAATTTATTAGATTCATGTATTCAGACCCTGTACAGTAGAGTAAATTATTTATATAGCCCCTGGACTTTTATTTAATTGCTGAATAGAGTTTTTTAATTGCATTTGAGGTGTAGAAAATGGATAAAAATGGTAAATAGGTGTAGAAATATGAGGAAAAATTGTCATAAACTATTTTATGCTGTGAATTAATTGTAGGGTTCTGGTAAAAGGTATTTGGTCTCTGAAATATTTATTATAAGTGTTTTAAAATACATTTTGGCTATAGAAAATTCAATAAAAATGGTTTTAGGCTATAATAAAATCCCAAAATTGTAGGAAAATTATGAAATGCATATTTTGACCATGTTAAGTGATAAATACCTCGTAGGGACGCATTAGTGTAGGATTTTGGTGCCTATGTGTATGTGTGTATGCATTGTTTTGCGTGCCTTTACTTATTTAGCTTTACTCTATTCTTGCCATTGCTTGGGCATATATCTAGAGTCGTTCTACGACCCTAACCTCAACTTCCAAGACCAAGACTTCGTCAACTCTCAAGTCTCCAACGAAGGCAAGTGCCCTTGACCATCTTGTACCTATTTTAGGGAATTAGCTAGTTGCATGCTAAATAAATTGATGTCCTACTACATGTTTACATGCCCTGTTCCTTACCATTCCTTGTTACCTGAAATGGGTTGGGAAGTAGATAGGCTTATTTATGCTTAGCCATGCTTAGATGTTGGGATTGGGTTTTCATACAAATACTCTATGCTCAACTTTATGGTACTTTAATTTGGTGATGAACATACATAATGTTAGTGAATAGGAATCTGGTGGTTGGTTAGTTTTGGTATGGTGCATTTTGCACGAGACCCGGGATTGGGGTTTGTCACCACCGGATTCTAAGGACCGGTTTATGGAGGAAGCCACTAAGCTTCATAGTACCACCACGAGACTGAGATGGGGCAGCGTGGTCAATTAATTAGGTTCCTCCCGATGAACTGCTAGTGGCTGGATGGTGCGGGGAATGAGGCGGGTGATCCGCTCTTGGAACCGCAAGGCTCAAGAGGGGGCTCTGGGGCGGAGGGTTACTCCGAGAATCTCCAGTGGTGGAAACCTTAGAGGGCTAGCACTAGTCGGGAGTGCCTTTGTAAAGACCATGTAGTGATCTCCGGGCCACACACCTACGGAAGTGTGTAATGTGACCGACGGGTCACGGGCATCAGGGAGGTTTACTTAGTCCACCTGGCAACAGGGGATGGAATCACTGCTTGTGGGGAAAGGGTACACTCTCTGCAGAGATTTGGTAAAACTGTCATGACAGCCGTGCTCACGGACAAGAGCGGCTTGGGGCCAGTTCATAATTAGTCTATGGTTGGGAAATGATGGTTCATTATGGTTCAAGTACTTTCATTATCATTAATCATGTGTTGATTATTTATTGAATTATAATAATGATAATTGAAAGCTAAGGATAGGTCCTAAGCATAGTGCTAAGCCATATTTGGCCTTACCTTGCTCTAGCCAATCATGTCATTCTCTTCCCGCACTTGCTGAGTACTCTATGTACTCAAGCGTTTAATTCTCCTTTAGAGTATGAAGAAGAAGAAGCTGCACCGGAGGACTTCTACGTCAACCCGGAGGATTTGGTCTAGGCTGGCGACCTCACGCGCAACGGCTGCCTGTGGAGACGAAGCCCACTTATCTATCTTGCTTTCTGTAGTGTTGAACTGTGTGGTGTTGTAAATATTTGTGGAGTGTATTTGTAGACCTTCGGGTCGTTCTGTAAGACTATTTATGTATTCCGAACATGGCAATGTAATGGTATTTCACTTTCGTCAACGCATGTACGATTCAACTGATCCTGGCGTACATGTGGTTAGCGTCTGTTCATCTTTACGATGACCGGGCGTGACAAAGTGGTATCAGAGCCGTGTTGCCCGTAGGACGCAAGCCTAGTTAGAAATGGCCGAAAAATTAAGGACTATACTATTTTCATATGAAATAGTATTTCCAAAACTTTGTGCTCTCCATCTTAACCCTTGTGCTTCTTACCTTACTTTGCTTATTGTTTTTATTCTAAATTGATTTATTAATTATTAATCTCACTCTCTTCTTTTCAAATGTTTGTAGATGGCGCGGACCAAGCAGACGGCCCGTAAGTCGACTGGGGGTCGTGTTCCTCAGCACGCCCTAGCCAGTCGCTCCGCACCTTACACACCCCGGAGGGAGACGACGCTGCTCTCCAACGGGAGTGCTGCTTCAAGGATGCGCGTCCGTCTTCGTTCTCTTCTTCGAGCTGCGGGGTACCGTGAGTACCGTGTCCGCTTAGTCTACCACACCACTAGGGTCTTTGCACCCTATACTGGTGAGCTGGAGTGGACTTCTCAGCTGGCCGTCTACTACGACTCGGAGTTGCTGCACTCGCACTTCTCTCCGGCCTGGAGGAGCTCCCAGCGTGCAGCTGAGGAGGACGCCACGTGGGAGGCGACCACCTACTGGAGCCACGCCCACAGGTTCCTTCTTGGGTGCACGGAGCACGCGTACACCCCTCAGCGCCCTAGTGGCACAGCCGCCTTCACTGGACGTGACGTCGAGGGACGCTTGACTCACCCCCAGTGCGAGAGGCTGGTGGACGACGTTGTGGAGTTGTCTTCACGACTCCAGCGTTGCCAGCAGGAGCTGCAGGACAGCAGGGACTTGGTCGACCGCTACGAGCGACTTCGACGACGCTACACGAGGATCACTGGAGTTGATCCTAACTCTCAGCAGTACGCTTCGGACGTGGAGCCTTGGGACCCGAACTCTCCGGATCGCCGCATGAACTCCCCCGAGAACTCAAGAGAAGACTCAGAAGAAGAAGACCCGGAGATGGAGGTTGAGGAGGACTCCGACGAGTAGGAGTGGACTCGTTTCCCCGCTGGACGACTCAGGACAGTTATCCTTAGTTTGTAGGAGCGTGTAGCTACGCCCTCTCCAGTCTTGAGTTGTGTCTTTTATGGTGTTATGCTAGTAGTTGCTTTATGTTGTGTGTGTTGGTTGCGACATGAGTTGTGGAATGCTTCGGCATCCTGTCCACATCCGTGTCTTTAGTCTTGTTTATGTGTCGTGTGAGTGGTGGAATGCTTAGGCATCTTGTCCACCTCCACACTAGTTGGTTAATGAACTTGCTTTATGTCTATTACCCTTGATGCATATAGTTGGGACCTTGTCACCCTAGCATATCCTTTCTCATCTCATCTATTATTCTAAGACCTCAATGAACTTCTCTCTCACAGATGGCTGGACGAGGAAGAGGTAGAGGCCGTGGTCGTGGTAACCCACCCCTGGATGAAGGACTTGGAGGTGTCCCTGGATGGAATGCAAGGGGTGCTCGAGGAGCCCCAGCCTCTCAACAAATGCAACAGATGATGGCTCTTCAGACCCAGTTGCTTAACAACCTCACCCAGATTGTCACCAACCTGCAACAAGCCCCACCCCCACCACCACCAAACTACAACCTTCCGCCACCACCACCTTTTCCACCTAGGTCCTTCCTTAGGGACTTCCTGAACACCCATCCACCCACTTTTGCCACCGTTACCGAACCCATGGACGCCGATGATTGGCTCCGTACCATTGATAGCAAGCTGAGGCTCATCCACTGTGAAGGAAGGGAGAAAGTGCTTCTAGCCTCTCATCAACTTCAAGGACCAGCAGCTGACTGGTGGACCGCCTTCACCGAAGCCCACCGGGACCCGGAAAATATTACATGGGAAGAATTCCGAACCAACTTCCGCAATCACTTCGTACCTGAAGGAGAGATACAAGCCAGGCGTGAAGAATTCCTGATGCTAAAGCAAGGCCGTATGACTGTGAGGGCCTATCTGAATGCCTTCACCCAGCTATCCCGCTATGCCCCAACAGATGTGGATACCGACGCCAAGAAGCAATTCCGCTTCAAGAATGGGCTGGACAAAGAGTTAAAGTTTGCTATGTCTTCCAGCGACTACGGCGACTTCCAGAAGTTAGTGGACAAAGCTTTTGAAGTGGAAAGGACTAAGAAGGAACTGGAAGATGACGAAAGAAAGAGGAAGTTGACTTTAGCAGCACATGCCTCCAGCAGCAATGTACGCCCCCGTCTCAACCCTCCGCCTACAACTCATATGACTCGTCCCATGAACTACTCGGGACAAAGGTACCCCAACTCCAACTACAGGCCACCCACTCCCTACAACCAGCCAATGCGCCAGCAGCAGCAGCAGCCACCACGCCAGCCAATGCAACCCCCACGCCAGCAGATGCAGCCACCCCGCCCTTCAGCCCCAGCTAACCGTCCAAGTGGCCAACCCCCAAGAAACCAGTCAGGAGGCAACAAGGGCCCGAATAATGCTGCAGGAGTACAATGCTACAAGTGCGGAGAATGGGGACACTATGCCAGCAGTTGTCCAAAGAAGCAGCAAAACCCAACTGGCCGTGTCAACCATGTGACTCTGGAGCAAGCACAGGAAGCACCTGATGTGGTGATCGGTACGTTCTCTGTCAACTCCCACCCTGCCACCATATTGTTTGATTCGGGTGCTACACATTCATTCATATCC
Organism: Tuctoria greenei; assembly: GCA_036927565.1. Lineage (NCBI taxonomy): Eukaryota > Viridiplantae > Streptophyta > Magnoliopsida > Poales > Poaceae > Tuctoria > Tuctoria greenei. Next base: position 150,825,090 of record JAYESD010000003.1, read on the forward strand.
AAGGATTTCATAAAGAAGCATGACATGGTAGTTACATTCTTGAATGGGCCATTATTGATAAACTCTCCTGGAGGAGAGATGGTGGCAAGGCATCTATGCCGAAAAGTGAGTATAAACATAAGGGGGGTAGTCTTTTGGGCCAACCTAATAGTGTTGGACTCACAAGGATTAGATATCATTCTGGGAATGGACTGGTTGACAAAGAGTCAAGGAGTAATTCATTGTGCAACTAGAACAGTCTGCTTAACACACCCGGATGGCACCACAGTGGAATTCAAGCCAGATCAGACACAAGAAGCAATAGTGCAACTCAACCATCTTGAGAGTACTAAAGACATCAGGGTTGTGAAAGAATTTCCGGATGTATTCCCTGATGACTTACCAGGTATGCCCCCTGATCGAGAGATTGAATTTATCATTGAATTAGTACCTGGAACGGCCCCAATATATAAGAGGCCGTATAGAATGGATGCTAAGCAACTAGCTGAACTAAAGGATCATATTGAGGAATTATTGGCAAAAGGATATATTCGTCCTAGCTCATCGCCTTGGGGAGCACCAGTCATATTTGTACCTAAGAAGGATGGAACTCAAAGGTTGTGTGTAGACTACCGTGCTCTAAATGAGGTAACAATAAAGAATAACTACCCACTACCAAGGATTGAGGATTTATTTGATCAGTTAAGAGGAGCATGTGTGTTTTCCAAGATTGATCTTCGTTCGGGCTACCATCAACTGAAGATTAGACCGTCGGATATTCCCAAGACGGCATTTGTCTCTCGGTATGGATTGTATGAGTATACAGTCATGTCATTTGGATTGACCAATGCTCCGGCATATTTTATGTATCTTATGAACAAGGTTTTCATGGAGTACTTGGACAAGTTCGTAGTGGTATTCATCGATGACATACTTATCTACTCCAAGACGGAAGAAGAGCATGAGGAGCACCTCAGGATGGCCTTACAGAAGCTTCGCCAACATCAACTGTATGCCAAACTTAGTAAGTGTGAGTTTTGGCTAAAGGAGGTATCATTTTTGGGACATGTCATATCTGAAGGAGGTATAGCAGTGGATCCAGGCAAAGTGGCCGATGTCCTTAAGTGGGAAACACCTGAGAGTGTACATGATATAAGAAGATTCTTAGGTATGGCAGGTTATTACCGTCGATTCATCGAGGGATTTTCAAAGATCTCTCGACCATTAACCAAGTTGCTTGAGAAAGGAGTTGCTTTCAAGTGGACCCCCGAATGTGAGGTAAGCTTCGCCGAATTGAAGAAGAGGTTAACCAGTGCACCGGTATTGGTGATGCCCGATATGCAAAAGGAGTTTGTGGTCTATTGTGATGCATCTGGTCATGGTTTAGGATGTGTCTTAATGCAAGGAGGACATGTTGTGGCCTATGCTTCAAGACAACTTCGGAAACATGAGAGGAATTATCCAACACATGACTTAGAGTTGGCAGCGGTTGTTCATGCTTTGAAGATATGGAGACATTACTTAATGGGAAAAAGGACGGAGATATATACAGATCACAAGAGTTTGAAGTACATATTTACACAGCCGGATCTTAACCTTAGGCAACGTCGTTGGTTGGAATTAATCAATGATTTTGATGTGGGAATCAACTACCATCCAGGCAAGGCTAATGTGGTCGCTGATGCTCTAAGCAGGAAGGGACAAAGCAATAACTTGTCAGTACAAGCTCTTCAACCCCAGCTATGTGAAGAGTTTGTAAGGTTAAATCTATGTCTAGTGTCTAGCACTGAAGCAGTTGCTATGGAAGTGGACTCAACCCTTGAGCGTGATATACGAGAAGGGCAGAAGAATGATGAGAAGGTCAAGGAGATCAAACAGTTGATGAAGAAAGGGAAAGCTCCGAACTTTAGAGAGGATGAACAAGGAACCTTATGGCTTGGAAAGAGGATTTGTGTTCCAGATGTCAAGGAGATTAAAGAGTTGATATTAAGAGAAGCTCATGACTCATCATACTCCATCCACCCCGGAAGCACCAAGATGTATCAAGACCTTAAAGATCGATATTGGTGGCATGGAATGAAACGGGATGTAGCCGAATATGTGGCCATATGTGATACATGTCAATTGATTAAGGCGGAACATCAAAGACCAGCAGGGTTATTACAACCAATCAAAGTGCCAGAATGGAAATGGGAAGAAATAAGTATGGACTTCATCGTGGGACTACCAGGAACACAATCTGGATATGATTCTATATGGGTTATTGTGGACCGTCTAACTAAAGTGGCTCACTTTATTCCTGTGAAAGAGACCTACAACGGCCCCAAGTTGGCGGAACTGTACATCTCCAGGATTGTATGCTTACATGGAGTTCCTAAGAAGATCATCTCAGACAGAGGCACTCAATTCACCTCAAGATTCTGGCAGAAGTTACATGAATCAATGGATACCCGTCTAAATTTCAGTTCGGCGTATCATCCTCAAACTGATGGTCAGACAGAACGCACCAACCAGATATTAGAAGACATGTTGAGAGCGTGTGCTTTAAAGAATAGCAAGAGTTGGGACAAGAATCTGCCATATGCCGAATTTTCTTACAACAACAGTTATCAAGCCAGTTTGAAGATGTCACCTTTTGAAGCATTGTATGGGCGAAAATGTAGGACCCCGTTGTTTTGGAATCAAACTGGAGAAAGTCAAGTCTTTGGGCCTGACGTGTTACAAGAGGCTGAAAGACAAGTACAAGAAATTCGGAAGAATCTAAAGGCAGCTCAAACAAGACAGAAGAGTTATGCGGATACTCGAAGACGTGATCTCACATTTGAAGTTGGTGACTATGTGTACTTGAAGGTGTCACCTGTGAGGGGCTTGAGAAGATTCAAAGTAAGAGGCAAGTTGTCACCCCGTTACATTGGTCCGTTCAAGATACTCGAAAGACGTGGTGAAGTGGCTTATCAGCTTGAGCTTCCGCCACACCTGTCAGACGTACACAATGTTTTCCATGTGTCGCAGCTTAAGAAGTGCCTAAGGGTGCCTGAAGAGCAATTACCAATGGAAGCAGTGGATGTACAAGAAGATTTGTCTTATGTGGAGCAGCCTGTCAAGATACTTGAGACACTTGAAAAGATCACAAGAAACAAAGTCATTCGCATGTGTAAAGTGCAATGGAAGCATCATTCGGAGGCAGAAGCAACATGGGAAAGAGAAGAAACTCTCAAGGCGGATTTCCCTCATCTATTCTCTTAGGACGTCCGAATCTCGAGGGCGAGATTCCTTTTAAGGGGGGTAGAGTTGTAACACCCATAATTTTTGAACAAAAGTGCTCAAAACCCTTGATCATGAGTGTATGCATTTTTGGGTGAATTTTAGCAATTCAAACGTGTAGCAAACGTTCAAATTGAATTTGAATTCAAATCAAAAGAATAGAAAAAGAAAAAGGAAATAAAAAGGGAAAAACCCCTCCTGGGCCGAATTTCGGCCGCAGCCCAACCCCTCCCCGCCGGCCCAGCCGCAACCCCCTTCCCCCTCCTCTCTCTGGTCCTCCGGTCCCACCTGTCGGCGCCAACCCCTTCTTCCTCCCTCTTCCTTCTCCCGCGCGCGCCGCGCCAACCGCCTGCCCCGCGCCCACGTTCTGCACCCCGCGCCCACGACCCTTCCCCCTCGGAACCACCTTCCCCGCTCCCATTTCGGCCGAGAGAACAACCGCACACCCCCCCTCCGCGTTAAAGAGGAGCCGGCGCCCCCATTTCCCCCTTCTCCGAGCCTCCCCGGAACCCTAGACCTCCATCGCCGGTGAGCAGCCTCTGCGCCCGTGTTCCCGACGATCCTTCCCCCTCTCCTCCCCCATTTTCGGCCTAACTTGATCACCGCACCTCCAGGAACTCGCCAGACACGTTTGATCGGGGAGATTGCCTCTGCACCGTCGACTTCGCCGGTCACCGACGAGCTCACCCGCCACCGACCGTCGCCGGCACCCTCTGCTCATCCCCGAGTCCAATCAAGCCCGCAGGTGAGTTCCCCTACCTCTCCTCTCTCGATTCATGCTTGTAGCGCGTAGTTTGGACGTCGGCATCGCCGTTTGGGCGATCTCCGGCGAGATCGCCGCCGCGGACTCCAGCGCCGCCGTGCCGTGCGTCGCCGGCGTCGCCAGAGGCGACGTGGCTCAATCCCTGCCGTCGGTTAACCCCCAACGGCTGAGATTAGAACCCCATACCGTTTCAGTATAATAAAATCCGGGCCGTCCATCTCAGATCCGACGGCCCACATTCAATTTAGTTTTCCCGCCTCTGCATTTTCACCCAGGCCCCTGGAATCTCATTAGCTACCCCCTGGACTCTTCTGCAATTAGGATCTAGCCCCTGGAAATTGCAGACTAGCCCCTGGATCCCTAAAAATGGTTTTTAATCATTTAATTAAGCATTCTAACCCCTGTAATTTATTAGATTCATGTATTCAGACCCTGTACAGTAGAGTAAATTATTTATATAGCCCCTGGACTTTTATTTAATTGCTGAATAGAGTTTTTTAATTGCATTTGAGGTGTAGAAAATGGATAAAAATGGTAAATAGGTGTAGAAATATGAGGAAAAATTGTCATAAACTATTTTATGCTGTGAATTAATTGTAGGGTTCTGGTAAAAGGTATTTGGTCTCTGAAATATTTATTATAAGTGTTTTAAAATACATTTTGGCTATAGAAAATTCAATAAAAATGGTTTTAGGCTATAATAAAATCCCAAAATTGTAGGAAAATTATGAAATGCATATTTTGACCATGTTAAGTGATAAATACCTCGTAGGGACGCATTAGTGTAGGATTTTGGTGCCTATGTGTATGTGTGTATGCATTGTTTTGCGTGCCTTTACTTATTTAGCTTTACTCTATTCTTGCCATTGCTTGGGCATATATCTAGAGTCGTTCTACGACCCTAACCTCAACTTCCAAGACCAAGACTTCGTCAACTCTCAAGTCTCCAACGAAGGCAAGTGCCCTTGACCATCTTGTACCTATTTTAGGGAATTAGCTAGTTGCATGCTAAATAAATTGATGTCCTACTACATGTTTACATGCCCTGTTCCTTACCATTCCTTGTTACCTGAAATGGGTTGGGAAGTAGATAGGCTTATTTATGCTTAGCCATGCTTAGATGTTGGGATTGGGTTTTCATACAAATACTCTATGCTCAACTTTATGGTACTTTAATTTGGTGATGAACATACATAATGTTAGTGAATAGGAATCTGGTGGTTGGTTAGTTTTGGTATGGTGCATTTTGCACGAGACCCGGGATTGGGGTTTGTCACCACCGGATTCTAAGGACCGGTTTATGGAGGAAGCCACTAAGCTTCATAGTACCACCACGAGACTGAGATGGGGCAGCGTGGTCAATTAATTAGGTTCCTCCCGATGAACTGCTAGTGGCTGGATGGTGCGGGGAATGAGGCGGGTGATCCGCTCTTGGAACCGCAAGGCTCAAGAGGGGGCTCTGGGGCGGAGGGTTACTCCGAGAATCTCCAGTGGTGGAAACCTTAGAGGGCTAGCACTAGTCGGGAGTGCCTTTGTAAAGACCATGTAGTGATCTCCGGGCCACACACCTACGGAAGTGTGTAATGTGACCGACGGGTCACGGGCATCAGGGAGGTTTACTTAGTCCACCTGGCAACAGGGGATGGAATCACTGCTTGTGGGGAAAGGGTACACTCTCTGCAGAGATTTGGTAAAACTGTCATGACAGCCGTGCTCACGGACAAGAGCGGCTTGGGGCCAGTTCATAATTAGTCTATGGTTGGGAAATGATGGTTCATTATGGTTCAAGTACTTTCATTATCATTAATCATGTGTTGATTATTTATTGAATTATAATAATGATAATTGAAAGCTAAGGATAGGTCCTAAGCATAGTGCTAAGCCATATTTGGCCTTACCTTGCTCTAGCCAATCATGTCATTCTCTTCCCGCACTTGCTGAGTACTCTATGTACTCAAGCGTTTAATTCTCCTTTAGAGTATGAAGAAGAAGAAGCTGCACCGGAGGACTTCTACGTCAACCCGGAGGATTTGGTCTAGGCTGGCGACCTCACGCGCAACGGCTGCCTGTGGAGACGAAGCCCACTTATCTATCTTGCTTTCTGTAGTGTTGAACTGTGTGGTGTTGTAAATATTTGTGGAGTGTATTTGTAGACCTTCGGGTCGTTCTGTAAGACTATTTATGTATTCCGAACATGGCAATGTAATGGTATTTCACTTTCGTCAACGCATGTACGATTCAACTGATCCTGGCGTACATGTGGTTAGCGTCTGTTCATCTTTACGATGACCGGGCGTGACATTTTGGAATCAAGTTTGATCTTTATTCAACTTGTGAGCAACCAGAACTTGAACACAGTAGAGACCATTCTGTAGTCTCTGTACAACATATTGCTTTCCTCTTGAAGTTCACATAGTTTATTCTCTATGCTAAACTATATTCTTATAATGTGCATCTCATATCGATAGTGATCAAAACGAAGGACTTCGAGGTGGGATTTCCTTTCGACGGACCAGAAGCTGATCATATTGGCTCCACACTAACTATATTAACTTTTGGATTAGTCGCAACCCAAGGTAAGCCCCAATTTGCATATAACAACTTTTTAGAAGTTTTGCTTTTGTATAAACTTTATGTATGAGGTATGTATTATGCATTAGGTTAAGTTTAGTTGATACTTCACATGCATGCCCAAATAATCCTTGGAGTGCCTTGGTAGAACATTACTCCATCGGATTGTATTGATATGCTAATATTTGAGTGGAATCGGTAGAAGTCGAGTGGTTGGAATCCACTTACGAGACAAAGAATAGATTTCACATGGATTTAGTTTGAGAATGGTTTATGAAGACCGGGCAATAGAGTAGGAAGCATCAGGACGTGGTCCTGGGTGCGTAGTCTTGCTTGTGTCAATTGAGGACTGATCCGTGTGCAGCTCCGCTGATCATGTTTGATATGTACTGGTTGCATACTAGATATATAGAACCCAGGAAGCCGATGTAACTCGGGCACCCTCACGTCGAAACTTATACCATGGTCTCCTGGGGGAAAAGAGGACAGGAGGTGTAAATCTACTAGCGGACAACTCCAATATGTCCGTGTAGTGGACCTTCTTTGAGGATCATAGAACTGGTTCATTGTTGGGATGATGAGTGAAAGGTGGCCACTTATGACGTGATGAGAAGAGCACCGATGTGTTTCCACGCGGGTGTATGTGTCATGCACACTGGGTGTCTACTGATTGTAATCACCGTTTCTCGTGGTTATTTGAGTGTCGCTTGTTCATTGAGTCATGACGTAGTAATAAAAAGTAGCTGGAATATTATGAATCTGCCGCAATGAATATATTATTGTATTGCAACTTGTATGGCTTAGAAGTAATACAATTAAATTTATCATTTCTAAACAGTTAAGTTGTATACAACCTATGCAACTTTGCGCATGTAACATCGTAAACGAAGCGTTTCTTGTTTGATTGTAGATTTCATGATGTGCCATGCCGATTGAATGCAAATCTGCTACTAAAAATCTGAAATTAAGGTTTACTAATAGGTGAGTCCTTTATGCAAATTCAACTTTCCTATAATATAAAGTCTCAATCATGTAGATTTCTATGTTTAGTGGAGACAGTTAAGTCTTGCTAAGCTTTGTGCTAACGATTGCTATATTACTTATTTTGTAGATATTAATTTCTTATGCTTCTTTTTTTGGTTGTCTGCGAGTCCTCAGACTTTCCGGGGTGTATGGCTCACATGGAACAACACAGCTGCCGTATCTCTTCGTATTGCTAGTGGGAAGTGCTTGCGAGCATGGACATCTTCTCTTTTGCTTTGCTAGCTTAGAGAGTTTGAGTATGTATAATCTGTTGCTGGTGTACTCTTGGTACACTATTTTTGTAAACTTTATTATATTATGAATGAAAACTTTGTATTTTTTAAGTATTCTTTTAATGTGTGCTGTTGGGTGCCGCGTCGCACGGCACCACCAATGCGATTCCTGGAAGTCGTGACCCTGGTCCTCACAACCTGGTATCAGAGCCACATTGGGAATAGCATGCTCGAAAAGAGCCTATTTTTGAAAACATAGAGGTAGTCAAGTGAGGATTAGTCAATATACCAACATAAGGTCTACTATAGTATTAGTTATCAAAGGTAGCAAAGCTAACATATTTGTTATTATATTCTGTAACAACCCTCCGACGTCGGGTAAGAGGTAAGGTACACCACCACAAGCGGATCAATTGAGCTAAAGCTCACCGTACAAGAGGTAGTACGATGATTATATCCCGTAACTTGGTACGAGAGTTAATACGAGTCTCTGAACTTTCTCCTGGTTTTGGGAACATATGAAACACTGCTCCCCAGCGTTCTTCAAGCAAAAGTGAGAATACCCGTCGTGTGGTCAAAAATGCGAGAGATGCAACTTGAACTCTGAATGTTCAAAGGGTCATACGCAACGCTTCCCATTGGCATGCCTCAGCTTTTAGGGGCAGTAGGTTGTATCTATTGGGTTGATGAAATTTCTAAATGTGATGATCCGTTCATGCTCTACTCAAATCCCCCGTCGTGTGATGTTGAAAGATGATCATGTTTCTCGAGATGTGTTCTCCTCAATAACGGCATGTATGGAAACATACAAGACGTTAGTTTCGATGACCGATATATATATATGTATATATATATATGTATATATATATATTATTGTGATTGCTTGTAGCACTGCCTACGAGGCCTCACGCTGTTGTGGTGCTACTTGTGTGAATTGTGAATGTGTGTATTATGCAGGTACACTAACCGCGATATTGTATTGCACTTAGAAAACGTTTGCGAGTGACCGTTTATAGTGCCACTAATTTAGACATATATGCCAGTATAATCCGCTTAGGATTTCCACTTTTGTGAGGCACATAGTACCGACATGTATCCACCGATGCATTAATGAAGTATGCTGTAAAATGGACTTAAGATGATGTAGAATACAAATATCAGTTATTGATCTCTGATTTTGAATAAGTTTCAAAGTTGGAGTAGGATTTACTCTCAATTGTCCAAAAACCAATATTGATGTTTTCTATCAGAAATTTGACCTGACTTTGAAAAGCCATAACTCCCAGTAGGATTCTTCATTGAAGATGTACCATACATGCTTTGAAAGTTTGAAGTCTTCTACAACTCTTCTATTCAATTCCAGTGCAGAATCTTCCTACAACCTTTTAAAAATTTCAAATTTCCATACTCTACCAAATCTGGGTAGAAATTGGAACCATTTGTGTATGTGTTACCATTTTTGTCATAGCTCGTAGTACAAAAATTGAATGACTTCATGTAATACATTCTTATAATCCTTGTGATGTCTATTACAGTGATGTAATTTAAAGTTTTGGCAAATTTTGATATTACCTATTTGTAAAACTGTGGCCAAATCCACAATATACAAATGAGGTGCTGTCAGAATTTCCCTGGAAATCTGGGGACTTTGTCAAACTTTGAAAATTCATATCTCCTGAACCAGAGATGTTATGAAGTCAAATAAATATTTTTTGGAAATATCTTGAAGTATTCTACAACTTTTAACTTTTGTTTTAACCACATGAGCATATTCCCAATTTGAGTTAGTGATATGACTAATCGAACAGAAACTGTTCCAAACTGGAGAACACAGAGAGGTATTTTTGTACCTTGCAATCTTTTGATCATAACTTGCTATACGCAACTTACCAAGGATTGTGTGATATATTTCCAAAAAATTATGACTTATACTACAACTTTGTAGTTTTGAGTTCTGAGAAATTTGAATCGGAAATATGTGAAAATATGAATCAAAGTGGGTAACTCCAAGTGGAGTACTGCTGAAAATTTTCCAGCAGACTAGTCCACTTTGAACCTTCATAACTTTTGATCCCAACTGATCTTGGGGCGAGTGAATACTCGTTGAAAACATATGGAAGTTAACTTCAACTTTTATTTTTGGTGCAAAGCATGAAAAAGATTTTAGCATGATCAAAATCAATTTTAGTGAAACTGGTCCAATCTGACAAAGTTGTGACCAGTTCCACTAGTTTTGTCTTGGACAGCGTTGAACCTGGAGTTGTTAAAACTTTTATGCATCCACACAAGTCCAGGTTTCACTATCGCAGTTATCCACCAGATTTACTCATCTTTTCCCAAGACCATCACTTTTGGCATTAGGTTGCATATGTATGCACGTTGGAAAGATTTGACGCTCTTCTTTCCACAAATATCTTTTGCTCAGCCTATAGCTAGCTTGAATATTTTCCGCCAAGTTATCTATCCAGGATTGCTGCTCCAGAAATATCGACACTCCAACCAACTTCCCAACAACCCTAACAGTTGCTTCATTGTTGTTTCCTGGCAAATCAAGAACCATGATGAAGGCACATGGATTATGTTTCATTTTCATAGTCAACAAAAAGTTTTGTTTCTGCTCCCACCTATGTCATCATCCAAATTTTCAACTGTTGTACAGTTGGTACTGAGTTATGCAAGTTATTGATCAGTTAAGCAAAAATTACTGGAGGTGGTACTCTAGTACAGTGTTAACTGGTTATTACACTTGCTTGATGAAAAAAAGTTATGTCATGCTCCTGGGGTTGCTTGCTTTTAGTGTGACACAGGCATTGATAGTTTCTTTCCATGATCCAAATTTCTTTTTGAGAGAATGTAAACAAGTTATCAGAGCCATTTAATCATGTGGCTGATGACTCTTTACAATGGAGTTTTGCGCACCCCATCTTTTTAAAAGTGAAACATTTCAGCGAAGCAGAGTTTATCCGTCACAATTAACTTTGTTGACGGAGGCTGGTTACCGTTAACACAAGTGGTGATCAGGACAAATTTTACACCACCTTCTCCATCGGTCGATGATGATATGTCAAGCGGTTAGACCACCATTGCACATCACCTTCCCAATAGAAGTTTATGAAGGGAGCTTTCGAGCTCCTAAACTGGAACTAAAGAGGGAAGGAGTGCCATGCATTTAACTTTGGTGTTTAAGTACCAAGCCTCCTATGCACCGGAGGACATCTACATTCAAGTGAAGATGAGGTATTACATTTTCAGGTAGGCAAAGTCAGAATAACAAACTGACTCACCCTAGAGGATAACAGTAGCTTTAACATTTTGATCGTTTTAGAGAAAATGACTAGCACGATCTCCACTGAAGTCTGCTGCAACAAAGGTCACATAAGGGTATTGATTTTGACGGTATGGTCATTATAACAGTACACACGCAAAGCATGGAGTAAATGCTTGTGAGTACTATCTATTCAGAAAGACAACATTTTACCATCAACATTTTCTTTGATGGATTGTTTGACCAACTTCAAGTGTGGTATGGCCTTGATACCCTATAGTGGTTGTATTAGTGGTTGGACCATCACCGAACGTCATCTTCACCGCCTACCGAAGTGGATGCTTGTCATGTACGCTTCAAAGTTATTCTCTTTACCACTTCAGAAGGCAACCCAACCACATTCACTAACGACTAGAGATTGTTAGTAAGAACACTACATGATGAGAAACCTGTGCCTTTGCTATTAAACCAAAATTCCAATTCTATATTGTGGTTAGAAGGGGTCATGGAGTGCTACCTCATCGACAAGTTCAATCATTCATCTCAACTGAAATTCCTACGTGAATTGAGCTGAGCTCCATCTGTCTTTGTTACCTTGTTAACTCGTACTCAACGACCTTGGTCAAGTTATGCATTGTGTATTTCTTATCTAGCACCTTTCATGAACAAGTTTGTGAAGCCTTATAAATTCTGAAATACATCTTATCGTATTTGAACTTTCTTACATACTTTTGCTCAAACCATAAAAGCGAATGCATCATACCGTATGCATCATCACCTCGAGTCACGTTGCATATGTACAACATCCTCCAACTTGGGAAGCATCATGATTCACTACTCACTGAGGACATAGAAATGCCTAAAAATTTGGTTAATAAGGAACTCTGAGCAAAGATATGTGTCTCCATTCAAATACCTGAGTAGTTTCTAATATTCTTGAGCTATGGACAACTTGATCATTCATAAAGCCATTTGCTTGATTCATTATCTTTGAGTAATACAAAGAGCACTGATTTTTTGAACTTCTTGTAATCAAGCCAATTTCTAGTAATTTAAATCTTGGAGCTAGGAACCATTTAGAGAAACAACATGGGATCTAAAGATTATAGCAAACACAATCACTTTAAAGTTGTTAACATATTTTCTTGGTTAACGACTCTCTTTTACCAATTGTCTCCTATCGACTCTCTTTTTTCCTTCAATAGAATCTCGGGACGAGATTCCTTTAACGAGGGAGGACAAGCCCACACTTTTAAATCACAAGGAAGAGAAAATATGAACTTAAATTTTTTTAGATGAGTTGGAAACTCAAAACTGACATGAAGTAATTGACTATTTGAATTAGAGGAAAAATGGATAACAGTAAAAAAACCTAAATCAGGAGGTTCAAAAATTCAAATCAGTGTCATGTTCAAAAGGGGTTAACATGAACATCTGAGTTCACCAATGAATTCCTCATATCTCAATTAGTCCCCATGCCAAGTTTCATAATTTTTTAACTTAATTTGCTATTTAATTCAATGCAATCATTTAAATGCATTTGAATTCAAATTCAAATTTGAATCTGATTCAAACTTGTCAATTCTCAAAATAGAGTTCTACATATTTTACTTAACTTGTCCACCAATTTTGAGTAATTTATTAGTTTGTTCGATAAAAGAATGAAATCAGCAGAGACGATAAGAATGGGAGAGCAACCATTGATTGGTGGGCCCCACATGCCAGCCTCACCAAGGTTGAACCGCCTCTGCTCCTTTCTTCACAGGACACCACCGCATGTTTGCATGTTGCCAGTGATTTTTTTCATTCTCCACGACACAAGCGATATTTTGTCCTCCTTATCCCTGCCCTGGGCACACTCTTTGTTAGGGTGAAGTTTTTCTGCTCATTTCCTCTGAGCATCAACGAGCTCTATTCTTCCCTCTTGAGTAGCGCTCAACACCAACGCATGTCGCCTCTGCTCTTCGGGCATTGGTGCCAACCGATGTTCCCCTGCCTCAAGGGAGCTGCCGGCATCTGCGCCTTCCTCCTCTCTCTTCATCAACACGTGCAAGGAAGCTTTCATGCTATGTTGTGCCATGCCGAAGGAAAAATCTTCATGCTCTGTTCCAAACCACGGCGCCCTCGGTTCAGTGTCACCCAGCGCGTGTCACCACGTCCTTGCTCCACCAACCTTGCACAAGGCTGTGCAACCAACATCTTCTTCTTCCCGAAGCAAACAAGTGGTGCCCCCCCCCCCCCCCCCCCAAGCTATTGGCCTCAAGTCAAGTTTTTTTCCCCAAACTGCGTTGTTCTGGGCCACTCGTGCGCCTCCCTGTCGCCCGGTCGTTTCTGACCACCTCCCAAGCTAACAAGGCGACCAAAAGGTTCCTCACTCTTCCTTCTTGACCCCCCAATCTTGCATCGGGTTTCCTTGTGGAACAATGGTAGAAAATTTAAGAATTCATCGCACACAGTGAATCCAACCCTATTTGATTAGAGCTTATATTTTACAAGGCCTAACGATTCTCCATGATCAACTTTTAAAGGAAAAGATCAAACCTAGCCTTGGAGCGACACATTTTCGTCGCCGCCGGCCATGTGACCTAGGTCATCGCTGAGACCTTCCTTTCAGCCATTTTCTTGACAATGGGTGTTCAATTCCTTGTTTTCTAAGTTCCCACGTTGCTCCTGGGAAAAACACTGATCAGTTTAGTGCACCGCCGAGCCATTTCGACGTCGCCATCGAACCCGCCTTCGCTGGATCCATTTCGGCCGCCACCGTGCGTCGCCTGGTTGTTCGGGGCGTGTTCCATGACATGCGTGTTCGATTTATCCCTTCACCACCTCAGATTGTCGCCATCCGTTGATGGAACGGCGTGCACCACCGGTGGCCAGCTGACCGTGGAGAGGTGGCGAGAGGTAGAAGATGACCACTTTCGGGCCCACAAGTCAGTGTCACCTACACCCAAGCTCGGATTTGTTATGGTAATGGATCTAGTGTGTCCATGTGTTTTTAAACCTGTGGCCCTGGGTGTGGCTTGCACCTGACTGACCATTTTAAATGGTGGGCCCAACTCTAACGTTTAAACCAATTCCCCATTTGAAAATCATTCCAGAAACTTGCCCAACATAGAAAAATCATCCCTCCTAGTAGAGTTGGTCACAAATTACCAAATAAATTCTGGTAGACTCCTTTTGACCCATCATTTGCATTAGTGCAATTAGTTGGGTATAGAAGTCCCAATATTTTTATACTTATTTCTTTGAGCAAAATGCATGGGAAATTAATTGCACCTGTTCTGGTAACTGAAAAATTGCCAATTTTTGTCAGAACACTCATTCAAATATCCTTGATCTTAAGTAAACATTTGAAGGTCATTGGACTTGATTTGCAGGTTAAAATTGTATTCCAATCCCCTAGGTCCATGGAAATTCCAAAAACACCAGAAACATTTTCAGAAAATGGTGAGAACTTGTAAAATCTATATCTCCCTCTAGGAAGATTATAAAAATGTGAAACAATTTTGTTGGACTCCATGTGAGTAACACTCTCGGTAAAACCAACTTTGACGCATGAATAAGCTACAGTTTTCCCAGAAAAAATCGGTGAAATATAAACCTTTATGGATTTTTGTAGGCCACACTTTACCTTTTCTGTAGCTGAAACTTTTCAGGCACCTGTCTTACAACCTCTGTGAACTACTACCAAAATACTAGCTTCATTCTGTTCAGTCTTCATCAGATTATGACAATAGTATGTCTCATTTACATGAACGCCATATGGAGGTTCATAATTCCTCTGCTCCCGTCTCCACTTTGTTAAACTCCATTCTTGCCACCAGAAGCTGAACACCTAAGACAATATCATCTAAGTCTCTGTATAGAACTTGAGCTTGAGTAATCTTTTGTGGTTCCCATTTTGTGAAGATTTATGCTACTACTTTAAAGTCATGGGCATAAACTTTTGGAATCAAGTTTTATCTTTATTCAACTTGTCGGCAACCAGAACTTGAACACCTTAGAGACCATTCTATAGTACCTTTACAGCATATTACTTTCCTCTTGAACGTCACATAGTTTATTCTCTCTGCTAAGCTATATTCTTATAATGTGCATCTCATACCGATAGTGATCAAGACGAAGGACTTCGAGGAGGGATTTCTTTTCGACGGACCAGCAGCTGATCATATTGGCTTCACACTGACTATATTGACTTTTGGATTAGTCGCAAACCAAGACAACCCCCAATTTGCATATAACAACCTTTTTAAAGTTTTGCTTTTGTATACACTTTATGTATGAGGTATGTATTGTGCATTAGGTTAAGTTTGGTTGATACTCCACATGCATGACTAAATAATCTTTGGAGTTGCTAGATAGAACATTACTCCATCGTATTCTATTGCTATGCTAATATTTTAGTGGAATCAGTAAAAATCGAGTGGTTGGAATCCACACACGAGACAAAGAATAGAATTCACATGGATTTAGTTCAAGAATGGTTTATGAATCTGAATATGAAACTAGGCAGCAGAGTAGGAAGCAACGGAACATGGTCCTGGGTGCGTAGCCCTGCCTGTGTCAATTGAGGACTGATCCGTGTGCAGCCTCGGTAAGCAAGTTTGAACTGTACTGGTTGCATACTGGATATATAGGACCCAAGAAACCATTTTGGGGTGTATTGCTCACGTAAAGCAATGCCGCTGTCATATCTCTTGGTGTTGCTAGTGAGAAGCATCCGCGGGCATGGACAACTTCTATTTTGCTTAGCTAGCTTAGAGAGTGTGAGTATGTATAATCCACGGTGTGTGTACTCTTGGTACATTATGTTGTAAACTTGACTAATTATGAAATGAAAACTTTGTGTATTTTGAGTATTCTTTTCGTGTGTACTCTTGGGTGTTGCATCGCATGACACCTCCCGACGCGATTCCTCAAAGTCGGGACCCCTTCCTCACAAGAACTAGAAACTATGAAATCTGAATATGAGTATACATGTAATTTTAATTTTGTTTATGTTTTGCTCGGTTATGTTGTGTTACTTGTTGTTCTGTTCTGTAAATTCTATTATATGTTGTTCTTGATATGTTAGTTGTTATTATGTTTTCATAATCTGAATTAAGATGCAGCGTATAGTATATGATACTAACATTCAAATGTCTTGGGCCAATACAAACAATATGGAGTTGAATCACTACTTCTATTTGTGTAGAATTAATTTCCTGCTTGCACATCTTTTATTGTTGACAAATGATAGCATACATTGCTATCCGAACTGCATTTCTGGTTGTTTACATGTTTTTTCCAGAAGATATGAAGTTCTAAATAGAAAATATATTTACTTTCTGGCTGTATTCTTGTCAGATGGTAATGTTTGAGGAGATGAGTGGGACATTAGCGGCACTCCGAGGAACCGAGGAAGCAAAAACTGAGAGTGTGGTTATGGTAAAGAGATGGTCAAATGACATAGATGTGAGTATGAGGTCCTATTTAATGCTAAGAACAAGGACACGATTTGGTTCTTAATTGTTAAAATGATAGCTCATGATTAATTAACCATCTAAAGCAACATGTAGCAACTGTTGAGTCTGTTGTTGCTAAGTGCATGAAGATATCAGTAAAGGCAAAAGAGAAGTGCAAAAAATCACTTGAGGCAACAAGGAAGAGGAGGGCGGGGACTACTCGTGAGTTGATCTTAGTCTCGAGTTGGAGGAAATGAGGATGAAGTTACTTGTGTTGGCAGCTCAGAGTCTCATAAGCTAGTACACATTAATAAGTAGACAAGATCAATTAATCTAACTGCAACTAAACCTCACGCTTTCAAGCCACAAAAGCTTACAATGAGCTTTAGAAGCAAAAAACACATGATGAGCAACAACATGCAGCAAAATGAACGTATACACATGGTAATTAATGATTTAACATTGTTGCTATAATGTATATTATATTGTTTATAATTTATTTATTGTTGATTGTTGGTCAACGAGTATCATATGTATTCTTCGACAGCCATACCATTCAATGCTATCACTAATGATGAGTTTTTGTAAATGTGTGAAGCAATCAGTCAATTTGGTGTTGGCTTCGAGCCATCTTCTCAAAACGAGGGGACTTTTGTTTACCGAGGAACATGGAGGGACCAAAAGTTTGCTGAAAGAATGTTATCTTGAAAAGATGAAGAATGGATGCTCATCAGGACAAATGTCTTTTTAGATAGGGAGATGAGAAACATAATGAATTTGGTAACAAATTATGCTGATGCAACAAGTTCCATATGTTCAAAGGGGGTGTCAGATATGTTACATACAAGCAAACTCATATTTGAACTATTGGACAGAGCAATTAAATAAGTTATGAGGATGAAGTGGTCCAAGTAGTCACATACAATGGTTCTAATAACATGGGAGCTAAGAAGTTAACGTTAACTAAAAGATCTAACAAATTTTGGATTTCTTGTGCTACACACAAAATAAACTTGATGCTGCAAGGAATTGTCAACCTACCAAGGTTCAAGAAGGTGCTTGATCAAGCTAAGTATTCACCGTCTTTGTCTATGGGCACACAAGAAAATTGGAAAGCATGAGGCACTTTACGGGGAAGAGAAATCATAAGGCCATGTGTAACTAGATGAGTCCAACCTTTTGGAAAGATGTCAAGATGTGCTTGAATACTTTTGAGCATCTAGCAAAAGTCCTTTGTTCGGATGATGGGGATGTGAAACCATCTCTGAGTTATCTATTTGGAGAATTAATCCAGGTGAAGAGAGAGATAAAATGATCTTATTGAAATACGGAGGCTTGCTACATAAATGTCATGGCTATTGTTGACAAAAAAATGAATGGATAACTTGACTTTCTATTACACTTGAACACACACTACCAGGATTCCGGTTTATTGCGACGAAAAAAATCGTTGCAATAGGTCGAAATTCGTCGCGATAGGTTGTTGTCGCAACGAAATAGAACGTCGCGATAGTTTTCCGACTCGTGGCGATAACAACCGTGGCAATCAAGGACTTGACATCCGTGGCAAATAGTATGGTATTGCGACGACTCCACGTTGGTGGCAAATAGTATGGTATTGCAACGGTTTAATGTATTGCGATGATTTAACGTATTGCGACGAAAATATTGGTGTTGCAACGATGCCACATTCGTGGCAAAAAGTATGGTACTGCAACGACTCCACGTTCGTTGCAAATAGTATGGTATTGCAATGGTTTAACGTATTGCGACGATTTAACATATTGCAATGAAAATAACGGTGTTGCAACGATGCCACATTCGTGGCAAAAAGTATGGTATTGCAACGACTCCACGTTTGTGGCAAATAGTATGGTATTATAACGGTTTAACGTATTGTGATGATTTAACGTATTGCAACGAAAATAATGGTGTTGCAACGATGTCACATTCGTGGCAAAAAGTATGGTATTGCAACGACTCCACGTTCGTGGCAAATAGTATGGTATTGTAACGATTTAACGTATTGCGACGATTTAACGTATTGCAACGAAAATAACGGTGTTGCAACGATGCCACATTCGTGGCAAAAAGTATGGTATTGCAACGACTCCACGTTCGTGGCAAATAGTATGGTATTGCAACGGTTTAACATATTGCGATGATTTAACGTATTGCGACGAATAGTACGTTATTTGCGATGATTTCACATCTGTGGCGATAAGTACGGTATCGCGACGATTTCATACTCGTGGTGAATAGTATGGCATCGCGACGTTTTCACATTCGCGGCGAATAGTACGGTGTTGCAACGATTTCACATCCGTGGCGAATAGTACGGTATGGCAACGTTTTTACATTCGTGCGAATAGTATGGTGCAACGATTTCACATCCATGGCGAATAGTACGGTATCGCGGCGATTTCACACTCGTGACGAATAATATGGTATCGCGATGTTTTCACATCCGCGGCGAATAGTACGGTATCACGACGATTTCACACTCGTGGTGAATAATATCGTATCGCGACGTTTTCACATTCTTGGTGAATACTACGGTGTTGCAACGATTTCACTTCCGTGGCGAATAGTACAATATCGCGACGATTTCACACTCGTGGCGAATAATATGGTATCGCGACGATTTCACAGCCGTGGCCAATAATACGATATTGCAACGATTTCATGTTCATGGCGAATAGTACGGTATTGCAACGATTTCAAAACCGTGGCAACATATCCTAATGCAACGATTCCGTTTCGTTGCATTACGGTTCAAATGCATCTGTTTGTTGATTCGTGGCAATAGATCCTAATGCAACGATTATGTTCCGTAGCAATAAAGCTGTAACGCCATGAATCAGTAATTCGTGGCAACATATCCTAATGCAACGACTGTGTTCCGTGGCAATAGATCCTGTAACACCACGAACTAGTGATTCGTGGCAACAGATCCTAATGCAACGATTGTGTTCCATGGCGATAGATCCTGTAACGCAACGAACTAGTAATTCGTGGCAACAGATCCTAATGCAACGATTGTGTTCCGTGGCGATAGATCCTAGTGCCACGAACTAGTGACTCGTGGTAACAGATCCTAATGCAATGATTGTGTTCCGTGGCGATAGATCCTAGTGCCACGAACTAGTGAATCGTGGCAAAAAGCCAAGATTACTGCAACGATTTAGTATTCGTTGCAGTACAATCGTTGCAACAGGTCGGAATCCTTGTAGTGACATATTTGTTGAATTAGTACTATAGTTATAATAATATTTCTATCTTTGATGATGTCACTCTAATAGAACGGTTCAACAATTGTGTTGAGACCTTCTACATGATGATAAGGACAAGCAAGATCAAGTTGTGAACAACAAACTTAGAACATTTCAAAACAAGGATGGTTCATTCGCAAAGAAGCTTGCTAGGACTTATCAAAACTTTGACTATAATTCAGGTAAATCTACAATACCGATGCAATGTAAATCTGAAACAAATTGTACATTTTAAATTGATTCACTATGTTTTCCCTTTTAATATTAGTGGTGGACCCTAGATGGAAGTGAGACCCCTGTTTTATAAAAGATGATTGTGTGAATCCTTGCGTTAACTTCAAGCTCTTCTGAATGTGAGAAAAGTTGGATCATCTTTGATACGGTTTGGCTTTTAAACTACCATCTGAACTGAATTTATATCTATTATGTGTTCTAAATTATGAAATTTATTATGCTCTATTGATCTGATCACTACAGGGATCCATGACATTTACGGTGACCAGATGCCATCATAAATAAGCTAGATGTCATCATAAGTTATTTACGATGATATTTCCTTATTTATGATGACTTCCAATCATCACCAAAATTTAGTCATAAATAAACTAATTTAGGATGACCAGCATCGGAAATTATCTTATTTACAACGGTGAGGTTTGGCCGTCATAGATAAACCGAATTGTACCACGTGGGCTGGAGGCGCCTTATTTATGACGCATGGTCTGACTCTCGTAAACAAGTATGGTTTATTTACGATGACTTAACCCATGGCCGTCGTAAATAAGGGTTTTCTACTTTTTTAATGTAGAGATAGGCTAACTTGGCACGAAGGCTAGCTCATAGCACATACATATACACATAAACATTTCACAAACAGCAAATATTTATCACAAACATCATATCACATCACAAATAAAGTACATCACATTAAACACTAACACTTCGCTACCTTCAGAGCCAAAAAGTCATCCTTGCGCCTTGATCCATGTGATACACAAGTGTACTTAGACACGTTAAAGCTTCAAAAGTGTATTTATGAGTAAATTTACTTAATTGAGCTAGAATTGAGCATGTTTACTGAGCAAATTTAGCTATAGACTAGATTTAACTAAGTTTGGCATGTTTGACTAAGTTTAGTTATGTTTTGCTAAGTTTGATCAAATTTGGCTATGTTTGCTATATATACATAATTTAGTTGGTTTTGAGCAATTGTAGCTTACATGTGTTATTGAAGATGGGACTTGTGGCTCCACTGGCGGCTGCCATGAGGGAATGACAATCTGCTGCCCATGCTGCTACGCTAAAGCATGTGATTACAAAGCATTAACACATGCATATTATTAAAATGCTATGGATGTTAGGTACTTTACATTACTTACTTGTATATCAGTTGCATTTGTGCTAAGCAGTTTGCTTGGTACACCTCTCTCGCCTTAGCAAGGGCTTCTTGATTCCAGAGCTTCTCTAGTGTTAGATAGAGCTCATCCTAGACACTCTGGAGCTCTAGGTCCCTTTGCGAGAGATGTCGGCTAGATCCAACCGGCGGAGCCTGCGATGAAGATTCCCTCCAAGGCCCTACTTCCCTCTAGTCGGTCACTCCATCAAATATAGCAAAACTAAAAAAATAAAGATTAAGAGTAAAATTTCATAGTTAGAATTAAATGAAATAGAAAATAGTTAACATTTCAGGGTCCATGGGCAATTTCGGCCTCCCCTTGCATACACGGAGTAGCACTGATTGGTGCATTTTCCCAATCATAGCCTACACTGTGAATGTTCATGCCTCATGCCCATACTTCTACTATAGATACAAGCAAACCATGTAAACATGTCAACAACATTATTTTTTTATAAATTTATTTAGATACGTTGACAACTCACTAATCGATCTGTCACCACCAAAGTGCACAACTGACTGAGTTGTGAAGGGTCACTTCTCTTGTGACCTCTCTTCCAAACCTCAACATCGCTCGGTCGTTCACTGATCTTGTGTTTTTGTGGGTACGAGTTAGTAGCATAAATATACTGTATGATTATATTTTGGTACATATTTTTGATACCATGCATTCAGCCAGACATATATGTCCATCAGGACCATACGTTGGCTTCCGGTGACCCTATGTACTCTCGGACCCTCTTGGACTTGGTGACGAAGTTCACGCTGGCCCACAACCGACAGAGGGCCCAATAAGCTTCCAGACGGTCCTCCAACCAAAAAATATTGACATTCACATATTTAGTAATTGATCATGTGAGACCTAGGTGCTGAATGCATTGGCAAATATGCTTAAAAGTGAGGGTTTACATGCAAAATTTTGAATATATCTGATAAATCCACTTTGGAATGTCCAAACTTGCAGGAACTCACTTTGCACTATCCAAACTTAGCGCATGTGAGCTGCACATGTTTTTATTTTTGGAGTGTCTGAACTTTTCAATGTGTATCGGGAGTAACAACTACTTTCTAGTCAGCTCGCACTATCCAAACTTTCTCAATGTGAGACCTATGTGCTGAATACATGGAAATTATATTAAAGGTGTAGGTTTACACGCAAAATTTTGAATATACTTTAGAAACACACTTCACAATGTACAAACTTTTCTTGTATAATGCATAGCGGCTGTTTTGTATTGCCGATCTTCCATTTGCTAAAATATTCATGTGGCTGCTATGTTTTTCATTTGCAATGTTTAAAACTTGCTTTATACTTATGGGAACATTTACTTAGTATTCATTTGATAATTTTTTTGTGTGTTTTGGTGGTTAAGGCTGATATTATCTTGCTATGTTTGCAACATTCTTATGTGAGGTGCTCACATAAGGTGTTGTGATTATTGGACTAATGTGAGTCAAATCAAGGACTTGTGCTCGAAAAAATTGGTGATTTCTTCATGTGCAGGTGTTGCTTGAGGTCAAGACATGGCTGGTGATGGGATCCATTGAACTAGTCTTAGGAAGAAGATGAGGTTCAACAACCAAATTTGGGAGGAATTGTGATTGAGTTGATCGGGAGGTCACACAACATGTTTGGGTCAAGAACAATGCATATGAAGGTATCGTGAACGTTGTTGGAAAGTGTTTGCACATACGCAAGGAGTGCATGGATGTGGCAACATGGTTCTAAGGTGTGATGAAGAGAAGTGGACGTAAAGAATTGGTCGTAAAGGTCCAACCGGCTGGATTATGCCTCAGGCTGCAGCTGAGGTGCTTATGGTTTGTTTATGGAAAGTTTCGAGTTTTTTTGTTAGATTTCATGTGGATCACGAAGTTGAGTTGTTTCAGGGATGTGGGATACATTCCTAAGGTGTTTTGGAAGTCTTAAGATTGCTTCTATCTGCGTATGGAAGAGTCTTGAGCAGTTATAGAAAGTTTATGTTGAAACTGAGTAGGATTAGAGTCCTAGTTTGGATTGGGTTGGCCTTAGGGCTGTTCCTTTTTGTTTTGATTAATAAAATTTGTAGTTTAAAGGAGCTTTTGTACCTTGTTTATCCGACTTATTGCACACAAGTTTTTCTTGTCGAGTTTCTGCACAGAACTATATTGCATTGGTGTTTTTATCATAACTCAAGTTTTACAAATCCAATTGATGTGATTCTTTTTGGGATGTCTTCACAAATTGATTATCTATCATCTGTGAAAATTCACGATCATTGAATTTTTGGTTTATTATCTACACGAGTTTCATTGCAGTATTGCAGATCTGATTTTTTATTCGGGTAGAACAGATTGACCCTTGTTCGATTTTTTGATCATAACTTGAGATTTTCTCAACGGTTTTTCGTTATTCTTTTTGTGAAATTTTTGTGTCTTGATTCTTCACAATCTATACTGGTTTTTTGTCACGATTGATCACGCTTAGATTAGTCGCACATATTGTTTTTTTAATAGATCATTTTTCTGTCGAGGGGTTTTCGTTGCTTCTGTTGAAAAAGTTTTAATCTACCATTGACCACCCCTCTGGTAGCCTTTCACGTGCTCTTCGATCCTACAACTGGTATCAAAGCCACAGTGCTCTAATCTTTGTGATTTGCACGTGTTTTGACTAATCATCATGGATAAATACTCCGCAAAACCTTATGTGTTTAGTGGTATTGATTTTCAGGTTCGGAAGGCAAGTATGGAGGCTTTCATCTGGCGCAAGGCTTCGCAATATGGGAAAAGGTGTACAAGCCTTATGATGTTCCGCTAAAAAATCAAGTCACGACTACGAACATCAGAGATGTCGACAACAATAACAAGGCTTGCAACTTGATCTTACAAGGATTGACTCAAAGCGACTTCGATCGTGTTGCACACCTCCGATCAGCGTACGATGTGTGGAACGCACTTTGCGACTACCACGAAGGATCCAACACGATCAAGGAGGTAAGGCAAGATATGTTCAAGAAAGAATATATGCGCTTTGAGATGCAACTAGGTGAGTCCATCGATGATTTCTTTGCTCGCTTTAACAAAATTCTCAGCAACTTGCGTAGCGTCAATGTTAATTTTTTAGATGCTGAGAAAGCTAGGCAATTACTAAGTGCATTAGACATGTCAAATTGGGAGATGAAAGTTACATCTATTCGTGAATCTACTGTCATGAGTACACTTACTTTGGATGTGCTATATTCTAAGCTGAAAACTCATGAAATTGACATAATCTCACGTAAGAACCCCAACAAGTCTCTTGCATTTGTTTCTCAACGTGACATGCCTAGCTCTAGCCAATCTTCATCATGTGGTACACTTGCTTTGTTGTCCTCTTTAACCCTTGAACAGATCGAAGAATTTCCAAAAGAGGAGCTGACACTTCTCTCCACTCGTTTCTCAAAAGCATTGCAAAATGTGAGAACTAGAAGGAGAGGAAGTGGTGGTTCTCAATGGTGCTTTGAATGTGGTAAGATAGGACATTTTCGTACATATTGCTCTAACCTTTCAGGTCCTTCTACCCATGATGAAAAGAAAAAATAAGTTCATGTCCTCTTCTGGCAACAACAATAAGAAAACGAAGACTTTCACAAAACGCAAAGTGGTGGACCATATCCTCTCTGCTCTACTAGACAATTTGACAACTATGTGTTTCATGGTGGACAGCTCATGATCAAGTATGGAGGAAACATAACACAACATCGACGATGAAGAGGTATGTCCCACTTGTGAAGAAATGTGTGATGCTATTTCTCGTGCCACTGTTATAGTTAAGAAAAAGGACAAAAAACTTAGGAACAATGCTGTTAAAATTGAATCACTCAAATATGAAATTAGTTGTTTAAAATCCTTGATTCCTAGTGATGATTCTTGTTCCTCATATGAACTTATATATGAAAAATTTTCCTCTTTAAGAAGTGTGCACACCTCCACACTTGATAAGCTTGAAGTTTAAATTCAAAAGAACAAAAAACTTGCTACCCTTAATGATAAAAACATGAAAGATGCTAGCTGTTCTACAATTGATTTGCATTGTTCTAGTTGTGATGATCTTAACAAGAAGCTACATAGTGTTATGAATGAAATTTCTATTTTGAACAATGCTTTACGTTCTCATGAAATTATATATCGTTCTAATTGCAAATTAAATGGAAAAACTTCATGTGAAAACTGCCTAGACATGTCTAATAAACTTGATGACATGAATAGGACACTAGAGCGGTTTTGTAATGCGAATAAGAACCTAAACTTGCCGCTGAGATCTTCCAAGTCTTGCAATGATAAAACTGGTCTAGGTTTTGATTCTTATGCTCATGCTAAGGCACATCCACCTAAAATTGTAGAGTCATTAGGAAGTGGTTTGATTCAAACAATTCCTAAACAAAAAGAAATGATTTTCAAATCTGCGGGAGTGCTGTCTCATTCAGTTTCTAATAAACATGTTGCTTGCTTATCTAGGCATGAACAAAAATTTAAATTTTATTGTACCTACTGTGGTAGAGATGGTAATGTCATAGATTTTTTTTATAGACTAGATAAACAAAAGAAAAAGGAAAGAATGCAAGCTAGATCTCATAACTCTCATGCAAAATTTGCTGCACATGTTAAACTAAATGTCAGGAACATGCAACCTGCTGTTATGAGTTAAAAACATGTAAAGTTTGCTCCCAAACCTACTGTTTTGAGTGCTACACATGTAGCACCTCGTAGGTCAGTAGTTAGGTACAAAAATCTTCAAACTTTGGCTCATAAACCTGCTATTTTATCTCAGTTTTCGCTTGTTATTCCCGCTGGATGTCGTGTGACACAGTACTGGATTCCTAAATGCCTTTTGACTAACCTCAATATTGAGTCATCGACGTATTGTGCTTCTATGTAGACTACATGCTTGAGGAAGGAGAACATTTATATTGTGGATTTAGGTTGCTCACGCCACATGACCGGTAATAAAGAAGGTTTCTCCTTCCTCTCTTTTGTGTCACGTGTAGAGAATGTTACTTTTGCCGATAATTCTTCAACTCCTATAATTGCTAAGGGCTCGATTAGAGTTAATAATCACTACACTTCGAAAGATGTGGCACTTGTTAAAAATTTGAATTACAACTTGTTTTCTGTTTCACAATTGCTAGATGAAAATCTAGAAATTATTTTTACTAAAAATTGTTGCAAAGTTGTAGATTCAAATGGTGAGCTTATTTTTAACATGTCTCGGTTTGGAAGAGTTTTTAAAGCTGATTTTGATATGCCATCCTCTAAGCATAGGTGTCTAGTTGCTAATGATTCGAAAGACTTATATTTTTGGCATCATAGACTTGGTCACGTAGGCTTGATCATCTCACGCGTGTTAGTGCTCTTGATCGCATACGTTGGCTGCATAAGCTTAAAGGGGACATAGAAATTGTGTGCTCTTCTTGTAGACATGTTAAGATGGTTGCAGGTTCACATGCTCCTCTCACAATGACCATAACAACTAAACCGGGACAACTTTTTGCACCTTAACACCGTAGCTCCTTCACGTGTTCAATCTTTTGGAGGTAAATGGTCCAGATACATATCCGCAGGGGAGAGTATTTTCATTGAAGAATTAAAAGAAGTGGTGTTGCTCCCTGAAAATTCAGAAGCAAATGACATAGATCACGCTGCTGATTTTGCACCACTACAAGCACTAACAACTATTGCAACTGGTACAGATCGTCCTCAAGACACAAGTTCTTCAATCCGTGATGAACATGAAGAAGAAGGAGCTTGTGAAGTGTCTACTCCCCTCCATATCTTCAAAAGTCATCCTCCACAACAAATCATTGGAAGCTTGTACGAACAAGTTACACGATCCAGGTTTTACGATCCAAACTCTCATGCTCATTCTGCTTTTGTTGCTTCTTTTGAACCCAAAGATATATCACACGCACTCACTAGTGAATCTTGGATTGTTGCCATGCAAAAAGAGTTAGAAAATTTTGAAAGAAATAATGTTTGGAAACTTGTACCTCCACCTCAAGATCACACTTTAATTAGAACAAAATGGGTTTTTTAAAAATAAACAAAGTGAGGATAAAGTTGTGGTTAGGAATAAGGCTAGGTCGGTTGCTCAAGGTTTCACACAAGTTGAAGGCCTATATTTTGATTAAACTTTTGTACCTATTGCTAGATTAGAAGCCATAAGAATTTTGTTAGTTTTGCTGCATCTAAAGGTTTCAAGTTATATCAAATGGATGTTAAAAGTACTTTTCTTAATGGCTAGATAGATGAGGAGGTTTATGTCAGGCAACCACTGGGTTTTAAAAATCCAGATTTTCCTAATCATGTTTACAAACTGTTTAAAGCCTCATACGGTCTCAAACAAGCCCTAGAGCATGGTATGATAGGTTAAAATCATTCTAACTTAAAAAGAGGTTTACCATGGGCAAGGTTGATAAAACTCCTTTTGTACTTAAGCATGGCAATGACTCATTATTCGTTCAAGTGTATGTGGATGCTAGTATCTTTGGTTGTGCTTCTCATGATCTTGTGTCCATCTTTTAAGCTATGATGAGTTTAGAATTTGAAATGAGTATGATGGGAGAATTCACATACTTTTTGGGGCTGCAAATCAAGCAAACTGAAAGTCGCCTAGAGGGGGGGGGGGGTGAATAGGCAATAATACATAAAATGGCTTAATCAAACGAGATTAAATTCCTGAGACCGGACTTGTCTGGACAGGGCCAGACTACTCCGCTCAGCACAGGGGAGAAAACCTAAAAACTTGATTTTTATTTGCGGAATTTAACTTCACTAAAGATGTAAGCAATGTATGGTAACCTAGTAGAACTGAGATTGACAAGTTAAAGCAATTAGGTTACAAGATTTCAACAATGATCAATATGAAGAACAATAGGAACCCTAATAGCAATTCTAGTGATTACGAAATATAAAGCGACAAGCAAGACAAGACTTATCCTCTGGTTCAGCTCCACGAAGAAGCCTACATCTACGTTGAGAAGTCCACACAAAGACCGGGTCTCACTTGACCCTCTTCTCACCAAGCCACCACAATGGCCGACTTGGATTCCACTATATCAAAGGGTAATCACCAAGTTTCTTGGAGCTGCTCACAAGTTGAGGCTCCCACGAATCAATACAACAAGGAGCACTTGAGGCTCAACTCACACAAGCAACACAACACAATGTGCAAGAGATCATACCGAGAGCCAAAGCGCGATGATCTTCCTTCACTCTCCTTCCCAAACCCTAATCTCTTCAAGATTTGGTCTTAGAGGGCTAGTAGGACGAGTAGAAGGCTTTGGATGGCTCTAGGTTAGTTGTGGCGGCGCTAGGGTTCAAGAGTTATCGAATAGGGGCCAGGGGTCCCCCTTTTATAGGGGTCCCGACAACTAACCGTTGCCACCAGGACAACCCTGGACCAGTCGGCCCTGTGCCACGAACTAGTCCGACCTTTTGGGACCACCGACAATTTTACATCATCAATCGACAAAAATATGACGTGCGCGCCAACGTTTGAATTTCAAACGGCCACTGACAACATGGACTAGTCCGATCAACAACGGACTAGTCCGAAGTAGGACAGAAGGGTTTAGTCCTCCCCAAAACGGACTCAACAAGGTAGCTCTAGACTAGTCCGACCAAAGGGGTGGACAAGTCCGGTCCTCTAGGGTTTGACTCGATTTCTCACACTAAGTCTCAAACGGACTAGTCCGCACCACAACGGACAAGTCCGAACTCTTCCAGAATGCTTTGGTCCGTCCAAAAACGGACAAGTCCGACCTTCCGGGACTTAGCACCAACTTCACTCACCAAGGGATGAATGGACTAGTCCGTACTCATATGAACAAGTCCGAACTCATCCAGATACGTTTAGTCTGATCCATAACGGACTATTCTGCCTGGCCGGACTAGTCCGACCCTTAGGCCCGGACTAGTCCGACCTCGTAGCGTTTTCTCTCATTTTGGCTTGTCACTTAGGTTTTTCTTTCAACCACCACTATGAGCCCTCTAGAATGATCTCAATGCACATGATACAACCACCCTCACACATGATACTACTCATCTAAGCTCAACACCATATAAACCGTAATTTCTATGCTTGAGTCTTTGACGCCTGTTTCAACGTTTTCCTTTTTGAGGGATTTTGTCTCCTTTGATCCATCACACCTAGTGCTTAAGATCAGCTCAACTCATTAGGCACTTAATTGTCATCATCAATCATCCAAAACCCACAGGGATGCCTATATGCACTTCCAATCTCACCCTTTTTGGTGATTGATGACAACACATTAAGCTTTAACAAAAAGGATAATAGTTTATTTTCATAACATGTATGTGTATTAGTGACTCCCCCTTAATGTATGCATCATGATAAAGAGAGATTGAGAGATTTTTCATACATATACATGTTATGGTGGTGTGCTGTAAGGACCGAATGTCCAAGAGGGGGGGGGGTGAATTGGGCTTTCTTCGAAAAATTCTAAGCAATGAAACTTAATTTCTAAAGCCCAATTCCGTACGCAACCATCTATGCATTCTAGTAGATAGAAACTTCGCAGAATATAAAATGCATAAAAGTAAGGGAAGGAGAAGGATGCAAACTCCTGAGGAGACAAGGATTTATCCCGTGGTTCGGCAAGATCGTCAAGATCTTCCTACATCCACGTTGTGGCACCCACCAAAGGGTTTTGCCACACCTAAGTCACCGAGACGAGGGATCTTCACTATTTCTCTCCGTTCGCCTCCCTTGGCAAGGTGGAGCTCAAGCCTTGTACAACTTCGACCTTCCGGGCTTCCACAAACGCCTTGGCAAGCTCCGGAAGTCTCCTCACGATTACAAACACCAAGGGAACTCCCTTGAGGCTCTCACACTATCCTAGAGAGTCCACTCACCCAGAATGGTGGCACACAAGCTCTCTCCCTAGCTAGTTCTAGCCTAAACCTTGGTGTATGGATGATCAAAATGGTGTGGAAGTGATTGCTCTTGGTCTTGAATGCTTGTGGATGTGTTGCTAGTGTCTGGCGCTCAAGACTTGACGAAATGACATGATTAGGGGGTATTTATAGCCAGCCTCCCCGAAATAGCCGTTGGAAAAGTAGGCTGACAGAACTTTACTGTGAACACCGGATGATCCGATGTCTCCCCTTTAGTTATCATCGGTCAAGTTGCTTTAGCTGACGTCATTGTGTCAGATTAGACCGATGTTGATCCTGTCTTCTCATCGGATGATCCGGTGGCTCTTCCTCCAGAATTTTCTCAATCTTGATGCTTACTGGAGTAATCGACCGATGTGTGCTTCTCTGTACATCGGATGATCCGGTGAGTTGATTTTGAGGATTGGTCCAGAAATAATTGCTTCTGTTGAATTGGACCGATGTACCACTTCCTACACATCGGATGATCCGATGTGTACTTTAGTTCTGAGGTCTTCTTCTTCTGTTGACACAACTCGACCGATGTAGTCACTTCACAAAACATCGGATGATCCGGTGTATTGATCTTGTTTGCTTCGAGTTGTTTTAGGTTGATCTTTTGGAATTTGCTTGAGTGACCTCTTTGACATTTGTTGGGAATGTTCTTCTGATGAATATTGAGTTCCTTGTGTTGTCAATTTTGATGGAATTGCATTGACGTATGAGTTCTTCTTTTAGTCTTCATGAAAATCGATTAACCCCTTAGAATAGTTCGTTGAGGGGTCTCCATTTGTATCCAATGAGTAGTAGATGATATGAATAGATAGTTCATTACGTTTGATGTGTTATACGTGAGACCTCGCATCCACAAACTCATTAGTAATATCTAACGGTTGTCATTAATCACCAAAACCGTACCTCGTGGGGGCCTAGATGCTTTTAATCTCCCCCTTTTTGGTGATTGATGACAACAAAACAAGTAGAGCATAGAGATAATGAAATTAAGAACACAATGCTCATAAAAGAATGTAACAAGTACAAAATTCAACACAAGAAGCTCGAAGGCTCAAACAAAGATCAATAAATCATAAGAGCCATAAAGTAGCATGCACGGATACACAATAGTAGCAAATGATAGTAAATATAACAATAAGTCCAAAAATATAGAACTCCCCCTGCAACTAAGACTCCCCCTATGACTGAGCTAACCTCCCCCTGACTCTAACTCTTCTCCCCCTTTGGCATCAAGACACCAAAAAGGAAGGTCGAGTGCCTAAGACTCTGGAGCGCTCGGGGCGATGGTGAAGCGGTCGCTGTCGGGGGTGCTGTCGTCGGAGCTGGAGTTGGCAGTCGCTACGGCTGGAGCGGAGGAAGCTGAGGGATCCGCTGACGGTGCTGGGGGCGCCGGTGGAGCTGGAGCAGCTAGAACTGGAGCATTGACGATGGAGGCCGGTGTCTGCTGAAACAGTGTCGTGGCCGGCGGCGGGGAGTGAATCGGAGCACCAGGAGCCAGAAGTGGAGACATGCTGAAGGAGGGAATCGGCGTAGACGGCACCGGAGCGGCAACTGGAGTCAGGACTGGTGGTGGTGGAGCGACTCCTGGCAGCTGCGATGGGAGGGCAATCCCAGTCTGGGTGTAGAGGTTGGTGATCAACCCCAGGATGCCCATCATCGCCTGCTGCGTCTCCTGCTGCTGGTCGAGGGTGCGTTGGTGCATCTGGTCGATGAGTCCAGTCAGCCGGTCAGTGTCCTCACGCCTCTCACGGGCGATCTGACGCTGCATCTCCTGCTGCTGCTGCTGGAGCTCAAGGAGGCGGGCAGCCTGCTCCGCTCGGGCCTGCTCTGCTGCAGCCTGTCCAGGCGCTGCTGCTCAACCATCTGCTGGAGAAGCGAAGTCAGCTCTGACGGCTGAGTGACCTGTGCCTCGGTCACGGGAGGTGGAGTAGGTGGTGGCACTGTAGAGCCTCCAGCCTCCGCGTCGTGCTGCCTGGGTGAGGGAGGAGGAGGGAAGTACTCCTCGACACCGTCGTCGGTGTCGCTCTCGGACCATATGTGCTGCAGGTCCTCACCCTGTGCCTCTGCTTCAGCTAGCCTCTCATCCTCCTTCTCCAAGTCCGACCAGTCCTCCTCAGAAAGATGAGCCCTGACCTGGCGCTCGACTGGACGGCCAAGGCGGCGGTCTCCAGGAGCCGGGGCACGGTAGTGACCAAACCGTGTGACGCCCTCGTCAGTGAGGCGGTCATGCACGACGGACCCCTCAGGAACCATCATGGTGAGCAGGTAGCTGATCCAGTGCCCATATACGAGCTGCCTCATCATGCCCACTCTGTCTGTGATCACATCCTCCATCTCGCATATGAGGACGTCCACTATGTCGAACTCCATCCCGTTCATGATGTAGAACAGGAGAGTCTGCTGCAAGCTGGTGAACCCCTCCAAGTAGCCAGACCTCGGTAGGAGCGTGCGGCGCAAGGCGAGGTGCACTGTGCGCGCAGCTGGAATTAACAAGGCTGGTACTCTCGGCTGGTCAGGAGAGAAAGTGGGACCAAACAGGGAACAAATCTCCTCCAGCGGTGGTGCCACTCCTCCAGTGAGCGGCCTCCTCGGCGGGTCTGCCTGACCATAGACCCTCTCATGCACGCAGGTGTCGTGCAAGTCCACTCCTAGCAACTATCCCAGCATCTGCCTCGTCAGGTGATAGTGCTGAACCATGAACATAAAATCAATTGATCTTCTGCCCTCAGAGACATAGAGCGTGGCGTAGAAGACACGGACCCAATCTTCCACATAGGCACTCCGC
Source organism: Tuctoria greenei (assembly GCA_036927565.1). Taxonomy (NCBI): domain Eukaryota; kingdom Viridiplantae; phylum Streptophyta; class Magnoliopsida; order Poales; family Poaceae; genus Tuctoria; species Tuctoria greenei. The sequence goes on from JAYESD010000003.1 coordinate 150,858,010, forward strand.
TCATATGACATCAGCTGCACCAAACCTCGGTACCTCTCAAAGTAAGGACGGATCTCCGTCTCTGCTGCCAGAGCTAGCTGACCCCAATCCTGATAGTTGTGTTGAAACAGCTTGTGACCTCGGCGCCTGTAGGTCTCATAGAGTGACGCCTGGGTCACAGTCCAGAAGCGACTATCCACAAGGGCTTCCTGGGGCTGCGGGTACCACTCCTCAAGCAGCACACTCCACCTGAGTCTACGAAGCTGCTTGGCCTTCATCTTCCGGTAGTCGGTCAACCGGACTCCTTCGGCAACATGGACAGTAGTGTCCATCTCGTAGATAGCACGCTGGGCCTCCCTGTCCTCACGACGATCGGCAGCCGTCGGTCTCGGACGAGGAGCTGCCGGGGGATGACGCCCATGGGTCCGGGCTGAGCGCCGGCGGACGAGAGGCTCTACCAGATCTTCTTCGGCCTCGGGGTCATTGATCACAGGAGGCTGCCTCGGACGAGCCTCGCTGATCCTCAGCGATCCTCCTCGGCCACGCTCACGCTCCTCGGCGGCGCGAGCGACCATCAAAGCCTTCTTCTCCTCCTTCAACAATTTTTGCTTCTTCGCGACCGGCTCCGCGATAGCCTTCCCCTTGTTCTTCTTGTTGCGAGCCATTGCGATCGCTCGATTGAACGGATTCGACGAAGGTGATGCGGAGATTGACGGGGTTGGGAAACCCTAGTGGCGATGGATGCACCGCGATGGCAATGTGCTTGATGGAGGTGAGGGAGAGCGATGGTGGTGCTTCGGTGGAGAGGCGGCTGCGGCGGTGATTGGAGAAGCGGTGGCTGCAAGTGGTGGAGGCGGCGACGTTAGGAGGCGGCGGCGCTTGGAGGCGGCGGCGCTTGGAGGCGGCGGCACGTGGACGGTGCGACGACCGGAGGCGGCGGGCAGCGATGGGCGGCGGCGGAGGCAAACGCGATCAGGGAGAGAGAAAAGGTACACGAACAGCCGGTTTAAATAGTGGGTCCCAAACCCTAGCCGACTTTTTAACACCGGATGGACCGATGATGAACATGAGAAGCATCGGTCGAATGCCACAGTAAGGATATTCAAAAAGGTACTGTTGTCACCAGATGGACCGACGTTGAAGGATGGGATCATTGGTCGAATGGTACAGTAAGGGTGTTCAAAAATGGAATGTTGACACCGGATGGTCCGATGATGGAGGAGGTAGCATCGGTGGAATTGACCACAGTTCCAGAATTGTACACATCGGATGGACCAATGTTTTTCAGGATGAACTCGTCGGATCATTTGAGATTCTGACTGAACTGGCCCTTGGAGATTGAACACCAATTGATCCGATGAGGAATTGACCTAGGCATCGGATAATCCGATGACTACAGAACAAAAACATCCCATATATGTCCTTTGACCAAACAAACAAGCAAAGAGAAACACATGTCTTAGGACTTTTTGGGCAACCCCTTACCCCTAAAAAAAATGCTAATATGCCAATAACTTGGCTAATACTTAAATAAAAATGGAACATCGAGAAAAATAGGAGGAAAACATCCAAATAAAATGTAAGGCCCATGCTTTGTGAGGTAGAGTATGAAGACTTCTATCTCTTTAAAGCATGTTCCTCTAGGCAATAACGCACCTAAAATTTTGTTCTTTCCACCTTATATGAGTTGAGATATTGCATTTCAAACAAGTCTCTTTCTCATGAGGTGGGTTCCCCTTTGTGACAATCTACCGTATGCAATGCCAAACATTTCATAATGCAAGAAATTGTAAGTCTATATGGCAGGCATCATGCAAGGCATAAAATAAATCTATCTTGCCAAGTTTGAACCTTTCAAAGGCTTCTTCAGGGAGAACCACTCTCCAAACCTTGGGAGACCCAAAGGAACCTCCATCCCAAGCTAACCCTTGCTCACCCCTATCCTTTGAGAGTTAGGCAAGACCTATATGAAGTGCATTCTTACATGACGTTCGTTGCATCTAGCACATTTAATTCACTTCTTAGCCTAGAAAAGTTTTCTCATCAAGTGGTTTAGTGAAGATATCCGCCAATTGTTCTTCGGACCTAACACCTCTCAAGGAGATGTCTCCCTTAGCTTCATGGTCCCTTAGGAAATGATGGCGAATATCAATGTGCTTAGTGCGGGAGTGTTGAACGGGGTTTTTAGCTATCTTAACCGCACTTTCATTGTCACAAAGGAGAGGCACACAACCAAGTTTAATACCAAAGTCCAAAAGGGTTTGTTTCATATAAAGAATTTGAGCACAACATGCACCGGCCGCAATATATTCCGCTTCCGCCGTGGACAAGGCGACGGAATTTTGCTTCTTGCTTGACCAAGATACTAGAGAACACCCAAGAAAGTGGCACCCACCGGAGGTACTCTTGCGATCCACGCGGCATACGGCAAAGTCCGAATCTGAGTATCCCACAAGATGGAATTTTGCACCTTTAGGGTACCACAAGCCCACACTAGGGGTATGCTTAAGATACCTAAGTATCCTAAAGACCGCCTTCCTATGCGATTCTTTAGGTGCCGCTTGAAAGCGAGCACACAAGCATACACTAAACATGATATCAGGCCTAGATGCGGTAAGGTAAAGCAATGAACCAATCATAGAACGGTAGTTAGATTGATCAATAGGTTTATCGTCCTTATCCGCGTCGAGATGACAATTGGTTGCCATTGGAGTGCTTCTAGAGCTACAATCTCCCATCTCAAATTTCTTCAATAGGTCCTTGGAAAACTTCTCTTGATAGACGAAGGTCCCCTCTTGAAGTTGCTTGATTTGAAATCCAAGGAAGAAGTTGAGCTCTCCAATCATTGACATCTCGAATTCCCTAGACATCATTTTGCCAAACTCATGGCTAAGAGCTTTGTTAGTTGAACCAAAAATAATATCATCAACATAAATTTGACAAATGAACAAATCTCCGTTGATGTCCTTGGTGAAGAGTGTAGGGTCCACCCTCCCGATCTTGAATCCTTGCATGATGAGGAAGTCCCGTAGTCGTTCGTACCACGCCCTAGGTGCTTGCTTGAGCCCGTAGAGCGCCTTGTGCAACCTATACACATGATTAGGATTCCTCGGATCTTCAAACCCAGGAGGTTGTTCAACATAAACAAGATCGTTAATATAACCATTAGGAAATGCACTTTTCACTTCCATTTAATAAAGCCTAATGCTATGATGTGATGCAAAGGCAAGAAGTATACGGATGGCTTCTAGCCGGGCGACCGAGGCAAATGTCTCCCCAAAATCTAGTCCTTCAACTTGCGAGAACCCTTTGGCCGCAAGTCTTGCCTTGTTGCGGACCACAACGCCATTCTCGTCTTGTTTGTTGCGGTACACCCACTTTGTTCCGATGACGTTCTTGTCCTTGGGTCGCTCCTCCAACACCCAAACTTCATTGCGGATGAAGTTGTTGAGTTCTTCTTGCATGGCCATCACCCAATTTGGGTCTTGGAGTGCTTCCTCAATGTGAGTGGCTTCTACACACGAAACAAACGAGTTGTGCTCACAAAACGAAGCAAAGTGGCGAGAACGTGTACTTACACCCTTTGACGGACTTCCAATGATTTGGTCCATTGGATGCACCTTGGAGATGCGTCCATGCCTCATAAGTGGTTGTGAAGCACTTGGCGAAGGTGATGCGTGTTGCTCCTCTTGTGGTTGGACTTGATCATGGACTTCTTCTTCCTCTTGATGTTGTTGTGCTTGTGAGTCTTGAGTTGGCAATGGATCATCCTTCTCTTCTTCGTCAACTTGAGGCGCCATAGAGGTGTTGTTGTTGGAACTTGAGGCTCCCCCTTGATCATGGCTCTCCTCAACTTCGGGCTTGATGTCTGCAATGGTCATGTTCTTCATGGCTTCTCGTAGAGGCTCATCATCTATTTCATCATGACCAAAACTCTCCTCTTGGGAGCCATTAGATTCATCAAACTCAACATCACAACTTTCCTCAACTAAATCGGAGGTTTGGTTGAATACTCGATATGCTTTTGAGTTTGATGCATAACCAAGAAATATGCCAACATCACATCTTCTTTCAAACTTACCGAGCCTTTTCTTGCGGTAGATGTAGCACTTGCATCCAAAGACTCGAAAGTAGGAGATGTTGGGCTTTCTCCCAATGAGAAGCTCGTACGGGGTCTTTTGAAGTAGGCGATGTAGGTAGACCCTATTTGCGGCATGGCACGCCGTGTTGATCGCTTTGGCCCAAAACTTCTCCGACGTGCCATAGTCATCAAGCATTGCTCTTGCAAGAGTGATGAGTGTCTTGTTCTTCCTTTCAACGACACTGTTTTGTTGAGGAGTGTATGTGGCCGAAAACTCATGTTTCACGCCTTCGCGGTCACACCACTCCCCAATGTTGTAGTTCTTGAATTCGGTGCCATTGTCACTCTGAACCTTGATGATGGGAAGTTGATCCCTTTGAGCGTAGTTGGCGAAGGTCTTGAACACTTCCGGAGTTTCACTCTTGTCACCTAGAAATAAAGTCCAAGCATAGCGAGAATAGTCATCAACAATAACGAGACAATAGAGGTTACCGCCAAGGCTTTGATATGTGGACGGTCCGAAGAGGTCCATGTGGAGTAGTTCAAGTGGATTGGAGGTTGACACCATTGTCTTCATTGGATGGTGTGAGGCAACTTGCTTCCCGGCTTGACAAGCGCTACAAAGCTTGTTCTTCTCAAATGTGACATCCTTCACGCCGGTCACCATCCCAAGCTTGAATGACTTCTTGAGTTTGCTCATTCCAATGTGCGCTATGCGTTGGTGCCATAGCCTACCCAAGCTTGTCTTAGTAAAAAGACAAGTGGTCAAGCTAGCATTCTTGTTGGCGAAGTCCACTAGGTAGAGATGTCCATGCCGAAATCCTTTAAAGACTATGTCTTGGCTAGTTTCACTACTCACAACAACATCATTTTTGCTAAATGTGCACGTTAGTCCAAGATCACATAGTTGTGCAATAGAAAGTAAATTAAAGCTAAGTGACTTAACGTACAAAACATTAGAAATGGACAAATCATTTGAAATAGCAATTTTTCCTAACCCAATTACCTTTCCCTTAGAGTTATCACCAAAGGTGACTTGTTCATGATTGCTGGTGTTTTCTATGGTGGTGAACATACCATCATTGCCGGTCATATGTTGGGTGCACCTGCTATCGAGTACCCAATGCTTTCCTCCGGCTTTGTAGTTCACCTACACACATGAATTCAATTTTTAACTTTAGGCACCCAAGCCAACTTAGGTCCTTGTATGTGTGATACAAGTGTCTTTGGGACCAAAAGTTGCTTGGGGAGCTTCCCCTTCATGCCTTTCATGTCCTTGCCAATGAATCTAGCTTTCACCTTGCCACCTACTTTACTTAAGAGATAATAACGATCATTGAAAGTAGATTTGTAATTAGTAGGAAGCTTGGGAGAGGGTCGGTTAGGAAGAGGACACTCCCTTGTGTGGTGACTGGTGACCTCACAATGTTGGCAATAAGAACCAACTTCTTTGATGAAGCTTGTTCTTAGCTCCAGTGAGGGCACCTTTCCTTTGTTGGGCACCGGGAAGGATCCAAGTCCTCTTTTGTTGAAGGCCTTTGCTTGTTGGAAGAGGATTTCCTTGTGTTTGACCCCCCCTTTTGAAAGTCTAGCCACACTAGTGCGGAGACTCTCAATTTCTTCCAACAAGTCCTTTTCCCTAGCATTAGCTTTTAAAGGCAAAGACTTGTGCAAAGCATTAGTGGCATGAGAAGTAATGGATACCTTATCATTAAGAGTTTGCTTCTTCATATTTTTCAACTCTTGATCAAGCATGTCATGAGCAAGGTTAAGTGTTTGATGTTCTTGTATTAACTTGTTGTGCTCTTCCAAGAGTGTTTGGTGTGCTAAGTTAAGTTCATGATTATCTATCTTGATTTTAGCCTTTTCTTCCTCAATTTGCTTGACATGGGATTTGAGCGTGTCATGCTCTTTGAGTATGCTTTCATACTTGTAAAGCAAATCAAGGTTAGCACTCTCAAGTCTAGCACGAGTTTCTTCAAGCACTTTAACCTTACTCTTTTCCCTCTTAATGATAGCATGATATTCATTTATCAAAGAAGTTAAATCATCGGGGGAAAGCTCATCATCGCTAGAGTCATCACATACCTTGGTGTTACCTTTCGCCATGAGGCACGTGGGCGGTGGATGAAGAGGTGCATCATCATTGTTGGCGATGGCGAGGCCGGCCAATCTTTCTTCTTCCTCTTCACTCTCTTCATCACTTGTTTCTTCGTCGGTGACCCATTCATTTGCCTCACACATGAACACCTTTTGTGGGCCATTTCTCTTCTTTGGGAAGAGCCTTGCCTTCTTGCCCTTGTCATGTTTCTTCTTCCCAAAGGATCTTGGCTTTGGTTTGGCTTCTTCTTCATCATCATCACTTCCTTCAAGCTTGCGATGCTTGCTCTTGTGGTTCTCTCTTCGTTTGTCCGGTCTTGGACAATCATAGGAGATGTGGCCTTGATCACCAAAATTGTAGCATGTCTTGTGATCATCTCTCCTTGGTAGGAATGCTCTCTTCTTGGGATCAAATGTGTATCCCTTCTTAGCGATTTTGGAGTTCAAGCGTGAGAACTTCCTCATCATCAATGCAAGCTCATCATCTTCATCTTCGCTTGATGATTGCTCTTCTTCACTTGAGCTAGGCTCAACCACCTTCTTTTTCTTGTGGCTTGTTTTCTTGGTGGAGGCCTTTAGAGCAATTGTCTTTGATGATGATTGCTCCATCATCCCAAGTACACTCATCTCATGAGCGTGTATTTCTCCAATGAGCTCCGAAAATTCAATGTGGTCAAGTGACTCTTTTTGGAGCATGGAGTTGATGATGTTGTACTTTGGCTTGGGAAGGAGCATGAGGATCTTGCAGTTGATGAGTCCCTTGCCAAGAGAAGCAATGTCAAGAGCATTTATTTCTTCAATAAGCACATTTAAGCGAGAGAACATCTCATTGACATTTTCATGAGGAAGCATTTTAAATTCATCATACTTGGCTTTAAGCATATGATATTTTAGTTCTTTGACACGAGAAGATCCCTCATGAATCTCTATTAAGCAAGCCCAAATTTCACAAGCTTTTTCTTTACTAGCAATTCTTGCAAATACATCTTGACTAATACATTCATAGATTGCATTCCTAGCTTTAGCATCCCATTTAATTTGATCACCAACATAATTATGTTCTCCAAACCCCGCATGGGTCGCTTCCCAAACTTCGGGAGCAATAGCCTCTAGATAAGCACGCATGCGTGCTTTCCAATAGGCAAAGTTCTTGCCCTCGAAGATAGGAACCGAACCCCCAACCTTGGCCATTTTAGCTCTCTAGCGGTGAAGCTAGAATGATCCTATGAGCAACCTTGCTCTGATACCAATTGTAAGGACCGAATGCCCAAGAGGGGGGGGGGGTGAATTGGGCTTTCTTTGAAAATTCTAAGCAATGAAACTTAATTTCTAAAGCCCAATTCCCTACGCAACCATCTATGCATTCTAGTAGATAGAAACTTCGCGGAATATAAAATGCATAAAAGTAAGGGAAGGAGAAGGATGCAAACTCCCGAGGAGACAAGGATTTATCCCGTGGTTCGGCAAGATCGTCAAGATCTTCCTACATCCACGTTGTGGCACCCACCAAAGGGTTTTGCCACACCCAAGTCACCGAGACGAGGGATCTTCACTATTTCTCTCCGTTCGCCTCCCTTGGCAAGGTGGAGCTCAAGCCTTGTACAACTTCGACCTTCCGGGCTTCCACAAACGCCTTGGCAAGCTCCGGAAGTCTCCTCACGATTACAAACACCAAGGGCACTCCCTTGAGGCTGTCACACTATCCTAGAGAGTCCACTCACCCAGAATGGTGGCACACAAGCTCTCTCTCTAGCTAGTTCTAGCCTAAACCTTGGTGTATGGATGATCGAAATGGTGTGGAAGTGATTGCTCTTGGTCTTGAATGCTTGTGGATGTGTTGATAGTGTCTGGCGCTCAAGACTTGACGAAATGACAGGATTAGGGGGTATTTATAGTCAGCCTCCCCGAAATAGCCGTTGGAAAAGTAGGCTGACAGAACTTTACTGTGAACACCGGATGATCCGTTGTCTCCCCTTTAGTTATCATCAGTCAAGTTGCTTTAGCTGACGTCATTGTGTCATATATGACCGTTGTTAGACCGATGTTGATCCTGTCTTCTCATCGGATGATCCGATGGCTCTTCCTCCAGAATTTTCTCAATATTTATGCTTACTGGAGTAATCGACCGATGTGTGCTTCTCTGTACATCGGATGATCCGGTGAGTTGATTTTGAGGATTGGTCCAGAAATAATTGCTTCTGTTGAATTGGACCGATGTACCACTTCCTACACATCGGATGATCCGGTGTGTACTTTAGTTCTGAGGTCTTCTTCTTCTGTTGACACAACTCGACCGATGTAGTCACTTCACAAAACATCGGATGATCCAGTGTATTGATCTTGTTTGCTTCGAGTTGTTTTAGGTTGATCTTTTGGAATTTGCTTGAGTGACCTCTTTGACATTTGTTGGGAATGTTCTTCTGATGAATATTGAGTTCCTTGTGTTGTCAATTTTGATGGAATTGCGTTGACGTATGAGTTCTTCTTTTAGACTTCATGAAAATCGATTAACCCCTTAGAATAGTTCGTTGAGGGGTCTCCATTTGTATCCAATGAGCAATAGATGATATGAATAGAGAGTTCATTACGTTTGATGTGTTATACGTGAGACCTCGCATCCACAAACTCATTAGTAATATCTAACGGTTGTCATTAATCACCGAAACCGTACCTCGTGGGGGCCTAGATGCTTTCAGGTGCCTAAGTGATGTGGTCATAAATTGTGATAAAGCAACAAATATGCAAGATAAACATGTAATTCAAGCATAACATCACAATTTAGTCACAATACATGAGAACCATAGATTAAGTCTTACAACAATTGAAATGAGTTTTAAAATATAGTCCATAGTGGATCAAAAGAGACAACTACACATAAAACTATCTAAGTACCCCCCTTCCAATCTCTCCCCCTTTGGCATCAAGACACCAAAAAGGAAAAGAGAGAAAGGAGAGTTCTAAGATATACTCTTCATCATCATTATCGTCATCATCTCCACCTTGGTGCCCGCTATCGCTCTTCGTGGCCTCCGGATCATGGGCATCATCATCATCATCGTCTTCCTCGGATGGAGCCGCCGTGGAGGTGCTAACTTCACCAAATCGGGCAAGTTCCTCAGCGGTAAACTCCGAGAATGGAGTCATCCCCCCATCACTCTCCGCGGTAGGAGATATGGGGACTTCCAGCTTGTCGCACATCGCCTTGAGGTACTTCTCTTGGCGACGCTCCATGCGATGTTGCCGAACTTCCGCCTTCCGGCAAGAGGCGAAGATGGCCTTGAAGCACTTGAACAAGCCACTGCTGGATTGTGAAGGAGGAGGAGGTGGAGGTGGTGAAGGCACAAAGTGGGAGGATGAAGTGGGAGGATCCACATTATTCCTTCGAGGGGCAGCAGGCTCCGGAGGAGGGATTTGAGGACGAAGTTTTCTATGAACAATGTCCTTCTTAAAGTTAAGCTCAGACACCTTCTCGATCATGAACATGATGTAGGGAGCATATCCACATGATCGGTTGGGAGTGTGATAAATGTTGAAGATGTCATCAAAGATGTAGTCAACAATGTTGAAGCGGGCATCTCCATCTATGAGCACCATCAAGTGCCTCAAATTTTGTTGAATAATGCCTGCATCACCATCTTTGGGGGCAATGGTCTTCCGAAGCACACAGTTGAGGACACTATAGAACGGACTGATGTTCCTTATATGCCCCGCCTCATATGGTACATGATGTAGGATCGAAGAGCACATGTAAAGATACTAGAGAGGGGCGAATGGTAGATTAAAACTTTTCAGCGGAAGCAACAAAAACACCACTCGACAGAAAACCGATCTGTTAAAGAAACCGTATGTGCGACTAATCTAAAAGTGTTCAACTGTTACAAAACTAGTATAGATTGTAGAGAATCAAGTCACGAAGACGTCACAACAAGAAGTAGAAAATCCATTGAGAGAAACTCAAGTTACGATCGAAAGATCGAACAAAGGTCAATCTGTCCTATCCAAGAAAAATAGTTCTGGAACACTGCAAAGGAACTCGTGTAGATCAGAAATCACAAATCCAATGACCGTGAAATTTTCATAGATGATAGAAAATTAAGTTTTGAAGACAACCCAAAAAGAATCACGTCAATCGGATCTGTAAAACTCGAGTTGTGATAAAACCACTGAAACAATATAGTGTTGTACAGAAACTCAACGAGAAAGACTTGAAGAAAACAACTCGAACGAACAAGGCACAAAAGTTCCTTCAAACTACGAATTTTATTGATCAAAACACAAGAAAAATAGCCCCAAAGTCCTGCACTAAGAGCTCTGGCCTCCCTTGCTTATATAACCAGCCCTTAGGCCAACCCAAAACTAACTAGGACTCTAATCCTACTCAATTCACGAATCGAAACTTTCCATAACTGCTCAAGACTCTTCTATACGCAGATAGAAGCAATCTTAAGACTTCCAAACACCTTAGTAACGCATCCCACATTCCTAAAACAACTCAAATTCATGACCCACATGAAATCCTATCATAACCAACTCAAAACTTTCCATATTTGAGTCAAACACGACTCAGCCGCAGCCTGAGTCCATAACCTAGTCGATTGGACGTTTCTGACCAATTCTTTACGACCACTTCTCTTCATCATGCCTCAGAACCATGTAGCTACGTCCATGCACTCATTCCATACGTGCAAACATCTTCTAACGACGTCCACGATACCTTCATATGCATTGTTCTTGATTCAAACATGATGCGCAACCTCCTGATCAACTCAACCACAATTCCTTCCGAACTTGGTTGTTGAATCTCATCTTCTCCCTAAGACTAGTTTAATGTATCCCGTCACCAGCCATGTCTTGAACTCAAGCAACACCTGCGCATGAATAAACAACCAGTACTTCTGAGCACAAGTCCTCGACTTGACTCTCGTTAGTTCTGAAACCACACCACCTTACGTGAGCACCTCACATAAGCATGTTGCAAACCATAGCAAATTGATAACAGCAATAACCACCGAAACACACCTAAAAATTAGTAAAATAATACTAAGCAAACTTTCCATTGTTGTAAAACAAGTTCAAAATATTTTACAGTAAAAGCAGAGCCATTGCAATCTAGCTAAGGATCTTGCCAAAACTAACCATACCTTGACCCGGAGCTCACCAAAGCTAGCATGACCTAGCGCCAGAGCTGACCAAAGCTAGTCGGACCTAGCCACAACAAGTCGGACCTTGCTGGAGCTACCCAAAACAAGTCGTACCTATCGTCGGACCTTGTTAAGAAGGTGTTTTGGTAGTATTCAAAACTTTTATCGTTAAAGCCAATTTATTCAACACACATAGGTCTAACAATATCTCCCTTATGAATTCATTGACAACACCACTTAAAATCTGAACATTGGCATGAAAAGTTTTGAAAACAATTTCTCCCCCTTTTTGAAAATCAAATGAGATAGAAATAAATTTCTCCCCCGTGCATGCTTCTCCCCCTTTGACAATGTATTCAGCAAGGTACAAAAAAGAAATTTTAATTTGTTATGAGCACATTATAACATATACATATAAGACAAAGCTCATCCAAGTCATACTATCAAATAACTTACACTATCACAACAATGAGATACATAAAGTAGTGTAAGTCATGCTAGAGATCAAATGTAATTTTTAATTTAAGCAAGTCATGATCTCACAAACTTAACTATTTCAAAATCTCAAAGCATGACACTTGTTGCTGCATTTTATTATTTTCTAAAACATAAATTTAGATCATATGATATTTGCAAGAGATTATATGCGCATCTGCCTTATTCTAACCAACCAAGCCAAGCCTATGCCATTTGACAGTCAGAAGCTTAAGGATATGGTTTTAGTCATACACAACTTCTTCCAAGTTCATATCTAAGTGCCACGATAAGCCATCTCAAAAGAAGAAGTGCGATGCATGCATATTCTCTTGATCTTTTTTCATTTCTTCATTTGAACATAAAAACTCAACATGTGAGTTGCTTACTTGATTAATTCTTTTAAAAGCACTTGTGAGCATGCAACAGGTTCAAAACAACAAGAAAGTTCGATCATGATCAGATTTAGTATAAGTAATTATTCCAATCACTAGTCATGGCAAAAACTACAAAATGTATAACACGAGTAATGTAGTAAGAACTTTAAGCATGTAAAAGGAATTATAAAGTCATATATGTATGAAATATTATGCTCATATTATTTTTAAAATTAGATCCCTAATTTGAAAGCTCCCCTCAATTTAAGCCATGAGGATGCATAACCCCTATTTCACTACGAATGTAACAAAAACGAGTGAAATCCAAAGGTTTTGTGAAAATGTCATCCAATTGTTGTTCGATATGTACATGAAGAAGCAAAATGTTTCCTTTTACAAAATTATCACGGGGAAAGTGATACCTAATATCAATGTGCTTAGTTCAAGAATGTTGCACGGGGTTTTTAGCAATGCAAATGGCACTAGTGTTATCACAAAATAGTGGAACACTATCTAGATGAACCCCACAATCCTTAAGTGTTTGAACAATCCAAAGAATTTGTGAGCAAGCACTAGCAGCAGCTCAATATTCACATTCAACAGTGGATTGTGCAACTGAGTTTTGTTTTCTAGAGGACCAAGAAACAAGAGAATTTTCAAGAAAATGACAAGCACCTGAAGTACTTTTTGTATCAATCCTACAACCCTTAAAATTAGTATACGAAAAAGCTTTCAAAGTAACGGTTGAGGAAGAAGGATGAAAAATGCCAAATTCTCGAGTTCCATGTAAGTACGTGAGAATCCTTTTGACGACTTGAAGATGTGAAGCACACGGGGAAGCTTGAAACCGTGTACAAAGACATACGCTGAATTGTATATTTGGTCTTGATGCCATGAGGTACAAAAGTGATCCGATCATGCTTCTGTATTCTTTTTGATCCACGGGTTCACCATCTTCATCAAGTTCAAGTGTTAATGTTGTTCCCACTGGTGTCCGAAGAGGCTTGCTTTTGTCCATGTTGAAGCGCTTGAGAAGGTCCCTTGTATACTTTGTTTGATGCACAAAGGTACCTTCCTCGATTTGCTTGATTTGCAGCCCCAAAAAGTAAGTGAGTTCACCCATCATACTCATTTCAAATTCTGAACTCATCATTGCTGAAAACTTGGACACAAGATCATGAGAAGCACAACCAAAGATAATATCATCCACATACATTTGAACGAATAATGAGTCATTGCCCCGCTTAAGCACAGAAAGAGTTTTATCAACCTTGCCCATGGTAAACCCCTTTTCAAGCAAGAATGTTTCTAACCTATCATACCATGCTCTAGGATCTTGTTTTAGACATACAGGGCTTTAGTCAGTTTGAAAACATGATTAGGAAAATCTGGATTTTCAAAACAGGGTGGTTGCTTAACATAAACCTCCTCATCTATGTAGCCATTAAGAAAAGCAATTTTTTACATACATTTGATATAATTTGAAACCATTAGATGCAGCAAAAGGTAACAAAATTCTTATGACTTCTAATCTAGCATCAGGAGCAAAAGTTTCATCAAAATCTAGACCTTCAATTTGTGTGAAACCTTGAGCAACCAATGTAGCATTATTCCTAATCACAACCCCATCCTCACTTTGTTATGTTTAAACACCCATTTAGTTCCAATTAAAGTGTGATCTTGAGGTGGAGGTACAAGTTTCCAAACATTATTTTTTTTTTCAAAATTTTCTAACTCCTCTTGCATGGTAATAATCCAAGATTCATTAGTGAGTGCGTGTGATATATCTTTGGGTTCAAAAGAAGCAACAAAAGCAGAATGAGCATGAGAATTGGGGTCCAAAAACCTAGATCTTGTAACTCGTTCAAGCAAGCTTCCAATTATCTGTTGCGGGAGATGATTCATGTAAATCCATAGGGGAACAAACGTATCACAAGCTTCTTCTTCATCACGTTCATCGCAGATTGATGAGCTTGTGGCTTGTGGACGATCAGGACCAGCAGAGATGGTAGTCAAAGCTTGTTCAAAGTTCAGAGCTGGACACGTGTCAGCTTCGGAACTATCAGGCAATATCATCGACTCTTCTTCTTCTTCTTCTTCTTCTTCTTCTTCTTCTTCGAAAATACCCTCCCCCTGAGGATATGGATGTGGACCTGCAATATTTGAGCTAGTACCTGGGCTAGATTCATCAAAAGATACCTCACAAGTCTCCACAATTTTGTTAGTGTCAAGTGAAAGCACACGGTAGCCTCTAGTATGAGATGGATAACCAAGAAACATGCCATCAATGGATCTAGGTTCAAATTTATCAAGATTACCATATTTCTTAACAAAGCATTTGCAAACAAAGACCCGAAAGTGTTTAACACTAGGCCTATGTCCAAACCGGAGCTCATATGGTGTTTTACCTAGCTTAGCGTGCAAGAAATCACAATTTGAGACATAACAAGCGTTTGCAATCATCAGCCCAAAATTTTCTAAGAGTTTGATATTCATCAAGCATAGTCCTAGCCATTTCAACTAAAGTTCTGTTCTTTCTTTCTACAACACCGTTTTGTTGAGGTACATATGGTGAAGAAAATTGATGATCTATTCCATTTTCAACACAAAAGTGACCAAAAGATTCATTTTTAAATTCGGTTTCGTTACCACTTCTGTTGGTACCCTCCGTACCGGATACCCCTTGGGATTGCAAAGATCACAAGGAAACTCAATATACCAGATTTGAAGAGATCCGAAGGCCCCACTTGTCAGGCGTAGCCGGACCTGCTCCCCCGACATGGTTAGTGCCGGGGCCGCCACGTGTATCACAAGACCGGAGCTATCACCCACACCTGGGAAGCTCTGGTCAGAATACCAATATGGAACCCCCGGACCTAATCCTAGACAGAGGGAAGCTCCACTACTGACACGTGTCCAACAGCACCGGACCTACCCGTCCACGACGGTGAGCTCCGGAGCTGCCACGTGGCAGCCACCGGACCTTCAACTTCAACTATCAGGCCGGAGGACCCCCAATGGCTCCGGACCTTCAAGGATCAATCAAAGACTTCAAGACCCGATTGAGTGTCATTAATGCCATATTAATGACACACGATCGGATGACCCTTAATACTGGTAACGGCACTATTAAGGCCCATTACCAGGCTATTAAGGGTAATTAACCCCATTTATTGTGTATCAAACGTGTGTAACCGCTGGGGCCACCTGTTGGGCTAGGCTGACGTTGTAACGACCAGTCCTTGTACTATAAAAGGACTGGTCGACGATACACAAGGGACAACTCTAGACCACCACTGAACACTCTGAGCTAGACGAGCTTCTTCTTCTGGAGCTTCTTCTAGACTCCCGAGCTTAATACATCACCAACACACCCCGTGGAGTAGGGAATTATGCTCAGGCGGCCCGAACCACGTAAATCCCTGTGTACACGTGTCTTTCACCTTCTTGAATCTCTGCGCGCCCATTACTGAACTACAACTCCTCGATCTACCAAAAGTAGTGTCGGGAGATCTGCCGGTTCCAAACACCGACAGTTGGCGCGCCAGGTAGGGGCGCCCGAGATTTCGAGTATGGTGAACTCAGCTGCTGGATCATCCAACGGCAACCCTGTCGTTCAACCCGTTGGAGGCAATCCCTCCAACACGCAGCAACCAACAGGTGCTGTGGCTCCAGCAGGAGTCATGCCTTCACCACCACCGCCTGCACCAGCACATCAAGCTGAGCAACGTGACGGTGCATCGGTGTCAGTCACTGCATCGGCAAACAACAACAACCCTGAACACGCGCTTCATGCAGCACGTGCTCTCCTCCAACGTCCACCACCTCCAGGTGCATCCCAGGGTGCAATGGAGCAGTGGAGAGCTGATGTGGAACATATGGTTGCAGTAGCAGCCGACCACATCAGCAATCAAGGTCCTCCTCCTTTGGGGCGGGCCCCATCGCAACGCTGGACAGTGTCTGGCAGACTTGGTCGCATGCTTCCCAGAATAGGAGGCGCGCTGTGTCACATCAAGTTACGTCGCTACCCTCTGGGGCGCGACTTACTCATACAGTAACCAGGATGTCAACTCATGACCTCCGGGCGGAGCTTGATCACCATTACCGTCAATAGGATGGCCGTGTCCATATCGAGCGCGCTCGTGAAAGGTGAGAAGCTCGAGATAGCCCTGCTCCCGAGGGAGTAGGAGGAGGCTGTTCTGCACTGGCCATGCACCTACGCATGATCAGATGGTCACAAAAGTTACGGCCACACCTGCCGGAGAAGTTTGACAGGACTGTTAACCCCGCCAAGTTTCTCCAAATTTACACCACCGTAATCCTTGCGGCCGGAGGTAACGAGGCTGTAATGGCCAACAACTTCCCAGTAGATTTGACTGGGACCGCCAGGTCCTGGTCATGAGCCTTCCTCACAACTCTATCAATAGTTGGGAGGAATTGTGCCAACAGTTCACCGCCAATTTCGGGAGTTCATACACCCAACCAGGCACCAAACTGGACCTTTTTGCAGTAGTGCAAAAGGGGGGAGAATCCCTGCGCTCATTCATCCAGAGGTTCTCCCAGGTACGAAACACCATTCCTTCTATCTCTAGCGCTTCTATCATCATGACATTTAGACAGGGCGTGCGAGATAAGAAGATGTTGGAGAAGCTGGCGGTCAAGGAGATCACCAGTGTCACGGAGCTCTTCAGCTTGGCAGACAAGTGTGCCAAAGCTGTGGAAGGCCGTGAGATGCACTCCAAACAACCTCCGGAGGATGGCAAAAAATCCTCCAAAGGTGAAGCCACTACCCCCGGGAGTGGCAAAAAGAAGAAAAAGTCCAACGGCAAAAAGAAGCCGTCGGCCGGCACATCCACCGCTGCAGCTACTGCAGCTCCGGGTGGCCAGGGGCCACGCCCTGAGAAATGACCTCGGCCGTCCCCTGAAGATGGTGGCAACTCCAAAATGTGGTGTCCTATCCACAAGTCGAATGGCCACAACTTGGAGGACTGCCAGGAGGTCCAAAACCTTGCTGAGCGCTACCACAAGCGCCGGGAAGAAGTTCCTTTCCGCCAGAGGGAAGGAAAGTAGAAAGTCGACGAAGCTCCGGTTGAAGAGGAGTTGGGCTTCCAGGACCCTAAAAAGGTCCTGAAGGCTGTGTACACCTCCGTCGATGACGACTTCGACGTCTCTGACAATGAGCGTCGAAAGACCATGAACACCATCTTTGGTGGTTCATGGGACATCAACTCCCGCCGTATCCTCAAGACCATGCGGCGAGACATGGCCTCAATCGCTCCTATAGCCAGGGCGGAACCTCATCGGAAGTGGATGGACACTACCATCACTTTTGATGCTTTGGATTGCCCTTAGAACATGATCGGAGCTGGCCAGCTACCTCTGATGGTATCACCTACCATCAACAACATTCAACTCCACCATGTAATGGTGGACGGAGGTTCGGGGCTGAACCTCATAAGCTTCGAGGCTTTTGTCAAGCTTCAGCTCCGACCTTCGGATCTTCACCCTTCTCGACCTTTCTATGGAGTAGGTCCGGGGGCCATAACACCGCTCGGTGCCATTACTCTCCCTGTGACCTTCGGGACTTGGGGGAATTATCGCACTGAGAAGTTGATCTTTGACGTCGCTCAGATCAACTTGCCCTTCAACGCCATTCTGGGCAGGCCTGCCTTGTACAAATTCATGGCTGCTGCTCATTATGGCTACCTGGTGTTGAAGATGCCAACACTAGTTGGTGTTCTCTGGATCCACGGAGACCGTACTGCCGGAGTGACTGCTCTGGAGGAACTCCATGCGCTTGCTACATCACAGGAGGAAGAATCCAGGCAGGAGCAAGCTCCAAAACCCCAGAGCATTCATCAGCGAGGCTCAACCTCCGCACCTCGCGTGCAACCAAGCGGCAACACCGACATCCCCGTCAAAGTCGTCCAAATCAGTTCCAATGCTGCTCAGACCACTCGTATATCGGGAGGTCTGAATGACAAATAGGAACTCTCACTCATCACTTTCCTCCGGGCTAACGTCGACGTGTTTGCCTGGGAACCGTCACAAATGCCTAGGATCCCTAGGGAAGTGATCGAGCATAATCTGAAGATCTATCCTGACGCTCAGCCCGTACATCAGAAGCCTCGAAAGCAATCCATAGAGCGACAGAACTTCATACGACAAGAAGTGAAGAAGTTGCTCGAAGCTGGATTCATACGAGAAGTCTTCCATCCAAAACGGCTGGCAAACCCAGTCGTTGTACCCAAGGCCAGCGGGAAGCTTCGGATGTGTATCGACTACACAACACTAAATAAGGCATGCCCGAAAGATCCATTCCCACTACCTAGAATAGATTAGATAGTGGATTCCACCTCCGGGTGTGAATTACTATGTTTCCTAGACGCATATTCTGGGTACCATCAAATCAAAATGTCTAGGGAAGATGAAGAACATACTTCTTTTATCACAGTAGATGGATTGTACTATTATACAGCCATGCTATTTGGTCTCAAGAATGCAGCTTCAACATTTATACGAGCTATGTACAAAACCTTTGGAGAGCTCATCAGAGACGTAGTGGAAGTGTATGTTGATGACATCGTAGTCAAGATCAAGGACAAGGAGTCACTCCTTGACACCTTGCAAGCTGTCTTCGACAAGCTGCGGGTCACCCGCACGAAGCTGAACCTAGATGAGTGCGTCTTCGGGGTTAGCTCCGGAAAGCTTCTCAGTTTCCTGGTAAACCACCAGGGCATAGAAGCAAATCAAGCGAAGATTAAGGCTATAGAGGAGATGCAGCCACCAGCCCGCATGAAAGATGTCCAGAAACCGACTGGATGTCTAGCCGCCCTCAGCTGGTTCATCTCAAGACTGGCGGAATGGGCGCTACCCTTATTCAAGCTATTGAGGAAGTCCGAACCATTTCAATGGTCTGAAGAAGCAGAAAAGGCGTTCCAAGAGCTAAAGCAGCTCCTCACCACTCTACCAACCCTGGTAGCTCCGAACCCTGGTGAGCCCTTACTGCTTTACATTCCAGCAACCTACGAGGTTGTCAGCATGGTCCTGGTTGTGGAGAGACCTGAACCATCACAAGCTCAGGAATCCAGACCCCTTCGGGAGGGTCCGGAGGTTCCTGAAGGAGAGTTTGGGTACCAACCCCCAAACTTGGATCAACAGGGAGTTATCCCAGAAGACTTGGACCCTTCCGGGAGGATCCGAGTCACTCCAACAGAAGCTCCGGGTTCCTCTAGCAGGAACCCAGAGGTCCCCGAAGCAGGTCCGGACCCCTCCGGGATGGTCCAGGTCGATGTGGAGCAAACTCCGGGCCCCTTCGGGAGGGTCCAGACAGTCCAACGCCCAGTATACTTCATCAGCGAAGTACTACATGATGCCAAGACTCGATACCTAGAGGTACAAAAGCTGCTCTATGCAGTTCTCATTGCCTCCAGGAAGCTTCGCCACTACTTCCAAGCTCACAAGATATCAGTAGTGACCTCTTACCCACTGCGTGCAATCTTGCATAGTCCCAACTCTACTGGGAACATTGCAAAGTGGGCAGCGGAATTAGCCAAATTTGATCTTGAATTCATCCCAAGGCAAGCGATCAAGAGTCAATCATTGGCAGATTTTGTGGCAGAATGGACCCCCTCTCCATCAAACCCTGGGGGCCCTAGTGAGCAGAAGTCGGAACTTAAGGCTCCGGTCTTCACCAAACCTCATTGGACCCTCTACTTCGACGGCTCCATGCAAAAGCAGGGGGCTGGAGCTGGAGTCCTTCTCCTCGCTCCAACCGGGGAGAAGGTAAAGTACATGGTCCACCTTGACTTCAAGGTGACCAATAACATGGCGGAGTATGAATCACTCATTTATGGATTAAAGGTGGCACTATCATACAGTGTCAAGCAACTGTTGGTCAAGGGAGATTTGCAGCTCATCATTAAACAAGTGAAGGGTGAATACTCCTGTAACAATCCTCAATTAGCTGTTTATCTCCTTGAAGTCCAGAGGCTTCAGAAGGACTTCGAAGTCCTGGATCTCCACCATGTCCAGCGTGTCCATAACGCTGAAGCTGACGAACTCTCGACGAAAGCGTCAATCGGAGTTCTGGCTCCTAACGGAACCTTCGTCCGGAGATTGTCAAAACCCACAGCTCAGCCTGCCGAACTGAGCGAAGGGGGTGAGACCAGCATCCCGAAGCTGGCGGTCCCGATGGCCCTGTTACCATGGCAGCCATCAAGGGTCGTAGGTGCTGCAGGAAGCTCCGAGCAACCCAGCACGCAAGACTCAAATGCTCAAGCAAGCTCCGATGCATGGATCTCGGAGATCCTGACGATGATGTATCCGCTGACCGGATAGTCAGATTGGCTAAAAGATACACGTTGGTAGAAGGGGATCTCTACCGGCGCGGTGCTAACGGCGTCCTAATGCAGTGCATCACAAGGGAAGAAGGCTGCGAGCTCCTCGCAGAAATCCATGGAGGTGAGTGTGGGAACCACGCGTCTTCCCGCACGCTGGTCGGTAAAGCCTTCCGACATGGCTTCTACTGGCCTACAACGCTCCAGGATGCAACTGAGCTGGTGAAGAAATGCAAAGCATGCCAGTTCCATGCAAAGCAAATTCATACACCGGCTCAGCCTCTACAAATGATACCTCCTACATGGCCTTTCGTCGTGTGGGGGATGGAGATCTTGGGACCTTTCCCAAGAGCCATCGAAGGTTACAAGTTCCTGTATGTCGCCATCGACAAGTTTACCAAATGGCCGGAAGCAACTCCAGTTGTGACAATAAACAAGCAATCAGCTATCAATTTCTTACAGTCCATAGTATGCAGATTTGGAGTCCCGAACAAAATCATAACAGATAATGGGACCCAATTCACAAGCTCTGCTTTCCAAGGATACTGCGAAGACCTCGGCATCCAAGTCAGCTACGCCTTTGTAGCTCATCCGACAAGCAATGGCCAAGCCGAGAGGGCAAATGCAGAAATCCTGAAAGGACTCAAGACGCGCACATATGAGCACCTGAAAAAGCATGGAGCCAACTGGATTGAAGATCTTCCGCCCACTTTATGGGCCAACAGGACTACTCCAAACCGGTCAACTGGGGAGACACCCTTCTTCCTGGTGTACGGAGCTGAAGCAGTCCTTCCTTCGGAAATCACCTTGGGGTCGCTCCGGGTCCGGACCTCCGACGAACCCACGCAGGACCAGCTTCGGCGTGAAGACCTTGACCTCCTTGAAGAGGGAAGGTGCCGAGCAGCTGTTTGGAATGCCCGATACCGCCAAGCTCTTCGGCGCTATCATCAACAGAATGTTCACAGCCGACAGCTCAAGGAAGGCGATCTGGTGCTACGGAGAATACAATCCAGAGAAGGGTTAAACAAATTCTCCCCCAGCTGGGAGGGACCCTTCCGAGTGATCAAAGTATCCTGTCCCGGATGCGTTCGCTTGGCAACCGAGGATGGGACACCTCTCCCAAATCCTTGGAACATTGAGCACCTCCATAAGTTCTACGCTTAGTATCACGGAGGTGAGTCTGTAATTACATATGGCGTATGTTATAGAGTCATTGTACAGAGTCGGGTGGCTCCTCCGGGAGGGCAGCCGGACCTACCCTGTTAGGTCTGCAATGCCCATGCAACACTTGTCACAGTCTCAGAACTAAAAGTGTAGCTAGCTACCTTGGGTCAAACGAGGAACGAAACACACTTATCCTGGTTCCGTACCCTAAGAGTGTACTTGTTTCCCCTATACCCCGGACCTATAATGAAAGACATCATTGTGTGAAAATAGACTCCACGTGCATTTACTTTGTATAGGCTCAATATTTTTTATTTTTCTCTTTCTTGTCTATAACAAAGTTGTGCAACTCTTAAGAAACTTTAGCTCGACCAGTTCATGTACAATTCGAGTTGCATTGTCTGTCCTTCCGGGTTCAAACATTGTTGATGGCCTACTTGTCTGAATGCCGCCAAGCCAATCTAGGGCCGGAGTGTGCTATCGACTTAGCCTGGTCCTGCACCCTAAGTACACCACTCTACCTACACCCCGGCAGGCCGAAGTAAGGCAAGTTCAGAAACAGTCGGACCCGAAGGGAGCAAGACGGTGCTCTTGATTGTATTTAGGATTGTGTTCGACCTAAAAATTTCTCGGGAACAGTAAGCTGCAATGAAGTTGTAGATAGGAAATGGATTTTACTATTTTTCTTGACTTCAGTGTGCAGGAAAAATATATAAGCTATGACACCCTCTAGGAGGTTTGTGGTCAATGTTCAAACATTGACATCGAGCAACTTTGGAGCTACTCAGTTCTAGTCACTACCGGAGCTGCCATAGCTCTAACACCCCGGAGGACTAACCATCGATGCTCCGGAGCTACTAAGCTCCAACGATGGTCAATGCTGGAGCCACCAAGCTTCGACAGCCTCAGGGGGCTTACACTATCGAAGACTTCGGACTTACATTCTACAAGTTCGAAGCACGCAAGTCTTCAACAACTATTACATCCTCTTGGTACATGTTCACAATCAAATTGTGTACATCTACTAGGGGGCCAAGCGAGACAAAGGTGTTGAAGACAAAAATGAAATTCAAATTTTATTCATTTGGAGACAAGAGGTTACAAAATTGGAGAAGAAGAAGAGAGAGTACAAGTGGGAGATACAGGGAGACGATCCTAGACCCTATGGAAGAACTGGGCAACCTTCTGGGCCACCTCCGACACGTTGGCTCGGACAGCTTCACCCTCTCCTTCGATGGGACCTTCAAGTACCGGGTCCAGAGGGAATTTAGGGTCCCGACTTGTGTAGCACATCAGCACATACTCTACGACGTTCTTCGCCAAGGACTGACCCTCCGTTTCCAATTGGTCCGTGATGACATCGCCCACCTTGGAGAGTTTGTTGCCTGCTGAACCCAGCGCCTCCAATGCCTGGTCTAGCTCCAGCTCCGGATCATCCGGACGCACGGGACTGAAGCCCATTGGCGTCAGCGCGTCGTTGGCCTTGCCCAGGAAGTACCAAACTTGTTGGGACTCCACAGTCCTTGCACCACGCATCTCCGCCAAGGATCTTTTGGCCGCCACCAGCTCTGAGCTCTCCCGAGCAAGACGCTCCACCTCTTTGGCACTCTGCTGAATCGTTTCAGCAACTTTCCTTTTGAGCTTGCTGAGCTCTTCCTCCCGGAGGTGGATCTCGTTCCGGCGTTTGACCAAATCTCTCTCCCGGCCCCACACTTTCTTCTCCCGGGTGGCGATGGCATTCTCCTGCTTGTAGAGTTCCTGCCCTCACTCCCACGCTTTCTTCTCCTCCTCCTTGCAACGCTCATCCAATTTCTTCGTGCGTTCTTCAAGGCTCTTGTCAGCCAGAGCTGTCTTTTGGACAAGATCCTCCTCCCTCTTCACGAGGTCGTCTCGCAGCTCCAGGAATTTCTGCTCTTCATCTTCGAGCCGTTTTTCCCGAGCTTCAAGAGCCTCCCGGTGCTTGACGAGACTATCGTGGATGGCAAAGAGCCTTTCCTGGCGATCGTCTGCCGCACTATTCGTAGCCTTGGCCTGCTCATAGATTGCCCGGGACTAGTTGTCGAGGGTCCGCGTCATGCTTTCCCTCTCATCCAACAACTTTTCCCAGTACTCCAGGCGGACCTTCTCCCTTCGCACCCACTCCTTGTCGTCAGCCAACCTCGACTGCGCCAGCTTGGTCTTGAAATAGAGTCAGTTGTGCCACCTCCTAAGGGTTTGGCTCTCCTCCTCGAGGGCCTTGCTGTCATGGTAGAAGGCCAGTTGAACCTGGCGAAGGCTGGAGCAGGCATTGTCGATAGACAATGATAGGGGGATCGGGTCCGGACCTGCAGGAGTCATCTCCACTAGCTCCAGCAGATCTTCAGCAACAAAAATTGGGTCCCACTCTACGAGATCGGTACCCTGAGCTTCCACGACACTAGGGCCGTCCTCCGGGATAGCCTCGGCCATCGCTGAGGAAGTGCTTGCAGCAGAAGTACCGACCTCCGGAATTGGTTCCGAAGGCCCAGCCGCTAGGTCATCAACAATTGGTCCCTCTGGCGGGGGGCCAGCAGCTTCACCCTGGCACTTTGGCTCGGCAACGGGCACCTCCGGAATCACTGCTTCTGGAACGGGCATTGAAGGTTCGGTCGGAGCAGAAGCTACTTCTGGCTCCAACATAGGCGCTTCCTCCGCCTCTGGTTCAGGTGCTGGCACTTCAACCATCATGGGCTCCGGCACTAGCGCTTCGACCACCATATACTCAGGCGCCGTCACCTCCGCAGCAACTGGCTCGGATGCTGAAACCTCTTCAACAGCCGGCTCCACAGCCGGAACTCCTGCAGCAACCGGCTCTGCCGCCGGAGCGTCCTCGACGGCCGGCTCAAGTGCCGGAGCTTCATCAACACCCGACTCTACTGCCGGGACCTCCTCAACCATCGGCTCAACTGCCGGGGCTTCAACAACATCCGACTCTAGGGCCGGAATCGCAGCTTCCTCCAGCTCTACGGCTGGAGCGTCCAACATCACAACATCCAAGCCCGGAGCTTCAACCTCCGAGGCTGGCGCTGCTGGTACATCTTCAGTCCCGTGGTCCGGCTCTACCACGAGAGCTTCTGGGGATGAGTCGTCCAATACCGACAGCCGGCGCCGGGGCTGCCGCAGCCTCTGCCACCTCTTGGAGCGGCGCTGGAATCGGAGCCAGAGCTTCAGCCTGCACAGCCTCAACTGCTGTTGGAGGGGTCGGAGCTTCAACCCTTTTCTTGGGCATGCTGTGAATGAAGGACGAAGAGACTCAAAATACAAATAACAATAAAACAACTGACTGAGGTAAAAAATCAGAAATTACCTTGGAAGGCTTCCGCAGCAGTTCCCGCGGAACCTCTTCCCAGGACGCTCCGGACTGGCCCAAGCCGACACTGGTGTGGTAGTCCAAGAGGGCCCCCCGAGCTTGCTGCTTCTGTCGGCGTTGCTCTGGTCGAGGCCCCCCTTGACCGAGAAGGACCTCCGGACCCGGAGCCCTCAGCTGGCCCTGGGACCAGAGTCACTTGGCCAGAGCTAGCACCCCGGGAAGATGCCGCAATTGGAGTAGACACCGCCGTTGAAGACCTTCCCTTCCGGGGAGAAGGGGACGCAGCGGAAGAAGAATGCCTGGCCCTCCTGTCGGCATGCTTCCTCTTACGACACAAGGGCTCGGCCAATTCCTTGCCCTTGCCGACGACTTCGGTTCTTGGCTTAGGGGCGGGGACGGAGCCACCCTCCGGAGCTCCGGAGATTTCCAACTTGGTGGTCGAGCGCCTCTCAACGACACCAAGGTCGTCAAGCACCGACATCGTCCGCCGGAGCTCCCTACTGAATGCTGCCTCCATGTTCAATGGGAGGAAAGCTGGCGGCGGAGCCAAATCGTCGCCCTTGACGTTGATGCCGTGCTGGAATTTCTTCATGTGGAACTCCAAAGTTGCACCCTCCATGTTGGACTTCAAACCGATCACGACCCGGCCGTCGTCCAACATACTGTTGAGGGGCCAAGCCAACTTCTCCCTCCTCTTCAACGGAGCCCACCTGTTGGTCAGGAAGTTGCAAAACACTGCCTGGGGAGTCACTCCTCCTTCCACACACAGACGGATCTTAGTCAGAGCAGGATCGAAGGCATCCGACAGCACCGGAGCTTCACTCCAAACTGCAGTGTCGATGTTGGGGAGGCCTTCCGGTAGCTCCAGCTTCTCGTGCTCCTCCACCCTGATTACAATCCAATCCTTCTTCCAGTCGTCCCATTTCCCAGAAGGGAACGACCACAAGTACTTGTACGGGCACTTCTTGCGCTTCATAAAATAGTAGAAGCCAAGGTACTCATCGCTCCGACCTGTGGTTTGGACAGTGAAGAAGGTGCGGAAGAGCTCAATGCAGGGGGAATGCCCACCCAAATCTCACAGAAGTGGACAAATATGGACACTAACAGAATGGAGTGGGGGCCAAGGTGGTAAAGCTGCAGACCATAGAAGTCTAGCAGCATCAAGAAGAAGGAGGAGAAAGGTGGGATCAGTCCGACCATGGCGTACGCGGAGAAGTACACCATGTCGCCAGCGTGCTCCTTCTCGAACAGAAGCTTGCCGGTGCAGACCAGGTGGTTGAAGAATTCAGGGGACCATCCCATGAGGGCCCAGACCTTCTTCAAATCATTATCGGTCTTCAGTCGGCTTTGGCAGAGACCCAAATCCATCGCAGCACAGCGAGGCAAGAGAGGAAAGGCAAGCAAAAGTTTGGAAGGTTTGAGTGCAA
Organism: Tuctoria greenei; assembly: GCA_036927565.1. Classification (NCBI taxonomy): domain Eukaryota; kingdom Viridiplantae; phylum Streptophyta; class Magnoliopsida; order Poales; family Poaceae; genus Tuctoria; species Tuctoria greenei. The sequence continues at coordinate 150,884,420 of JAYESD010000003.1, forward strand.
GATCGATTGAAAGGCGTAAAGAACCCCAAACGGTGCGTGCTTTTCTTCTTAAGTAAGCCCCCGCAATGCCTGGATGGAAACCACAAAGGAGCTGACGATACCAGTCAAATATTTCACCCCGCCAATGACAAGGGGTCCCGGGGCCACCCCGATGATCAAGTCGAGGTTCTTACCCCAGGCGAACGGTTGTCATCATGAAAGGTGGAAAACCCGAAGTCAGCGGCCTGACAGGGCGTGCGGAACCGATATGATTTTCGTATCGGGAACCAGCGACCTTCAATTGCGTGAGATCCGCACGCTAAGATCTCATCTGTCGCCTTCAAGATATGCCACGCGGCGGAAGTTTAATTGTGAACTACCGCCAACTGCATAACCAAAGACCCTTGAAGACACGGTTCAGAAACCGAAGAATGGACCCACCTCTGGAGAAATGACTTCATACAAAAGGTCTCTCCCGGAGGTGAGTCCAGGGGGCCACTGTCGTTACTCTCCGTACCGGATACCCCTTGGGATTGCAAAGATCGCAAGGAAACTCCATATACCAGATTTGAAGACCTCCGAATTCCCCACATGTCAGGCGTAGCCGGACCTGCTCCCCTGACATGGTTAGTCACGGGGCCGCCACGTGTATCACAAGACCGAAGCTATCACCCACACCTGGGAAGCTCCGGTCAGAATACCAATATGGCACCCCCGGACCTAACCCCAGACAGAGGGAAGCTCTGGTACTGACACGTGTCCAACAGCATCGGACCTACCCGTCCACGACGGTGAGCTCCAGAGCTACCACGTGGCAGCCGCCAGACCTTCAACTTCAACTATCAGGCCGGAGGACCTCCAACGGCTCCGGACCTTCAAGGATCAATCAAAGACTTCAAGACCTGATTAAGTGTCATTAATGCCATATTAATGACACATGATCGGATGGCCCTTAATACTGGTAACGGAACTATTAAGGCCCGTTACTAGGCTATTAAGGGTAATTAACCCCATTTATTGTGTATCAAGCATGTGTAACCGCCGGGGCCACCTGTCGGGCCAGGCTGATGTTGTAACGACCAGTCCTTGTACTATAAAAGGACTGGTCGACGATACACAAGGGACGACTTCAGACCACCGCTGAACACTCTGAGCTAGACGAGCTTCTGCTTCTGGAGCTTCTTCTAGACTCCTGAGCTTAATACATCACCAACACACCCCGTGGAGTAGGGTATTACGCTCAGGCGGCCCGAACCACATAAATCCCTGTGTACATGTGTCTTTCACCTTCTTGAATCCCTGCGACCCATTACCGAACTACAACTCCTCGACCTACCAAAAGTAGTGTCAGGAGATCTACCGGTTCCAAACATCGACAACTTCTAATTGCTTTTAAAGATCCTGGGAGATCAATTGATAATCTAAGAAATAAAGTTCAAAGTGACTAAAAGCTTCATTCTTAGATGCCATAAAGTAAACCCAAGAGTACCTAGAACAATCATCAACAATCACAAGAACATAACATTTACCTCCGAAGGATTGGACACGTGAAGGTCCTACGGTGTCAAGGTGCAAAAGTTGACTCGGTTCAGTTGTCATGATCATTGTGAGAGGAGTATGTGAACCTGCAACTGTCTTAGCATGTCTACAAGAAGAGGACATAATTTATTTGTCCCCTTTAAGCTTAGGAAGCCCACATATGCGATCAAGAGCACTAACACGCGTTAGATGATCAAATCCTACGTGACCAAGTCTACGATACCAAAAATATAAGTCCTTTGAATCATTAGCAACTAGACACCTATGCTTAGAGGAAGACATATCAAAATCAGCTTTAAAAACTCTTCCAAACCGAGACATGTTAAAAATAAGCTCACTATTTGAATTCACAACTTTGCAGCAATTTTTAGTGAAAATAATTTTTAGATTTTCATCTAGCAGTTGTGAAACAGAAAGCAAGTTGTATTTAAAATTTTTAACAAGTGCCACATCCTTCAAAGTGTAGTGATCATTTACTCTAACCGAACCCTTAGCAATTATAGGAGTTGAAGAATTATCGGCAAAAGTAACATTCACTACACATGACACAAAAGGGAGGGAGGAGAACCATTCTTTGTTACTGGTCATGTGGCGTGATCAACCTGAATCCACGATCCAAATGTTCTCCTTCCTCAAGCGTGTAACCTACATAGAAGAACAATACGTCGATGACTCAATACTGGGGTTAGTCAAAAGGCATTTAGGAATCTAGTACCGAGTCACACGACGTGCAGCAGGAAAAATACGCGAAAGGTGAGATAAAACAACAGGTTTATGAGTCAAAGTTTGAGATTTTTTGTTCTTAACTACTGACCTGTAAGGTGTTACTTGTGTAGCACAAAAATCAGTAGCTCCAAAGGCAAAAACAGAAGGTCCGGAGGTAAACTTTGAATATTTTTGACTCATAACAGCAGGTTGCATGTTCCTGACATTCGGTTTAGTATGTGCAGCAAATGTTGCATGAGGGTTATAAGATATAGCTTGCATTCTTTACTTTTTATGTTGTTTAGCTAGTCTATAACAAAAATCTATGACATGACCATCTCTACCACAATAGGTACAATGAAATTTAACTTTGTGTTCATGTCTATATGAGCAAGCAGTTTGTTTATTTGAACCCGAACGTGACAACACTCCTGCAGATTTAAAAACCACCTCTTTTGGTTTAGGAACTATTTTAATCAAACCACTTTGTCAGAGTGTTTTTCCGGCAATTCTCATGACACTACCGTTGGTAGCTCGCGGAGTTTGTAGTTCGGTATTGGGTGCGCAGAGATTTCGAAGAGTATGGCAAATGGACACAAGGATTTACGTGGTTCAGGCCGCCCTAGTATAATACCCTACTCCACGGGGTGTGTAGCTGTTATATTGAGCATCTAAGAGTGTCTAGAGAGTTTTCAGCCCAGAGACTGTGTGTCCTGTGTATCATTGACCAGTCCTTTTATAGTACAAGGACTAGCCGTTACACCGCTAGCCTGGCCCGACATGTGGCCCTAGCGGTTACTAATGTTTAATACATAATTAATGAGATTAATTACCCTTAATAGCGTGGTAACAGGACCTGACAGTACCGTTACTAGTAGAAAGGGCCCTCTGATCGTGTGTCATTAATAGGGTATTAATGACACTTAATCAGGTCTTGAAGTCTTTGATTGCCCCTTGGAGGTCCGAGTCGTTGGGGGTTCACCAGCTTGATTGTTGAGGTTGAAGGTCCGACGGTTTGGACATGTGGCAGCTTCGGAGCTATTCGTCTGGGATGGGTAGGTCCGTTGTAGATGTACACTTGTCGATACTGGAGCTTCCCTCTGTCGGAGGTTAGGTACGGGGGTGCCGCACAAGTGTTTAGCCCAGAGCTATCCCATGTATGGGATATAGGTCCGGCTGCAGTGCACCTGTGGCAGTACCGGGACTAACCATAGATGGGAGGCATGTCCAGTCCCGTATGACATGTGGGGCCTTCACAGGTCTTCAACTCAGACTGGTGAAGTCCCTTTGGTCTTTTTGTAGTCCCAAGGGGTATACGGTACGCAGGGTACCGACAGTGGCCCCCTAGGCCCACATCTGGGAGAGACCTTTTGGATGAAGTCGTTTTGCCAGAGGTGGGTCCATCCTTCGATTTTTGTGTCGTGTCTTCAAGGATCTTCAAATGTGCCGTTGGCAGTAGTTCGTAGTTAAACCAACGCCGTGTGGCATATCCTGGATGCGGTAGGTGAGATCTTAGCGTGCGGATCTCACGCAATTGAAGATCGCCGGTTCCCGATATGAAAATCGTATCGGTTCCGCGCGCCTTGTCAGGCCGCTGTCTTCGGGTTTCCTGCCTTTCATGATGACAATCGTTCGCCTAGGGTAAGGACCTCAACTTGATCGTCGGGGTGGCCCCGGGCCCCCTCGTCATTGGCAGGGTGAAGTTTTTTACTTGTATCGTCGGCTCCTCTGCGGTTTCCATCCAAGCATTGTTGGGGCTTAAATAAGAAGGAAAGCGTGCACCGTTTGGGGGTTCCTTACGCCTTCATTCGATCTCGCGCTCAAATCCTCCGAACTTTTGCTTGCTTTTCGTCCCTAGCCCCGCTTGTGCTGCGATGGAGTTGGGTCTTTGCGAGAGCCAACTTAAGACCGACGGCAACTTGAAGAAGGTCCGAGCACTCATGGGGTGGTCCAGTGACTTCTTCAACCACTAGGTCCGTGCCGACAAGCTTCCATTCGAGAAGGAGCAAACCGGCGACATGGTGTACTTCTCTACGTACGCCATGGTGGGACAGATCTCACCCTTTTCTTCTTTTCTCTTGATGCTACTAGACTTCTATGGTCTGCAACTGTACCACCTTGGCCCCCACTCCATTATTTTGGTGTCAATCTTTGTTCACTTCTGCGAGATGTGGGTGGGTATTCCTCTCTGCGTCGAGCTCTTCCGCACCTTCTTCATCATCCACACCACCGGCAAGAGTGACGAGTACCTTGGCTTCTATTACTTTGTGAAGCGCAAGAAGTGCCCGTACAAGTACTTGCGGTCGTTCCCTTCTGGCAAGTGGGACGACTGGAAGAAGGATTGGATTGTCATCAGGACAGAGGAGCATGAGAGGATGGAGTTGCCCGTAGGCCTCCCCAATGTCGACACTGAAGCTTGGAGCGAAGTTCCGATGTTATCGGACGCCTTCAACCCTGCTCTGACCAGGATCCGCCAGTGCGTGGAAGGAGGGGTGACTCCTCAGGCGGTATTTTGCAACTTCCTAGCCAATAGGTGGGCTCCGCTGAAGAAGAGGGAGAAGCTTGCTTGGGCCCTCAACAATGTGATGGACGATGACCGGATCGAAACCGGTTTGAAGTCCAACCTGGAAGGCGCAGCCTTAAAGTTTCACCTCAAGAAGTTCCAGCACGGCATCGACGTCGAGGGCGACTACTTGTCTCCACCGGCGGCTTTCCTCCCTCTCAACATGGAGGCAGAGTTCAGCAGGGAGCTTCGGCGGAAGATGCCAGTGCTTGATGACCTTGGTGTCATTGAGAGGCGTTCGACCACGAGGTTGGTGATCTCCGAAGCTTCCGAGGGTGGTCCCCCTTCCATCCCGGAACAGAGAGTTGAAGTCGCGGGCAAGGGCAAAGAGTTGGCTGAGCCCTCGAGCCGTAAAAGGAAGCTGAAGCACTCTGATGGGAGGTCCGTCAAGCCTGCTCCTTCCACAGCAGCTCCTTCTCCCCGGAGGGGGAGGTCTTCAATGGCAGCAGCCACTCCAGCATCAGCGTCTCCCCAGGGTGCTAGTTCCGGCCGTGTGGCTACAGTACCAGGACCAATTGAAAGCTCTGGGTCCGGAAGTTCTTCCCGATCGAGGGGGGCCTCGACCAAATCAGCACCGACGGTTGCGGCAAGCTCCGGGGAACCTTCCGGAACTGACATGCGAGTGGCGACAGGGTCCAGTCCTGAGCGTCCAGAGAAGTGGTTCTGTGCTAACTGGTGCGGAAGCCTTTCGAGGTAAATTTTGTTTTTTACCTCAATTGGTTGTTTTGTTTTGTAACATTGTTTTGAGTGTCTTCATCCTTCATCCACAGAGTACCCAAGAAAGGGGCTGAAGCTCCTGTTCCTTCCACAACATCTGAAGCTATGCAGGCGGAGGCTCCGGCTCCAATCCCAGCGCTGCCCCAAGGAGTGGCTGAGGCTGCGACAGCTCCGGCGCCGGCTGTCGTGGTCTTGGACCTTGAGTCATCCCCAGAAGCTCCCGTGGTAGCGCCGGACCACGGGAACGAAGATGTACCAGCGGCACCTGCCCTAGAGCTTGAAGCTCCGGGTTTGGACGCTAAAATGGTGGACACTCCAACCTCAGAACCGAAGATATCTGCAATTCCAGTCCTAGAGCCGGATGTTGTTGAAGCCCTGGTGGTGGAGCCGATTTTTGATGATGACCCAGCGGTAGAGCTGGTGGTTGATGAAGCTCCGGCGCCTGAGTCAGTTATCAAGGAAGTTTCGGTGGTAGAGCCAGTTGCTGCAGAAGTTCCGGTGCCTGAGCCAATCGCTGCAGAGGTGCCGTCGCCCGAGACCATGATGGTCAAAGCGTCAGCACCAGGGCCAGCAGTGGAGGAGGCGCCAGTGTCGGAGCCAGAAATAGCTTCAGCTCCAATTGAACCTTCAATGCCTGCCTCAGAGGTGGTGGTCCCGGAGGTGCCTGCGCCTGAGCCAGGGTGCCGAGATGAGGTTGTCAGACCTCGCTTGAGGGACCAGTGGTTGATGACCTGGCGATGGGACCTTTGGAGCCAACTCCGGAAGTTGAAACTTCTGTAGCAGGACCTTCCTCGACGGCGGCCGAGGCTATTCTGGAGGGCGGCCCTAGTGCCGCGGAAGCTCAGGGAACCGCTCTTGTAGAGTGGGACCCAATTTTTGTCACGGAGAACCCGCTGGAATCAGTGGAGATGACCCCGGCAGGTCCAGACCCGATCCCTCTGTCGTTGTCTATTGACAACGCCCTCTCCAGTCTTCGCCAGGTTCAGCTGGCTTTTTACCACGACAGCAAGGCTCTCGAGGAAGAGCATCAAACTCTTAGGAGGTGGCGCAACCGGCTCCAATTCGAGACCAAGCTGGCGCAGTCGAGGCTGGCTGACGACAAAGAGTGGGTGAGGAAGGAGAAGATCTGCCTGGAGTACTGGGGTAAGCTGCTGGATGAGAGGGAAAGCATGACGCGATCCCTTGACAACCAGTCCTAGGCCATCTGAGAACAAGCCAAACCTGCTAATAGCACAGCGGATGATCGCCAAGAGAGGCTCGACGCCATTCACGCCAGTCTCGTCAAGCGCCAGGAGGCTCTTGAGGAGCGGGAGAGAAAACTCGAGGATGAAGAGCAAAAACTCCTGGAGCTGTGCGACGACGTCATGAAGAGGGAAGAAGAGCTTACTCAGAGGCTAACTCTGACAAGAGTCTCGAGGAGCGCACCAAGAAATTGGATGAGCACTGCGAGAAAGAGGAGAAGAAGGCCTGGCAGCGAGGACAGGAACTCCACAGGAGGGAAACTGACGTTGCTGCCAGGGAGAAGAAGGTGCGGGGCCGAGAGAAGGACCTGGTTAACCGCCAGAACAAGATCCACCTCCGAGAGGAAGAGCTCAGTAAACTCGAAAGGCAGGTTTCTGAAAAGATTCAACAGAACGCCAAAGAGGTGGAGTTTCTTGCTCGGGAGAACTCGGAGCTTGCGGCAGCCAGAAGATCCTTGGAGGAGATGCGAAGTGGCAGGGTTGCGGAGTCCCAACAAGTTTGCGACTTCCTGGGCAAAGCCAATGATGCATTGACGCCAATGGGTTTTAGTCTCGTGCGTCCAGATGATCCGGAACCGGAGCTGGACTAGGCGTTGCAGGCCTTGAGTTCGGCAGGCAACAAGCTCACCAAGATGGGCGATGTCATTGTGGACCAGCTCGAAACCGAGGGACAATCCCTGGCCAAGAGCGTTGCAGAATTTGTTCTGTCGTGCTAGACAAGCCGGGACCCCCAATTCCCCGTGGACCCGGTGCTTAAAGGCCCCATCAACGGACAGGGAGAAGCTGCCCAAGCCAGCATTTCTGAGGTTGCCCAGAAGGTCGCCTCATTCTTCCATAGGGTCTAGGACCATCTCTTTGTAGCTCCCGCTTGTATCCTCTCTTCTTTTTCTCCAATTTTGTAATCTCTTGTCTCCATATGAATGAAATCCAAGTTTTTTATGAATTTCATTATTTTTTGTCTTCAACACTTTTGTCCTGCTTGGCCCCCTGTAGATGTACGCAATTTGATTGTGAACATGTACCAAGAGGATGTAACAGTTGTTGAAGACTCGCGTGCTTCAGCCTTGTAGAGCGTAGGTCCGAAGTCTTCGGTAGTGAATGCCCCCTGAGGTTATCATAGCTTAAGTGGTCCAGCCTTGACCATCATCGGAGCTTGGTAGCTCCAGCAGTGGTCTCCGTCAACGCATAGAGCGTCGACAGTTAGTCCTCTGGAGTCTTCCCACCATCTTTTGTTCACTTTGACGGCTAGCCCCATGGCTTTACCGGAGCTGAGCAGCTCCAATGATGCTTGCTATCAATGTTTAAATCATTGACTACAAGCCACCTAGGGGATGTCGGAGCTTTAATAGCTTCAGCTTAATTTACCATCATCATGAGATCTTTATTTTTCCTGCACACTGAAGTCAAGAAAAATAGTAAAATTCATTTCCTATCTATAACTCACTTGCGACTTACTATTCTAGTAAGAAATTTTTGAGTCGAGCACAATTCTTCATACAATCAAGTGCACTAAGTTGTTTTCTCCAAGTCCAATTGTTTTCAGGACCCGCCTTACTTTGGTCTGCCGGGGTGTAGGTAGAGTGGCGTACTTAGGGTGCAGGACCAGGCTAAGTCAATAGCACACTCCGGACCTAGATTGGCTAGTGGCATTCAGGCAAGTGAGCCATTCAACAACATGAAAACCCAGAGGAATTAACAATGCAACTCAAGTTGTACATGAATTAGTCGATCTAAAAAATTCTTGAGAATCGCACAAATTTGTTATAGACAAGACAGAGAAAAATAAAAAATAATGAGCTTGTACAAAGTAAATGCACGTGGAGTCTGTTTTCACACAAAGATGTCTTTCATTATAGGTCTGGGGTACAGGGGAAACAAGTACACCCTTAGGGTATGGAACCAGACTTAGTGTGTTTTGTTTCTTGTTTGACCCAAGGTAGCCAGCTACACTTTTAGTTCTGAGACTGTGACAAGTGTTGCCTGAACTTTGTGAACCTTCTAGAGAAGGTCCGGCTGTTCTCCCGGAGGAGCTACCCGACTCTGTACAATGACTCTATAACATACATCACGTGTAACTACAGATTGACCTCCGTGATATTAAGCGTAGAACTTACGGAGGTGCTCAATGTTCCAAGTATTAGGGAGAGGTGTCCCATCCTCGGTTGCCAAGCGAACGCATCTGGGACGGGTTACTTTAATCACTCGGAAGGGTCCTTCCCAGCTGGAGGAGAGTTTGTTTAACCCTTCTCTGGATTGTATTCTCCGTAGCACCAGATCGCCTTCCTTGAGTTGTCAGCTGTGAACATGCCTTTGGTGATAACGCCAGAGAGCTTGGCGGTATCAGGCATTCCGAACAGCTTCTCGGCACCTTCCCTCTTCAAGGAGGTCAAGGTCTTCGCGCCGGAGGCTGGTCCTGCGCGGCATCATTGAAGGTCCGGACCCGGAGCGACCCCAAGGTGATTTCTGGAGGAAGGACTGCTTCAGCTCCATACACCAGGAAAAAGGGTGTCTCTCCAGTTGACCGGTTTGGAGTTGTCCTATTGGCCCATAGAGTGGGCGGAAGCTCTTCGATCCAGTTGGCTCCGTGTTTTTTCAGACGCTCATATGTGCGCTTCTTGAGTCCTTTTAGGATTTCTGCATTTGCTCTCTCGGCTTGGCCATTGCTTGCCGGGTGAGCTACGGAAGCATAGCTGACTTGAATGCCGAGATCTTCGCAATATCCATGGAATGCAGAGCTTGTGAATTGGGTCCCATTATCAGTTATGATTTTGTTTGGGACTCTTATGCACATACGATGGACTGTAAGAAGTTGATGGCTGATTGCTTGTTTATTGTCACAACTGGAGTTGCTTCCGGCCATTTGGTGAATTTGTCAATGGCGACGTACAGGAACTTGTAACCTCCGACGGCTCTTGGGAAAGGTCCCAAGATATCCATCCCCCACACAGCGAAAGGCCATGTAGGAGGTATCATTTGTAGAGGCTGAGCCGGTGTGTGAATTTGTTTTGCATGAAACTGGCATGCTTCACATTTCTTTACCAGCTCAGTTGCATCCTGGAGCGCTGTAGGCCAATAAAAGCCATGCCGAAAAGCTTTACTGACCAGCGTGCAGGAAGACGCGTGGTTCCCACACTCGCCTCGATGGATTTCTGCGAGGAGCTCGCAACCTTCTTACTTTGTAATGCACCGCATTAGGACACTATTAGCACCACGCCGTTAGAGATCCCCTTCTACCAGCGTGTATCTTTAAGCCAATCTGACTATCCAGTCATCGGATACATTATCTTCAGGAAGGAAGTTGTCTTTCAAGTAGCTCCGAATCTCCGAGATCCATGCACCGGAGATAGCTTGAGCATTCGAGTCTTGCGTGCTGGGTTGCTCAGAGTTTCCGGCAGCATCTACGACCCTTGATGGCTGCGATGGTAACAAGGCCATCGGGACTGCCAGCTTTGAGGTGCTGGTCTTGCCCCCTTCGCTCAGTTCGGCAGGCTGAGCAGTCGGTTTAGACAACCTCCAGGCGAAGGTTCCGTTGGGAGCCGGAGCTTCGGCTGATGCTTTCGTCGAGAGTTCGTCAGCTTCAGCGTTATGGAGACGCTGTACATGGTGGAGGTCCAGGACTTCGAAGTCCTTCTGAAGCCTTTGGACTTCAAGGAGATAGGCAACTAGTTGGGGATGGTTGCAGGAGCATTCACCCTTCACCTGTTTAATGATGAGCTGCGAATCTCCCTTGACCAACAGCTGCTTGACACCATATGATAGTGCCACCTTTAGTCCGTAGAGTGCTTCATACTCCGCCATGTTGTTGGTTGCCTTGAAGTCAAGGTGTACTATGTATTTAACCTTCTCCCAGGTCGAAGTGAGGAGAAGGACTCTAGCTCCGGCCCCCTGCTTCTGCATGGAGCCGTCGAAGTAGAGAGTCCAGTGAGGCTCGGTGAAGACCGGAGCCTTGAGTTCCGACTTCTGCTCACTAGGGCCCTCAGGGTTTGATGGAGAGGGGGTCCATTCCGCCACAAAGTCCGCCAATGCTTGACTTTTGATTGCTTGTCTTGGGACGAATTCAAGGTCAAACTCGGCCAATTCCGCTGCCCACGTTGCAATGTTTCCAGTAGAGTTGGGATTATGCAAAATCGCTCGCAGTGGATATGAAGTCACCACTGAGATATCGTGAGCTTGGAAATAGTGTCGGAGCTTCCTGGAAGCAATAAGAACTTCGTATAGCGGTTTATGTACTTCTAGGTACCGAGTTTTGGTGTCATGGAGTACTTCATTGATGAAGTACACTAGGCATTGGACTATCTGGACCCTCCCGGAGAGGCCCGGAGCTTCCTCCTCATCGACCCGGACCCTCCCGGAGGGGTCCGAACCTTCTTCGGAGATCATCGGGTCCTTGTTGGAGGAACCCGAAGCTTCTTCAGGAGTGACCTGGACCCTCCCAGGAGGGTCCAACTCTTCTTGCTCAACAAGAGTAACTCCTTGTTGACTCAAGTCTGGGGGCTGGGATCCAGACTCGCCTTCAGGAACCTCCTGACTCTCTCGAAGGGGTATGGATTCCTGAGCTTGTAACGGTTCTGGTCTCTCCGCAACCAGGACCATGCTGACAACTTCGTCAGTTGTCGAAATGTAAAGCAGTAGAGGCTCACCAGGGTTCAGAGCTACCAAGGTTGGTAGAGTGGTGAGGAGCTGCTTCAGCTCCTGGAACACCTTTTCTGCTTTTTTAGTCTATTCGAATGGACTGGACTTCCTCAATAGCTTGAAGAGGGGTAGTGCCCGTTCCGCCAGTCTTGAGATGAACCAGCTGAGGGTGGCTAGACATCTAGTCAGCTTCTGGACGTCCTTGATGCGGGCTGGTGGCCGCATATCTTCAATGTCTTTAATCTTCGCCGGATTTGCCTCGACGCCTCGATGGTTTACCAGGAAACCAAGAAGCTTTCTGGAGCTAACCCCGAAGACACAATTGTCCGGGTTCAGCTTCGTGCGAGTGACTTGCAACTTGTCGAAGACATCTTGCAAGGTGTCAAGAAGTGACTCCTTGTCCTTAATCTTGATGACGATGTCATCAACATACACTTCCACTACGTCTCTGATGAGCTCTCCAAAGGTTTTGTACATAGCTCGTACAAATGTTGAAGCTGCATTCTTGAGACCAAATGGCATGGTAGTATAACAATACAATCCATCTATTGTGATGAAAGAAGTATGCTCTTCATCTTTCCTAGACATTCTGATTTGATGGTACCCAAAATATGCGTCTAGGAAACATAGTAATTCACACCCAGAGGTGGAATCCACTATCTGATCTATTCTAGGTAGTGGGAAAGGATCTTTTGGACATGACTTATTCAGTGTTGTGTAGTCGATACACATCCGAAGCTTCCCGCCGGCCTTGGGTACAACGACTGGGTTTGCCAGCCATTTTGGGTGGAAGACCTCTGGATGAATCCAGCTTCGAGAAACTTCTTCACTTCTTGTCGTATGAAGTTCTGTCGCTCTACTGATTGCTTCTGAGGCTTCTGATGTATAGGCCGAGCGTCAGGGTAGATCTTCAGATTATGCTCGATCACTTCCCTAGGGATCCCAGACATTTGTGACGGCTGCCAGGCAAACACGTCGACATTAGCTCAGAGGAAAGTGATGAGCACGAGTTCCTATTTGTCATTCAGTCCTCCCGATATACGGGTGGCCTGAGTGGCGTCGGAACCGATTTGGACGACTTTGACGGGAATGTCGGTGTCACCGCTTGGTTGCACGTGAGGTGCGGAGGTTGAGCCTCGATGACGAATGCTCGGTGGTTTCAAATCTTGCTCCTTTCCATATTCTTCTTCTTGCGCTGTGGCAAGCACGTGAAGTTCTTCCAGAGCTGTCACTCCGGCGGTGCGATCTCCACGGATCCGGAGAACACCAGCTGGTGTTGGCATTTTCAACACCAAGTAGCCATAATGAGCAGCAGCTATGAACTTGTATAAGGCTGGCCTGCCCAGAATGGCGTTGAAGGGTAAGTTGATCTGAGCAACATCAAAGACCAACTTCTCAGTGCGATAGTTCTCCCGAGTCCCAAAGGTTACGGGGAGAGTAATGGCACCAAGTGGGGTTATGGCCCCCGGACCTACTCTGGAGAAAGGTCGGGAGGGGCGAAGGTCCGAAGGTTGGAGCTGAAGCTTGACGAAAGCTTCGAAGCTTATGAGGTTCAGCCCCGAACCTCCGTCTACCATTACATCGTGGAGTTGTATGTTGTTGATTGTCGAAGATACCATCAATGGGAGTTGACCAGCTCCGATCATATTCTGAGGGAAGTCTGACGCGTCGAAAGTGATGGCAGTATCCATCCACTTCCAGTGCGGCTCTGCCTTGGCGGTGGGAGCCACCGAAGCCATGTCCCGCCGCATGGTCTTGAGAACACGGCGGAAGGTGATGTCCCACGAACCACCAAAAATGGTGTTCATGGTTTTCTGACGTTCATTGTCGGAGACGTCGGAGTCGTCGTCAACGAAGGTGTAAACAGCCTTCAAGACCTTTTTAGGGTCCCAAAAGCCTAACTCCTCTTCAGCTGGAGCTTCGTCGACTTTTTGTTTTCCTTCCCTTCGTCGGAAAGGAACTTCTTCCCAGCGCTTGTTGTAGCGCTCGGCAAGGTTCTGGACCTCTCAGCAGTCTTCCAAGTTGTGGCTGTTCAACTTATGAATAGGACACCATACTTTGGAGTTGCCGCTGTCTTCTGATGACGGCCGAGGTCCTTTCTCGGGGCGTGGCCCCCGGCCACCTGGAGCTGCGGCAGCTGCAGCAGTAGGTGTGTCGACTGACGGCTTTTTCTTGCAGTTGGACTTTTTCTTCTTTTTGCTACTCCCGCAGGTAGTGGCTTCGCCCTTGGAGGATTTTTTTATTATCCTCCAGAGGTGGTTTGGAGTGCATTTCACAGCCCTCCATAGCTTTGGAACACTTGTGTGCCAAGCCGAAGAGCTCCGTGACGCTGGTGATCTCCTTGATCGCAAGCTTTTCCAGCATCTTCTTGTCTCGTACGCCCTGTCTGAATGCCACAATAACAGAGGCGCTGGAGATAGAAGGAATAGTGTTTCGTACATGGGAGAACCTCTGGATGAAGGAATGCAGGGATTCTCCCACCTGCGTGACAGCAAAAAGGTCCAGTTCGGTGCCTGGTCGGCTGTATGAACTCCCGAAATTGGCGGTGAACTGTTGGCACAGTTCCGCCCAACTATTGATGGAGTTGGGCAGAAGGCTCATGAACTAGGACCTTGCAGTCCCAGTTAAAGCCACTGGAAAGTAGTTGGCCATTACGGCCTCGTTACCTCCAGCTGCAAGGATTGCAATGGAGTAAATCTGGAGAAACTCAGCGGGATTGACAGTCCCGTCAAATTTCTCCAGTAGGTGAGGCCGGAACTTTTGTGGCCATCTGACCATGCGTAGGTGCATGGCCACGGCAGAACAACCTCCTCCTGTTCCCTCGGGAGCAGGACTGTCTCGAGCCTCTCGCCTTTTGCAAGCCCGCTTGATATGGACGCGACCGTCCTGTTGACGGTAACGGCGATCAAGCTCCGCCCGGAGGTCATGAGTTGAAAGCCTGGTTACTGTATGGGTGCGCTGCGCACCGGAATGCATCGACGTCACTTGTTGAGATGCAGCACGCCTCCTATCTTGGGAAGCGTGCGGACCAAGTCTGCCTGACAAAGTCCGATGCTGCGATGGGGCCCGCCCCGAGGGGGGAGGACCTTGGTTGCTGATGCGATCGGCTTCTGCTGCAACCAAATGTTCCACATCAGCCCTCCACTGCTCCATTGCACCCTGGGATGCACCCAGAGGTGGTGGGCATTGGAGAAGAGCACGTGCAACGTGGAGCACGTGTTCAGGATTGTTGTTATTCGCCGATGCTGTGACCGACATAGATGCCCCGTCCCGTTGTCCAGCTTTATTTGCTGTTGCAGACGGTGGCGGCGGAGGCATGACTCCTGCTGGAGCCGCGGCAGCTGCTGGTTGTTGCATGTTGGAAGGATTGCCTCCAGCAGGTTGCGCAGCGGGGTTGCCGTTGGACGATCCAGCAGCTGAGTTCACCATTATTGAAATCTCAGGCACTCTCCCTACCTGGCACGCCAACTGTCAGAGTGTTTTTCTGGCAATTCTCCCGACACTACCGTTAGTAGCTCGCGAAGTTTGTAGTTCGGTACTGGGTGCGCAGAGATTTCAAAGAGTATGGCAAATGGACACAAGGATTTACGTGGTTCGGGCCGCCTGAGTGTAATACCCTACTCCACGGGGTGTGTAGCTGTTATATTGAGCGTCTAAGAGCGTCTAGAGAGTTTTCAGCCCAGAGACTGTGTCCTGTGTATCGTTGACCAGTCCTTTTATAGTACATGGATTGGCCGTTACACCGCTAGCCTGGCCCGACATGTGGCCCCGGTGGTTACTAATGTTTAATACATAATTAATGAGATTAATTACCCTTAATAGCGTGGTAACGGGACCTGACAGTGCCATTACTAGTATTAAGGGCCCTCTGATCGTGTGTCATTAATAGGGTAATAATGACACTTAATCAGGTCTTGAAGTCTTTGATTGCCCCTTGGAGGTCCGAACCGTTGGGGGTTCACCAGCTTGATTGTTGAGGTTGAAGGTCCGGTGGTTTGGACACGTGGCAGCTTCGTAGCTATTCGTCTGGGACGGGTAGGTTCGGTGTAGATGTACACGTGTCGATACTGGAGCTTCCCTCTGTCGGAGGTTAGGTCCGGGGGTGCCGCACAAGTTTTTAGCCTGGAGCTATCCCATGTGTGGGATATAGGTCCGGCTGCAGTGCACACGTGGCAGTACCGGGACTAACCATAGATGGGAGGCATGTCCAGTTTCGTATGACATGTGGGGCCTTCGCAGGTCTTCAACTCAGACTGGTGAAATCCCTTTGGTCTCTTTGTAGTCCCAAGGGCTATATGGTACACAGGGTACCGACACACTTCCTAATGACTTTACAATTTTAGGTGGATGTGCTTTAGAATGAGCATGAGAATCAAAACCTAAATCAGTTTTATCATTGCATGATTTGGATGAATTCAGTAGCAAGTTTAGATTTTTGTTCCCAATACAAAACTGCTCTAGTGTCCTATTCATGTCATCAAGTTTCTTAGACAATTCTAGGCAGTTTTCACATGAAGTTTTTCCTTTTAATTTGCAATTAGAACAATATTTAACTTCATGAGCACGTAAAGCATTGTTAAGTATTGAAATTTCATTCATAGCATCTTTTAGTTTCTTTTGAAGATCATTACAGGTAGAACAATGCAAATCAATTGTAGAACAAGAAGTATCTTTTAAGTTTCTGTCATTAAGTGCAGCAAGCTTTTTGTTCTTTTCAATCTCTAACTCAAGTTTACCAAGAGTGGAGGAGTGTGCACTTCTTAAGGAGGACAATTGTTCATATATTAAATCGCATGAGGAACAATAATCATCACTAGGAATAAGGTTTTCAAACAATTAATTTTAGATTCGAGTGACTCCATTTTAACAGCACTGTCTCTAAGGTTTTTGTCTTTTTGCTTAACAATAGCAGTTGCACGGGAAATAGCATCGCACATTTTATCACAAGTAGGACATACCTCTTCGTTGTTACTGTTGTGTTCTGCATCCTCCATACTTGATCTTGATTTGCCCGCCATGAAACACAAGTTTGCCAGATCATCTTCATCTTCGTCACTTCGAATGTCTACATCACTCGAGCCAAGTTCTTGATGTGCGGTGATGAAACTGTTTATCAGTTTGCGTCCTGTAAAACCTTTATTTTTCTTATTGATGTTGCTAGAAAGGGACTTGACTTTATTTTGCTTTTCATCACAGGTAGAAGGACCTGAAAGGTTAGAGCAATCTGTACGAAAGTGTTCTGTCTTACCACATTCAAAGCATCGTTGAGGTCCGGATCTTCCTCTCCTTCTAGTTCTCACATTTTGCAATGCTTTTGAGAACCGAGTAGAGATGAGTGCTAGCTCCTCTTCTGGAAATTCTTCAATCTGTTCCAGGGTTAGTGAAGACAACAAAGCAAGTGTATTGCTAGTGAAGATTGGCCGGAGCTAGGCATATCACATTGAGAGACAAATGCAAGAGACTTGTTGGGGTTCTTACGTGAGATTATGTCAATTTCATGAGTTTTCAATTTAGAATATAACACATCTAATGTAAGTGTACTCATAACAGTAGATTCATGAATAGATGTGACTTTCATCTCCCAAATGACATGTCTAATGCACTTAGTAATTGCCTAGCATTTTCAGCATCTGAAAAAATTAACATTGACGCTACGCAAGTTGTTGAGAATTTTATTAAATCGAGCAAAGAGGTTATCAATGGACTCATCGGGTTGCATCTCAAAGCGCATGTATTCTTTCTTGAACATATCCTGTCTTACCTCCTTGATCGTGTTGGATCCTTCGTGGTAGTCACAAAGTGCTCTCCACACATCGTACGCCGATCGGAGGTGTGCAACACGGTCGAAGTCGCTCTGAGTTAGTCCTTGGATTATCAAGTTGCGGGCTTTGTTGTTGTTGTCGACATCTCTTAAGTTTGTAGCCGTGACTTGATCATTTGGCGGTACGTCGTAAGGCTTGTACACCTTTTCCCATATTGCAAAGCCTTGTGCCTGGATGAAAGCTTCCATACGTGCTTTCCAAACCTGAAAATCAATACCACTAAAATACAAGGTTTTGCAGAGTATTTCTCCATGATGATTGGTCAAAAATATGTGCAAATCACAAAGATTAGAGCACTGTGGCTCTGATACCAATTGTAGGATCAAAGATCATGTGTAAAGCTACCAGAGGGGGTGAATGGTAGATTAAAACTTTTCAGCGGAAGCAACAAAAACATCCCTCGACAGAAAACCGATCTGTTAAAGAAACCATGTGTGCGACTAATATAAACATGTTCAACTGTGACAAAACTAGTATATAGTGTAGAGAATCAAGTCACGAATATGTCACAACAAGAATCACGAAAATCCATTGAGAGAAACTCAAGTTACGGTCGAAAGATCGAACAAAGGTCAATCTGTCATACCCAAGAAAAATAGTTATGGAACACTGCAATGAAACTTGTGTAGATTAGAAACCAAAAATCCAATGACCGTGAAATTTTCACACATGATACAAAATTAAGTTTTGAAGACAACCAAAAAAGAATCACGTCAATCGGATCTGTAAAACTCGAGTTATGATAAAACCACCAATACAAGATAGTGCTGTACAAAAACTCGATGGGAAAGACTTGAAGAAAACAAGTCGGATGAACAAGGCACAAAAGTTCCTTCAAACTACGAATTTTATTGATCAAAACACAAGAGAAACAGCCCCAAAGTCGTGCACCACAAGCTCTGGCCTCCCTTGCTTATATAACCAGCCCTTAGGCCAACCCAAAACTAACTAGGACTCTAATCCTACTCAATTCACGAATCAAAACTTTCCATAACTGCTCAAGACTCTTCTATACGCAGATAGAAGCAATCTTAAGACTTCCAAACACCTTAGGAACGTATCCCACATTTATAAAACAACTCAAATTCATGGACCACGCGAAATCCTATCATAACCAACTCAAAACTTTCCATATTTGAGTCAAACACGACTCAACTGCAGCCTTAGTCCATAACCTAGTCGATTGGTCCTTTCCGTCCAATTTTTTACGTCCACTTCACTTCATCACGCCTTGGAACCATGTAGCTACGTCCATGCACTCCTTTTGTTGGACCTTGCTAAAAACAAGCTGGACCTATTGTTGTACCTTGTTAAAAAGGTGTTTTGGTAGTATTCAAAACTTTTATCGTCAAAGCCAATGTATTCAGCACACATAGGTCTCACACATGACTTGGATACATGTATTCCAAGGTGTCTCGGTCAACTGGCTTAGGTTGGAGATGATGATCTCGTTCTCCAGTTGATCTTCCAAGTCAAGAAGTTGAGCAAACTCCCAATAAGTGGTGGAGTATTGCTCTCCATGGGTCATCCATGTGATCCTCCTATCCCTATCGGTGTGGAAGTAGACAGTAGAGTATAATTCAACAATTACTTCCACATTCCAGTCATATTGGAATGCCATGAGCTTCTTTAATCCATGGCGCTCAATGGCCTCAATCACAACATTGAAGGCCAAGTGATCCTTCTAGGCCATGTAATCCCAATCAATCCACTGAGCATCTATCACTGGTGTTTGCTTGGACATGTAGACTGCCCTATAGTAGTCACAGTGGAAGTCACACTAGAAGCGGGGATCCATGGTGCTCCTCTCGCGTTGATGTACATTGATCTTCCTTAGCTTCCTCGCCTTTTCAGCCTCGTTGCCTTTGAAGATGATAGCATCAAGAGCACCTGAACGGTTGGGGTTCCTTGCAGGAGAGGACATCCTCAAGGGGCCTATGGGTTGAGAGGGCCCCTTCCTTGCCTTGCTTACAAGCTTCTTGACATTTGGAGCCTTCCTCTTGGGTGCCTCAGTCACTGGTGCCTTTCCCTTATCTTTGGAACTCATTGCCTCCTTAGATTTTGCTTTCTCGCCCATGGTGACAAGTCTCTTCTTCTTTGGAGCTGTCTCGGCTACGGCTGAGTTGTGTGCTTCCCTTTGCATCTTCTTGGCCTGCCTTGCCTCCGACTGCGATTCCAAATATGCTACGGCAAGCTCGCGCTCCTCACGATTCTGATGATAGAGTGCTTGTCTTCCCGTCTCGGCCTCGAAATTGGAAAGGGGAACATAGTCGGAATCCGACATTGTCACTGATAAGAGATGCAAATAGAGAGAATATGAGTCCAAATAAGTAGAGTGTGGTGTTAGAATTCACAAAATTGATTAAGGTTAGGGTTTTCACTGTGTAATTCAGACTTGTCCGCCCAAGGGCCGGACTAGTGCGCATTGAGCTGGACTTGTCCGCCCTGTGGCTGGACTAGTCCGGTGCACATAGTAGGAACCCTAATCTTGAGAAATTTTGCAAAAACTATGGATTCAACCACCAAATTTGAGGTACATGATCACAATGATATAGAGAACAACTTTGTGAAGAGGTTTCTATCAAAAGACCTAAAAGAATTGAATTTTGAAAAATTTGGAGTTAGGTCAAGAATACCTCTTCAAATCTTCGAAATGATGCAATGTGGATGAAGAATCGACTTAGGAAGATTGGGGAGGAGTTCCCACGCACTTAGAGACTTCAATCCACGGATTGGAATCAAGATTTGGTGGAGGGAATAAAAAATTGCCGATTTGGGGGCGGTTTTCGTGTGTTTTGAGGAGAGAGAGAGAGTTTAAGTGTGAGTGGAGAGGTTGAGGGCTTCCTTGGGAGGTTAAGTCCCTAGGGGCCAGACTAGTCCGGTTGAGGACCTGGACTTGTCTAGCCAGCGGACTGAGTCCGGTCAACACTAAACTGCTGGACTAGTCCGATCCAGGGGCGTACTAGTTCGGTTCTAAGGCTGAAAACTCATATATATTGAGTTTTCAACGGAGATTTGATCCTTTTGGACTATATTTTCACAAAAGATCTTTGTAAACATGGTCAGTAAACAATCAACAATCAAACAATGACCATAATTCACAAGAATTCAATAATTTCAAAATAATTTGTAGAAAATTGAAGAGGAAGAGTTTTTCGCAAGCATGTGTGAATTTTGAAGTGAATATAAGTAACAATTAGATGTGCAAGACTCAAGCCACATTTCGAGAATATAAGATATTGAGCTCACTCCTAAGTTCACAAAATCTTTTCTCATCTAGGGGCTTGGTAAAAATATCAGCCAGTTGTTTTTCATTCTCACATGGGAAATTGCAATGTCTCCTTTGATGGAGTGATCTCTCAAGAAGTGGTGGCAAATATCGATGTGTTTGGTCCTTTAATGTTCAACTGGATTGTGAGCTATTTTAATGACACTCTCATTGTCACATAGGAGGAGGATATGGCACAAGTTTATGACATAGTCCCTAAGAGTTTGTCGCATCCAAAGAAGTTGTGCACAACAACTTCTGGCGGCGACATACTGCGCTTCGGCTGTGGAAAGAGCAATGAATTTTTGTTTCTTTGAGGACCAAGACACTAGAGATCTACCAAGGAATTGGCAAGTTCCGGAGGTGCTCTTCCTATCAACTTTGCACCCCGCATAGTCCGCATCGGAATATCCAATGAGGTTAAACATAGAGCCCTTAGGGTACCAAAGTCTTAGGCTTGGTGTGTGAACCAAATATCTAAAAATTCTCTTGACGGCAGTCAAATGACACACCTTAGGAGCTGCTTGAAATCTAGCACACATACACACACTAAGCATGATACCGGGCCTAAATGCACATAAGTAATGCAATGAACTTGTCATGGAGCGATATACCTTTTGGTCCACACTTGGACCATCTTCATTAAGATCGAGATGCCCATTGGTTGCCATAGGAGTCTTGATGGGTTTGTCTTTGTCCATGTCAAACTTCTTGAGGATATCTTGTGTGTATTTTTTTTTGACTAATGAATGTGCCTTCCTTGAGTTGCCTCACTTGAAAACCTAGGAAGAACTTCAACTCCCCCATCATGGACATCTCAAATCTCTCAGTCATTATCTTGGAAAACTCATCACAAAAAGCTTTGTTAGTAGAACCAAATATAATATCATTGACATATATTTGGCAAACAAACAAATCATCATTGAAATGCTTAGTGAATAAAGTGTAATTCGCCTTTCCAATTTTGAAACCATTTTAAGTTAAGAAGTCTCTAAGGCACTCATACCAAGCTCTAGGAGCTTGTTTGAGGCCATAGAGAGCCTTACACAATTTGTAGATATGGTTTGAGAATTTTTGATCTTCAAAACCGGGGGGTTGCTCAACATACACCTTATTCTAGATTGGACCATTGAGGAATGCACTCTTGACGTCCATTTGATATAGCTTAAAATCATGGTGAGTAGCAAAGGCAAGTAATATACGAATTGATTCAAGCCTAGCTACGGGAGCAAAGGTTTCATCAAAATCCAAACCTTCGACGTGTGAATAACCTTTGGCCACAAGTCGTGTTTTGTTCCTTGTAACCACCCCGTGCTCATCTTGTTTGTTGTGGAACACCCACTTTGTGCCCACAACATTAACATTTGGTCTCTTCACGAGCTCCCATACTTGATTTCTTTCAAAGTTGTTGAGCTCTTCTTGCATGGCCATCACCCAATATGGATCTCGTAGTGCTTCTTCAACCTTTAGAGGCTCCAAGGAAGAAACAAAAGAGTAATGTTCACAAAAATTTGCAACATGAGATCAAGTAGTTACCCCCTTGGAGATGTCTCTAAGAATATTGTCAACGTGTGAGACCTATGTGTGCTGAATACATTGGCTATGGCGATAAAAGTTTTGAATACTACCAAAACACCTTTATCACCAAGGTCCGACTCTAGGTCCGAGCTCCAGCAAGGTCCGACGATAGGTTCGACTTGTTTTGGGTAGCTCTGACAAGGTCCGACTTGCTTTGACTAGGTCCGACTTCTTTGTCTAAGTCCGACTAGCTTTGGTTAGCTCCGGTTCTAGGTGTGACTAGCTTTGGTAAGCTCCGGCGCTAGGTCCGACTAGCTTTGGTTAGCTTCGGCGCTTGGTCCTGCTAGCTTTGGTAAGTTCCAGCGCTAGATCCTGTTAGTTTTAGTAAGCTCCAGTTCAAGGTCCGGTTAGCTTTGGCAAGGTTCAAAGCTTGATCGCAGTGGTTCTGCTTTTAATTTGCAATGTTTTGGACTTGCTTTACAATTATGGAAAACTTGATTAGTATTCTTTTACTAAATTTTTGGTGTGTGTTGGTGGTTATGGTTGATATCTTTTTGCTAAGGTTTGCAACATACTTATGTGAGAAGCTCATGTAAGGAGTTGTGGTTATCAGAACTAACGAGAGTCAAGTCCAGGACTTGTGCTCAGAAGTATTGGTTGTTTATTCATTTGCACGTGTTGCTTGAGTTCAAGACATGGCTGGTGACTGGATCCATTGAACTAGTCTTAGGGAGAAGATGAGGTTCAACAACCAAGTTCGGGAGAAATTGTGGTTGAGTTGATTGGGAGGTCACACAACATGTTTGGATCAAGAACATTGCATATGAAGGCATCTTGGACGTCATTGGAAGATGTTTGCACGTGTGCAAAGAGTGCATGGACATGGCTATATGGTTTCGAGGCGTGATGAAGAGATGTGGATGTAAAAAATTTGTCGGAAAGGTCCAATCGACTAGGTTATGGGCTCAAGCTACGGCTGAGTCGTGTTTGACTATAATATGGAAAGTTTTGAGTTGGTTATGATAGGATTTCATGTGGGTCACGAATTTGAGTTGTTTTAGGAATGTGGGATACGTTCCTAAGGTGTTTGGAAGTCTTAATATTGCTTTTATCTGCCTACAGAAGAGTCTTGAGCAGTTATGGAAAGTTTCAATTCGTGAATTGAGTAGGATTAGAGTCCTAGTTAGGTTTGGGTTGGCCTAGGGCTGGTTATATAAGCAAGAGAGGCCAGAGCTTGTGGTGCACGACTCTGGGATTGTTCCTTGTAAGTTTTGATCAATAAAATTCATAGTCTAAAGAAGCTTTTGTGCCTTTTTGTCCAACTTGTTTTCTTCAAGTCTTTCTCGTCGAGTTTCTGCACAACACTACCTTGCTTTGGTGGTTTTTATCATAATTCGAGTTTTACAGATCCGATTGACGTGATTCTATTTGGGTTGTATTCACAACTTGATTTTCTATCATCTGTGAAAATTTCATGGTCATTGGATTTGTGGTTTCTGATCTACATGAGTTTCTTTACAGTGTTCCAATACTGTTTTTCTCGGGTAGGACAAATTGACCTTTATTCGATCTTTCAATCGTAACTTGAGTTTCTCTCAATGGATTTTTGTGATTCTTGTTGTGACGTCTTCGTGACTTGATTCTATACAATCTATACTAGTTTTGTCACAGTTGAACACATTTATATTAGTCGCACCCATAGTTTCTTTATCAGATTGGTTTTCTACCGAGGGGTTCACCCCCCCCCTCTGGTAGCTTTACACGTGCTCTTCGATCCTACACAATAGGATGGTCCCGTTGAACGCTTTGGTGCACTCTTGGGTGAGGAGCTTGAGGTCTTGAATCTTCATCTTCATCTTTCTCATTTTCATTGTCTCTCCCTTGATTGATGCCTCCATTTTCATCTTCTTGGAGCGCATCTTGGGGGACTTGAGGTTGATCATTTGAGGAAGAGCTTGCTTGATGTGTAGGATGGTCACTTGAATCTTGAGGTTGTTCTTGTGGTCGTATATCTCCAAGTTCCATCCTTCCTATCACCACTTGTGGAGCTTCTTCTTGATATAACACATGACGATCAACTTGCTCTACTTGGGAGTCATTAGTCTCATCAAACACTATGTCACGTGCTACTTCAGCAATTCCGGAGGATTTGTTGAAGACACGATAGACATAAATGTTTGAGTCATAACCAAGCAAGAAAC
Source organism: Tuctoria greenei (assembly GCA_036927565.1). Taxonomy (NCBI): domain Eukaryota; kingdom Viridiplantae; phylum Streptophyta; class Magnoliopsida; order Poales; family Poaceae; genus Tuctoria; species Tuctoria greenei. The sequence goes on from JAYESD010000003.1 coordinate 150,908,605, forward strand.
CCTCATCAAACTTAGAAGCGAACTTCGAAGTCCTAGGCTTCTTGTTAAGAATGTAGCATTTGCTCCCAAAAACACTAAAGTAAGAAATGTTGGGCTTATTACCGGTTAGGAGCTCATAAGATGTCTTGAGAATGCAGTGAAGGTACAACTGGTTTATGGCGTGGCAAGCGGTATTAACCGCTTCCGCCCAAAACTGGTCCGACGTCTTGTATTCGTCAAGCATGGTTCTTGCCATCTCTATGAGGGTCCTATTCTTCCTCTCGGCCACCCCATTTTGTTGAGGGGAGTAGGGGGCCGAGAACTCATGCTTGATGCCTTCTTCATCCAAGAATTCTTCAACTTGAGTGTTCTTGAATTCGGTGCCATTGTCACTCCTTATAGACTTGATACTTAAGGAGAACTCATTTTGAGCTGTCCTCAAGTATTTCTTGAGGACACCTTGAGTATCACTCTTGTCATGAAAAAATAACACCCAAGTGAAACGTGAAAAATCATCAACAATTACAAGACCATATTTGTTACCGCCAATGCTTATGTAGGCGATTGGATCAAAGAGGTCCATGTGTAGAAGCTCCAATGGTCTTGTTGTCGTCATGATGTTCTTGGATGGATGTGGAGCTCCAACTTGCTTTCCAGCTTGGCATGCGCTACATGGCCTATCTTTTTCAAACACAACATTCTTCAAACCTCGGATGTGCTCGCCCTTAAGGAATTTTTGAAAATTCCTCATACCAACATGGGCTAGGCTTCTATGCCAAAGCCATCCCATTTGCGATTAAGAATGTATCAATTTGGACTTTATCCGTGGAGAAATCCACAAGATAGAGCTTTCCCTTGAGTACACCCTTAAAAGCAATTGAGTCATTGCTTCTCCTTGTGACGGTCACACCCTCATTAGTGAATAAACAAATATAACCTTTTTCACATAGTTGTGATATGGAAAGGAGGTTATAATCAAGGGAATAACCTTCCAAAACATTAGAAAGAGTGTGAGTAGTGGATATAGCAATATTAGCGGCGCCGATGATTTTTCCTTGGCTATTGTACCCAAAATAGATTCCTTCACTTGGATATTCATTTTGCCCATACTCTACAAACATATTTCTCTCTCCGGTCATATGATTAGTGCATCTGCTATCAAGAACCCACTTGGTTCTACCAGATGAGTATGCCTACAAGAAAGATCTAAGCCTTGGCTTTAGGTACCCAAGCGGTGTTGAATCCTTTGATATTAGTCAAGAGGCACTTGGGCACCCACACACAAGGTTTAGGACTCTTGCGGTGTGTCCCAACATACCTAGCATAGGCCTTTCCAAACTTGTTCCTCAATAAAACATATGATGCATTAAAATCATAGAACATAGGATGAGGTTGCTTCTTAGGCATTTTAGGTGATGTAGCAATGTTCTTTCCTTTATTAATGTTGTATGAACCTACTTTGACAAAAACAATCAAGTCTTTGCCATTCTTTGGAGTTTTGGCGTTTTGCCTCTTCTTCCTAGAATAGCCAAGACCATCCTTGACAATGGGATGTCTTGTGTTGGTGTATGCACTACGTGCATATGCCATCTTCTCCTTGTCAAAGATGCCACCCTTTGGTGCTTGGTTGTTTTGTGCCAACTTAAGCTCATCTTTAAATTTTAGAATCAAGTTTGATATTTGAAAGATTGAAGTGCTTCGGTTTTGATATTTGTGGAAGATCAGCTTGTAGAGGAAGAAGGTGCATTGACCTTGAGAGACTCCACTTGTGTTTCAAGGATCTTGTTAACTTCTGTCAAGCTAACAATTCATCCTTGAGCACAATTGTAGTGTTCTCAAGGTTTGAGCAAGTTTCCTTGCTCAAAGCGAGTTCATGCTCAAGTGCCTTGCTTCTTTCCCTTTCAAGCTCCAATAGATCCTCATACTCTTGACATCTCTCCTTTTGTTGGATGAGCATGTCCTCTTGACAGTCGATGAGCTCTTCCTTTTCAAATATCTCATCCATTAACAATCTCAATCTTTTCAAAGTGTTCTTACTCATATCCTTAAGCATATGTTCATTCTCACTACTACTATCAAAATCATCATGCGAGGAAATTGAAGAAAAGGATTTAGATTTAACCTTCTTTCTTCCCTCCTTGGCCATGAGGCAAGTTGGCCTTGAATTCTCCAAGTTGGGGAAGAGCTTGTTCTCCGTAGTCGACTTCTTCATAGCGATGGTTGCTATTTTCTCTTCTTCATCCGAGGAGGATTCTTCATTTGAATCCACTCCTTTCCAAGGTGGGCATGTCCCGATTGCTTCTTCTTATTGAAGTACTTATTCTCTTTGGACTTGTCCTCCTTCTTTTTGTTTTCCTCATGTGGGCAATCCACAATGAAGTGGCCATAGTCCCCACAATTGTAGCAAGCCCTCTTTGATCTTGTTTTGGGCTTGTCTTTGCTCTTGCTTTCATGATGGTAGGCCCCCCTCTTTCTTCTCCGCATCCTCTCAAAATTGTTGATGAAGAGTGCCTCTTCCTCATTGGTGTCGGGGCTCTCTTCATCACTCTCTCCCTTTTCTTGAGATCTTGAGGATGTTGCCTTGAATGCAACATCCCTTTTCTTGGAGGAGGAGAGCTTTTGTAGATCGTTGTAGAACATAGCTTCTTGCTCCATCATCTCATGGTTGATGATCCTCCCTAGCACTTCTTCGGGAGTCATCTTATGGAATCCCAGACTTTCACGAATTAGTGAGCAAAGAATGAAATTTCTAGGCATGAATGCCCGAATCATTCTCTTTACCACTTCGTGGTTGGTCCCCCGGGTGCTTCCATAAGATCGACTATTGTTGATGAGAGTCTTGAGGCGGTTGTACATGTCTTGGGGGGATTCACCATCCATGATGGTGAACCTCCCAAGCTCTCCTTCAATCATCTCTATCTTGGCCTCTAATGACACGACTGCCCTCATGTGCCGTCTTGAGGGTGTCCCATATCTTCTTGGCAACCTCCAACCCTTCAATGCAGTTGAACTCCTCTCATGTCAAGGAGGAGGTGATTACTCCCACGGCTTGAGCGGTGGAGGAGGACAACTTGCTCTGGAGTAATGTCTTCCTCATTCTTTGGAAGATGCACACCTGTCAACACAATTTGCCACAAGCTAGGGTTTAAGGAAATGAGATGCATCTTCATATTATGCTTTCACATAGAATAGTCATTTCCATCAAATTGAGGAGGTTTGCCAATGGGAATAGATAAGTAATGATTGCTCGCGGTTAGTCGCTCTAAGTTGTAAGGATACCGGGAGTAGTCTTGTGAACTACTCCCATTGTCGGTGTTGATTGGAGCGATTGGCTTGATTTACCTCTTGGGGACATTGAGCTTCTCACGAAGCCGCGCCTTGAGTACACGAACTTCTTCGTCATCATTAGGATCCTCTTGAAGAACATCGACGTTCTTCGTCTTGTCGTCATCGACAATCACAGGAATCTCGTTGTCACCCCTTCCGGCCATTTCCTATCCGAGTTATTAGACTCTTGGTGGAGAGGCCTGCTCTGATACCAATTGAAAGTCGCCTAGAGGGGGGGTGAATAGGCAATAATATCTAAAATGTCTTAATCAAATAAGATTAAATTCCTAAGACCGGACTTGTCTGGACAGGGCTGGACTAGTCCGCTCAGTAGAGGGGAGAAAACCTAAAAACATGATTTATACAAGTTATTTGCGAAACTTAACTTCACTAAAAATGTAAGCAATGTATGGTAACCTAGTACAACTGAGATTGACAAGTTAAAGCAATTAGGTTACAATATTTCAACAATGATCAATATAAAGAACAATATGAACCCTAATAGCAATTTTAGTGATTATGAAATGTAAAGTGACAAGCGAGACAAGATTTATCCTGTGGTTCAGCTCCACTAAGAAGCCTACATCCACGTTGAGAAGTCCACACAAGGACCGGGTCTCACTTAACCCTATTCTCACCAAGCCACCACAATGGCCGGCTTGGATTCCACTATATCAAAGAGTAATCACCAAGTTTCTTGGGGCTACTTACAAGTTGAGGCTCGCACGAATCAATACAACAAGGAGCACTTGAAGATCAACTCACACAAGCCACAAAACACAACACAATGTGCAAGAGATCAAACCGAGAGCCAAAGCGCGATGATCTTCCTTCACTCTCCTTCCCAAACCCTAATCTCTTTAGAGGGCTAGTACGACGAGTAGAAGGTTTTGGATGGCTCTAGGTCAGTTGTGGCGGCGCTAGGGTTCAAGAGTTATCATATAGGGGCCAAGAGTTCAACCCTGGACCAGTCCGGCCCTGTGCCACAGACTAGTCCGACATTTTGGGACCACCGACAATTTTACGTCATCGACTGACGAAACAGATGACGTGAGCTCCAACGTTTGAATTTCAAATGGCCACTAACAACACGGACTAGTCCGGTCAACAACAAACTAGTCCGAAGTAGGACAGAAGGGTTTAGTCCGTCCCAAAATGGACTCAACAAGGTAGGTCCGGACTAGTCCGACCAAAGGGGTGGACAAGTCCGGTCCTCTAGGGTTTGACTCGGTTTCTCACACTAAGTCTCAGGCGGACTAGTCCGCACCACAATAGACAAGTCCTAACTCTTTCAGAATGCTTTGGTCCATCCAAAAACGGACAAGTCCGGCCTTCCGGGACTTAGCACCAACTTCACTCACCAAGGGATGAATTTACTAGTCCGTACCCATACGGACAAGTCCGAACTCATCCAGAGACGTTTAGTCCGATCCATAATGGACTATTCTGTCTAGCCGGACTACTCCGGCCCTAAGGCCCGGACTAGTCCGACCTCCTAGTGTTTTCTCTCATTTTGGCTTCTCACTTAGGTTTTTCTCTCAACCACCACTTTGAGCCCTCTAGAATGATCTCAATGCACATGATACAACCACCCCTCACACATGATACGGCTCATCTAAGCTCAACACGATAGAAACCCTAATATCTATACTTGAGTCTTTGATGCCCGTTTCAACCTTTTCCTTTTTGAGGGATTTTGTCTCCTTTTATCCATCACACCTGTGCTTAAGATCAGCTCAACTCATTAGACACTTAATTGTAATCATCAATCATCCAAAACCCACGGGTATGCCTGGATCCACTTTCACAAACCAAGGAGGGAACCTTTGTGCATCAAACGAAGTATACAAGAGATCTTCTTAGGCGCTTCAACATAGACAAAAGCAAGCCTTTTTGGACACCAATGGGAACAACAACAACACTTGAACTTGATGATGATGGTGAGCCTGTGGATAATAAAGAATATAGAAGCATGATCGGATCACTTTTGTACCTCACGATATCAAGACCGGACATACAATTCAGCGTATGTCTTTGTGCACAGTTTCAAGCTTCCCCACGTGCTTCACATCGTCAAATCGTCAAAATAATTCTCAGATACTTACATGGAACTCAAGAATTTGGCATTTTTCTTCCTTCTTCCTTAACCATTACTTTGAAAGATGTTTTGGATGCTTATTTTGGGGGTTGTAGCATTGCTAGGAAAAGTACTTCGGGGTCTTGTAATTTTCTTGGTAATTCACTTGTTGCTTGGTCCTCTAGAAAACAAAATTTAGTTGCACAATCCACGGCCGAATCTGATTATGTAGCTGCTGCTAGCGCTTGTTCACAAATTCTTTGGATTGTTCAAACGCTTAAGGACTATGGGGTTGATCTAGATAGTGTTCCACTGTTTTGTGATAACACTAGTGCTATTTGCATTGCTAAAAATCCCGTGCAACATTCAAGAACAAAACACATTGACATTAGGTATCACTTTCTCTATGATAATGTTGAAAAAGGAAACATTGTGCCTCACCATGTATATACCGAACAAAAAGTGGCTGACATCTTTACAAAACCTTTGGATTTCACACGTTTTAGTTTCATTCACAGTGAAATAGGGACTATGCATCCTCATGGATTAAATTGAGGGGGGTTTTGAAACTTGGGAAGTCTATGTGTGAATCTAAATTTAAAATAATATGAGCATAAATATTTCATACATATATAACTTTGTGATTCCTTTTACATGCTAAATGTTCTTACTACATTACTTGTGTTATACATTTTGTAGTTTTTACCATGACTAGTAATTAGAATAATTACTTACACTAAATCTTTTCATGATTGAACTTTCTTGCTGTTTTAAACTTGTTGCATGCTCACAAGTGCTTTTAATAATGAAAAGTTAATGAATCAACTATCCACATGTTGAGCTTTTATGATCAAATAGAAAAATGAGAAAATATCAAGAGAATATGCATGCATCACACTTCTTCTTTTGAGAAGGCTTATCATTGCACTTAGATAGAACTTGAAAGAAGTTGTGTGTGACTAAAACCATGTCCTTAAGCTTCTAATTGTCAAATGACATAGGCTTGACTTGGTTGGTTAGAATAAGGCTGATGCGACATATAATCTCTTGCAAAGGTCATATGATTTGAATTTGTTTTTGAAAAATAATAAAATGTAGCAACAAGTGTCATGCTTTTAAGTCTTGAAATAGTTAAGCTTGTGAGATCATGACTTGCTTAAATTAAAAATTCACTTGCTCTCTAGCATGGCTTACACTACTTTATGTATCTCATTGATGTGATAGTGTAAGTTACTTGATAGTATGACCTGGATGAGCTTTGTTTTATATGTATATGTTATAATATGTTCATAACTATTGAAATTTCTCTTTTGAACCTTGTTGAATACATTGTCAAAAGGGGAGAAATATGTTTAGGGGGAGAAATATTTGTTTTTTAAATTTCTTTCTCATTTGATTTTCAAGAGAATCAAAAAATTGTTTTCAAAACTTTTCATGTGAATAAGCCAATGTTCGGATTTGAAGTGGTGTGTCCAATGCATTCATCAAGGGGGAGATTGTGAGACCTATGTGCTGAATACATTGACAATTATGTTAAATGTGTAGGTTTACATGCAAAGTTTTGAATATACTTGAGAAACACACTTCGCAATGTCCAAACTTTTCTTGTATAATGCATAGCGGCTATTTTGGACTGTCCGATCTTTCATTTGCTGAAATATTCGTGCGGCTGCTATGTTTTTCATTTGCAATGTTTCAAACTTGCTTATAATTATGGGAAGATTTGCTTAGTATTCATTTGCTATGTTTTTGGTGTATTTTGGTGGTTAAGGCTGGTATTATCTTGCTATGTTTGCAACATACTTATGTGAGGTGGTCACATAAGGCGTTGTGGTTATCGAACTAATGTGAGTCAGTCGAGGACTTGTGCTCGGAAGAATTGGTTGTTTTTTCATGTGCAGGTGTTGATTGAGGTCAAGACATGTCTGGTGATGGGATCCATTGAACTAGTCTTAATAAGAAGATGAGGTTCAACAACCAAGTTCGGGAGGAATTGTGAGCTGATCAGGAGGTCATGCAACATGTTTGGGTCAAGAACAATGCATATGAAGGTATCGAGGATGTTGTTAAAAAGTTTTTGCATGTATGCAAGGAGTGCATGAACGTGGAAACATGGTTCCAAGGCGTGATTAAGAGAAGTGGACGTAAACAATTGGTCGGAAAGGTTCAACCGGCTGGATTATGCCTCAGGCCGCGGCTGAGGTGGTTATGGTTTGTTTATGGAACGTTTTGAGTTTGTTTTGGTTAGATTTTGTGTGTTTCACGAAGTTGAGTTGTTTTAGAAATGTGGGATAAGTTCTTAAGGTGTTTGGAAGTCTTAATATTGCTTCTATCTATGTATGGAAGAGTCTTGAGCACTTATGGAAAATTTTAGTTGAGACTGAGTTGGATTAGAGTCCTAGTTTAGATTGGGTTGACCTTAGGTTTGGATATAAAAGCATGGGAGGCCACATCTTGTGGTGAGACGACTTTGGGCTGTTCCTCATGTGTATTAATAAATAAAATTGGTAGTTTAGAGGAGCTTTTGTTCCTTGTTTGTCCGACTTGTTTCAGATAAGTTTTTCTCGTCGAGTTTCTGCACAGCACTATGCTGCGTTGATGTTTTTATCACAACTCGAGTTTTACAGATCCAGTTGACATGATTTTTTTTGTGTTGTCTTCACAACTTGATTATCTATAATCTGTGAAAATTTCACGATCATCGGATTTGTGGTTTCTTATCTAAACGAGTTTCTTTGCAGGATCTGTTTTTTTACTTGAGTAGAACAGACTAACCCTTGTTCGATCTTTCGATCATAAATTGACTTTTTCTCGATGGTTTTTCGTGATTCTTGTTGTGAAATCTTATTCACTTGATTCTTCACAATCTATACTGGTTTTTATCATGATTAATCATGTTTAGATTAGTCGCACACATTGTTCCTTTAAGAGATCGTTTTTCTGCCTATGGGTTTTTGTTGCTTCCACCAAAAATGTTTTAATCTACCATTCATCCCTCTCTGGTAGCTTTTCACATTCTCTTCAATCCTACACTAAATTCATATTGAGAGTAACAAATACTTCTCTGTGTTTTAGACTATTTGATCTTTAAGTTTATGTTCGGATGTTCTATTTTAACTTGCAATGTTTCAAACTTGGTTTTTGGCTCATGGAAGTTTACTTAGTATTGATTTACTAAGGTTTGATACATTTTGGTTTATCATGGTGGATATTATCGTGCTATGTTTTGCAATATTTTATGTGAGGTGCTCACATAAGATGTTATGGTTTTCGGACTAATGTGAGTCAAGTCGAGGATTTGTCCTAGGAAGAGTTGGTTGTCTATTCATGTGCAGGTGTTGATTGAGGTCAATACATGGTTGGTGATGGTGATCCATTGAACTAGTCTTAGGAAGAAGATGAGATTAAACAACCAAGTTCGGGAGGAATTGTGGTTGAGTTGATCGGGAGATCACACAACATGTTTGGGTCAAGAATAATACATATGAAGGTATCGTGGACGTATTGGAAAGTGTTTACACGTGTGCAAGGGGTACATGGACGTGGCAACATTATTCTAAGGTGTGGAGAAGAGTTATGGATGTGAAGATATGGCTGTAAAGGTCCAACTAGTTGGATTATGCACTCAGGCTGCGACTGAGGTGGTTATGATTCATTTATGGAATGTTCTGAGTTTGTTTTGGTTAGATTTCATGTTGGACACAAAGTTGAGTTGTTTTAGGAATGCGCGGGACATTCCTAAGGTGTTTGGGAGTATTAATATTGCTTCTATCTGCGTATAAAAGAGTCTTGAGCAGCTATGAAAAGTTTCGGTTGAATCCAAGTAGGACTAGGAAGTCCTAGTTGGATTGGAGTTGCCTTAGAGCTAGTTATATAAGAAAGGGGGCCACGGCTCGTGGAGAGCATGACTTGTAGCTGTTCCTCTTGTGGTTTGATCAATACAATTAATAGTTTGTGAGGATATTTTGAGCCTTGTTTGTTCGACTTGTTTTCCTCAAGTATTTCTCGTCGAGTTTATGCACATCGTGATGTTGCTTTAGTGTTTTGAACACAACTTGAGTTTTACTAATACAATTAGCGTAATTCTTTTTGTGTTATCTTAACAACTCAATTTTATTTAATCTGTGAAAATTTCACGGTCATTGGTTTCATGATTTGCACAGTACACGAGTTTGTTTGCACTGTAACAGATCTGTTTATGTTCTGCTAGAATAGATTGACCTTTGCTTAGGGTTTTAGACATAACTTGAGTTTTACTCGACGATTTCATGTGATTCTTGTTGTGGTTTCTTCCTGACTTGATTCTCTACAATATCTAGTAGTTTGGTCATGATTGAACACATTGAAAACACTTGTACACATAGTTACTTTGTCAAGATTGATTTTTTGCCGAGAGGTTTTTGTAGCTTCTCCCTAACAAGTTTTAATCTACCATTTACTCTCCCCTCGGGTAGTTTTTCACATGCTCTTAGATCATACAATTGGTATAAGAGCCAAAATGATCTAATCTTTGTGATCTGCACATGTTCTTGGTAATCATCATGGAGAAACACTCCAGAACATCTTGTGTGTTCAATGGCATTGATTTTCAGGTTTGGAAGGCACGTATGGAGGCATACATATAAGCATAGGCTTCACCATATGGGAAAAGGTCTTCAAGCGCTTTGTTGTACTATCAAACTATGAAGTCACGGCTGCCAACATGAAGGACGTCGAAAACAACAACAAGGTGCGTGACTTGAATATTCAAGGATTGACTCATAGCGACTCCGATCGTATTGCACACCTCCGATCTGTATACGATGTGTAGAAAGCGCTATGTGTCGGTGTTTCATATACCGACTAGTACCAATTTATTGAATCATGTTCATATTTTTATGGCTAACCTACAAAGAACAAGAGATTTATCTTGGTTTGGGCAAAAAGGCCCTACATCTAGCGGAAGTCTTTCGTGATCTTTGTTAGCTCAAAAGGCGAGAGAAGAAATTACAAGCGGGTCTGACCTGAGTATATGAACTCTAAGAATGTAATAACATCTAGGAAAGTAATGCGTAAATGTAAACACACATGGGTGTAGAAAATAAAATATGAACACAAGTGAGTCAAAATAAAAGGGTGCATGAGCACTAAAGGGAAAAGTGTGTAAGTAAATGCGTAAGGAAATGCGGCAAGTAAAATGCGTATAGTAACCGCGAATACAATGTTGTGATTCCTATTTGCTGAATACATTTGCAATTAAGTTGAAAGTAAGGGTTCACATGCAAAGTTTTGAGTATACCTGAGAAACCCACTTCGGAGTGTTCAAACTTTTCCTTTTATAATGTATAGCGCCTGTTTGGACTGTCCGAACTTTCTGCTTGCTGAAATATTCGTGCGACTGCTATGTTTTTAACTTGCAATGTTTCAAACTTGCTTTTTTTATTTATGGGAGGTTTGGTTAGTATTCATTTACTAAGTTTTTGATGTGTTTTGATTGACCATGGTGGAATATCTTGCTATGTTTTGCAACATGCTTATTGTAAGTGCTCACATAAGGTGTTGTGGTTTTTGAACTAATGTGTGTCAAGTCAAAGACTTGTGCTCACAAAAGTTGGTTGTTTGTTCATGTGCAAGTGTTGTTTGAGGTCAAGACATGACTGGTGATGGTGATCCGACTTGTCTTTGGCAAGTTTTTCTTGTCAAGTTTCTGGACAACCAGATGTTGCTTCATTGTTTCAATCATAACTCACGTTTTACTAATCAAATTGTCATGATTCTTTTTGTGTTGTATTCACAACTTGATGCTCCATCATTTGTGTAAATTTCACGATTATTGGTTTAGTGGTTTTTGAGTTACACGAGTTTGTTTGCAATATTGCAGATCTGTTTTTTAACTCGGGAATAACAGATTGACCTTTACTTGGTCTTTTGACCATATCTCGAGATCTGCTCGACGTCTTCACGTGATTCTTGTGGCATTATCTTTGTGACTTGATACTCTGTAACCTCCACCACTTTTGTCACTGTTGAACATGTTTATATTAGTCACACACACACTGGTTTCTCTATCAAATTTGTTTCTGCTGAGGGGTTTTTGTAGCTTCCGCTGAAAAAGTTTAAATGTACCATTCACCCCCTCTGGTAGATTTTCATGTGCTCTTCGATCCTACAATGGGCATCAGAGCCACGGTGCTCTAATCCTTGTGATTTGCACGTGTTTTTTCTAATCAATATGGAGAAATACTCTGCAAAACATTGTGTGTTCGATGGCGTTGATTTTCAGGTTTGTAAGGCTCGCATGGAGGCTTACGTATAGGCACAAGGCTTTGCCATATGAGAAAGGTATTCAACCGCTTTGTAATGCTTTCAAACAATAAGTTACGCCTGCGAATGTCAGGACCGGTCCACACATTCCAGGAATCGCAGAGGGTGGTGCCGTGCGATGCGGCACCCAATAGCACACACAAAAAGAATACGATAAAATACAAAATTTTATTGATAGAATTAGCAGAAGTCTTTTACAATACTTAATATACAGCGGCAATCATACTCATAGCTAAACTCTCAGCCTATCTATGCAAAAGTGCATCCGTCCAGCCCGGGGACGCTACACACTAGCAGCACACAACAAGATCACATCGGCGTGCAGAGCTCCCACTCGGCGGTATACCCCGACGGGGGCATCACCTCATCTTCAGGCCCTTCCTCATACGTCTCACCTGCAACAACTTAATATAGCAACCGTGAGCACGAAGGCTCAACAAAACTTAACTGTCTCACCTAAGCATGAAATTCTACATGCAGGGATGCATATAAACATAGGCAGTGATATTGCATAAACGGCTCGCCTACAAGTGGATCCTTACTCTCATCTTATTAGCAACAAATTAAATGTTCATTAATGTAACTTTAGTGAGTAATATACTACAGGAGGCATGGTTTCAAACCAATTATAATTCAATATATTATATTCTTCTGGCTTCTTTAATATTTACTACGTCACGACACTGTGAACAAGTAGTCCTCAATTAATAGCGAGGGATGGTGATTGCAACCAGTAGACACCCGAATAAAACATGTCACATACACCCATTTCGGATGTGGAGCGAATCACACTTCAATACTATGTTGTATGTAGCAACCTTTCAAAGGAAACCCAAATGCCGAACCAGTCCTTCCGTAACAGGTAGGAGGTCCCCATGCAGAGCGTGTCCATGCCCCCCCAACAGATTTACACCTTGCTGCCCTCAACCCACTCCTATAAAATGATATGGTAAGCCTCGACACATAGGTTAACCAATTGCATCGATTTCCTGGTTCCCATATAGCAGGTATGCATCCGGTACAGTTCAAACTTGCTCAACAGGGCCGCACATGGATCGGTCCTTAATCAACACAAGCAGGCTACGCACGTGAGACCCCGTGTCTCTGCATCCTATCCTACTGCTCGGTCTCATATTCATAATCATAATCCATTTTCAGACTCAATCCAACCCCATGTGATATAAACTCTATCTCGCGAGTAGATTCCAACTACTCGACTTCTACCAGAATCCTGAAAACATTAGCATGGCATTTCTAATCATCAAGCTGTAAACTACCCAGTACTCCATAGGATTTGGGGTCATGCAAGTGGAGTTTCAATCACCTTAGACATAATGCACATATCTCACCCTAGACATAGGTGATACAAATCAAAACTTTACAAAAGCACTTAAATGCAAACCAGGGCTTGCCTGGCTGCGATTCAAATGGGAAGTTAGCCTCTGGTGGTAAGCTCTCCAAGGCCTCCGGCTCCTTCTAGATCTCGGTCACTATATGATATGCAATATAAAATACATGAGTGATATTGAAACTATATACAAACCTTCTAAACACTGATCAGGTATGAAGATGATTTTAATTGGCTTTGGTATTTTTACAGTGGTTACTACGTTCTGAGAGGAGGATTTGGGCCAAGAATTGGAGATGTTCAAGGAAGCTTTTTGTCTCTAAAATTCCAACAAGTAAAAGCTTCTATGAATTTTGGTACTAAATCTATAGCTTTAACATGGCTAACAGTGGATGATCTTGGTAGAGGAGGTCTCACTGGTTCTAGAAAATTTTGTTTCATAACTTTTTGAGCTTCCTACAGTGAGGAATTGATTTTACAAGTTTGTGATAAAATCTGGAATGTTTCTGTACATGTCACAATTTTCAATGAAATTTGAAGATTGGAACACTGTTTGGTACAGTAAATGAACTTCAATGAACTTGAAATTATTACTGGAGCTCAAGAATATTTGGAAGAGTGTTCGGACCAAAATTGAGAATTTTCCAAATAGCAGGACAGGAGTATTTAATTTCCTAAGCAGTTAGCTCAAACTAATTAATTATGAAACTTCTGGGACTTTCATGTCAAAAAAATTGCACTACTCAAAACTTGGATCAAGATGAGTATACCAGAATTTATTTGAAATTATTTAAGCTACTCTATTAGGAGTAATTAATTTTTGAAGTTTGCTTGTATTCTGGAATTAATAACAAAAGGATAAGTTTGAATATTTCCCACCCGGGCCCACTCATTTGAAATGGGCCAGTGGCACCGCGGCCACAGCTGGGCCACTGGGTTACTGCACGCATGGCCACAAAAGATCTGCAGCCACAGGTGATCCCCACAGTGAGCAAAGACTCTGACATATGGGGCCGCCTCCCACCTTCGTCTTCCTCGCGCCAAGGCGGCGCCCGAAGGGCGCACGGCGGCGCTGCACCGGCGGCCTCGCCGGAACAGCCTTTCCATCCAATATTCTTCCCAAGCCTTGCCGCCTGGGGGGTCTTAGGGTCGCTGAACCTGATGGTGGCGTCCGTTTAGCCCGACGATGGCCGAAGATAACCGTGCGACGGCAGCGGCGGAAATGAGCACGCCGGTGAGCTCGGGATAGGTCTAGAATGCCTTATTTTGATCGAGGTTTGCACCAAAAGTTTCCTGGTGGCTTGGGGATGACAAAACTGGTATGTAAACCTAATGGAATGGACTGCAACCTCATGTCCGACGGTGATCCGAGGTGGTTTCGAAGGCGGCCACAAAAACTTGATGCCCGGCTAAATTCTTTGATGATTTTCTCTTCTTTTTGGTGCGCAGCTCCATATGGTGGTCTAGATCCTAATACTTAACTGGATTGAATAATTTTTACACGTACAAACTGAATTAAACACAAAACCTAGCATCAAAGCTTGAAGAAGGCCGAGAAAAAAAACAACGATTTCTTGCTGGATAAAGAATGAACTCGAGAAAGGTTTTCACTGTAAGCTAGAAGGGGCTTGGGCACTCCTTTTTTCTTTTGGGAGCAGCTCGCGAGGTGTCCGGTTTGTCGGCATGACAAGGAGCAGAGAGGCGGCATTCTTGGCGGCCCGACGGCGGCGTCTGCCAAACTGTGAAACACCCGCGTATGTGTCAAGGAAACAGCAAAACAGTGGATGGAGAAGGTAAATGAGGTCCTTGTGTACTTTTTGCTGCTTGGAGCTCTATCAATCGGTGGCTATAATGGCTGGACGAAGCATTGAACTGGGAGGCAGCAACAATGGCGACGGCACTCTGTTTTTTCCCGGAGAGAGAATGAAGGAGACGTCGGGATGAAGCAACAAAGCTTAGACAAGGTGGAATAGAGTCCAGAGCCACACAGCTTCCTGCCTGGTGCATGCAAGTCATGGTGGAGAGCTCTCCCGACGTTGAAACGCGGGGAGCAGAGAAAATAGAGGAAGTTCAGTCGGTTCAGCACATTTGGGATGCTGACCAGTGGGTCCCACCAAGTCCATTCCCTCTTCTCACCTCTGGTCAATGAATTCTCCCAACTGCATTTGTCCAAAAATGCCAGATATTTGTGGAAAAGCCAATTCCATTATGCAGAATTTGATTCTGAAATCAAATCACTGATTTGATCAAATTTCACTCGAATTCGAATTCGAATTCAAATGGATTTCAATGTATACAGTGAAATCAATATCAAATGGCCTTAAAAAATTCTGAAAACTTGCAGGGACACTATTTGAATTATTTGGAAGCTAGTGGTGAACTCCAATTTCCATTTTTAACTTGGTTTGAACAGTAGCTATATTTGAATTTTGGATTGTTCCTTTGAGTTTTGAATTAATTGATTTTCAAATTGTCATTTTAAGTTCTTTTCTCCTTCTTATTTTATCCTTCCTAAATGAATTTGATCCTTTGCATTTTAGGGATCTTACAGTGAACATGAGAGACGTCGACAACAACAACAAGATGCACTACCTAATTATACAAGGATTGACTCAAAGCAACTTCGATTGTGTTGCACACCTCTGATCTGCGTATGACGTGTGGAAAGCACTATGCGACTACTACGAAGGATCCAATACGATCAAGGAGGAACGTCAAGACATGTTCAAGAAAGAGTACATGCGCTTTGTGATGCAGCCCGGTGAGTCGATCGATGACTTCTTTGCTCTCTTTAATAAGATTCTCAACAACTTGCGTAGTGTCAATGTTAATTTTTCAGATGCTGAAAATGCTAGGCAATTGTTAAGTCCATTAGACATGTCAATTTGGGAGATGAAAGTTACATCTATTTGCAAATCCACTATAGTGAGTACACTTACTTTAGATGTGCTATATTCTAAATTGAAAACTCATGAAATTGACATAATATCACGTAAAAATCCCAACAAGTCTCTTGCATTTGTTCCACAATGTGACATGCTTAGTTCTAGCCAATCTACATCATGTGGTACACTTGCTTTGTTGTCTTCTCTAACCCTTGAACAAATTGAGGAGTTTTCATAGGAGAAGCTAGCACTTATTTCTAATCAGTTCTCAAAAGAATTGCAAAATGTGAGAACTAGGAGGAGAGGAAGTGGTGGTCCTCAACGATGCTTTGAATGTGGTAAGACAGGACATTTTCATACAGATTGCCCTAACCTTTCAGGTCTTACTACCCATGATAAAAAGAAAACAAAGTTCAAGTCCTCTTCTGGCAACAACAACAAGAAAAAAAAGACTTTTACAAAACGACAAGTGATGGAACACATTCTCTCCACACTCCTTGATAACAACTCGAGCGATGTGGACTCCAGAAGTGATGAAGTGAAGACACTTTGGCAACTATGTGTCTCATGGCGAGCAACTCAAGTTCAATTATGGAGGAGGCATAAGGGATTACAATGATGAGGTAAATCACTCATACGATGAATTTTTTGATGGTATTTTTCATGCTACTGCTATAATTAAGAAAAAGGAAAAAAGAATAAGGAACAATGCTACTAAAATTGAATCACTAAAATCTGAAATTAATCAATTAAAATCATTGATTCCTAGTAATTATTCTTGTTCCTCGTGTGAATTGATATATGAACAATTGTCCTCTCTAAGAAGTGCGCACACCTCCACACTTGATAAACTTGAACTTTAAATTGAAAAGAACAGAAAGATTGCTGTACTTAAAACTTGAAAGATGCTAGCTGTTCTACTAGTGATTTGCATTGTTCTAGTTGTGATGGTCCTAATAAGAAAATACACGATGCTAGAAATGAATTTTCTGTTTTGAACAATGCTTTACGTTCTCATGAAGTTAAATGGTGTTCTAATTGCAAACTAAAAGCAAAAACTTCATGTGACATCTGCCTAGACTTGTCTAATAAACTTCATAACATGCACGACACTATAGCGGTTTTGCAGTGGGAATAAAAATCTAAACTTGCTGCTGAATTCTCCTAAGGCTTGCAATGATAAAAATGATATAGGTTTTGATTCTCATGCTCATGCCAAGGCACATCCACCTAAGGTTGTAAAGTCACTAGAAATTGGTTTGATTAAAACAGTTCCTAAACAAAAGAGGTGGTTTTAAAGTCACAAGAATGTTGTCTCATTCGGTTGCTAAACCACACATTGCTTGCTCTTCTAGACATGAACACAAGGTTAAATTTCATTGTACTTACTGTGGTAGAGATGGTCATGTCATAGATTTTTGTTATAAGCTAGATAAAAAAGAAAAGAAGTAATTGTTGATGATTATTCTAGATACTCTTGGGTTTACTTTATGTCATTTAAGAATGAAGCTTTTAGTCACTTTAGAAGTTTCGTTCTTAGACTTTCACTTGACCATCCAGGATCTTTAAAAGCAATTATAAGTGATAACGGAACCAAATTTAAAAACTAATCTTTTGATCACTTTTGTGCTGAAAAAGAAATCAATCATCAATTTCTTCATCATATGTACCTCAACAAAATAGTGTTGTAGACAGAAAGAACAAATCCTTAGTTGAGATGGCTAGGACTATGCTTGATGAATGTCAAACTCCTAGGAAGTTTTGGGCTGATGCAATTGCAACTGCTTGTTATGTCTCAAATCTTGTTTTCTTGCTTGCTATATAAGCTAGGAAAAACCCCATATGAGCTTCGGTTTGGACATAGGCCTAGTGTCATACATTTTAGGGTCTTTGGTTGTAAATTATTTGCTAAGAAATATGGTAATCTTGATAAATTTGAAGCTAGATCTATTGATGGCATATTTCTTGGTTATCCATCTCATACTAGAGGCTACCGTGTGCTTTTACTTGACACTAACAAGATTGTGGAGACTTGTGAGGTTTCTTTTGATGAAGCTATCCCAAATGCTAGCTCTAATATTGCAGGTCAAGACGCATATCCACAGGGGGGGAGTATTTTTGTTGAAGATGTGAAGAAGTGGTGCTGCTAGAAAAATGAGAAGCTAATAACGTCGTTCCTGCTGCCAATTTTTATCCACAACCAGCACCACCAACTACTATTGCTAGTCCAGATCGTCCTCAAGCCACAAGCTCTTTGGTTGATGATGAACATGAAGAACAAGGAACTTGTGAAGTGTCTACTCCCCTTCGGATCCTCAAAACTCATCCTCCACAACAAATTATTGGAAGCTTGCATGAACGTGTCACACGGTCTAGTTTTTTTTATCCAAACTCTCACACTCATTATGCTTTTGTTGCTTATTTTGAACCATAAGATATATGACGCGCACTCACTAATGAATCTTGGATTATTGCCATGCAAGAAGAGTTAGAAGATTTTGAAAGAAATAATTTTTGGAAACTTGTACCTCCACCTCACTGGCACACATTAATAGTAACTAAATGGGTGTTTAAAAACAAACAAAGTGAGGATGTGGTTGTGGTTAGGAATAAAGCTAGGTTTGTTGCTCAAGGCTTCACACGAGTAGAAGGTCTAGATTTTGATGAACATTTTCCTCATGTTGGATTAGAAGCCATAAGAATTTTATAGTATTTGTTGTATCTAAAGATTTCAAGTTATATCAAATGAGTGTGAAAAGTGCTTTTCTTAATGGCTACATGGATGAGGAGGTTTATGTTAAGCAAACACCAGGTTTTGAAAACCCAGATTTTCCCAATCATGTTTACAAATTGTCCAAAGCTTTGTATGGTCTCAAACAAGCCCCTAGAGCATGGTGTCATAGGTTAAAAACATTCTTACTTGAAAAGGGGTTTACCATGGGCATGGTTGATAAAACTCTTTTTGTGCTTAAGCATGACAATGACTCACTATTTGTTCAAGTGTATGTGGATAATATGATATTTGGTTGTGCTTCTCATGATCATGTGTCCAAGTTTTCAGCTATGATGAGTGTATAATTTGAGATGAGTATGATGGGAGAACTCACATACCTTTTGGGGCTGCAAATCAAGCAGACTATGGAGGGAACTTTTGTGCATCAAATGAATTATACGAAAGATCTTCTTAGCCGTTCACACATGGAAAACAACAAGCCTCTTTGGACACCAATGGGAACAATGACAACACTTGAACTTGATAAAGATGGTAAACCCAGTTGATCAAAAAGAATATAGAATTATGATCGGATCTCTTTTGTACCTCACGACTTCAAGACCGGACATACAATTCAGCGTATGTCTTCGAGCACGATTTCAAGCTTCTGCCTGAGCTTCACATCGTCAAGCCATCAAAAAGATTCTCAAGTATTTATATGGTACTCAAGAATTTGGCATTTTCTTCCTTCTTCCTAAGCCGTTACATTGAAAGCTTTTTCAGATGCTGACTTTGGGGGTTGTAGGATTGATAGGAAAAGTACTTCGGGTGCTTATCATTTTCTTGGTAATTTACTTGTTGCTTGGTCATCTAGAAAACAAAATTCAGTTGCACAATCCACGATAGAATCTTAATATGTAGCTGCTGCTAGCGCTTGCTCACAAATTTTATGGATTGTTCAAACACTTAAGTATTACGGGGTTGATTTAGATAGTGTTCTACTAGTTTGTGACAACACTAGTGCCATTTGCATTGCTAAAAATACCGTGCAACACTCTAGGACAAAGCACATTGATATTAGGTATCACTTTCTACAGGATAATGTTGAAAGAGAAAACATGGTGCTTCACCATGTAGACACCAAACAACATTTGGCTAATATTTTCACAAAACCTTTGGATTTCACTCGTTTTTCATTTATTCGTAGTGAAATAGGGGTAATGCATCCTCATGGCTTAAATTTAGGGGGAGTTTTGCAACTTGGGAAGTCTATGTGTGAATATGAAATTAAAAGATAATATGAGCATAAGTTCTTACTACATTACTCGTGTTATACATTTTGTAGTTTTTGCCATGACTAGTAATTGAAATAATTACTTACACTAAATCTGGTCATGATTGAATTTTCTTGCTGTTTTGAACTTGTTGCATGCTCACAAGTGCTTTTAATTTATGATGAAAATTTCATATGATTTTAATTTATGCTTTAAAAGTTAATAAAAAACATCAACATGAGTCATGCTTTCAAATTTTGAAATAGCTGAGGTAGGGAGATCATGACTTGCTTAAATTGAAAATTACACTTCATCTCTAGTATGGCTTACACTACTTTATGTATCTCACTGATGTGATAGTGTAAGTTATTTCATAGTATGGCTTTGATGAACTTTGTTTTATATGTATGTGTCATATTATACTCACAAACAATAAAAAATTCTCTTTTGAACCTTGTTGAATACATTGTCAATTGGGGAGAAATATGCCACACATTGCACATTCACAAGTGTTTTGATTTACACGTTCTTCTCAGGGGGAGTGTACATCCTTAGAGGGAGAATTTTTTTAAAGGGAGAAGTTCCTTCTCATTTGATATATGATTCTCAAAAAGAAGGAGAACTTTTCTTTTGTCAAAACTTTTCATGAAATGTGAATGAGCCAATGTTTGGATTTAAGTGGTCTCGCTAATGCATTCATCAAGGAGGAGATTGTGAGACCTATGTGATGAATACATTGGAAATTAAGTTAAAAGTAAGACTTTACATGCAAAGTTTTGAGTATACTTGAGAAACACACTTCAGAGTGTCCGAACTTTTCCTTTTATAATGCATTGCGGCTGTTTGGACTGTCAAAACTTCCCGCGTGCTGAAATATTCATGCAGCTGCTATGTTTTTAACTTGCAATACTTCAAACTTGCTTTTTTGGCTTATGGGAAGTTTTCTTAGTATTCATTTACTAGGTTATTGATGTGTTTTTGTTGAGCATGGTGGAATATCTTGCTATGTTTTGCAACATGCTTATGTGAAGTGCTCATATAAGGTGTTGTAGTTTTCGGACTTATGTGAGTAAAGTCTAGGACTTGTGCTCGGAAAAGTTGGTTGTTTATTCATGTGTAGGTGTTTCTTGAGGTCAAGAGATGGCTGGTGATGGTGACTCATTGAACTAGTCTTAGGGAGAAGATGAGGTACAACAACCAAGTTCAGGAGGAATTGTTGTTGAGCTGATCGGGAGGTCATGCAACATGTTTGGATCAAGAACAATGCATATGAAGGTATCATGAATGTTGTTGGAAAATTTTTGCACGTGTGCAAGGGGTGCATGAATGTGGCAACATTGTTACAAGGTGTGGTAAAGAGATATGAACATGAAGATATGGTCAGAATGGTCCAACTGGTTGGTTTATGCTTCAGGCTGCGGCTGAGGTGGTTATGGTTCATTTATGGAAAGTATCAAGTTTGTTTTGGTGAGATTTCTTGTTGAGAACAAAATTGAGTTGTTTTAGGAATGTGTGGAACATTCCTAAGGTTTTTGGAAGTCTTAAGATTGCTTCTATCTGCGTATAGAAGAGTCTTGAGCAGTTATGGAAAGTTTCGGTTGAAACTGAGTATGATGACAGTCCTAGTTGGGTTGGAGTTACCTTAGGGCTGGTTATATAAGCAAGAGAGGCCAGAGCTCGTGGGGGCATGACTTGTGGCTGTTACTCTTTAGTTTTTGACGAGCTTTTGTGTCTTGTTTGTCCGACTTCTATTTGGCAAGTTTTTCTCGTCGAGTTTTAGAACAGCCAGCTGTTGCTTCAGATTTTCAATCATAACTCAAGTTTTACTAGTCAAATTGTCATGCTTTTTTTGTGTTTTCTTGAAAACTTGACGCTCTATCATCTGTGTAAAGTTCACATTTATTGGTTTAATGGTTTTTGAGTTACATGAGTTTGTTTGCAGCGTTGCAGATCTATTTACTAACTCGAGAATAACAGATTGACCTTTGCTAAGTCTTTGGATCATATCTCAAGACTACTCGGCATATTCACATGATTACTGTGGCATTAGCTTCATTACTTGAATTTATACAGCCTCTACCATTTTTGTCAAAGTTGAACACTCTTAGATTAGTCGCACACACTGGTTTCTCTATCAGATTTGTTTCTGCCAAGGTGTTTTTGTAGCTTCTGCTGAAAACGTTTAAATGCACCATTCACCCCCTCTGGTAGTATCTCACGTGCTCTATCCTACAAGAGTGAATTTTCCCGCCACCCACTGAAGGCCTTGGGGGTTCTTTTATATGATGGCGAGGCGTCCCTACCTATCCGACATTCCTCATAGTGGGGCAGGTTTTACAGTGTTCGTTCTATGTATCCAGTCTATCAAAAGCCTCCATCTTGGCTACTTTGTGATCTCCAAGGCACCGTCTTCAGGGTGAAGTTACCACCCTTCTGACGTTGGATGGGACAAATGTCAGGCTTATCCTGCAATTGGTCACATCGCGGGTGCTTCCCCCTACCGAAGTTACTTCGCCCACAGTCCGTCATAAATGCCCCCAACTACTTGCCTCTCTCAGGCTTGAGCCTGGGAGGAATCATCCGCCTGAACTCTTGGTCGATACTTTGGTGGGTAAAGTACCCTAACCTCGTGTGGTCATGGAATTGGTGGAGGGTCCCTCCTCGATTGGAGAATAGCTTCAGTCTGTAGCCGCGTAGTGGTGAAGTATCATCGAGTCCCATACATTTGGTACCCAAGGTACGGAACTCCATCAGTAGCCCCTGAGATTTCGTCTGAGTCTTCATGGAGTTGGTCGCAAGTGGAAATTGCCCTTGCGCCGGAAACCCTAAAAAACATAAGCTCAAAAATGTGTTAGTATTGATTCGATTCCACGCCTGACCACTAGCAGCTTGAACTAATTCGAACGAGGCACAAGCGCCCCCATCGTAGTTAGCCGAGAATGCGTGGCGGACCCCGAGCGTCTTATGAGGTCAGGTTGTTAGCCGAAAATATGCCCCACCGATGAGCCATTCGTGTGTCCTGAGGGGTGAGCAGACCAGGAAGTCCCAAGATAGGGTGAAAATTCCCGCTCTTAGTGAGTTATTAACGGGTAATCCAAATAAAACCCGATTGAAACAATTCGTTGGAGCGACCAGAACAAATCCGCCGCGGATAGTCAGTGGTGGCCGTACTTTATGACCCAAATGCCAAAATTTTATAAATCCGCCCAGAGATATCATCATAGCTCCCATGTCACAAGTAGACCCGAGTGGCCTAGAGCCACCCCATCACTAGGAAGCTAAGGAGTCGCGAGGCTAAGACCTGGACAAAAATAGTTGGAGATGTTGGGGAAGCAAGAAACCCGAGTATGCACTTGTGCCACCCATCTCGAGTCATTCATCCCTTAGTCTATGTCTTGTTCGGTGTACCAACACAATGCCCTGACGAACAGGTAGGCAACCCAAACTTAACAGTGGCCCCAAAAGTGAGCCGAAAAACTTACCTATTTACCTGGAAACATTTTGGCCCATGATTTTAGTACCGCGGGAGACGAGGAGGCCCCGCACGACTTAGAGTCGGTGTTGAAAGGAAGGCGAGCCGCCAGGCCAATTCAATTGATCACCAATTTCTGAAGAGATGATCGATTTGAAGCGGCATCGGTTATGAGGGGTTGGGACTCGTGGTGCGCTCAGCGATGCTCCAATCCATGGGCCCACCACATACGACTGCCAGGGTGACACGTCCTAATGCTCCTTATTCGCCCTCAGCACTCCTACGCATCCCCAAAAAAACATATGCCCGTAACCTCCCCGCCGGGCACTACAAAAGGTCCTGATGTTAATAACCCTTATCTCCTCAGCATTTCCATTTCGTCTCTCGAACCCTGCACCCGGTCACTCTTTCTGCAAAACTAGAAGGTTAGATCTGCGCTGGTGCGAAGAAACCAAAGAAAATATTTCCCCTGTCACCGCTCTCGTCCATAGTCCTCCTTGCTTGATGGTAGAGCGGAATCCATCCTTGTGCACCCGAAGAATCTTTACGCCCTGGTCTCCCGAGGCCTGATGTCACCTGCAATTCAAGGGACCACCCGCTGCTTGGGCGATGAGAGAGTTCTGCAGCCAAGGCCTGGCGAGATTGTATCGTTCTTGTCCTTCCATGAGTGGGACCTTTGTTCACTGGTGACACAATTCCTCCGAGGGCTCCTCCATGAATCCCAGCTGGAGCTTCACCACCTGATGCCAAACACAATGCTCCACACCTCCCTGTTTGTTACCCCGAGCAAGGCGTATCTCAATATGTCTCCCAACTATTCCCTTAGGAGGCCTCTTTTCTTCATCTTCTCCTCCTAGACCCCGATTCTTCCCGTGGGCTCCATCTGTGCACAAGAACGACCGTAGTCCCCGTATCATTTTCTGATTCCGATGTCGGATTCCTTCAAGGGGTGGAATTGGGTGTGGTTGTACATCCAGAACACAAGGCCTGACCTGTCGGTGCTTACCGTGATGGTGCCAGAGTCCTTGCCCACCTGTGGCCAGGTATGCCCGATGGAGGAGGAGCAGGGTTTTGCTCTGATACTGGCGATGATAGAGAGGTTGAGGGCAGATGGCCTTACGGGCCTTGCCATCTTTTGAACACTTGTCGAGCGGAGGGCCCTGCCACTTCGGGTCAGAGCTAGGACTATGTGGGATTATGCTTCTATCAGCGACTCAATGAGGGAGACGCAGGAGGAGTTGTCGTCGTCTGAGGTGTTGTAGAGGATGTCGCGGCTAATGGGGTAGGTGCCGAGTGATGTCACGGGTGGCCCTCTCCCTGCAAGCCGGGTTTGTCCTCCCTAGTGGGGCTTCACTGAGGTCGTCTATCTCCCCAGGCTACCGTAGGATTACGGGAGGGGATCTGAGCCTAACCCCAGTTCGTCAGCCACGTCCTCCGGGGGCCATAAGAGAGAGAGAGCAACACAGGTTCCGGTCGCTCGGCCAAGAAGGTGAGGGTAAAAACAAGTCGAAGATCCCTGTCCCCCTAGTGTCAGCACTCGAACTTTGGGGATCGGGCGCCCGAGCGATGCTTTCGCCGTGCGGGGCAAAGGGCTTTGGATCATCATCGAGCCAGGCTCCGAGAGTTAGGCGCTCCTTCTTGTCGATGTTTGTTCATGATCCTTGATCCTTTCATTCCTAGGGGATTCTTATGTCTTGCCGCAGAAACCTTTGTAGGACCAAAGAGAACGTAAAAAGCTACCAGAGGGGGGGGGGGTGAATGGTAGATTTAAACTTTTTTAGCGGAAGCAACAAAAACCCCTCGATAGAAAAAAGGTATGTCAAATAAATCGTATGTGCAACTAATCTAAACATGTTCAATTGTGATAAAGTAGTAGCTATTGTAGAAAATCAAGTCACGAAGACACGACAACAAGAATCACAGAAATATGTTGGGAAAAACTCAAGTTACGATCAAAAGATCGAACAAAGGTCAATATGTTCTACCGAGTAAAAAACGGTTCTACAATACTGCAAAGAAACTCGTGTAGATTCAAAACCACAAATCCAATGACTGTGAAATTTTCAAGATGATATATAATCAAGTTTTGACGACAAAAGAATCACGTCAATTGGATTTGTGAAACTCAAGTTATAATAAAACCACCGAAGAAAGGTAGTGCTGTGCATAAACTCGACGAGAAAAACTTGTACACAACAAGTCAGACGAACAAGGCACAAAACTTCCTTTAACCTACAATCTTTATTCAATAGAACACAAGAGGAACAGCCCAAAAGTCGTCTACCACGAGCTCTGGCCTCCCTTGCTTAGATATCCACCCTGAAGGCCAACTCAACTCAAACTAGGACTCTAATCCTACTCTGATCACGAATCGCAACTAACCATAACTACTCAAGATCTTCCTATTCACAGATAGAAATAATCTCAAGACTTCCTAACAAACTCAGGAACATATTCCACATTGCTAAAACAACCTAACTTCGTGTCCCACATGAAAACTATCATAACCAACTCGATACTTTCCATATCCAATCCATAACTGACTCCACCGCAGCCGAAGTCATCATCTGATACAATCCGATCCTTCCAACCAGATCTTTCCTTCCATAACCCATCTTCGAAACCATGTTGCCACATCATGCACTGCATGCATACGTGCGAACACCTTCCTTCGACATCCAGTTTCCTTCATATGCACTGCCCTTGATTCAATCACCCTGCGTGACCTCCTGATCAGCTCAACCACAATTCCTCTCGAACTTGGTTGTTGGAACCTCATCTCCTCCCTGAGACTAGTCCAATGGATCGCGTCACCAGCCATGACTTGAACTCAAGCAACACCTGCACATGAACAAACAACTGATACTTCCAAGCACAAGTCCTCAACTTGACTCTCATAAGTTCCGAAACCACAACACCTGACGTGAGCACCTCACATAAGCATGTTGCAAACCATAGCAAGATGATATCAACCATAACCACCAAAACACACCAAAAACTTAGTACATGAATACTAAGCACATTTCAGAATGTAAAACAAGTTCGGAACAATTCAGAGAAACAATAAAATCAAGTTCCAAAACTTGCAAAAGCTAACGAGTGCTAAAACAAAGTCAGTCGAAATACAACCAATAGGATCTTCCCAAAGTTAGCAAAACTTGCATCCGCTGGAGCTTACCAAAGCTAGTCGGAACTAGTCAACCCAAAAGCTGGAACTAGAAAAAACAAGTCAAAGCTTATCAAAGACACGCCAGAGCTAAAGACAAAGCTCACCAGAGCTACCCAAAACAAGTCAGAGCTCAACAAAGACATGTCAGAGCTATCAAAGACATGCCGGAGCTAAATACAAAGCTCACCGAAGCTACCCAAAACAAGTCGGACCTATCGTCGGACCTTGCGGGAGCTCGGACCTAGAGTCGGACCTTGTTAAAAAGGTGTTTTGGTAGTATTCAAAACTTTTATCGTCAAAGCCAATGTATTCAACACACATAGGTCTGATGATCACCCCCTTGATGAATGCATTGGCGACACTACTTAAAATCCAAACATTTGCTCATTCACATGAAAATTTTTGAAAACAATTTCTCCCCCTCTTTTGAAAACTAAATGAGATAGAAATAAATTTCACCCTTTCCCCTTGCATACTTCTCCCCCTGAGAAGAAATCGTGCCAAAAAATACTTGTGAATATGTGCAATTTCTCTCCCTTTGACAATGTATTTAGCAAGGTTCAAAAGAGAAATTTCAATTGTTATGAGCACATTAGAACATATACAAATAAAACAAAGCTCATCCAAGTCATACTATCAAGTCACTTACACTACAACAATGAAATACATAAAGTAGTGTAAGCCATGCTAGAGATCAAATGTGATTTTCAATTTAAGCAAGTCATGATCTCACAAACTTAACTATTTCAAGACCTGAAAGCATGACACATGTTGTTGTAATTTTGATCATCATTTAAGGCACAAATTTTGATCACATAACATTTGCAAGAGATGATATGCACATCTGCCTTATTCTCAACCAAGCCAAGCCTATGTCATTTGACAATCAGAAGCTTAAGGACATGGTTTTAGTCATACACAACTTCTTCCAAGTTCATATCTAAGTGCAATGGTAAGCCATCTCAAAAGAAGAAGTGTGATGCATGCATATTCTCTTGATATTTTCGCAATTTAAATTTTACCATAAAAATCTTAACATGTGAGTTGATTACTTGATTAATTCTTTATGATTAAAAGCACTTGTGAGCATGCAACAAGTTCAAAATAGTAAGAAAATTCCATCATGAGCAGATTTAGTGTAAGTAATTATTCCAATTACTAGTTATTGCAAAAACTACAAAATGTATAACAAGAGTAATGTAGTAAGAACTTTCAGCATGAAAAAGGAATCACAAAGTCATATATGTATGAACTATTATGCTCACATTATTTTAATTTTGGATTCACACATATACTTCCCTAAGTTTCAAAACTCCCCCTCAATTTAAGCCATGGGGATGCAAACCCCTATTTCACTACGAATGAAACAAAAATGAGTGAAATACAAAGGTTTTGTAAAAATGTCAGCCAATTATTGTTCGATATCTACATGGTGAAGCACAATGTTTCCTTTTTCAACATTATCACGGAGAAAGTGATACCTAATGTCAATGTGCTTTGTTCTCAAATGTTGCACATGGTTTTTAGCAATGCAAATGGCACTAGTGTTATCACAAAATAGTGGAACACTATCCAGATCAACCCCATAGTCCTTAAGCGTTTGAAAAATCCAAAGAATTTGTGAACAAGCGCTAGCAGCAGCTACATATTCAGATTCCAGAGTGGATTGTGCAACTGAACTTTGTTTTCTAGAGGGCCAAGAAACAAGTGAATTACCAAGAAAATGACAAGCACCCGAAGTACATTTCCTATCAATCTTGAGAGTCATTTTGACGGCTTGACGATGTGAAGCACGTGGGGAAGCTTGAAACTGTGCACAAAGACATACGCTGAATTGTATGTCCGATCTTGATGCCGTGAGGTACAAAAGTTCTCCGATCATGCTTCTATTCTTTTTGATCCACGGGTTCACCATCTTCATCAAGTACAAGTGTCGTTGCTGTACCCATTGGTGTTTGAAGAGGCTTTCTTTTGTCCATGTTAAAGCGCTTATGAAGGTCTCTTGTACAACTCGTTTGATGCACAAAGGTATCTTCCTTGGTTTGCTTGATTTGCAGCCCCAAGAAGAAAGTGAGTTCACCCATCATACTCGTTTCAAATTCTGAACTCATCATCGCAGAAAACTTGGACACAAGATCAAGAGAAGCACAACCAAAGATAACATCATCCACATACACTTGAATGAATAGTGAGTCATTGCCATGCCTAAGTACAAAAAGAGTCTTATCTACTTTGCCCATGGTAAAATCTTTTCCAATTAAGAAAGTTTTTAACCTATCGTACCATGCTCCAGGAGCTTGTTTTAGACCATACATGGCTTTAGTTAGTTTGAAAACATGATTAGGAAATTCTGGATTTTCAAAACCAGGTGGTTTCTTAACATAAACCTCCTCATCTATGTAGCCATTAAGAAAAGCACTTTTTACATACATTTGATATAACTTGAAACCTTTTGATGCGGCAAAGGCTAATAAAATTCTTATGGCTTCTAGACAGGAGCAAAAGTTTCTTCGAATCTAAGCATTCAATTTGTGTGAAACCTTGAGCAACCAATCTAGCTTTATTCCTAATTACTACACCATCCTCACTTTGTTTGTTTTTAAAGACCCATTTAGTTCCGATTAAGGTGTGGTTATGAGGTGGAGGTACAAGTTTGAAAACATTATTTCTTTCAAAGTTTTCTAACTCTTCTTGCATGGCAATAATCCAAGATTCTTTAGTGAGTGCGTGTGATATATCCTTGGGTTCAATACAGCAACAAAAGCAGAGTGAGCCTTAGAATTGGGGTCGGAAACCTGGATCTTGCAACTCGTTCATGCAAGCTTCCAATTATCTGTTGCGAGGGATGATTCTTATAAATCGATAGGGGAACGGATGTCTCACAAGCTTCTTCTTCATCAGGTTCATCGCAGATTGATGAGCTTGTGGCTTGTGGATGATCAGGACCAGAAGAGGTGGCGGTCAGAGCTTGTTCAAAGTTCAGAGCTGAACACGTGTCAGCTTCGGAAGTCTCAGGCAGTATCACCGACTCTTCCTCTTCTTCTTCAAAAATACCCTCCACCCTGAGGATATGTATCTGATCCTGCAGTACCGGTGATAGTACCTAGGCTAGCTTCATCAAAAGAAACTTCACAAGTCTCTATAATTTTGTTAGTTTCCAATAAAAGCACACGATAACCTCTAGTGTGAGATGGATAACCAAGAAACATGCCATCTCCGGATCTAGATTCAAATTTATCAAGATTTCCATGTTTCTTAACAAAGCATTTACAACCAAAAACCCTAAAGTGTGAAACATAGGACCTATGTCCAAAACGAAGTTCATAAGGTGTTTTACCTAGTTTAGTACGCAAGAAAATACGGTTTGAAACATAACAAGCTGTTGCAATTGCATCTGCCCAGAATTTTTTGGGAGTTTGATATTCATCAAGTATGGTCCTAGCCATCTCAAATAAGGTTCTGTTTTTCCTTTCTACAACACCTTTTTGTTCAGGAACATATGGTGAAGAAAATTGAGGTTCTGTTCCATGTTCAGTAGAAAAGTGATCAAATGATTGATTTTTAAATTCAGTTCCATTATCACTTCTGATTGCTTTTAGCAATCATGGGTGATCAATTAATAGTCTAAGAAATAAAGTCCTAAAATGAGTAAAAGCTTCATTCTTAGATGCCATAAAATAAACCCAAGAGTATCTGTAATAGTCATCAACAATTACAAGCACATACCATTTACCTCCAAAGGATTGTACACGTGCCGGACCAATGGTGTCGACGTGCAAAAGTTGACCAGGTTTAGTTGTCATAGTCATCGAGAGAGGAGCATGTGAACCTGCAACCATCTTAGCATGTCTACACGAAGAGCATACAATATCTTTGTCTCCTTTGAGGTTAGGCAAACCACGTATGCGATCAAGAGCACTAACACGAGTGAGGTGATCAAAGCCTGCGTGACCAATTCTACGATGCCAGAAAAATAATCTTTTGAATCATTGGCAACTAGACACCCATGCTCAGAAGTTGACATATCAAAATCAGCTTTAAAAACTCTTCCAAAACGTGACATGTTAAACAAAAGCTCATTATTTGAATCCACAACTTTGCAGAAATTTTTGTAGAAAATTATTTCCAAATTTTCATCAAGCAATTGAGAAATAGAGAGCAAGTTGTATTTCAAATTTTTAACAAGTTCCACATATTTTAAAGTGTAGTGGTCATTTACTCTAACCGATCCTTTAGCAATAATAGGAGTCGAAGAATTATCAGCGAAAGTAACATTTTCTACATGTGACACAAAAGAGAGGGAGGAGAACCATTCTCTATTACCGGTCATGTGGTGTGAGCATCCTGAATCCACAATCCATATGTTCTTCTTCCTCAAGAGTGAAACCTACACAGAAGGACAATACGTCGTTGACGCAATACTGGGTTAGTCAATAATCATTTGGGAATCCAATACTGAGCCATGCGATGTTCAGTAGGAACAACACGCGAAGACTATGACAAAACAACAGATTTATGAGTCAAGGGTTGAAGTTTCTTGTTCTTAACTACTGATATAAAAGTTGTTACTCGTTTAGAAGGAAAACCAGCAGCTCCGGAGTTAAGAGCAGTTGGTCCAAAGGAGAAAGCTAAAGCTCTGGATGTAGAGACTGAAGTTCCAAAGGGAACAACAGAAGGTTCGGGAGCTCTCAGAGCTATCGGAACTACCGGAGCTGCCTTTCCAGATTTCTTACCAGAAGGTCCAAAAGCTACTTTTTAAATTTCTGACTCATTAAAGTAGGTTGCATGTTTCTAATTTTAGGTTTAGCATGCATAGCAGATTTAGCATGAAAGCTATGAGATCTAGCAAACACTTTATCCTTTTTAATTTGTTTAGCTAGTCTATAACAGAAATCTACGACATGACCATCTTATCACAATAAGTACAATGAAATTTCATTTTGTAATCATGTCTAGATGAGCATCCAGTATTGGAAACAAAATTAGAAAGCACTTCTGCAGATTTAAAAATCACATCCTTTTGTTTAGGGACAATTTTGATTAAACCTTTTCCAAATGATCTTACAACGTGAGGTGGATGTGTTTTGCAATTGGAACAATACTTAACTTCATGAGAACGTAAAGCATTGTTCAGAATGGAAATTTCATTTATTGCATCTTTTAGTTTCTTGTCAAGATTGTCACATGCAGGACAATGCAGATCATCTATAGAACAAGAAGCATATTTTAAGTTTTTAATATTAAAATAAGACAACTTTTTGTTCTTTTCAATTTCTTCATCAAGTCTATCTAGAGTGGAGGAGTGTGCACTTCTTACTATGGACAATTGTTCATAGATTAAGTCACATAAGGGACATGCATCGGTAGGAATCAATGTTTTTAAACGGTTGATTTCAGATTCTAGTGATCAATTTTAGCAGCATTATTCCTAAGTTTTTTGTCCTTTTTCTTGACAATAATAGTTGCACAAGAAATTGCATCACACATTTCATTACAGGTAGAACATACCTCATCATCATCACTGTTGTGTTCTACATCCTTCTGACTTGATCTTGATCTTGTTTTGCCTGTCATGAAGCATAAGTTGGCCAGATTGTCTTCATCTTCATCACTTCCAATGTCTACATCACTTGAAATGAGCTCTTGAAGTGCCGTGATGAAGCTGTTTATCATCTTGCGTCCTATGGAACCCTTCTTTTTCTTGTTGGAGTTTCCAAATGTGGTCTTGACCTTATTCTGCTTCTCTTCATGGGTAGTAGGACCTGAAAGGTTAGAGCATTCTGTATGAAAGTGTCCTGTCTTACCACATTCAAAGCATCGTTGAGGTTCGGAGCTTCCTCTCTTTCTAGTTCTCACATTTTGCAATGCTTTTGAGAATCGAGTAGAGGTGAGTGCTAGATCCTCTTCTGGAAATTCTTCAGTCTGTTCCGGGATTAGGGAAGACAGCGAAGCAAGAGTATTGCAATATGATGATTAGTCGGTGCTAGGCATATAACATTATGAAACAAATGAAATAGACTTATTTGAATTCTTTCATGATAAAATGTCAATTTCATGAGTTGTTAGTTTAGAGTAAATCACATCTAAAGTAAGAGTAGTCATGACAGTTGATTCACGAATGGATGTTACTTTTATCTCCCATATTGTCATGTCTAATGCACTAAGGAGTTTCCTAGCATTCTCAGCATCAAAACATTTTACGTTGACACTACATAGATTACTGAGAATTTTATTAAATTGGGCAAAAAGTTGATTGATGCACTCACCAGGTTGTATCTCAAAGCGCATGTATTCTTTTTTGAAGATATCTTGTTTTACCTCCTTGATTGTGTTGGAGCCTTCGTAATAATCACAAAGAGCTCTCCAAACATAGTATGCTGATCGAAGGTGCGCGACATGATCAAAGTCACTTTGAGTGAGTCCATGAATGATCAAGTTGCGGGCTTTGTTGTTGTTGTTGTCAACATCCTGTAGATTCGTAGCCGTAACTTGATCGTTTAGTGTCACTTCATAATGTTTGTATACCTTTTCCCATATCGCGAATCCTTGTGCCTGAATGAAAGCCTCCATGTGTGCCTTCCAAACCTAAAAATCAATACCACTAAACACACAAGGTTTGGCGGAGTATTTCTCCATGATAATTAGTCAAAAAACGTGCAAATCAAAGAGATTAGAGCGACCTGGCTCTGATACCAATTGTAGGATCGAAGAGCACGTGAAAAACTACCAGAGGGGGGGGTGAAAGGTAGATTTAAACTTTTTCAGCGGAAGCAACAAAAACCCCTCGGCAGAAAAATGACCTGTTAAAGAAATCGTATGTGTGACTAATCTAAACATGTTCAATCGTGATAAAAGTAGTATATACTGTAGAAAATGAAGTCATGAAGACACGACAACAAGAATCACAAAAATCCGTTGAGAAAAACTCAAGTTACGATCGAAAGATCGAACAAAGGTCAATCTGTTCTACCGAGTAAAAAACAGTTCTGCAATACTGAAAAGAAACTCGTGTAGTTTCAAAACCACAAATCCAATGACCGTGAAATTTTCAAACATGATATATAATCAAGTTTTGAAGACAACCCAAAAAGAATCACGTCAATTGAATCTGTAAACTCGAGTTATAATAAAACTACCGAAGAAAGATAGTGCTACGCAGAAACTCGACAAGAAAAACTTGTAGACAACAAGTCGGATGAACAAGGCACAAAAGTTCCTTTAAACTATGATCTTTATTCAATAGAACACAAGAGGAACAACCCAAAAGTTGTCTACCATGATCTATGGCCTCCCTTGCTTATATAACCAGTCTGAAGGCCAACTCAACTCAAACTAGTACTCTAATCCTACTATGATCACGAATCGCAACTAACCATAACTGCTCAAGATCTTCCTATTCACAGATAGAAATAATCTCAAGACTTCCTAACAAAATCAGGAACGTGTTCCACATTCCTAAAACAACATAACTTTGTGTCCCACACGAAAACTATCATAACCAACTCGATACTTTCCATATCCGATCAATAACCGACTCCACCGCAGCCGAAGTCATCATGCGATACGATCCGATCCTTCCAACCCGTTCTTTCCTTCCATAATCCGTCTTCGGAACCATGTTGACACGTCATGCACCGCATGCATACGTGTGAACACCTTCCTTCGACATCCAGTTTCCTTCACATGCACTGCCCTTGATTCAATCACCCTGCGTGACCTCCTGATCAGCTCAACCATAATTCCTCACAAACTTGGTTGTTGGAACCTTATATCCTCCCTGAGACTAGTCCAATGGATCTCATCACCAGCCATGACTTGAACTCAAGCAACACTTGCACATAAACAAACAACCGATACTTCCAAGCACAAGTCCTCGACTTGACTGTCATAAGTTCTGAAACCACAACACCTTACGTGAGCACCTCACATAAGCATGTTGCAAACCATAGCAAGATGATATCAACCATAACCACCAAAACACACCAAAACTTAGTAAATGAATACTAATCAACATTTCAGAATGTAAAACAAGTTTGGAACAATTCAGAGAAACAATAAAATCAAGTTCCAAAACTTGCAAAAGCTAACAGGAGCTAAAACAAAGTCAGTCGAAATAAAACTAATAGGAGCTTCCCAAAGTTAGCAGAACTAGCAACCACCAGAGCTTACCAAAACTAGCCAGAACTAGTCAATCCAAAAGCCGGAGCTAGAAAAAAACAAGTCAGAGCTTAACAAAGACATGCCAGAGCTATTAAAGACATGCCAGAGCTAAAGACAAAGATCACCGGAGCTACCTAAAACAAGTCGAAGCTTAACAAAGACATGTCAGAGCTATCAAAGACATGCCAGAGCTAAAGACAAAGCTCACTGGAGCTAAACAAAACAAGTCAGACCTATCGTCGGACCTTGCGGGAGCTCAGACCTAGAGTCGTACCTTGTTAAAAAGGTGTTTTGGTAGTATTCAAAATTTTTATTTTTAAAGCCAATATATTCAGCACATATAGGTCTCACAACCTTCCACAGTTTTGCTGACCTCGCCGTTAGCGGGCTTGATTACTCTGGCCGAGGTGATTCCTTCCGAGGAGGCAGGAACTGACGTGCTTCTCCCACTACAGCTGATTCTTGAGGATTATGTTCCGACTTAGTTGGTCTCCTTGTCGTACAAACTTGCTCCGCCGAGTCCATTGGTGGTGCTGGCAAGCGAGGCGGTTGCAGAGTCGCACGGGGTTCTTATATTGGCCCCGAGGTTGACGCCCACGTAGATGGGAATAGAGGAAACATTGACTGAGGTGACCGCCAAAACATCGTCTGTAGTTTCTTCAGCAGGTCTAGTGATGGCATCAGCTGAGACGACAATGGTCGTCCTTCCTGTTGTTCCATCAGAGGCGTTCGGGGAGGCGAGGGTCGTGACGTCGGTCGATTCACCTTCCGTCTCTGATATGGGGGAGGCCTTGATTTCTTCTTATCTTTGCCTAAAGAGGTGGTGATTTTCTCAATGCCTCGGGCGCTGCCGTCGGCAACGCCGGCTCTATCAGTGTCAGTGCAGGGCGGAGAGGTGTCAGCGGACGTGGCGCAACTGACAGGCCTCGAGGCCTCAGATTCGATGGTGCACCAGACGATATTTGAGGTTTGGGCCCAAACCCCACTGGTGAAGCGTCCATCGACTGCGACGGTTGGGAGTCTTGTTGATGGCAGTCTCGCTCCAGTTGTTCTTCCTCCGCCAGAGGTTCGTGCCCCGTTGGGGGCAGCAAAGATGCTTCTAGTATTGCGGCTGCGGGGCATGCCAAGTGCGGGCAACCCCTCGCAAACGCCGTCAACGCGGTCTCCCAGCTCAATGTTGTTCAATCCTGCCTGGAGTTCAGACTCAGCAGACCTTTGATGCATTCAAGTGTATCTGGGGTACGGTCGTCCACAACCAGGTGAGTTGCCCTACCCTTGTCTTGCCATCTCTCGTTTTGCTGACTTGATTCTCTTCATAGAGGCTGGCGCAGTTGGTGGCCGAAAGGTCGCGTTTTCTTGGCAAAGCTTGTGAACACCAGAGATCCCTAGAGGCTAAGTTGTCGGTCATGCGAGAGCGGCTCAAGCGAGCCCAGGCAGATGCCACGACGACGCGGAAGGAAGCAGCTGTCGCCCGAGCCAGGGCAGAGGTGGTGGCCGTGCAGCTTGGTGAGGTGTCACTTGCGCGGGACCGTGCTTTGGATGCCCCAAGAAATCCGCCGATCAGTTGTCTAAGGCGGGTGACGTCCTGGCTCAGCTGTTTCGGGTGGTACAGGAGTCTGCTGCCCCTTTAGCGGAGATCTGCCTCAATGCTGTCGCCACCAGGGAACTATGGAAGGTGGTTTTTTCTCTATTTTTTGGGTGAGTTGTTGTCGTAGGGGGTCCTCGAGCATGTAATGCCTAGGCGCTTGCCGGCTTGGCTCTTGGTCCTGTGGATCCCTAGGATGAATTCGTGGCTCGGAAGGACAATCTTCCCCTGGCTCGAGGGGTCGGGGGAGCTGTTCGTGCACCTACATCTGGCAGATCTGGGGGATGGCAGGAGCTGATTCCCCGAATTCGAGGATTTGTCATGCGAAGACCGAGTCCACACATTCCATAAATCGTAGAGGATGGTGTCGTGCGATGCAGCACCCAATAGCACACACAAAATATGATAAAATACAAAGTTTTCTTAATATAAACAACAGATGTATTTTACAATACATAATATACAGTGGAAGTCATACTCATAGCTAAACTCTCATCCTAGCTATGCAAAAGTGCAGCTGTCCAGCTCGGGCACGCTACACACTAGCAACACACAACAAGGATCACAATGGCATGTAGGGCTCCCACTCGGCGATATACCTTGACGGGGGATTGCCTCATCCTCGGGCCCTTCCTCATACTTCTCACTGGCAATAAATTAATATAGCGACTGTGAGCACGACGGCTTGGCAAGACTGTTGACGGTTGTTATATACCATTTTCACCAATCAATATAACTAAATTATGTGAAAGAATTATCATTTCTTGCATACATCACCTTTCTTTTTAACCTATTTCCACTTGTCCTTGGAGAAAATGGTACATGCAGGAGTGTTATGCAGAAATGAAGTGAAACAAGGGGATGAGTCCTATAAAATATCATTCCAACCAATCAAGCAATGACACGTGGCACCACATGGATCACATGGCCCACAAACAGAAGTATCTGAGGCCATCCAATAGTGTAGTACCCATATAAAGGAATGGGACCCACCTAGCAGAGACCTGGAGGAAGCACAATGACAACAGGGCCAAGACCAGGTCAGCCGATCCCCCTAGTCGGCCGACTTGTTCTTGCCGCAAAACGCGGTCTACCACCATGTGTTGGCTCCTCTCAGCTTGAAGAGGTCAGGGGTGACTAATTCGCGCGCTTTTGGTGGTGGGAACCGACCCTTCTCCAAGCTATAAATTGGACCCCTCACCCCTCACTTCAACATGCACCACTTGAATATTCATCCTTTGTATCCACTACTCTCCATAGGTTTAGAGGAGTATAGGCTGTAGAGAGGAGAGTCTCTAGTCCATAGTCCAAGTAGGAGAGGAGTAGGAGTCTCTTCCCAATTTCCAATTGGGAAAGGTATGTCTCCCATATTCCTATTTGTATTTGTGAATTTATTCAT
Source organism: Tuctoria greenei (assembly GCA_036927565.1). Classification (NCBI taxonomy): domain Eukaryota; kingdom Viridiplantae; phylum Streptophyta; class Magnoliopsida; order Poales; family Poaceae; genus Tuctoria; species Tuctoria greenei. The sequence goes on from JAYESD010000003.1 coordinate 150,946,296, forward strand.
AACAAAGATGATATATATGGTCTTCTATTGTTCATATACTTGGATGAGCGTTTCTTGTTTGATTGTAGATTCAATGTATGTGGCAGGAGTAGTATTTATGATTGTGCTATACCATTCTTATTACATCATCATAAACACTATAAACCTCCACTATAGTCTAATTAGCTATGATATGATTATGTTAACATGAATTACTTATGTTATGAATTAACATTGGTTCAAGATGATTTAGTTCATTGCCTTAGGATGGCTTGTGCCTAGGCTCTTAAGGTAATTACTTAATATGCTAGCATTGTGCTAGGATAGAGAGTAGCGTTGAATATCTCGTATGCCCAAGGATTGAAGAGTTAGGCAGTAGGTGGTGACAACCCTATCTGTCCTTTGTAATCCTCCACGTTCGGCTATGGCACAGGCTCTTGGCGGGAGTCGCCTAGTGTTGCTAGGGTAAAACCGTGCCAGACGTGCTAATCTACTTAGCATGAGAATTCATAATTAATATAATCATTAGTAACTAAGTTAGGCTATGTATATGTACATTAGAAGCATAGTAGGAGTATCTACCTAACTCTTAGCCTAGTTCATCTATTACCTCATTTATCCCTTTAGGATAGGATGCTGTTGTGTGTGTCATGCTACCTCAATTACCCTTTATCCATCCTTGCTAGAACCCTACCTAGGCCAACCTAGCCTTTCCACTTGATGATTGTTTTACTTCCATCTAGCCTTCCTTTGGGAAAATATAAATGACATCCTGTGGGAATACTCTTTAAAAGGGAAATGCTACATCGATAGTTTCCGTGCGCTTGCTGATGTTCATCTGAGAATTAAAACCTACAAACAAGCATTTCTGGCACCCCTGCTAGGGATGAATTGTTAGTAGTGCATAGGAAATATCAACAAGTATCTCTAGCGCCGTTGCCAGTGAAGGCAGCCGAAGTATTACATGATTGAGTGAATAGGATAGGACCCTGTTAGGTTTTAGTAGGATGCCCCTTCTTTGTTTTCGCATTTTATGTGAAAACAGGGTAGTGTATTTCTGGTTTCCGCTTGCCGGAAAAATTTGTTGAAGATCCCGAATCCTCTTGGAGAAATCGACCTCTGTTGTTACTCCTCAGAAGCTGTGAGCGGCAAATCAAGCCACCACAACCGCACCAACAACTGAAACACCAATGGCCCAGAAGACCCTTCGTGATTTTTTGGCTCCCTCTGCTAACAATGTGCTTGTTGGGCCCGCTGTTAACACGGGAGATGTAAACATCGAAATCAAGACTGTCCTTATCACTATGGTGCAAACCAACCCATTTTGTGGGAAGGCTAACGAGGATGCATGTGCTCACCTGCAACAGTTCCTCGAGATCTGCAACACCTTTAAGATAATGGACGTATCCCCTGATGCAGTTCGTCTTAAGCTGTTCCCGCTCTCTCTTCTTGGGAGAGCGAAACAGTGGTTCTATAGAAACCAAAGTGCTTTAGATACTTGGGAGAAATGTTCTACGACATTCGTCTCCAAGTTTTTCCCGTTGAGCAAAACCAATGCCCTACGTGGAAGAATTTCCAGCTTCCAACAAGATGCCAAGGAATCTATTCCTGAGGCGTGGGAAAGGCTTCAGGAGTACATCTTAGCCTGTCCCCACCATGGGATAGATGGCTGGCTAATTATCCAAAACTTCTACAATGGGCTAATCCCTTCCGGCTGTGACCATGTTGATGCTGCTGCTGGAGGTGCCTTCTTCTCATTATTGGTGCCCAAAGCAAAAGATTTGATTGAGAAGATGGTGTCAAACATGGGATGGTGGGACGAGCGTCTCTATACCCGCCAGCGAGGCATGCACACCTTGAAGGAGGTAGACATGATCAATGCCAAATTGGACCTCCTTATGAGGAAAATTGATGTACAAGGCAATAGTGAGGTATGTGGCAATGCCTATGCTTTAGACTCTCACATTACTTGTGAAGTCTGTGGCAACACGAGCCATTTGGGCAATGATTGCCCAAAAACCTGTGAGGATGCCCTATATGTAGCCAACAATGGAAAAAACAATGGCTATTGTCCAGGAGGTCAATGGTGGGGCCAACCACGCCCATTCTTTCAAGGAGGGTACAATAACAATGGCAACAACGAAAATCAACCCAACTTGAGAGAACTTGACAATTGCCAGCTGAAGATCAATGAGGCCATATCCAACAAGTTGTCGGCCAATAACAAGACCCTAAAAAACATTAATGCAAATATTGAAGGACTATCCTCAGCCTTCAAGAATCAATTGAGTTTCAACAAGATGTTGGAGACTCAGTTTGCTCAACTGGCAGCTGCTGTTCCTCCAATGGAGAATGGCAAGACGCCAAGACAACCCGAACCTCCCATGGAAAGTGCCAACATGATCTCTCTCTAAGGAGGAAACTTGCGGAAGGACCCCGAATGTCCTACAATCTCATGCTCAATTGGGGCACACCACATTGACAAGGCCCTTTTGTGAGCTTGGAGCAAGCATGAGTGTGATGCCCAAGGTGATTTTCGACCAGTTGAACTTCACAGAGCTTACTGCAACACCAATGCAGCTCCAACTAGCTGATTCATCAGTCCGTTATCCACAGGTATCGCTGAAGTTGTCTCGGTGAAAATTCGGAACTACTTCATACCTGTGGATTTCGTGGTGCTCGACATGGAGGTCGAGAAGTATACGATGCTCATTCTTGGGCACTCGTTCCTAAGCACCGCAAAGGCTCGCATAGATGTGGGAGATGGAGAAATCCACTTCCATATCAATGGCAAGGAGGAGAAGTTTAACTTTCGCCCAAAATTGGAGCAATGGTCCATGATCCGTATCAAGTATGAGCTGAATGCTAAGCACACTCAAGTGGTAAAAATCACACCTCCAAAGGTGTACCCGCTCATTGCATTCATGAGGAATTTGATCGATGCGGAAAACATGTTTTATCGTCCACGACGACACCCCAAGAAGATGGAGAAGTCCAGACCTCCTCAAAGGCCCAAGTCCACCAAGCCGCCAAAGAATGTATGGCGGAAGAAGCAAGACAAGCCGTCGGAGCCCATCCCTCTGGGACGGGATGTCAAGAAATGAAGAAGGAGGAATGCCTATCTCATTGGAGAGTGGTGAGACCTAGCCAATAGGTTAAATTGGTAGTTATTCTTTTCTTGTTTTTATTTTCTCTTTATTTGGTCTTCCCCATTTAGTTTGATTTTCCCCACTGCATATTTTATTTTCTTAGTAAGTTGAGAATCTTATATTCTCAACTATCATTTTTATTTCTTTTTTTTCACAAAAAGAAAGTTGTTGGGTTTTGAAAAAAGATTTTTTTGGAAAATAATTTTTATAAACTGCAAAAGTGGTATTTCACCAACGTGCTAATTCCATTGCCGTTGGGGAGCCACCTACCAAAAGGGGGAACAGGGGGCCACCTGTCAGGTTGGCCGACCCCCCTGTTCGGCCGACTAGGGGAAAGAGCCATTTTGGCTCTCTCTCCTCCAATGGCTATATTTGGTTCCCTAGTGACCGTTGGGGATTGCACACTATAAATGGTGGCTGTGAGGAGCTCTTCTCCTCGCACTTCACCTCATTTCATACCTCCCCAAAGTCACTCTTGCTCACATTGTTTTCTCGCTCTTCATCGAAGCACTCTTGCTCAAAATCCAACTCAAAAAGATTTGCTTTTGTTTGCATTTGCAATTTGCTCTCAAGTTCTTGAAGGGAAAATTCGTCGGGGTTTTGCTTTTGCTAACATCACCTCTTTCGAGTTTTTGCCTTGTTTTGTTCTTGTTTGTCTTGGCCATGAAAAGAATGAAGAGGTTGTTTATAAAAAAGAAGTAGGATGCAAGCTCAAGCCATGGTGGAGACTCAAGTGCACGCCCCTCTTCCGTTGCTACACCAAGTTCACGGAGGAGGAGTGTAGGAGAGGACACTCCCATGGGTGAGAGAAGCAACCCTCATATACTTTTTCATGATGACGACCTCAACATCCAAAGTGAAGATGAAGATCAAGCATGCAAGCTCCTCCAAGATCGTGAGTTTTCTCATACAAAAGCTTACGATCTAGATTTGATCTCCAAAATAGGTATGGATTCCGAATTCTTTTCCATTTGGCATGCATTAGGATGGGAAAACTTGGCTCACATAGAGGAGAAAGGTTCACGCCTTCTCTCCATACAATTCCTTTGCACACTCAAAATAGGATTTGATGGTATTACTTTTAGATTATTTCAAAAAGAATACAACATCCTATGGAAAGAATTAAGTGAAATCCTGGACTTCCATAGATATTGTTTGCTAGATTTAGGCGCTTTGCCTAAGTTTATCAAACAATGTTTTTGGAAAGATTTAACTGGTGAGGTCAGATGTAGTGCACCTAGGAATAGCCAGTTGTGCAAACCTACTTTATGCTTCATGCATGGATGGCTCTGGGCATCAAGACTTATCAAAATGACTGGTTGAAGGGGTATAAATAGCCAACTTCCACGAAATAGCTTTTGGAAAAGTAGGCTAACATCACTGTTTTGCAACACCGGATGATCCGATGTTCTCCGTTCAGTTGTCATCGATCGAATACAAATTAGCTGATGTCACTGTGTCAGATATGAACGTTGATTGACCAATGTTGTATACACCTATACATCGGATAATCCGGTGACACTTGATCCAGAATGGTCCAGAAATAATGCTTACTGGAGTGATTGACCGATGCGTTGTAATTGTACATCGAATGGTCTGGTGTTACACTTGGTCGAGGGAAATTGCTTACTAGAACGATCGACCGATGTAACACTTGCTTCATCATCGGATGATCCGGTGTATACTCAAGTCTGAGGTCTTTTTTTGCTGTTGAGCCAACTCGACCGATGTATGTTTTCTGGATACATCGGTTGATCCGGTGAGTTGATTTGTGTGCTTCGAGTTGTTCTAAGTGATTCTTTTGGAATTTGTTTGAGTGACCTCTTAGACATTGGTTTGAAATGTTCTTCTGATGACGGTCTCAAGTGCTGTCAATTTTGATGGAATGATTTTGACATTTGTGCTTTTTCTTTTAGTCTTCATGAAAATCGATTGACCTCGTGAAATAGTTTGTTTAGGGGTCTCCAATTGTATCCAATGAGCAGTAGATGATATAAATATAGAGTCCATTAAGTGTGATGAGTTATACGAGAGACCTTGCATCTACAAACTCATTAGTGATATCCAACGGTTGTCATTAATCACCGAAACTATACCTCATGGGGGCCTAGATGCTTTCAATCTCCCCCTTTTTGGTGATTGATGACGACACAACGAGTAAAGCATAACAGTGATGAAATTTAGAATACGATACTCAGAAAGAATATGCAACAAGTACAAGATCCAGCACACGAAACCCGAAGGCTCAAAAGCGATCAATAACACATGAGAGAATTAAGTGGCACACGAATAACTCAAGAATAGCAAAATAGTAGCAAATCTCCCAAATTACAAAAGCTCCCAAAAGAAATACTCCCCCTACAACTAGGACTCCCCCTAGGACTAAGCTATCCCTCCTCTGACTCTTCTCCCCCTTTGGCATCAAGACACCAAAAAGGGAAGCCGAGTGCCTAAGGATCCTGAGCGCTCGGGGCGATGACGAACTAGTCGTCATCGGGGGTGCTGTCGTCAGAGCTGCTGCCTGCTGCTGCTGAGGCTGGAGTGGAGGAGACCGGTGCTGTGGGAGCTGCTGTCGGTGCTGAGGGTGCCAGCTGAGTCTGGACTGCTGGTAGCGGGGCACTGACAACTGAAGCCAGAGTCTGCTGGAAGAGTGTTGAAGCTGGCAGGGGAGAGTGAATCGGTGCGCCTGGAGCAAGCAGTGGTGACATGCTGATCGTCGGTATCAGCGTGGTCGGCACTGGTGCTGAAACTGGTGCCAGGACAGGTGGACCTGGAGCTAGACCCGGAAGCTGTGAGGGCAGGGCAATCCCGGTCTGAGTGTAGAGGTTGGTGATCAACCCCAGGATGCCCATCATGGCCTGTTGCGTCTACTGCTGCTGGTCAAGAGAACGCTGATGCATCTGATCAATCAGTCTAGTGAGCCTGCCAATGTCCTCTTGCCTCTTGTGGGCTATCTGACGCTGCATCTCCTGCTGCTGCTACTGCTGGAGCTCCAAAAGACGCGCATCCTGCTCAGCTCTAGCCTGCTCAGCTGCAAGCCGATCCAGTCGCTGCTGCTCAACCATCTGCTGAAGTAGAGAGGTAAGCTCGGATGGCTGAGAGACCTGTGCCTCGGACACTGGAGGTGGGGTAGGTGGTGGTACAGTCGAGCCTCCAGCCTTCGCGTCGTGCTGCGTCGGTGAGGGAGGAGGTGGGAAATACTCCTCGACACTGTCACTGGTGTCACTCTCTGACCAGATGTTCTGCACATCCCCTCCCTGAGCCTCAGCCTGTGCTAGGATCTCGTCTTCCTTCTCTAGGTCTGACTAGTCTTCCTCTAAAAGTCGAGCTCGGACCTGACGCTCAACTGGGCGGCCAAGGCGGCGGTCTCCAGGAGCTGGAGCACGATAGTGTCCGAACCAAGTGACGCTCTCGTCGGTGAGACTGTCACGCACGACGGACCCCTCTGGAGCCAACAGGTAGAGTAGGTGACTGATCCAGTGGCCAAACACAAGCTGCCTCATCATCCCAACTCCATCAGTAATGACATCCTCCATCTCACAAATAAGGATATCCACGATGTCAAATTGCATCCCGTTCATGACATAGAACAGAAGGGTCTGCTGCAGACTGGTGAAGCCCTCAAGGTATCCGGACCTGGGTAGAAGCGTGCGGTGCAAGGCAAGGTGCACAGTGCGCGCAACTGGAGTGAGTAGAGCTTGTACCCTCAGCTGGTCGGGTGAGAAGGACTGAGCGAACAGTGACCGGATCTCCTCAAAAGGTGGTGCCACACCTCCAGTAAGCGGCCTCCTCAGTGGGTCAGCCTGTCCATATACTATCTCGTGTAGGCAGGTGTCATGGAGATCCACGCCTAGCGACTGTCCCATGGTCTAACGAGTCATATGGTGATGCTGGCCCATGAACATGAAGTCAATGGATCTGCGGCCCTCTGAAACGTAGAGTGTGGCATAGAAAACTCGGACGCAGTCCTCCACGTAGGCACCCCGCTAGAAAGACATTAGCTCCACTAGCCCTCTGTACCTCTCAAAGTAAGTGCGAATCTCAGTGCCGGCTGCAAGTGCAAGCTGATCCCAGTCAAGGAAGTTGTGCTGGAAAAGCTTATGGCCCCAATGTCTGTAAGTCTCATACAGCGACGCCTGTATTAGGGTCCAGAAGCGGCTGTCCACAAGTGGCTCTCTGGGCTGCGGGAACCACTCCTCAAGCAGAATGTTCCGTCTAAGCTTCCTGAGCTGCTTTTCCTTCAACTTCCTATAGTCAGTCAGGCGGACACCCTCACCAACCCGAATATTGGTGTCCATCTCATAGACGGCTCTCTGGGCTGCCCTGTCCTCCCAAAGCTCAGCTGCAGAAGGTCTCTGTCTTGGGGCTGCAGCTGAATGACCTCCACGGGTCCTGACTGAGTGCCGACAAACAAGCGGCACTTCAGGCTCCTCTATCTCCTCTGGCTCCTCAGGCACCTATGACTGCCTCTATCGGGCCTCCCAGATCCTCAGCGATCCTCCTCGGCCACGCTCTCGCTCCTCAGCGGCGCGAGCGGCCATTAGAGCTTTCTTCTTCTCTTTCAACAGCTTCTGTTTCTTAGCTGCCGGCTCCTCAATAGCCTTGCCCTTTCCTTTCTTGTCACGGCCCATCTCGATGAGACGAGTGACGACGGCGAAGATGATGTCGTGGGACAGCGATGCCAGGCGCACGAGACGGCGACGCAAAGTACTATGCGGTCGGGCGAACCCTAGCAGCGAAGAGGAGGCGGCGGTGCGACGGAGAGCACGGCGACCGGAGGGCAGCAGCGCGACGAGGAGCACGGCGGTGCTGCGTGGGGCAGCGGCGGCGGCGTTGAGGGCGGCGGCGCAGGGCAGCGGCAACGCTGCGTGGGGCGGCGGCCGGAGCACGATTGGGGCGGCGACGCCGAGTGGGGCGGCGACGGCGGGTGGCGGCAGGGCGAGGAGTGAGGCATCGGGGAGGGAGAAGAAATGAAGAGGCGCTAAATAGGTGGGGCCCGAACCCTAGCTCAAAATTTAACATCGGACGATCCGACGTCAGATGAGAGGAGCATCAGTCGAAAGGTACTGTAAGGATATTCCAGAGGCACCTTTAGCATTGGATGATCTGACATGGAAACGATTAGCATCGGTTGAATTTGGCACAACTCCAGAAATGTGAACATCAGATGCTCCGATGTTTCTCAGAATGAACTCATCGGTTGACTTCATGTCTGAGCTGACCTTTGCACTAAAGCACAAACTGATCCGATGATGGTCCTGCCCTAAGCATCGGATAATCCGATGACTACAAAAGAACAACAACATCCCATATATGTCCTTTGACTTAAACAAACAAAGAGAAACACAATTCTTAGGACTTTTTGGGTAACCCCTTACCCCACAAAAAGACTTTAACGCTGCCAATAACTTGCCTAAGCCCTAAAGAAAATAGAACACCGGAAAGATCAAGAAAAAAAATCAAAATAAAATGTAAGGCCAATGCTTTGTGAGCTAGAGGATGAAGACTTCTATCTCTTTAAAGCATGTTCCTTTAGGCATTAACGCACCTAACACTTTGTTCTTTCCACATCATATGAGTTGAGATATTGCATTTCAAACAAGTCTCTTTCTGATGAAGTGGGTTCCCTTTTGTGACAATCTACCGTATGCAATGTCAAACAATTTTTAATGCAGGAAATTAAACGTGAGTGCAAGTCTATATGGCAGGTATCATGCAAGACATAAATTAAATCTATCTTGCCAAATTTGAACCTTTCAAAGGCTTCTTCAGGGAGAGCCATTCTCCAAGACTTGGGGATACCCAAAAGAATCGCCATCCCAAGCTAACCCTTGCTCGCCCCTATCCTTTGAAAGTTAGACAAGACCTGTATATGATGCATTCTTACATGACCATGGCAACTTACATGACGTTCAATGCATCTAGCACATTTAATTCACTCCTTAGTCTAGAAAAGGTTTTCTCATCAAGTGGTTTGGTGAAGATGTCTGCCAATTGTTCTTCAGACCTAACACCTTGCAAGGAGATGTCTCCCTTAGCTTCATGGTCCCACAAGAAATGATGGCGAATATCAATGTTCTTAGTGCGGGAGTGTTGAACGGGGTTTTTAGCAATCTTAACCGCACTTTCATTGTCACAAAGGAGAGGCACACAACCAAGTTTAACACCAAAGTCCAAAAGGGTTTGCTTCATATAAAGGATTTGGGCACAACATGCACCAGCCGCTATATATTTCGCTTCTGTAGTGGACAAAGCAACGGAGTTTTGCTTCTTGCTAGACCAAGATACTAGGGAATGCCTAAGCAAGTGGAACCCTCTGGAGGTACTCTTGCGATCCACACGGCATCCGACAAAGTCTGAATCCGAGTAACCCAAGAGATGGAATTTTGCACCTTTGGGGTACCACATGCCTACACTTGGGGTATGCTTGAGATACCGAAGTATCCTAAAGACCGCCTTCCGGTGTGATTCTTTAGGTGCCGCTTGAAAGCGAGCACACAAGCATACACTGAACATGATATCGGTCCTAGATGCGGTAAGATAAAGCAATGAACCAATCATGGAATGGTAATTAGATTGGTCAACAGGTTTACCGTCCTTATCCGCGTCGAGATGACAATTTATTGCCATTGGAGTACTTCTTGAGCTACAATCTCCCATCTCAAATTTCTTCAAGAGGTCCTTGGTATATTTTTCTTAATAGATGAAGGTACCCTCTCGAAGTTGCTTGATTTGAAATCCAAGGAAGAAGTTGAGCTCTCCAATCATCGACATCTCGAATTCCCTAGACATTATTTTGCCAAACTCATGGCTAAGAGCTTCGTTAGTTGAACCAAAAATAATATCATCAACATAAATTTGACAAACAAATAGTTCTCCATTGATGTCTTTGGTGAAGAGTGTAGTGTCCACCCTCCCGATCCTGAATCCTTGCATGATCAAGAAATCCCGTAGTCGTTCATACCACGCTCTAGGTGCTTGCTTGAGCCCGTAGAGCGCCTTGTACAACCCATACACATGATTAGGATTCCTCGGATCTTCAAACCCAGGAGGTTGTTCAACATAAACAAGCTCGTTAATATAACCATTAAGAAAGGCACTTTTCACATCCATTTGATAAAGCTTTATATTATGATGTGATGCAAAAGCAAGAAGTATATGGATGGCTTCTAATCGAGCGACCGAAGCAAATGTTTCTTCAAAGTCTAGTCCTTCAACTTGCGAGAAACCCTTGGCCACAAGTATTGCCTTGTTGCGGATCACAATACCATTCTCGTCTTGTTTGTTGCGGTACACCCACTTTGTCCCGATGACGTTCTTGTCCTTGGGTCGCTCCTCCAACACCCAATCTTCATTGCGGATGAAGTTGTTGAGTTCTTCTTGGATGGCCATTACCCAATTTGGATCTTGGAGTGCTTCCTCAATGTGAGTGGGTTCTACACATGAAACAAATGAGTAGTGCTCACAAAACGTAGCGAAATGGTGAGAACGTGTACTTACTCCCCTTGACGGACTACCGATAATTTGATCAATTGGATGCGCCTTGGAGATGCGTCCATGTCTCATAAGTGGTTGTGAAGCACTTGGTGGTGGTGATGTGTGATGTTCTTCTTATGGTTGGACTTGATCATGGACTTATTTTTCTTCTTGATGTTGTGTGGCTTGTGAATCTTGTGTTGGCAATGGATCATCTTTTTCTTCTTCGTCAACTTGAGGTGCCATAGATGTGTTGATGTTGGAACTTGAAGCTCCCCCTTGATCATGGCTCTCTTCAACTTTAGGCTTGATGTCTCCAATGGTCATGTACTTCATAGCTTCTCGTAGAGGCTCATCATCTACTTCATCATGACCAAAACTCTCCTCTTGGGAGCCATTAGTTTCATCAAACTCAACATCACAACTTTCCTCAACTAAATCGGAGGTTTGGTTGAATACTCGATATGCTTTTGAGTTTGATGCATAATCAAGAAATATACCAACATCACATCTTCTTTCAAACTTACCAAGCCTTTTCTTGCGGTAGATATAGCACTTGCACCCGAAGACTCGGAAATAAGAGATGTTGGGCTTTCTCCCAATGAGGAGTTCGTACGGGGTATAGTCGATGTAGATAGACCCGATTTGCGGCATGGCATGCCGTGTTGATTGCTTTGGCCCAAAACTTCTCGGACGTGCCATAGTCATCAAGCATTGCTCGTGCAAGAGTGATGAGAGTCTTGTTCTTCCTTTCAACGACACCATTTTGTTGAGGAGTGTATGTGGCTGAAAATTCATGCTTCACGCCTTCACGATCACACCACTCCCTAATGTTGTAGTTCTTGAATTTGGTGCCGTTGTCACTCCGGACCTTGATGATGGGAAGTTGAAATTCCCTTTGAGCACGTTTAGTGAATGTCTTGAACACTTCCGGAGTTTCACTCTTGTCACCTAGAAACAAAGTCCAAGCATACCGAGAGTAGTCATCAACTATAACAAGACAATAGAGATTACCACCAAGACTTTGATATGTGGATGGTCCGAAGAGGTCCATGTGGAGCAACTCAAGTGGCTTGGAGGTTGACACCATTGTATTCATAGGGTGATGTGAAGCAACTTGTTTCCCGGCTTGACAAGCGCTGCAGAGCTTGTTCTTCTCAAATGTGACATCCTTCACGCCGGTCACCATCCCGAGCTTGAATGACTTCTTGAGCTTGCTCATTCCAATGTGAGCAATGCATCGATGCCATAGCCAACCCAAACTCGTCTTGGTGAAAAGACAAATGGTCAAGATAGCATCCTTGTCGGAGAAGTCTACTAGGTAGAGGTGTCCATGCCGAAACCCTTTGAAGATTAGTTCTTTGCTTGTTTCTAGTCACAACAACATCATTCTTGCCAAAGGCGCACGTTAGCCCAAGATCACATAATTGTGTAATAGAAAGCAAATTGAAACTAAGTGACTTAACATACAACACATTTGAAATAGATAAATCATGTGAAATAGCAATCTTACCCAACCCAATTACCTTCCCCTTAGAGTTATCACCAAAGGTGACTTGTTCTTGATTGTCGGGGTTCTCTATGGAGGTGAACATACCATCGTTGCCGGTCATGTGTTGAGTGCACCCGCTATCGAGTACCCAATGCTTTCCTCCGGCTTTGTAGTTCACCTACACACATGAATTCAATTTTTGATTTTAGGCACCCAAGCCAACTTAGGTCCTTGTATGTGTGATACAAGTGTTTTTGGGACCCAAAGTTGCTTGGGAAGCTTCCCCTTCATGCCCTTCATGTCCTTGCCAATGAACCTTGCCTTCACCTTGCCATCTACTTTACTCAAAAGATAATAGTGATCATCAATGGTAGACTTGTAGTTAGTAGGCAATTTTGGAGAAGGCCGGTTAGGAAGAGGACACTCCCTTGTATGGTGACCGGTGACCTCGCAATGTTTGCAATAAGAACAAACTTCCTTGATGAAGCTCATTTTAAGCTCTAGTGAGGGCACCTTTCCTTTGTTAGGCATCGGGAAGGATCCAAGTCCTCTCTTGTTGAAGGCCCTTGCTTGTTGGAAGAGGATTTCTTTGTGCTTGACTTCTCCCTCAGATAGTCTTGCAACACTAGTGCCGAGACTTTCAATTTCATCCAACAAATCCTTCTCCCTAGCATTCTCTTTCAAAGGCAAAGACTTATGCAAGACATTAGTGGCATGACAAACAATAGATGCCTTATCATTAAGGGTTTCTTTCTTTATAGTTTTCAATTCTTGATCAAGGACTTCATAAGCAAGGTTAAGTACTTGATGCTCTTGGATTAACTCATTGTGCTTTCCCAAGAGTGCTTGGTGTGCTACGTCAAGCTCATGATGATCTAGCTTGATTTGAGCCTTGTCCTACTCAACTTGCTTGACATGAGATTTGAGCGTGTCATGCTCCTTAAGTATGCTTTCATACTTGTCAAGCAAATCGAGGTTAGCACTCTCAAGCTTAGCATGAGCTTCTTCAAGAGCCTTGACCTTACTCTTTTGCCTTTTAATGATAGTGTGCTATTCATTTATCAATGAAGCTAAGTCATCGGGTCAAAGCTCATCATCGCTAGAGTCATCACATACCTTGGTGTTACCTTTTGCCATGAGGCACACGAGAGGTGGACGAAGAGATGAATCATCATTGTTGACAATGGCAAGGCCGGCCAAGCTCTCTTCTTCAACTTCACTCTCTTCATCACTAGATTCTTCGTCGGTGATCCATTCATTTGCCTCACACATGAACACCTTTTGTGGACCTTTCCTATTCTTTGGAAAGAGTTTTCCCTTTTTGCCTTTGTCATGCTTCTTCTTCCCAAAGAATCTTGGCTTAGGCTTGACCTCTTCTTCATCATCCTCACTATCCTCAAGCTTGCGATGCTTGCCTTTGTGATTCTCTCTTCTTTTGTCTGGTTTTGGACAATCATAGGAGATGTGGCCTTGATCACCACAATTATAACAAGTCTTGTTGTCATCTTTTCTTGGTATAAATGCTTTCTTTTTGTGATCAAAGGTGTATCCCTTCTTGGCAATCTTGGAGTTCAAGCGAGAGAATTTTCTCATCATCAATGCAAGCTCATCATCATCATCTTAACTTGATACTTGCTCTTCTTAACTTGAGCTTGGCTCGACCACTTTATTTTTCTTAAGATTTGTTCTCTTGGTGGATTCCTTTAGAGCAATTGTCTTTGAAGATGATTCCTCCATCATCCCAAGCACACTCATCTCATGAGCATGAATCTCTCCAATAAGTTCTGAAACTTCAATGTGATCAAGAGATTCCTTTTGAAGCATGGAATTGATGATGTTGTACTTTGGCTTAGGAAGAAGTACAAGAATCTTGCGGTTGATGTGTCCCTTGCCAAGAGAAGCAATATCAAGAGCATTAATTTCCTCAATGAGAACATTCAAGCGAGAAAACATTTCATTGACATTTTCATGAGGTAGCATTTTGAACTCATCATATTTAGCCTTAAGCATATGATACTTTAGTTCTTTAACACGAGAGGAACCCTCATGAATTTCAATCAAGCAAGCCCAAATTTCACAAGCCTTTTCTTTGCTAGCAATCCTAGCAAACACATCTTGACTAATGCATACGTAAATAGCATTTCTAGCTTTTGCATCCCACTTGATTTGATCACCAATATAGTTATGCTCACCAAACCCCGCATGGGTCGCTTCCCATACCTCGGGAGCAATAGCCTCTATATAAGCACGCATACGTGCTTTCCAATAGGCAAAGTTCTTGCCCTCGAAGATGGGAACCGAACCCCCAATCTTGGCCATTTTAGCTCTCTAGTGGTGAAACTAGAATGATCCAATGAGAAACCTTGCTCTGATACAAATTGTAAGGATCGAATGCCCAAGAGGGGGAGTGAATTGGGCTTCTTTTCAAAAATTAAAGCAATAAAAACTTAACTATTAAAAGTCCAATCCCCTATGCAAACAACCTATGCATTCAAGTGAATAATAATTTTGTGGTATATGAAATGCATAAGTGTAACGAGAAAGGAAGAGTGTGCAAACTCCCGAGGAGACACGAAGACACGGTGATTTATCTCGTGGTTCGGCATGATCATCAAGACCTTCCTACATCCACATTGTGGCACCCACCAAAGGGTATAGCCACTCCCAAGTCACCGAGACCAGGGATCTTCACTAAAAGTCTCTGTTCGCCATCCTTGGCAAGGTGGAGCTCAAGCCTTGTACAAGTTTGATCCTCCGAGCTTCCACAACCGACTTGGCAAGATCCTGAAGGCTCTCTCTAATCACCGACTATTACACAGTGAATGCAATCACCAAGAGACACTCCCTTACAGCTCTCACTAGACTAGAGACTCCAATCACCAAGAATGGAAGCACACAAGCATCATCTCTAGCAAGTTCTAGCCTATCTCTTGGTGTACAAGTGGTGTAAATGATATGGAGGTGGTTGCTCAATGTATTGAATGCTTGGTAATGTGTACAGTAGCTCTGGGCATCAAGACTTATCAAAATGACTGGTTGAAGGGGAATAAATAGCCAGCTTCCACGAAATAGCCGTTGGAAAAGTAGGCTGACATCACTGTTATGCAAACACCGGATGATCCGATGTTCTCCCTTCAGTTGTCATCGGTCGAATACAAATTAGCTGATGTCACTGTGTCAGATATGACCGTTGATTGACCGATGTTTTATACACCTGTACATCGGATAATCCGGTGACACTTGATCTAGAATGGTCCGGAAATAATGCTTACTGGAGTGATTGACCGATGCATTGTAATTGTACATCGGATGGTCCGGTGTTACACTTGGTCCAGGGAAATTGCTTACTAGAATGATCGACCGATGTAACACTTGCTTCATCATCAGATGATCCGGTGTATACTCAAGTCTGAGGTCTTTTTCTGCTGTTGAGCCAACTCGACCGATGTAGTGTTTTCTGGATACATCGATTGATCCGGTGAGTTGATTTTGTCTGCTTCGAGTTGTTCTAGGTGATTCTTTTGGAATTTGTTCGAGTGACCTCTTATACATTGGTTTGAAATGTTCTTCTGATGACGACCAAGTCTCAAGTGCTGTCAATTTTGATGGAATGATTTTGACATTTGTGCTTTTTATTTTAGTCTTCATGAAAATCGATTGACCTCGTGAAATAGTTTGTTTAGGGGTCTCCAATTGTATCCAATGAGCAGTAGATGATATAAATATAGAGTCCATTAAGTGTTATGAGTTATACGAGAGACCTTGCATCCAAAAACTCATTAGTGATATCCAACGATTGTCATTAATCACCGAAACCATACCTCATGGGAGCCTAGATGCTTTCATATTTTATTATCCCAGCTTTGTCAATGAAATTCGGTTACCTAACCCGAATTACCATTTGTACAAATGTCGGAGGCTAACCATTGACCTTCTTCCCATTGAGGAAGCTAGAAGAAGTAATGTCTCTGGCAGGGTAATTAGAAGCCGTACAAGGAGAACGACCATGCCCACGATAACCTCCACGGTCCATGAGTACGAAGAGGAAGAGAACCCAATGGGTGATGCACCCGGATGTTCTCAACCCCCATCGTATGAGACTGAAGGTCCGTATTGGCATGGATGGCGCCACATGGGAGACACCCCTATCCACTTCAAGCTCTAGCAGCTTGCCTCCAACATCTATGAGAAGATGCCATTTCCACTTCATCTAGAAGTCATCGTGACTATAGCCAAGGAATGACGGACCTCTCTAGACGTATGGAGGAGCTTGAAGTAAGGACGGGTGACATCTACAACACTCTCCAAGGTCATGTCCAAGGTAACCAAGACTGGTAACAACACATCGATACTCAATTCACCAACTTCAACTCCACTCTACAACTACAACAAGCCGATCTCTCAGCATACTTCCGTCATCAAGGGTTCAACCCTCGACACAGAGGTGAGTGAAGAACAAGCTTGGGGGAGGACCCCCCACTTGAGGTA
Source organism: Tuctoria greenei (assembly GCA_036927565.1). Lineage (NCBI taxonomy): Eukaryota > Viridiplantae > Streptophyta > Magnoliopsida > Poales > Poaceae > Tuctoria > Tuctoria greenei. Next base: position 150,962,880 of record JAYESD010000003.1, read on the forward strand.
AAATTGTATCAACCCCTTGCATATTTATTTTCCACTTACCCATCATCCACCCTTGCATTTAAAAAAGGGTAGGATATATTTGCTTTCAATAAATAAATGATGTGCGATAAGAATGGCTTGGAATTCACATAGATGAAATGATGAATAGTTGCTCTGTTTTAATTTTCCTAAGTCCCTAGTTTACAACTTACTACTCTCCAACATATTGCTCTCATTGGCTAAATTGCTTTTGCCTTGATTTGGACATTGTGGGTAGCAAAAGCTTAATCCATTCTAAGTTGTTGTGATATATGATATAGTGATAGGACTGCTATTCCTAGTTTGATAGTAAAACTTAGATTCCCGGTTAAATTCTAAAAAGATTTAAGTTATCCTCATTTGATTGGAAATACCCACCAAAGTCATATGATACATTATATTGATAGACCTTATGCATTAGCTATTTGCCTTCACATTGAGCTTTGTCAAACTAGTATAGACCTATGAGAGATTTCATTCATTACTTTTTGAATTCAAGACTTCACTTGCACATGCTATACCTCTACACTAGAAGTAAGCAAATTCCCACAATACCACCATTCCACAACAAAAAAAAGAGAAACTCCATATCATTCATGCTTAGTACTCTCTCCAAAATCCATTGCATAGAAAGGGAGTAGAAGACATGGCTACAAGAAAAAGAAAAAGAAAAAAGAAAATGCATGCTTACATCATAAGCATGAGAATAAAAAAGAGAGAGAAAAGTAGCCATGTTTTATCCCTACAAAATAAGATAGTCCACTAAAAAAGGAGTCATCTCAAGATCCACACCCACTCCAATCCATCACACATGCATAAGTCTTGAATCAAATTGTTTTGAATTGATTTCTCCTAAAGCTTACTCTTTTGACTTAGCAATATTATGTGTTGCAAATATTCCTACTATATTCCCTACCAAGCTCCACATACAAGCCTTATGTAGAGGTAGGATAAATTTAGGAAAAATTCCTTGGTGAGGATTTATTTCCACTACACAAAAAGGATAGACTTGAGAGAATTAAATTGAGGTACTTAAAATCTAAATTGAAATCTCTTGAATTTGAGTGGAACTTGATTTCTAGGGTATGTGTGCTCCATTTGTTGTTCTATCTTTCAACCACCCATGAATAGGAGATGGCATAAGCCCCATAATGACTTGAGATGGGTGAAGTACCATGCCAATGTTTGCAATACTAGGTAGAGTATTTTGTTGTGCACATGGTACTTTTGAAAAATAGAACATAGTAGAACCTCCTGATCATCAACCTACAATCTTGACTTTGCTCGGGACGAGCAAAGGATAAGCTTGGGGGAGTTTGTTGACGGCTATTATATACCAATTTCACCTGTCAATATAACTCAATTACGTGAAGGGATTGTCATTTATTGCACACATCACCTTTCCATTTAACCTATTTTCACTTGTCCTTGGAGAAAATGGTACATACAAGAGTTTTATGCAGAAATGAAGTGAAACAAGGGGATGGATTATATAAAACATCATTCCAGCCAATCAGGTTGTGACACCCGGTTCCGAATATGAACCAAGCGTAATGCATATGTGTGCCCAGGATGTTCAACACACATACACGAATGATTCACAAATGATAAACAGAATTTAACCACGTCTTAATTAATAAATAAGTACTTTATTACAATAATCCAATAGTTCACGATTAATAAAACTCTAAATAATTGCAGCGGAAAATAAACTAAACAGCACGACTCCAATCCACAGGCAATTGACGGCGGTACGCAACCTAGTACTCCACGTGATCCTCAGGGTACTCCCAATTATCTCCAGTAGCTGTTGGGGGGGGGGGGGGAATTGCAAGGGTGAGTACATGTCGTACTCAGCAAGTGTGGAAAGTATGACATGTGGCTTATTCAAACGACGAATGTAATAATGGCTAAGTGCTGAAAAGTACAGTAAAACATTTGAAAAGCATTATACTATGTCTATGTGAAACAATCCCATCATAACCATCGTATTAACATAATATAAACCATATCCAATTATTGCCAACATTACCATTATCCATGTCCATAATGCATAAACCATAACCATTACAAGACCATAACCATAAACCAACCATAACCATCCCAAATCCCAATTCCAACTCTAATCATGTAGGTCATCCAGACTCTCATAACCGGGAGCACGGCTATCATGATAGTTTTTAAACACTCTGCAGAGGTTGTACCACTTTACCCACATGTTTGTGATTTTATCACCTTTCGATGACTAAGAAACCTCCATTGTGCCATCTCACACTTCCGTAGGTGTGTGGCCAAGAGATCACAAAATAGCCTTTCAAAAGGGACTACTAGTATGTACGGGCCCACTAAGGTTTCACCGGCAGGCTTGAATCTCTATCCTACCACCCACGGGTCCCCTCGTGTGCCATGCGGATCCCAGGGTAGTCCTCCTCGACTCCCATTCCCCGCGCCATCCAATGGTCCATACAATACTAGCAGCACTCCTAATTATTCAGCTACGCCGCACCCATACTTGGCTTTGTGGTGGCACTGTTGACCTGGCATATTCTCGCATGAACCGGTCCTTAGATCTAAGGCAAGCAAACCACCATGACGTCCAACCCATCCACATAACCATGCTTGCTTAGATCACCCATCATATTGACCAGTTCACATTAACCAGAATATCATTGGTGCATAATTAAATGTGTAGTGTTGTTTGCCATCCCAATTAATTAAGCGAAGCAAAAAGGTAAAAACCCTTCCCGACTCTCTACCATAATTCCGGGTGACAAGGGTGGTCAAACAAAACTAGTAAACTTCCTACCATAGGGTTCCCATCAATTTGACACAAGCATGCAAGTTCGCAAACAAAACATTTAATTTAAAATAGGATCAATATGCTTCAAGGACACTTGCCTTGCTCCGGCGGATGGGGTTGCTCAAGCGCTTCGAAGTCTTGGTTTTGGAAATCCTCGTATGCGGCCTCTTGAGCACGTTCCTCTACGCGTGATCATACATACAAGAAAACATATACAATTCAACATAATGCACACAAAATAATCAACATGCCATGACATGCATGCATGCACAATTTAATAATTAATTTACTACGGTCGTTTATTAATTAGATGCGACTAGTTCATACGTGTTCATATGAGTTTACGGGGGTTTTAGGGTGGATTAATGCTGCTGAAAATAAAATCATGGTGCAACTAAATTTAATTTACGCCTATTAGATTCAATACGGTCGCTAAAATTCGCATCGGGAACGAATCCTACCGTAGATCTGACGGCTTGACGGTCGCGGAACAAATGCGACGCGTAGACGAAATAGATGGTGCAGCAGTCCTTCGGCGGCACGACGACGGCGGCGCGATGTCGGCGACGATCTCCGGCGAACGGTGGTGCCCTCCTCTTTTTCTCCCTCTTCTTCCCCTTCTTTTTCTCTTTTTTTCTTCCCTGGGCGCAGCCTTCTGGACCTTGGTTCCGGCGGCTTTTTCTTCTCTGCTGGCGGCTGCTGGTTCGTGGGGAAAAAGCCTAGGGCCTCGGTCCTATTTATAAGGGCGGCGGGAGCAAAAAGATCGGAACGAGTCGGTTGGGAGGCGGGGCGGGATGGGACTCGTATCCGGGAAAATCGGGGTGGCTCGGTCGTTACGGCGCGGGAGTGCGGGGTGGGAGACCGCGGAGGCGGGCCCCAGGCGCAGGCGCGGTCGGCGCCCGGGCGGCCGAGCCGAGGCGCGGGCGACGCGTCGCGTCAGGGGGGGGGGGGGGGGGCGGACCGGGGCCCGGGCGCGCTGCGCGCTGCGCGCTGCAGCGGCAGGCAGCGGGTGGGGGCGCCTCGAGGCTGGCGCGCGCGGCCGGCTCGGGGCGCGGGGTGGCTCGCCTGGCTGGGCCGCTGGCCTGGCCGCCGGGTTGCCCTTTTTTTTTCTTTTTTTTCCTTTATAATTTATTATATATATATATTTTTTATATATATATTATTAATACTATATATTTATTATTTATTATTTATTATTTTTATAACATATATTATTAATATTTTTTTCTACTTTTATATATTGTTATATATATTATTTATATATATTTATATATATATTTATTATTATTTTTATTCTTATTCCCTATTACAAGTTTTAGGCTATTATTATTTTCTATCTCTTCTTTTGCTACATACATTTGTATATATATGTTTTATTATTTTCCTTTTATTCTACTAGTGTTTAATGCATGACCATGTATGCAATGCATGATGCGAAAATTTAGGGTGTTACAAACCTACCCCCCTTAAAGTGAATCTCGCCCTCGAGATTCGATAGCGTGGAGAAAAGATGAGGGAATTCTGTCTTCAAGTCTTCTTCACGTTCCCAAGTAGCTTCGGCTTCCGTATGGTGTTTCCATTGCACTTTGCACCAACGGATCCTCTTATTTCTCGTGACTCTTTCCTTTATGTCCAAAATTTTGATAGGTTGCTCGACATAGGACAAATCCTCCTGAAGTTCTAATTCATCCATCGGCACTTGTTCTTCCGGTACCCTGAGACACTTCTTGAGTTGAGAGACGTGGAACACGTCGTGTACATCGGAGAGATATGTCGGCATCTCAAGTCGATAAGCTACCTCTCCTCGCTTGTCCAGAATCTTGAATGGTCCGATGTAACGTGGTGCGAGTTTTCCCTTGACGTTAAACCGTTGCTGACCTCTGATAGGTGACACTTTGAGGTATACAAAATTTCCAACTTCAAAAGTCAAACTCCTTCGCCTATTATCAGCATAACCTTTCTGTCGAGACTGGGCAGCCTTTAAGTTTTCCCGTATTATTTGGACTTGCCTTTCAGCTTCTTGTAACACGTCGAGACCAAACACTTGATTCTCTCCGGTTTCATTCCAAAACAAGGGAGTCCTACATTTCCTTCCGTATAATGCTTCATAGGGTGACATTTTCAAACTTGCTTGGTAACTATTGTTGTACGAGAATTCAGCATACGACAAACTTTTATCCCAACTTTTCCCATGCTTTAAAGCACATGCTCTCAACATGTCTTCCAAAATTTGGTTGGTCCTCTCGGTTTGTCCATTTGTTTGAGGGTGATACGCCGAACTAAAGTTCAGCCTTGTTCCCATTGCTTCATGCAATTTCTGCCAAAATCTGGAGGTAAATTGAGAACCTCTATCCGAGACTATCTTCTTCGGTACTCCGTGTCGACACACAATGTGCTCCATATACAATTCTGCTAGCTTCGTGGTGGTATATGTGGTCTTGACGGGGATGAAATGAGCTGATTTTGTCAATCGATCCACAATAACCCATATTGAATCATAGCCAGACTGAGTTCGCGGTAATCCAACTATAAAGTCCATACCAATCTCTTCCCACTTCCACTCCGGGATCTTCAATGGTTGTAGCAATCCAGCTGGCCTTTGATGTTCAGCTTTAACTCGTTGGCACACATCACACAATGCAACGTATTCAGCTATGTCCTTCTTCATGCTGGCCCACCAATAGCATGTCTTTAAGTCCTTGTACATCTTTGTACAGCCGGGATGAATTGAGTAAGGCGAGTCATGTGCCTCCTTCAATATTGTTTCACGAATATGCCTGACATTAGGTACCACAATCCTCTTTCCAAGCCATAAGGTACCCTGTTCGTCCTCATCAAATCTGAATTCCTTTCCTTCTTGGGTCCTTTCCTTGATTTCTTGTATTTCCTTGTCCTTTGTCTGTCCTTCCCGTATTTCCTGCTCTAATGTTGGGTTGACTTCCATCGTTCCCATCTCATTTATGAATCCAAGGTTCAATCGTTCAAACTCCTTGCATAACTCGGATGGCAGCTCTCGAACTGTGAGTTGATGACTTACTCCTTTTCGGCTCAAGGCATCGGCCACTACGTTGGCCTTCCCTGGGTGATAGTTGATTCCTACGTCATAATCCTTGATGAGCTCCAACCATCGGCGTTTCCTCAGATTCAGATCCGTTTGCGTAAATATGTACTTGAGACTCTTATGATCCGTATAAATCTCACATCGGTGACCAAAAACATAGTGTCTCCATATCTTCAAGGCGTGTACCACGGCTGCGAGTTCAAGGTCGTGTGTAGGATAATTCAACTCATGTTTCTTTAGTTGCCTCGATGCATAAGCTACCACTTGGCCTTCTTGCATGAGCACACATCCTAATCCTTGTCTTGATGCATCACAGTATATATCAAAACTCTTGCTCACGTCCGGTAATACTAACACTGGGGCAGTTGTCAACCTTTTCTTTAACTCTTCAAAGCTATCCTGACAAGCTTGAGTCCATCGGAATGCCTTTCCCTTCATGAGTAATTCGGTCATAGGCTTGGCTATTTTGGAGAAATCTTTAATGAATCGGCGGTAGTATCCAGCCATTCCAAGGAAACTCCGAATTTCCTTGACATTCTGTGGCGGTTCCCATTTAAGCACATCTCTCACCTTCCCTGGGTCAACTAATACTCCTCCTCCAGATATAATATGTCCTAAGAAAGAAACTTCTCGTAACCAAAATTGACATTTACTGAACTTGGCATACAATTGATGCTCCCTCAATTTCTGCAGCGTAAGCCTCAAGTGTTCCTCGTGTTCCTTCTCATCCTTCAAGTAGATCATAATATCATCGATGAACACTACAACGAACTTATCCAGATATTCCATGAAGACCTTATTCATGAGATACATAAAGTACGCAGGCGCGTTCGTTAATCCAAATGACATGACGGTGTACTCATAAGATCCATATCGTGTCCGAAATGCTGTCTTGGGTATATCTGATGGTCTAATCTTCATTTGGAAGTATCCTGACCGCAAGTCGATCTTGGAGAAGATACAGGCACACTTCATTTGGTCGAACAAATCCTCAATACGGGGCAGTGAGTACTTGTTCTTAATTGTCACTTCATTGAGAGACCTATAGTCCACACACATCCTCTGAGTTCCATCCTTCTTATCTACGAAGAGCACTGGGGCTCCCCACGGGGATGAGCTGGGGCGTATAAAACCCTTCTCTAGCTGCTCTTGAATATGCTTCTTGAGCTCTGCTAATTCCTTAGGAGGCATCCTATACGGCCTCTTAGCTATAGGTGCAGTTCCGGGTATCAACTCAATGGCGAATTCTATGTCACGATCAGGTGGCATACCTGGCAACTCATCTGGGAACACGTCCAGGTACTCGCGAACGATCAAAATGCTTTCCAATGTCACTTCTTCCACGTGATTCAGCGTCGCTTTCCCTCTTGCAGGTTGGGCTGCTTCAACTTCAATGCGTGTACCATGTTCACTTGTCAACTGCACAATCCTCTCGGCGCATTGAATGACTCCATTATACTTGCTCAACCAGTCCATTCCAAGTATTATGTCTATTCCTTGGGAGTCCAAGACTATGAGGTTTGCGAGAAAGTCTACCCCCCTTATTTTAATGCTTACTTTCGGACATACTATATTTGTCCTCATCTCTCCGCCAGGAGAACTTACTAGCATAGTTTGCTTCATATGAGATATAGGCAAATTGTACTTGGCAACATACTTTGACGAGATGAATGAATGAGATGCTCCTGAATCAAATAAAACAGTCGCGGGGTTGGAGTTGGCGAGAAACATACCAATCACGACGTCATCAGCTTGCTGGGCTTCCTCAGTAGAGATATGATTGACATTGCCACGAGCAAAATTCTGCTGTCCACGGTTGCCTTGTGGTGCTCCTCCATTTGGTCGCGGGTGATTTGGCCTTGGTGCATTGTTCATAGGACCATTGTTTCTCCTGGGGCATTGACTTGCAAAGTGTCCGGGTTCTCCACACGCATAGCATGTCTTACCACCCGTAGCATTAGGGAAGTTTGGGCGCAACTTGTTTTGAGCATTTGCCGCCATGTAAGGACGCGGCGCAGGTGGAACAGGATTGCGAGGCGCTTGCATGGCGGGGCGTTGCTGCGGTGGCTGATTTGGGCGGGGCGGATAAGCAGTGCGGTATGCAGGAGCAGAGGGGTTGTATTGTGGTGCAGTTGGTGGTGCATAGCAGGGGCGAACATTGCTTCCTTGTTGCGGTCCATGATGTGACATCTTCCTCTTGTTGTCCTGCTCCATCTCACGAATCTTGTTCTCAACCACAATAGCCTTGTCAACCAGCTTTTGGAAGTTTGGATAATCAGTATTGAGTAACTGGACTTGAATTTCATTGTTGAGACCCCTCATAAACAGATACTGCTTCCTACTATCAGTTTTGATGTCTTCTGGAGCATATCTTGATAATTGAGTGAATTTGTTGAGATACTCACTCACACTCATCCTTCCTTGCCTGAGGTTTTCAAAATCTTGTCTTCTCAGTATCATAACTCCTTCAGGTACATAGTGGGAACGGAAACTCTGTTTAAACTCAGCCCAAGTGATTGTCTCCTGATTATCATGAGCGTTGCAAAGAGCTTCCCACCAGTCAGCGGCTGCTCCAACTAGTTGATGTGATGCAAAGAGAACCTTCTCCCTGTCAGTGCACTGGACAATAGCAAGTTTCTTCTCAACAGACTTCAGCCAATCATCAGCTTCCATTGCGTCTGTGGCTTGTGCAAAGGTAGGCGGTCTGGTCCTCATGAACTCTCCCAAACGGTTGTGATGTGGCGGGGGTGGTGGTGGAGGTAGGTGGGGCTGATTGTTGTTGCCAGCTTGCAGCTGTCCCATGGTCTGTATCATGGTCTGCATGAGCTGGTTCTGCATAGCTAACAGTTGTTCAATATTGATGGCTCCATGAGCATGTCCCTGGTTGTTCTGAGGTACTTCATTGCGCTCCTCCTCATCGTTGGCATCCCTCTGGTTACGAGTTCTCACCATCTATTGGCGAAAGAGAGGTGGGGACAGAAGGATTTAGAATTTGGAAAGAAACGTTCCAACTATATGCATCAAGGTATGTGACACTAAATAATCCTTTATTAATATAGACCTATATTATGAGGATGTGGACAATTGCCGAAGCATCCCACAACTCTCTACTAAGCACACAGCACTCAAACAAGCACCAAATAGAATTTACAAGGATCCTAAAAGAAGTAACACAACTCAAGGTCACACAAGTATATCTACATCGCTCTTATTTACTAATGGGGGTGTGCCTATCCTTGAGTCGTGGCATAGGTCGAGGACTACTCATCGTCGAGCGGGAACTCATCCGGGTCCTCGTCGTCGTCGTCGTCGGGGTCCTCGGGGTCCTGTGGGTCCTGGGGTGGTGAGGCAGCAGGCAGCAGTGGTGCGGTAGACGCCACACTGGAAGGCTCCTCGTCAGAGGACTCCTCAGAGGATGACTCACGCTGACCGTTGCGACGGTCTGGAGAGTCTGGGGTCCACATCGGGGTGTCGGACGCGTAGTCGTCCGGGTCCTCGTCGGTGATCCGATGATACCTCCTGATTATCGCCTCGTGGCGCTGGGCGAGGTCACGTCCATCCTGAATCTCCTACTACGCCCTCTGAAGTCGGGCACTGAGCTGGGCCACGTCGTCAACAGTCTGACGAGACTGCGGGAGGTCCAGGGGTCCCTCCACGTGCCTGGAGACGAAGCGCGCAATGCCACTGGGACGCTGCGGGACGAAGGCGTGAACCGTGTCCTCCAGACGGAAACGGCGGGCGTGGCTCCAAAAAGTGGCTGCTTCCCAGCTAGCATCCTGCTCTGCAGATCGGCGGGAGCTCCTCCAAGCAGGGCTGCTGTGGGTCTTCACCAACTCGTCACCGTAGTAGATATAGATTTTGCAGCTCCACTCCTTCCTGCCGGGGCGCTGCACTCCAGTGGTGTGGTAGGAGAGCGAGAGACTGTGGTGGCGGTAGCCAGCCTCACGGAGTAGGGCACGGAGACGGTGACGCAGTTGTCCCGCGGCTCTGCCGTCAGAACGGATCACCACGGGGTGACGGGGGTTGACGGCCGGAGAGCGACTGGCCAACCTACGCGGGGGCACAAGTCCACCGGTCGACTTACAGGGGGTTGTCTTGGTGCGGGCCATCTACAGGAAACAAGAATACATTAGAAAAATAATGAAAAACAAATCTGAAAATTTCAGCAGCTAAAACGGCGGACACAGAGCGGTGCAGCGGTTCCAAAAGAACGAAAAATAAAGAGAAAAATTACAGCAACCAACACAATAATTTTACCCACACATAATAGCAGCAAAACACACCGTTTTTGCGAAAATTTATACAGCAAAACAGCAGCACTTAATATTGCTCACTTCTGAAAATTTTTATCAAAACGCAGCAGCGATCAGTACCTTTTTGCGGCTGAAAATAAGGGAAACAAAACAGCAGCAAAAAAATTTCGAAAATAGCATATTAGAAGAGTGTTCCTAAGTGCTCTAAAGTGTCCATTCTACCTAGGCTTGCGTCCTACGGTCAACGCGGCTCTGATACCAATTTGTGACACCCGGTTCCGAATATGAACCAAGCGTAACGCATATGTGTGCCCAGGATGTTCAACACACATACACGAATGATTCACAAATGATAAACAGAATTTAACCACGTCTTAATTAATAAATAAGTACTTTATTACAATAATCCAATAGTTCACGAATAATAAAACTCTAAATAATTGCAGCGGAAAATAAACTAAACAGCACGACTCCAATCCACAGGCAATTGACGGCGGTACGCAACCTAGTACTCCACGTGATCCTCAGGGTACTCCCAATTGTCTCCAGTAGCTGTTGGGGGGGGGGGGAATTGCAAGGGTGAGTACATGTCGTACTCAGCAAGTGTGGAAAGTATGACATGTGGCTTATTCAAACGACGAATGTAATAATGGCTAAGTGCTGAAAAGTACAGTAAAACATTTGAAAAGCATTATACTATGTCTATGTGAAACAATCCCATCATAACCATCATATTAACATAATATAAACCATATCCAATTATTGCCAACATTACCATTATCCATGTCCATAATGCATAAACCATAACCATTACCAGACCATAACCATAAACCAACCATAACCATCCCAAATCCCAATTCCAACTCTAATCATGTAGGTCATCCAGACTCTCATAACCGGGAGCACGGCTATCATGATAGTTTTTAAACACTCTGCAGAGGTTGTACCACTTTACCCACATGTTTGTGATTTTATCACCTTTCGATGACTAAGAAACCTCCATTGTGCCATCTCACACTTCCGTAGGTGTGTGGCCAAGAGATCACAAAATAGCCTTTCAAAAGGGACTACTAGTATGTACGGGCCCACTAAGGTTTCACCGGCAGGCTTGAATCTCTATCCTCCCACCCACGGGTCCCCTCGTGTGCCATGCGGATCCCAGGGCTGTCCTCCTCGACTCCCATTCCCCGCGCCATCCAATGGTCCATACAATACTAGCGGCACTCCTAATTATTCAGCTACGCCGCACCCATACTTGGCCTTGTGGTGGCACTGTTGACCTGGCATATTCTCGCATGAACCGGTCCTTAGATCTAAGGCAAGCAAACCAATATGACGTCCAACCCATCCACATAACCATGCTTGCTTAGATCACCCATCATATTGACCAGTTCACATTAACCAGAATATCATTGGTGCATAATTAAATGTGTAGTGTTGTTTGCCATCCCAATTAATTAAGTGAAGCAAAAAGGTAAAAACCCTTCCCGACTCTCTACCATAATTCCGGGTGACAAGGGTGGTCAAACAAAACTAGTAAACTTCCTACCATAGGGTTCCCATCAATTTGACACAAGCATGCAAGTTCGCAAACAAAACATTTAATTTAAAATAGGATCAATATGCTTCAAGGACACTTGCCTTGCTCCGGCGGATGGGGTTGCTCAAGCGCTTCGAAGTCTTGGTTTTGGAAATCCTCGTATGCGGCCTCTTGAGCACGTTCCTCTACGCGTGATCATACATACAAGAAAACATATACAATTCAACATAATGCACACAAAATAATCAACATGCCATGACATGCATGCATGCACAATTTAATAATTAATTTACTACAGTCGTTTATTAATTAGATGCGACTAGTTCATACGTGTTCATACGAGTTTACAGGGGTTTTTGGGTGGATTAATGCTGCTGAAAATAAAATCATGATGCAACTAAATTTAATTTACGCCTATTAGATTCAATACGGTCGCTAAAATTCGCATCGGGAACGAATCCAACCGTAGATCTGACGGCTTGACGGTCGCGGAACAAATGCGACGCGTAGACGAAATAGATGGTGCAGCAGTCCTTCGGCGGCACGACGACGGCGGCGCGATGTCGGCGACGATCTCCGGCGAACGGTGGTGCCCTCCTCTTTTTCTCCCTCTTCTTCCCCTTCTTTTTCTCTTTTTTTCTTCCCTGGGCGCAGCCTTCTGGACCTTGGTTCCGGCGGCTTTTTCTTCTCTGCTGGCGGCTGCTGGTTCGTGGGGAGAAAGCCTAGGGCCTCGGTCCTATTTATAGGGGCGGCGGGAGCAAAAAGATCGGAATGAGTCGGTTGGGAGGCGGGGCGGGATGGGACTCGTATCCGGGAAAATCGGGGCGGCTCGGTCGTTACGGCGCGGGAGTGCGGGGTGGGAGACCGCGGAGGCGGGCCCCAAGCGCAGGCGCGGTAGGCGCCCAGGCGGCCGAGCCGAGGCGCGGGCGACGCATCGCATCAGGGGGGGCGGACCGGGGCCCGGGCGCGCTGCGCGCTGCGCGCTGCAGCGGCAGGCGGCGGGTGGGGGCGCCTCGGGGCTGGCGCGCGCGACCGGCTCGAGGCGCGGGGTGGCTCGGCTGGCTGGGCCGCTGGCCTCGCCGCCGGGTTGCCCATTTTTTTTCTTTTTTTTTCCTTTATAATTTATTATATATATATTTTTTATATATATATTATTAATACTATATATTTATTATTTATTATATATTATTTTTATAACATATATTATTAATATTTTTTTCTACTTTTATATATTGTTATATATATTATTTATATATATTTATTATTATTTTTATTCTTATTCCCTATTACAAGTTTTAGGCTATTATTATTTTCTATCTCTTCTTTTGCTACATACATTTGTATATATATGTTTTATTATTTTCCTTTTATTCTACTAGTGTTTAATGCATGTCCATGTATGCAATGCATGATGCGAAAATTTAGGGTGTTACACAGGTGACGACATGTGGCACCACATAGATCAAATGACCCACAAAATGAAGTATCCGAGGCCATCCAACGGTGTAGCATCCATATAAAGGACTGGGACCCACGTGGCAGAGACCTGGAGGAAGCACAACCCCAACGAGGCCAAGACCAGGTCGGCCGACCCCCCTAGTCAGCTGACTTGTTCTTGCTGCCAAACACGGTCAAACGCCACGTGTTGGCTCCTCCCGGCTTGAAAAGGTCAGGGGTGACTGATTCGCGCGCTTTTGGTGGCAGGAACTGACCCTTCTCCAAGCTATAAATATGACCCCTCATGCCTCACTTCAACACACACCACTTGAGTATCATCCATTGTATCCACCACTCTCCATAGGTTTAGAGGAGTATAGGTTGTAGAGAGGAGAGTCCCTAGTCCATAGTCCAAGTAGGAGAGGAGTAGAAGGAGTCTCTTCCCAATTTCCAATTGGAAAAGGTATGTCTCCCATATTCCTAATTGTATTTGTTACTTTATTCATAATAAAAATGATATCTTTAGTCTTCTATTGTTCATATACTTGGATGAACAGTTTGTTGTTTGATTGTGGATTCCATGTATGTGGTAGGAGTAGAATTTATGATTGTGCTATACCATTCTTATTAAATCATCATAAACAATATAAACCTCCACTATAGTCTAATTAGCTATGATATGATTATGTTAACATGAATCACTTATGCTATGAATTAGCATTGGTTCAACATGATTTAGTTCATTGCCTTAGGATGGCTTGTGCCTAGGCTCTTAAGGTAATTACTTAATATGCTAGCATGGTGCTAGGATAGAGAGTAGCATTGAATGTATCATATGCCCAAGGATTGAAGAGGTAGGCAGTAGGTGGTGACAACCCTATCTGTCTTTTGTAATCCTCCACGTTCGGCTATGCCACAGGCTCTTGGCGGGAGTTGCCTAGTGTTGCTAGGGGTAAACTTGTGACCGATGTGCTAATCCACTTAGCATGAGAATTCATAATTAATATAATCATTAGTAACTAACTTAGGCTATTTAGATGTACATTAGAAGCATAGTAGGAGTATCTACCTAACTCTAAGCCTAGTTCCTCTATTACCTCATTTATCCCCTTAGGATAGGATGCTCTTGTGTGTGTCACACTACCTCAATTACCCTTTATCCATCCTTGCTAGAACCCTACCTAGGCAAACCTAGCCTTTCCACTTGATGATTATTTTACTTCCATCTAGCCTTCTGTTGGGAAAATATAAATGACACCCTTTGGGAATACTCTTTAAAGGGAAAATGCTACATCGATAGTTTCCGTGTGCTTGCGAACGTTCATCTGATAATTAAAACCTACCAACAAGCATTTCTGGCACCCCTGCTAGGGATGAATTGTTAGTAGTGCATAGGAAATATCAACAAACATATCTGGCGCTATTGTCGGGGAAGGCAGCTAAAGTATTACATGATTGAGTGAATAGGATAGGACCCTAGTAGGTTTTAGTAGGATGACCCTTCTTTGTTTTCACATTTTATGTGAAAAAAGGGTAGTGTATCTCTGGTTTCTTCTTGCCAGATAATTTTGTTGAAGATCCCGAATCCCTTCTAAGGAGATCGACCTTGTGTCGTTACTCCTCAGAAGCTTCGAGCAGCAATGCAAGCCAGCGCAACCACACTAACAACCGAAACACCAATGGCCCAGAAGACCCTTTGTGAGTTTTTGGCCCCCTCTGCTAACAATGTGCCTGTTGGGCCCACTGTTAACATGGCTAGTAATCAAGAACAAACAAAACAACTCAAAAACGGATCACGTTAGCTAAAAAGCATGTTGTACCCTTTGTCAAACTATTTTTCCCAACTTTAAACAACATGCAAATGCAATGAATATTTAAGGAAAATATTTTTGGTTTCAATTAGGAAGATGAATTCAAGTGATTAGCCCAAGGTTCATATCCAAATAAATTTATTTCCTAATTCAAAATTTTAGTTTTATGTTGGTTGGAAATTTTACTTTCCAACATGCAAGTGTGGAAATTCAAATATGCTAAATGCCAATGCAATATTTTATGAGAAATTCAAATATGCAATTGGGAAATCAAATATGAGATAACTACCAAATAACCTATTGACAAGGACTCACCGAATTTATGAAGTCCGATGAGTGGAACTTACCTCCGTCCTGTTTGGTTTGATGGTTTGTTGTCCAATCCTAGAGTTGAAGATGTGGACAACTTCTCTTGATTGACATGCCAAATCTCCTTTGACATGTCAGTTGGACATGTGGACCATATGGTGACCCTAGCCTCTCCGTCGTCTTGATCAAGTGTAGCGACAACTTTGTAACACCCTCATTTTCATGCATGATGCATTGCATACATCCTCATACATGTATAACATTAAGCAACATAAAGTGGAAGAAGATTAAAATGTATTTAAGCCGAATCACCAAAATATTTCTGTCAGGGTGCGGACTTGTCGGGCCATAACCCCGAACTAGTCTGGTGACCCTATTTTCATTCAGAAAATTTAGTTTCCTTCAGAGCTCGGACTTGTTTGGCACAATGCACGGACTAGTCCGGTCTGATCTCTAATGTTGTCCGGACTTGTCCGTGGTCCAAGTGGACTAGCTCGTTACTTGTTGAATTTTAGCCTGGAAGAGTTTTTATTCTGCAACCCTAGACTTGTCCGGCCTTATACACCGGACTAGTCTGATGTAGTCTCTGTTCCAAAACGGACTTGCCCGGTCCGTTATGCGGACTAGTCCGACCTACTGAAATCAACTCGGATTTCGTTATTTCTCCACGATTGGTTTTTGGGTAATTGCCTAATTTGGGCCCAAGAACTTCGTGCCCAACCTCAGAGGAGCCCAAGGGGACCCCAACTCGGGCCCTATGCGTCCCCCACCGAATACTACTTGGAATTCACTCTAAAAACCTAATTCCCGACTCCTATATAAACAACCCAATACCCCACACCTCTCCACCCCAATTGAAAACCCTTGCTGCCACTTTTGCATTGTGCCATCATCAAGATCAAGTCCAGAGGAAAGGAGGAGGGGAGAAACACGAAGCAGGGCCCATCAAGATCAATCTTCATTGATTCTTCGATAATTGACGTTCTTCATCCGAGTTCTTCATCAACTCATCTCTATCAATCCCTAACCGCCAAGACTCAAAGTCTCACGTCCAAACCTCGATCTTTGGATCTCTAAACACATGGCTCTACATTCAAGTTTTCATGCAAATTCAACCCCAATTCTCGCAAATCAAGAAAACCCTAAAATCCAATTCTGTCCAGGGTGGACTAGTCCAGCCCCGGAAGACAGACTAGTCTGGTATCTTAATTTGGAATGCACTAAATTAATTCCAAATCAACTCGAATCAATTCCAAACTTGTTGGAAACAATTGTATCTAGTTAGTAAACATTAATAGCAACTCATTAACAAGTTTTACCGCACAATTGCATTAATCATGCATATAAAGGCATATTGAGTACTATATGAGCATTATTTGATTGAATTGCGTGTTTTGCATGTTTGTCGCTCAGAATAGAAGGAATTGCCGTAGAGAGTGCTTTCGAGGACCTGCAGAACCAGAGTTTTGTAGCCTTTGATCCAAATCAAGCTCAGAAGCAAGACAAGTGCCCTTGAGCATATTGATTATCTTTTAAAGGTTTTGTTTGCAAAATTGCATGCTTGTGTTGAAATTGATGGAGAAACCAATTGTAGGAGTTTACTAGTTTTGTATGACCACCCTTGTCGCTTGAACACTATGTAGAGAGTCGGGAAGGGTATTTTACACTTTTTGCTTCACAATGCTCAATTGGGTTTGGGGATCAACTATAATGCCTACTTATGAACTATTGAACATATGAATGATGAGATTTGATAATAATGACCCTTTAGCAACATGGTGCCTAGGGATCTAAGCAAGTTGGTAATG
The DNA here is from genome assembly GCA_036927565.1 of Tuctoria greenei. Taxonomy (NCBI): domain Eukaryota; kingdom Viridiplantae; phylum Streptophyta; class Magnoliopsida; order Poales; family Poaceae; genus Tuctoria; species Tuctoria greenei. The sequence goes on from JAYESD010000003.1 coordinate 150,979,917, forward strand.
TGGAATGGGTTGGACTGTTTTGGTGGTTTTGCTTGCTTTAGATCTAAGGACCGATTCGTGAAGCGACCATCCAGGATTTACTGTGCCGCCACAATGCCAAGTATGCGTGCAGCTTAGCTGACTAATTAGTGAATTGCCAGTGCTGTTTGGACCATTAAGAATGCTCGGGGAAGGGGTAGTCGGATTGGGTTTGTAGAGATTTGTGGGACTACCCTGGGATCCGAATGGTTCAAGAGGGGGCCATTGGTTGGATGTGCTCAGTTTGAGACATCACCGCTAGTGAAACCTCAGTGGGGTCTAAATAGGCTAGTAATCATTTTGTAAAGGCTATTTTCTGATCTCTTGGCCACACACCTAAGGAAGTGTGAGACCGTATAATTGAGATTCCCTAGTCGTCGAAAGGTGATGAAATCACGAACTTATGGGTAAAGTGGTACAACCTCTGCAGAGTGTGTCTAAAACTATCATGATAGCCGTGCTCCCGGTTATGAGCAACCTGTACCCTGACATGATTAAACTTTGTTTAATGGTTGGAATTGAATTGGGAATCTGTATCGATAATTTAAATGGCATTGGTATATGGAATTGATGAAATTGAGACTAATGAGCAGTTATGAGTTGATTATGAATTATTAATACTAGTATTGGTTATTTAAGTTGAAATTGATGATATTTGGTTTTATTTGGGATGGGCCTCATTTGATAATGATATAATTGCATTTCCAACTGTTTTGAATGTACTTTATTGCAATTAGCCCATTTTATTATCATGCCTTGTTTAAGCTACATGTCATACTTTCTCACACTTGCTAAATACGACATGTGCTCACCCTTGCTATTCTCCCACCAAATCCAGACGCAGGAGCCCAGGTGAAGTACCAGACGGTTTTTGAGGAGTACTAGGCACGCGTGTTACCGTCAAACTTGCCTGTGGAGTTTGGAGTCATTAGAGTTTAGTTTTTCCGCTGCAGATTCATTAGAGCTTGTATTCAAGACTATTTAGTTTGTAATAAAGTACTAATATTAGTAATATTATTCAAAACATGGTTTATATCTGTTTATCAATTGTGAATCACTTGTGCATGTGTATTCAACATCCTGAGCACACATATGCATTACGCTTGGTTTATTTTCGGAACCGGATGTCACAAGTTGGTATCAGAGTCGTGTTTGACTGTAGGATGCATACCTAGGTAGAATGGACACCACAAATCACTTAAGTCTTCTTTCCTATTCAAAATTAGCCCGTTTTGCACTATTTTGCCTTCCACTAGCTATATAAAGTGGGGAAAATTGCGTTTTTGCTGCTTCTGCTGCAATTTTTGCTGTTTTTGTATCTTTTTGAGCAAATGCACATCTTCTCATCTTGATTTATGGCTGCTGCAATTTCAGAACTGATATTTGTTTTTTCCTGTATTTTCTCATGTTTTCTTGTAGATGGCTCACACCAAAATGACATACTGCAAGAGAGCTCGTTTGCCACCCCTTGGAAGCAAGCTTAGGCCTTGCAAAGAGACGAGGATGGAACCAGACCAAGATGAGGAAGAAGTGAATTCTCCCACTAAGGAAGTTGAGCACGAACACTCCAACACGACGGAGGAAGAACCTAAAATGGTGGAGTCCTATAATGATGATGAGGAAGAGGAAGACCCTGAAATGGTAGAATGCTATGATAGCAAAGAAGAGGAGGAACCACAAGAAGATGAACCTGCTGCACAAGAGGAGGTACTTGAAGCTCAGGGGAACGCATCACAGCCAAGTGAATCCAGAAAGGAGGACAAATGCATTGTTCACCGTGATGCCCAAGAATTTTTTTCCGATGGCACTGACAGAGGATTTGCAACTAAGCAATTGAAGGAGTTCCTTGATTTATACAAGATGCACCCGGAGTATTATGTGAAGAGAATTCCTCGCCACGGACATGAAGAATGGAGGGATCAAGTTACTGTTCTTGCTAGAAATGAGGTGGTCACCCGACACTTTGCATCCACAAGGAGAGCCACCAGGGAGCAAGCTATTGATGATGTTGCTTGGGATGCACTTACTAGATTGTGCCACATCTATCGAGAGCAGGTTGGAGGTACTAGTTTTTTGCTACACACGCAACGCAAGAAGGGAACAAGGGAAGTCTTGAAGCCGCAAGATGGAGCTCAAATCCTCGTGCCATTGACAAATCTCAGGAAGTATTGGTGAACTTGGGAAACCGCTATGCTGATGCTATGAAAGAGATCCGTTACCTCTGTAAGAAGCTATTCATTATGGAGAAGCAAGAAGAAGTTCATGCCACCATGGAAGTCAATGGTGTAGCAATCTCTCCAGCACCTGCATGCACAACCCACTCACCTTGTCGTGCGCCCATGTATGCCTCGCCGCCGCCGTCACCTTCGCCGCCTCACGGCCAGGACAACCATGGCTCACATAATTAAGTATAGGTCTCTTGTCTAGGAGTTAGAAAAGTGTTTAGATCATCTTAGTCATATTTAGTGTGGTGTGCTGAATTTTCTTGGTGTGTGCTTGGTGCGAGTTGTGGGATGTCTAGCATTTTGTCCACATCCGCACATAGTAGAGAGTTGTGGGATCCTTGTCAACATTCTCTAATAGGGTTATTAGTATTAATAAAGAAGTTGTTTAGTTACACATAGCTTGATGCATATAGTAGGGCGTTTCCTTTAAAATTCTAAATTCTTCCGTATCTACTATTCTTTCACCAACCGATGTCGAGGACTCGGAACCAAAGGAATGCCAATGGTGAGGAGGAGATCAATGAAGCACCTCAGAACAACCAGGGACCTGCCCAGGGAGCTATCAATCTTGAGCGGTTATTGGCTATGCAGAACCAGCTCATGCAGACCATGATACAGGCTATGGGACAACTGCAAGCTGGCAACAACAATCAGCCCCACATGCCTCCACCACGGCCACCCCCGCCACACCACAACCGTTTGGGAGAGTTTATGAGGACTAGGCTGGCTACCTTTTATTAAGCCACAGATCCAATGGAAGCTGATGATTGGTTGAAGTCAATTGAGAAAAAAACTCGCTATAGTCCAGTGAAGTGATAAAGAGAAGGTTCTTTTTGCCTCACACCAATTGATGGGAGCTGCTACAGATTGGTGGGAATCTCTATGCAATGCCCATGAAAATCAGGAGAGAATCACATGGGCTAAATTTAAGGAGAAGTTTCGTTCTCACTATGTGCCATAGGGAGTCATGATACTGAGAAGACAAGAATTTGAAAACCTCAGGCAAGGGAGGATGAGTGTGAATGAATACCTCAATAAGTTCACTCACTGTCTCGATATGCTCTAGAGGACATCAGTACTGATAGCAGGAAGTAATATCTGTTCATGAGGGGACTCAACAATGAAATTCAGGTTCAATTGCTCAATGTTGACTATGTAAATTTTCAGAAGCTGGTTGACAAGGCTATTGTGGTTGAGAACAAGATCCGTGAGATTGAGCTAGATCACAAGAGGAAGATGCCATATCAGAGACACCCGCAAGGAAGGAATGTCTGTTCTCGCTATGTACCGCCTGCTGCACCCTATTATAACCCATCTGCTGCTGCATATCGCCCTGCTTATCCACCGCGACCGCAACAACCAATGTAACAATGTCCACTCATGCAAGCACCCCACTTACCTATGTAGCCTGCGCCATGCCCAAATATGCCTGCCTATGCTCAAAACCAGCCTCATCCTAACTTTGCTGGCGCCACTGGTGGAAAGACTTCCTATGCTTGTGGTCAAATAGGACATTTTGCAAATTAATGTACAAGGTCATGTCAGGGTAAGATGAACAATGTTCCAAGACAGAATCAAAGACCCAATGGAGGAGAAGTTCAAGGCAACCGTGGACCACATAATTTTGCTCGAGGCAAGGTGAACCATGTATCTGCAGAAGAAGCTCAGCATGCTGAAGATGTTGTGATTGGTATTGTAACACCCTCATTTTCATGCACCATGCCTTGCATACATTCATATACATGTTTAACATTAACCCATAACAAGAGGAACAAGTTTAAAATTGATTGGGAGCAAAACCGCACTTAAAAATGTAGGAAAGTGCGGACTAGTCCGGTTTTGCTGAGGACTAGTCCGATTTCTCTCTATCTAAAAATGGACTTGTCTGTTTTTGCTGCGGATTAGTCCGATATTTGCCTCTGGACAACTTCGGACTTGTCTGATTTTGTGCAGACTAGTCCGGTATTTCATGAATCCTTGAAAATTGGTTAAGTCCCTGGACTTGTCCGGACTAGTCCGGTGTTCCAGCGAACTTGTCCGTTTTCCTTTCTTACCAAGATCGGACTTGTCCGATTTTAGGCCAGACTTGTCCGATTTTCTCTCTGGACGACTTCGGACTAGTCCGGTCCTGTCCGGACTTGTCCGATATTTCGTGACTTCGAGATTGACCTTTTGTTTTACGACTTGTTTCTTGGGTTTCACGTTAAGTGGGCCTAGGGACGTCGTGCCCAGCTCTTTTATAGCCCATGTGAGACTCTAAACCGGTCTCTACTCATCCCAAAACTCGAAATCCATCTAACCCTAGCCTCCACCTCTATATAAACAGCCCAACCCCTTGGTTTGACATCTATTTGCCACTTTTCCACCCACCCAAACCCTAGTTCGTGGGGAGCCACCATCAAGGAGGGAGGAGAAGATCCCAAGCAAGAGGAAGAAGAGGAGGAAACGAAGGAGGATCAAGATCTCCACCAAGTTTCGCCCTTCACCACCAATTCATCTCCAAGTTCATCACCAACCCTAGATCATCAAGATCCAAGTGCTACCTCCAAGTTTCTTGATTCATTGGAGTTCTAAACACCTGGTATACCTTCTATTCTCTTGTCCTTACGTGAATTCAACCCCTAATCTCCGGATTTACGTCGATCTAGAAAACCCTAATCTGCCGATCTCGTCTAGTGCGGACTTGTCCGGTCCCTAGCGGACTAGTCCGATCTTTCTGGTTAAATTGTGTTGAATTAATTCTAAAATTTGATCTAATCAAATCCAAACCTGTATAAACTTGTTAAAAGCTATTAGAACTAATTAGTGATCATTAAAAACAATCTATTAACAAGTTCTACCTTGCATTTGCATCAATCATGCATGTCATGTCATATTGAGTAATATTTGTGCACTCTTTGATTGTGTTTCTTGTCTTGTATGTTTATTGTGTGGATTATACGGATTTGCGCTAGAGAGTGCCGTGGAGGATCTACAGCACCAGGAGTTTGAAGGCTTTGACCCTAATCAACAGCAAGAGCAAGGCAAGTGTCCTTGAAGCATATTGATCCTGTTTTAAAATAAATGTTTTGTTTGTAAAATTGCATGATTGTGTAAATTTGATGGGAATCCTATGGTAGGAAGTTTACTAGACTTGCTAAACCACCCTTGTCACCTGGAATTTATGGTAGAGCGTCGGGATGGACTTTTTACTTTTTGCTTCGCTTAATCAACTGGGATGGGAATAACTATACCACTCAATTTAATTATGCATGGATTAGATTATGGTTAACATGAAATGGTTAAATATGGTATGGTAATGGATGATCTAAGCAAGCCTGGTATGTGGATGGGTTGGATGTTATGGTGGTTTGCTTGCTTTAGATCTAAGGACCGGTTCATGCGAGAATAAGCCAGGACTACAGTGCCACCACGAGGCCAAGTATGGGTGCGGCGTAGCTGATTAATTAGGGCTTTGCTAGTTCTGTTTGGACCATTGTGTATGCTCGGGGAAGGGGTAGTCGGATTGGGTTTGTTGATGATTGGTGGGACTACCCTGGGATCCGAATGGCTCAAAAGGGGGCCCTTGGTTGAAGATGTGCTCAGTTGGAGGCATCGCCACCGGTGAAACCTCAGTGGGGTCTGAATAGGCTAGTAATCCCTTTGTAAAGGCTATTTCGTGATCTCTTGGCCATACACCAAAGGAAGTGTAATTGGCATGAGGGAGGTTCTTTAGTCGCCGACGGGTGATGAAATCACAAACACGTGGGTAAAGAGGTACAAACTCTGCAGAGTCTAAATAAAACTATCATGATAGCCGTGCTCCCGATTATGAGCGCCTGGATGACCTACATGATTAGAGGGAAATTGGTAATTGGGATGGTTATGGTTTGGTAATGAATGGTTATGGATTTATTATTGGCATTGAATATGGTTATTGGCAATGGTGAAATCTGGAATGATGGATGAGGATGGTGAATTGTGGACTGGTATTATGGTATTACTTATGATTATGATGGGTTTATTTCACATACATATAATATATTGCTTTTCAAATGTTTTAATGTACTTTTCAGCACTTTGCCATTATTATTGTCGTCATTTGAATCAGCCACATGTCATACTTTCCACACTTGCTGAGTACGACATGTACTCACTCTTGCAATCCCCCCCCCAACAGTTGCAGGTCAGGATTGGGAGTTTAATGGCGATAATGCGGAGTTCTAGGCCGTGTCTATCATCAGCTTTGCCTGTGGTGTTGTTTGGAGCTGCGCATACATACCCTGTCGCTTATGCTGCTTAGTTGCTCAGTTTGCTTAATTAGTTTATTTCCGCTGCATTAGTTGAACTTGTCATTAATATTCATTGGAGCTTGTATTCGAGGATAATCTGGTTTGTGTAATAAAATTTGGTTAATTAATCTTGTTCTGTGGTAATTTTCTGTATACTCTTTTGTGATTGCACTCGTGTATGTGTGATGAACATCCTGGGCACACATATACGTTAGCTTGGTTCATTTTTCGGAACCGGGCGTCACAGATTGGTATCAGAGCCACAGGTTGACCGTAGGATGCAGCCTAGATAGAATGGACACTTTAGAGCACATAGGAGCACTTAGGAATCGATGTGTTTTTGCTTGGATTGCTGTTTGCTATATATATTGTTTGCTTGTGTGCTTAATAGGGGATTTTGGGATGCTTTAGCATTGCCATGTCCACCTAGGCTAGTGTAGCTAGCTGTTTAGCTTCATATCCCTTGATGCATATAGTTGGGGACGTTCTATAATTCTTACCTATTGCTTTTCTTCAGATGGTGAGGACTCGCAATCAGAGGGATGGCAATGATGAGGAGGAGAACAATGGAGTGCCTCAGAACAACAATGGGCAAGGATCTACTCAGGGAGCTATCAACATCGAGCAGCTATTGGCCATGCAAAACCAGCTCATGCAGACCATGATACACACAATGGGACAGCTGCAGGCTGTCAATATCAACAATCAGCCCCACATGCCTCCACCGCCACCCCCGCCTCCTCATAACCAATTGGGAGAGTTTATGAGGACTAGGCCGCCGACCTTTGCCCAAGCTGCTGACCCTATGGATGCTGATGATTGGCTCAAGTCCGTGGAGAAGAAGCTAGCTATTGTCCAATGCAGTGACCGAGAGAAGGTCCTATTTGCTTCTCATCAACTCGTTGGAGCAGCCGCCGATTGGTGGGATTCACTATGCAATGCTCATGAGGATCAAGAGAGGATCACTTGGGCCGAATTCAAGGAGAGTTTCCGTTCTCATTATGTGCCAGAAGGTGTTATGATCTTGAAGAGACAAGAATTCGAGAACTTACGGCAAGGAAGATCAAGAATGAGTGAATATCTCAATAAGTTCACTCAACTCTCAAGGTACGCGCCTGAGGATGTTAGTCGGGACAGCCGGAAGCAATACTTGTTCTTGAGGGGCTTGAACAATGAGATCCATGTGCAACTACTCAACTGCGATTATGCCAATTTTCAGAAACTTGTGGACAAAGCAATTGTGGTTGAGAACAAGATCCGTGAGATGGAGCAAGAAATCAAGAGGAAGGCGCCATATCAAGGACAGCAACAAGGAAGTAATGTGCACCCTCGCCTTGCGCCGCCCAATGCGCCATACTACAGCTCTTCTATTCCTGCTCAGCGCCCTAGTTATGCTCCACGCCCAACTCAGTTCGTGCAGCAACGCCCTATTATGCAAGCGCCTAGGCCTCCGATGCCTTATGCACCTCGTGCTGATTTTCCTGCTGCAAATGTTCAAAACCAAGCTCGTCCCAATAATTCTGGTGGAGTTAAGAAGTGTTATACTTGTGGAGAAGCTGGACACTTTGCGCATCAATGTCCTAAGTCAGGCCTTGGTCAAGGAAGCAATGCACCGAGGCAAAACCCAAGACCTAATGGAGGACAGCCACAAGGAAGCCGTGGACAGCAGAATTTTGCTTGTTGCAACGTGAACCATGTCTCTACGGAGGATGCTCAACAAGCGGATGATGTGGTCATTGGTATGTTTCTCGCCAACTCCAACCCCGCGACTATGTTATTTGATTCTGGAGCATCGCATTCATTCATTGCATCAAAGTATGTTGCCAAGTATAGTTTGCCTATCTCTCATATGAAGTTTACTCTATTGGTTAAGTCTCCTGGAGGAGAGATGAGGACAAATATAGTATGTCCAAAAGTAAGCCTTAGAATAAGGGGGGTAGACTTCTCCGCCAACCTCATTGTTTTGGACTCTCAAGGGTTGGACATTATACTTGGTATGGACTGGTTAAGGAAGCACAATGGAGTTATTGAGTGTGCCACAAAGATGGTGAAGTTGACCAATGAGGAAGGGATCACCGTAGAATTTGAAGCATCTCAAACCGCACAGAAGCAATTGGAGCTGAATCATATGGACGGTGCCGCAATTGAGGAGATTCCGGTGGTGTGCGAATTTTTGGATGTTTTTCCGAACGAGTTGCCAGGTATGCCACCCGATCGAGACATTGAGTTTGTTATTGATTTAATACCTGGAACTGCACCTATAGCTAAGAGGCCGTATAGGATGCCTCCTATGGAATTAGCCGAGCTCAAGAAGCAAATTCAAGAGCAATTAGAGAAGGGTTTTATTCGCCCTAGTTCTTCACCTTGGGGAGCGCCTGTGCTGTTTGTGGACAAGAAGGATGGATCCCAAAGGATGTGCGTGGATTACCGAGCTCTCAACGAGGTGACCATCAAGAACAAGTACACCTTGCCCCGCATAGAAGACTTGTTTGATCAGATGAAAGGTGCCTGTGTGTTTTCCAAGATTGATTTGAGGTCGGGATACTTTCAAATGAAGATTAGACCATCGGACATACCCAAGACAGCTTTTAGGACACGGTATGGATCTTATGAGTACACCGTGATGTCTTTTGGATTGACAAATGCGCCTGCCTACTTTATGTACCTCATGAATAAGGTCTTCATGGAGTACTTAGATAAGTTCGTTGTGGTGTTTATTGATGATATTATGATCTACTCGAAGGATGAGAAGGAACATGAAGAACACTTGAAGCTTACATTGCAGAAGCTACGGGAACACCAATTGTATGCCAAGTTAAGTAAATGTCAATTCTGGTTACGGGAAGTTTCTTTCTTAGGCCACATTATTTCCGGAGGAGGAGTATCAGTTGACCCAGGGAAGGTGAGAGATGTGCTTAAGTGGGAACCGCCACAGAACGTCAAGGAAATAAGGAGTTTTCTTGGAATGGCTGGATATTACCGTCGATTCATCAAGGACTTCTCCAAAATAGCCAATCCAATGACGGAATTGCTAATGAAGGGAAAGGCTTTTGGATGGACTGAAGCTTGTCAAAACAGTTTTGAGGAGTTGAAGAAGAGGCTGACAACAACCCCAATTTTGGTACTGCCGGATGTGAGCAAGAGCTTCGATATTTATTGTGATGCATCAAGACAAGGACTTGGATGTGTATTGATGCAAGAAGGTCAAGTGGTCGCCTATGCGCCCAGACAATTGAAGAAACATGAGCAGAATTACCCAACACATGATTTAGAACTTGCAGCCGTGGTACATGCATTGAAGATTTGGAGACACTATATTCTTGGACATAAGTGTGAAATTTATACGGATCACAAGAGTTTGAAGTATATTTTCACAAAAACGGATCTGAACTTGAGGCAACGAAGATGGTTGGAGCTCATCAAAGATTATGATTTGGGGATCAACTATCATCTGGGAAAGGCCAATGTAGTGGCCGATGCTTTGAGTAGAAAGGGAGTAAGTCACCAACTCACAGTTCGAGAGTTACCGTCCGAGTTATGTAAGGAGTTTGAACGGTTGAACCTCGGGTTTGTAAATGAGATGGAGATGATGGAGTTAAACCCAACCTTGGAGCAAGAAATTCGAGAGGCACAAACCACAGATGAGGAGATCAAGGAGATCAAGGAAAGAACCGAAGAAGGGAGAGAATTCAGATTTGACAAGGATGAACATGGTACCTTATGGCTTGGAAAGAGAATCGTTGTGCCTAATGTAAAGCATATTCGGGAGACAATATTAAAGGAGGCACATGACTCGCCTTAATCAATTCACCCTGGTTGTACAAAGATGTACAAGGACTTGAAGACTTGCTATTGGTGGGATAGCATGAAAAAGGACATAGCCGAATATGTTGCATTGTGTGACGTGTGCCAACGAGTCAAGGCGGAACATCAAAGGCCAGCAGGGTTATTGCATCCATTGAAGATTCCACAATGGAAGTGGGAAGAGATTTGTATGGACTTTATAGTTGGATTACCGTGAACCCAGTATGGCTATGATTCAATATGGGTCATTGTGGATCGGTTGACAAAATCAGCTCACTTTATTCCTGTCAAGACCACATATACCACCGCGAAGCTAGCAGAATTGTATATGGAGCATATTGTGTGCCGACATGGAGTACCGAAGAAGATAGTCTCGGATAGAGGTTCTCAATTTACTTCCAGGTTTTGGCAAAAGTTGCATGAAGCTTTGGGAACGAGGTTGAATTTTAGTTCAGCATATCATCCTCAAACGGATGGACAAACCGAGAGGACCAATCAAATTTTGGAGGACATGTTAAGAGCTTGTGCTTTAAAGCATGGGAAAAGTTGGGACAAAAGCTTGCCATACGCGGAATTTTCATACAACAATAGTTACCAAGCAAGCTTGAAAATGTCACCATACGAAGCGCTTTATGGGGGGAAGTGTAGGACACCTTTATTCTGGAATGAGGCAGGAGAAACTCAAGTATTTGGTCCAGATGTGTTGCAAGAAGCCGAAAAGCAAGTCCAAATAATTCGTGAAAACTTGAGGGCTGCCCAATCAAGGCAAAAAGGCTATGCGGACAATAGGAGAAGGAAACTAGCCTTTGAAGTGGGAGATTTTGTTTACCTCAAGGTGTCACCAATGAGGGGTCATAAGAGGTTTAACATAAGGGGTAAGCTCGCACCTCGCTATATTGGACCATTCAAGATTTTGGACAAAAGAGGAGAAGTAGCGTATAAGTTGGGGATGCCAGCTCATCTTTCAGACGTACATGATGTCTTTCATGTTTCCCAGCTCAAGAAGTGTTTGAGAGTACCGGAAGAACAAGTGCCAATGGAAGAATTGGAACTAGAGGAAGATTTGACGTATGCCGAGCAACCGGTCAAAATCTTGGAAACTAAGGAGAGGGTCACAAGGAACAAGGTCATTAGATGGTGTAAAGTTCAATGGAAGCACCACACCGAAAAAGAAGCGACGTGGGAATTGGAGGATGATCTCAAGAAGGACTTCCCCTATCTCTTCTCTTCCGCGTCGAATCTCGAGGGCGAGATTCATTTTAAGGGGGGTAGGTTTGTAACACCCTCATTTTCATGCATCATGCCTTGCATACATTCATATACATGTTTAACATTAACCCATAACAAGAGGAACAAGTTTAAAATTGATTGGGAGCAAAACCACACTTAAAAATGTAGGAAAGTGCAGACTAGTCCGGTTTTGCTGAGGACTAGTCCGATTTCTCTCTGTCTAAAAACGGACTTGTCTGTTTTTGCTGCGGATTAGTCCGATATTTGCCTCTGCACAACTTCGGACTTGTCCGATTTTGTGCAGACTAGTCCGGTATTTCATGAATCCTTGAAAATTTGTTAAGTTCCTGGACTTGTCCGGACTAGTCCGGTGTTCCAGCGGACTTGTCCGTTTTCCTTTCTGACCAAGATCGGACTTGTCCGATTTTAGGCCAGACTTGTCCGATTTTCTCTCTGGACGACTTCGGACTAGTCCGGTCCTGTCCGGACTTGTCCGATATTTCGTGACTCCGAGATTGACCTTTTGTTTTACGACTTGTGTCTTGGGTTTCATGTTAAGTGGGCCTAGGGACGTCGTGCCCAGCTCTTTTAGAGCCCATGTGAGACTCTAAACCGGCCTCTACTCATCCCAAAACTCGAAATCCATCTAACCCTAGCCTCCACCTCTATATAAACAGCCCAACCCCTTGGTTTGACATCTATTTGCCACTTTTCCACCCACCCAAACCCTAGTTCGTGGGGAGCCACCATCAAGGAGGGAGGAGAAGATCCCAAGCAAGAGGAAGAAGAGGAGGAAACGAAGGAGGATCAAGATCTCCACCAAGTTTCGCCCTTCACCACCAATTCATCTCCAAGTTCATCACCAACCCTAGATCATCAAGATCCAAGTGCTACCTCCAAGTTTCTTGATTCATTGGAGTTCTAAACACCTGGTATACCTTCTATTCTCTTGTCCTTATGTGAATTCAACCCCTAATCTCCGGATTTACGTCGATCTAGAAAACCCTAATCTGCCGATCTCGTCTAGTGCGGACTTGTCCGGTCCCTAGCGGACTAGTCTGATCTTTCTGGTTAAATTGTGTTGAATTAATTCTAAAATTTGATCTAATCAACTCCAAACCTGTATAAACTTGTTAAAAGCTATTAGAACTAAAAGCAATCTATTAACAAGTTCTACCTTGCATTGCATCAATCATGCATGTCATGTCATATTGAGTAATATTTGTGCACTCTTTGATTGTGTTTCTTGTCTTGTATGTTTATTGTGTGGATTAGACGGATTTGCGCTAGAGAGTGCCGCGGAGGATCTACAACACCAGGAGTTTGAAGGCTTTGACCCTAATCAACAGCAAGAGCAAGGCAAGTGTCCTTGAAGCATATTGATCCTATTTTAAAATAAATGTTTTGTTTGTAAAATTGCATGATTGTGTCAATTTGATGGGAATCCTATGGTAGGAAGTTTACTAGACTTGCTAAACCACCCTTGTCACCTGGAATTTATGGTAGAGCGTCGGGATGGACTTTTTACTTTTTGCTTCGCTTAATCAACTGGGATGGGAATAACTATACCACTCAATTTAATTATGCATGGATTAGATTATGGTTAACATGAACTGGTTAAATATGGTATGGGAATGGATGATCTAAGCAAGCCTGGTATGTGGATGGGTTGGATGTTATGGTGGTTTGCTTGCTTTAGATCTAAGGACCGGTTCATGCGAGAATAAGCCAGGACTACAGTGCCACCACGAGGCCAAGTATGGGTGCGGCGTAGCTGATTAATTAGGGCTTTGCTAGTGCTGTTTGGACCATTGTGGATGCTCGGGGAAGGGGTAGTCGAATTGGGTTTGTTGATGATTGGTGGGACTACCCTGGGATCCGAATGGCTCAAGAGGGGGCCCTTGGTTGAAGATGTGCTCAGTTGGAGGCATCGCCACCGGTGAAACCTCAGTGGGGTCTGAATAGGCTAGTAATCCCTTTGTAAAGGCTATTTTGTGATCTCTTGGCCATACACCAAAGGAAGTGTAATTGGCATGAGGGAGGTTCTTTAGTCGCCGATGGGTGATAAAATCACAAACACGTGGGTAAAGAGGTACAAACTCTGCAGAGTCTAAATAAAACTATCATGATAGCCGTGCTCCCGGTTATGAGCGCCTGGATGACCTACATGATTAGAGGGAAATTGGTAATTGGGATGGTTATGGTTTGGTAATGAATGGTTATGGATTTATTATTGGCATTGAATATGGTTATTGGCAATGGTGAAATCTGGAATTATGGATGAGGATGGTGAATTATGGACTGGTATTATGGTATTACTTATGATTATGATGGGTTTATTTCACATACATATAATATATTGCTTTTCAAATGTTTTAATGTACTTTTCAGCACTTTGCCATTATTATTGTCGTCATTTGAATCAGCCACATGTCATACTTTCCACACTTGCTGAGTATGACATGTACTCACTCTTGCAATCCCCCCAATAGTTGCAGGTCAGGATTGGGAGTTTAATGGCGATAATGCGGAGTTCTAGGCTGTGTCTACCGTCAGCTTTGCCTGTGGTGTTGTTTGGAGCTGCGCATACATACCCTGTCGCTTATGCTGCTTAGTTGCTCAGTTTGCTTAATTATTTTATTTCTGCTGCATTAGTTGAACTTGTCATTAATATTCATTGGAGCTTGTATTCGAGGATAATCTGGTTTGTGTAATAAAATTTGGTTAATTAATCTTGTTCTGTGGTAATTTTCTGTATACTCTTTTGTGATTGCACTCGTGTATGTGTGATGAACATCCTGGGCACACATATACGTTAGCTTGGTTCATTTTTTGGAACCGAGCGTCACAGGTATGTTTCTCGCAAACTCCAACCCCGCGACTATATTATTTGATTCTAGAGCATCCCATTCATTCATCTCATCAAAGTATGTTGCAAAGCATAGCATGCCCATATCATACCTAATGTTTATCTTGTTGGTTAAATCTCCTGGAGGAGAGATGAGGACAAATATAGTATGTCCAAAGTAAGTATTTCCGTAAAGGGGGTAGAATTCATTGCCAACCTCATAGTCTTGAACTCACAAGGCTTGGACATCATACTTGGAATGGATTGGTTAAGGAAGCATAACGAAGTGATTCAGTGTGCCACTCGGATAGTTCAATTGACAAATGAAGAAGGAATCATTATAGAGTTCAAGGCAGTTCAACTGACGACCGAGAAGGCAATGGTAAATCATGCAGAACGAGTGACCTTGGAGGAGATTTCAGTTGTTCGTGAGTGAAAGTCGCCTAGAAAGGGGCGAATAGGCAATAAAACCTGCAATGGCTTAGTCAAATGAGATTAAAACACTGAGGCCAGACTTGTCTGGACAGGGCCGGACTAGTCCGCTCAACACAGGGAGAAAACCTAAAAACTTGATTTCTACAAGTTATTTGCGGAATTTAAGCTCACTAAAGATGAATACAGTGTATAATAACCTAGTACAACTTAGATTAACAAGTTAAAGCAATTAGGTTACAAGATTTCAACAAAGATCAAAGTGAGGAACAATACGAACCCTAAAAGCAATTCTAGTGATCACAAAAGTAAAGAGACAAGCAAGACAAGATTTATCCCGTGGTTCAGCTCCACAAAGAAGCCTACATCCACGTTGAGAAGTCCACACAAGGACCGTGTCTCACTTGACCCTCTTCTCACCATGCCACCACAATGGCCGGCTTGGATTCCACTATATCAAAGGGTAATCACCAAGTTTCTTGGGGCTGCTCACAAGTTGAGGCTCCCACGAATCAGTACAACAAGGAGAACTTGAAGCTCAACTCACACAAGCCACAAAACACAACACAATATACAAGAGATCAAACCGAGAGCCAAAACACGATGATCTTCCTTCACTCTCCTTCCCAAACCCTAATATCTTCAAGATTTGGTCTTAGAGGGCTAGTAGGATGAGTAAAAGACTTTGGAAGTCTCTAGGTCACTTGTGGTGGTGCTAGGGTTCAAGAGTTCTCAAATAGGGGCCGAGGGTTCCCTTTTTATAGGGGCCCCGACAACTAACCGTTGCCACGAGGACAACCCCGGACTAGTTCGGCCCTGTGCCACGGACTAGTCTAGCTTTTTGGGACCACCGACAATTTCACATCATCGATCGACAAAACAGATGACATGCACGCCAACATTTGAATTTCAAATGGCCACTGACAACACGGACTAGTACGGTCAACAACGGACTAGTCCGAAGTAGGACAAAAAAGTTTAGTGCATCCTAAAATGGACTCAACTAGGCAGGCCCGGACTAGTCCGACCCTTAGGGCGGACAAGTGCAGTCCTCTAGGGTTTGGCTCGGTTTTTCTCACTAAGTCACAAACAGACCAGTTCGTGCCACAACGGACAAGTCCGAACTCATCCAGAAAGCTTTGGTCTATCTCAAAATGGACAACTCCGGTTTTCGAGGACTTAGCACCAACTTCACTCACCAAGGGATGAACAGACTAGTCTATACCCATACAGACAAGTCTGAACTCATCCAGAGATGTTTAGTCTGACTCAAAATAGACTACTCTCACAGGTTGGACTAGTCCGGTCCTGAGGCCTGAACTAGTCCGACCTCCTAGGGTTTTCTCTCATTTTGTCTTCTCATGTAGGTTTTTCTCTCAACCACCACTTTGAGCCCTCTAGAATGATCTCAATGCACATGATACAACTATCCTCACACATGATACGACTCATCTAAGCTCAACACCATAGAAACCCTAATTTCTACACTTGAGTCTTTGATGCCCGTTTCAACCTTTTCCTTTTTGAGGGATTTTATCTCATTTCAATTATCACACCTGTGCTTAAGATCAACTCAGCTCATTAGTCTCTTAATTGTCATCATCAATCATCCAAAACCAACAGGGATGCCTAGATGCACTTTCAATCTCCCCCTTTTTGGTGATTGATGACAATACATTAAGACTCAACAAAAAGTAATAATATTTTGTTTTCATAATATGTATGTGTATGAGTGACTCCCCCTAAATGTATGCATCATGAGTAAGAGAAATTGAGTGAGTTCTCATACATATACATATTATGGTGGGGTGCCTAAGCGATGTGCTCATAAATTGTGATAAGGCAACAAGTATGCAAGATAAACATGTAATTGAAGCAACACATCACAATTTAGACATAATACATGAGAAACATAGATTAAGTCTTACATCAACTGAAATGAGAGTTTTAAAACAAAGTACATAGTGGATCAAAAGAGACAAAGACATAAAACTATCTAAGTACCCCCTTCCAATCTCTCCCCCTTTGGCATCAAGACACCAAAAAGCAAAAGAGAGAAAGGAGAGTTCTAAGATCTACTCTCTATCATCATCGTCTTCGTTGTCGTCATCTCCACCTTGGTGCCCGCTATCACTCTTCGTGGCCTCCGGATCATGAGGATCATCATCATCTTCTTCCTCGGAGGGAGCCGCGGTGGAGGTGCTAACATCACTGAATTGAGCTAGTTCTTCGGCAGTGAACTCCGAAAATGGAGTTATTTCTCCATCACTCTCCACAGCGGGAGACATATATCTTGTCGTACATCACCTTGAGGTACTTCTCTTGGCGACGCTCATGCGACATTGCCAAACTTCCGCCTTCCGGCAAGAGGCGAAGATGGCCTTGAAGCACTTGAAGAAGCCACCGCCAGATTGTGATAGAGAAGGAGGTGGAGGTGGCGATTGCTCGAAGTGAAAGGAAGAAGAAGAGGGTCCACATTCTTCCTTCGAGGGGCAGCAGGCTCCGGAGGTGCGATACACCTTCTTGATCATGAATGTGATATAAGCAGCGTATCCACATGATCGGTTGGGAGTGTGTGAGATGTTGAAGATGTCATCAAATATGTAGTCCACCACAATGAAGCGAATATCTCCATCAATGAGTCCCATTAAGTGCCTCAAATTTCCTTGATAATGCCCGAATATTCATCTTTGCGGGCAATGGTCTTCCGGAGCACACGGTTGAGGACACTATAAAAGGGCTTGATGTTGCGAACATGCCCCGCCTCAAATGGTACATGACTTAGACACATGTATTCCAAGGTTTCTCGATCAACCGACCTTAGATTGGAGATAATGATCTCATTCTGCAGTTGATCTTCCAAGTCAAGAAGTTGAGCAAACTCCCAATAAGTGGTGGAGTATTGCTTTCCATGTGTCATCCATGTGATCCTCCTATCCCCATCGATGTGGAAGTAGATGGAGGAGTAGAATTGAAAAATGACCTCCACATTCCAATCATATTGGAATGCAATGAGCTTATTCAAGCCATGGTGCTCTATGGCCTCAATCACAGTATTGAAGGCCAGTGATCCTTCTAGGCCATGTAATCCCAATCAATCCACTGAGCATCCATCACTAGTGTTTGCTTGGACATGTAGACTGTCCTGTAGTATTCACAGTGAAAGTCACACCAGAAACAGGGATCCACTGTGCTCCTCTCCCGTTGATACACATTAATCTTCCTTAGCTTCCTCGCCTTTTCAGACCCTTTGCCTTTGAAGATGTTGGCATCAAAGGCAGCTGAACGGTTGGGGTTCCTTGCATGTGAGGACATCCTTAAGGGACCAATGGGTTGAGAGGCTCCCTTTTTAGCCTTGCTTGCAGGCTTCTTGGCAACTAGAACCCTTTTCTTGGGTGCCTCCTCAATTGGTGCTTTGCCTTTGTCCTTTGACTTTCTAGCTTCTTGAGTTCTTGTCCCCTCTCCCATGGTGACAAGTCTCTTCTTCTTCGTTGGGGCTGCCTTGACTGCAGTTGAGTTGTGCGCTTCCCTTTGCGTCTTCTTTGCCTTTCTGGCCTCTGACTGAGACTAGAGATATGCTATGGCAAGCTTGTGTTCCTCACGATTCTGACGGTAAAGTGCTTGTCTTCCCGCCTTGGCCTCAGAGTCAGAAAGAGGAACATAGTCATAATCCGACATAGTCACTGATAAGAGATGCAAAGGAGTGTGTATGAGTCCAAAGAAGTAGAGACATTGTTTTAGAAATCACAAAATCGATCAAGGTTAGGGTTGCCACTGTGTAACCCGGACTTGTCCGCCCAAGGGCCGGACTAGTCGGCACGAACCGGACTTGTCCGCCCTTTTGGCTGGACTAGTCCGATGCACACAGTAAGAACCCTAATCTAGAGAAATTTTGCAAAATCTACGGATCCGACCACAAAATACGAGGAACATGATCACAATGATATAGGGAACAACTATTGTGAAGAGGTTTCTATCAAAAAACCTAAAAGAATTGAATTTTGAAGGATTTGGAGTTAGGTCAAGAATACCTCTTCAAATCTTCAAATCGACGCAATGTGGATTAAGAATCGCCTTATGAAGCCTGGGGAAGAATTCCCATGCACCTAGAGGCTTCAATCCACAGATTGGAATTGAGTTTTGGTGGTTGGAATCGAGAATCGCTGATTTGGGAGCGGTTTTCGTGCGTTTTGAGGAGAGAGAGGGTTTGAGTGGAAGTGACCGTTCGAGGGCTCACTAGGGAGGTTAAGTCCCCAGGGGCCGGACTAGTCCGGTTGGGGACTCAGACTTGTCTGGTCAGCGGACTGGGTTAGGACTTCTCTGAACATCCGGACTAGTCCATTCTGGGGCGGACTAGTCTAGTTCAAGAGCTGAAAACTCATATATATTGAGTTTTGAATGGAGATTTGATCCTTTAGGACTAGATTTTCCCAAAAGATCTTTGTAAACATGGTCAGTAAGCAATCAACAATCAAACTATGACCATAATTCACAAGGATTCAATAATTTCAAAATAATTTGTCAAAAATTGAGGAGGATGAGTTTTTCGCAAGCATGTATGAATTTTGAAGCAATAAATGTAACAATCATATGTGCAAGACTCAAGTCACATTTCGAGAATCCAAGATATTTAGCTCACTCCTAAGTTCACAAAATCTTTTCTCATCTAGGGGTTTGGTGAAAATATTGGCCAATTGTTTTTCGGTTCTCACATGGGAAATTGCAATGTCTCCTTTGATGGAGTGGTCTCTCAAGAAGTGGTGGCGGATATCGATGTGTTTGGTCCCTGAATGTTCAACTGGATTGTGGGATATTTTGATGGCACTCTCATTGTCACATAGGAGGGGGATATGGCGCAAGTTTATGCCATAATCCCTAAGAGTTTGTCGCATCCAAAGAAGTTGTGCACAACAACTTCCGGCAGCGACATACTCCGCTTTGGCTATGGAAAGAGCAATGGAGTTTTATTTCTTTGAGGACCAAGACACTAGAGATGTACCAAGGAATTGGCAAGTTCTGGAGGTGCTATTTCTATCAACTTTGCACCCAACATAGTCCGCATCAGAATATCCAATGAGGTTAAATTTAGAACCTTTGGGGTACCAAAGTCCCAGGCTTGGTGTGTGAACCAAATATCTAAGAAGTCTCTTAACGGCGGTCAAATGACACACCTTGGGATCAGCTTGAAATCTAGCACACATACACACAATAAGCATGATATCGGGCCTAGATGCACACAAGTAAAGCAATGAACCTATCATGGAACGATATACCTTTTGGTCCACACTTGGACCATCTTCATTAAGATCGAGATGCCCATTGGTTGCCATAGGAGTCTTCATGGGTTTGGCTTTGTCCATGTCAAACTTCTTGAGTATATCTTGTGTGTATTTTGTTTGACTAATGAATGTGCCTTCCTTGATTTGCTTCACTTGAAAACCTAAAAAAGACTTGAACTCCCCCATCATGGACATCTCAAATCCCTCGGTCATTATCTTGGAAAACTCATCACAAAAAGCTTTGTTAGTAGAACCAAATATAATGTCATCGACATATATTTGGCAAACAAACAAGTCATCTTTGAAATGCTTAGTGAATAAAGAATAATCCGCCTTCCCAATTTTGAAACAATTTTGAGTTAAGAAGTCTCTAAGGCACTCATACCAAGATCTAGGAGCTTGTTTGATGCCATAGAGAGCCTTATGTAATTTGTAGACATGGTTTGGGAATTCTTCATCTTCAAAACCGGGGGGTTGCTCCACATACACCTCTTCCTTGGTTGGACCATTAAGGAATGCACTCTTGATGTTTGATATAACTTAAAATCATGGTGAGTAGCAAAGTCAAGTAATATACGAATTGATTCAAGCCTAGCTACGGGAGCAAAGGTTTCATTGAAATCCAAACCTTCGACTTTTGAATAACCTTTGACCACAAGTCGTGCTTTGTTCCTTGTAACCACCCCGTGTGAAAGTGCATCTATGACTCCCTTGTGGGTTTTGGATGATTTATGACAAGCAATTGGGATCCTAACCTCTTTGTTGAGATGAGTGCAGGCTTATGATAGAAAAATGAGCAAAGTACCAAAAAGAAGGAAAAATGAGGAGCAAAGTGGAAATGAGCTCAAGGAAGAAGAGTAGTAGATTATTGTGTATGGAGTGTGTTAAGGAAACACATCCCAAGATCTCAACCACATTTAAAGACACACATTGCACAAAGTTACACAGGACCGGACTAGTCCGACTGACACCGGACTAGTCCGATATCCTTTCTGCACAAAATCGGACAAGTCCGATATCCTTTCTGACCAGAATCGGACTAGTCCTTCACAGTGCGGACTAGTCCTCAAAACACTTCACAACTCACACAAAATCGGACAAGTCCAATCACATTCGGACTAGTCCGATATTCTTTCTGATCCAAATCGGACAAGTCTGATGTTTGCACGGACTAGTCTAGGAAACCCTCTGATCTGAATTGGACAAGTCCTCCAAGTGCAGACTTGTCATCCTATACACTTAGTGTTTCACATAACCGGACAAGTCCGATGACTATCGGACTAGTCCGAAGATTTCTAGTAGTGAAATCGAACAAGTCCGCTCCTAGCCGGACTAGTCCGATATTTTGAGACATTTAGGGTTTGCTACACACAGCACACCGGACTAGTCCGGTGACCACCACGGACTAGTCCGATATTTCTGAACCCTAGCGGTCACTTTTAGAGACCCATATAAATAGAGTTGTATGTCCATATTTTACCCTTACTCGAACCCTAGCGCCGTCACACCTCCCAAGAGCCTCAAAAACCACATCTCTCCACGAAATTAAGTGCAACAACGATCAATCCTTTGAGGATTCACTCTAGATCATTGGAGAGACATGTTCAACACCATATTGAGCTCTTGGTTTGATTCTCTAACACACTCCTGTGATTCAATTGTAATCTTTTGAGTGTGTTTTGGTGGGATTTCGTGTTGTAATCCAAGGGAGCTCTCAACATGTGAGAAGGCCCCTTTGAATTTGGTTATTCACCCCTTTGTGATTAGTGGAAGAGGATTGGCCTTCGTGGCGATCCAACGAGGGTAGGGTTGGAGAAGACCTGGTCCTTTTGTGGACTCCTCAACGTGGACGTAGGTTGCCTTTGTGGGAGTCGAACCACGGGATAAATTCTTGTGTCTTGTTTTTGGTGTTCATCGTTCCTATTCATCAATATAATCTAGGGTTTCATAATCATTGCTTATCTCACGTTGAACTGTTAAACATAAGATTTAATTCTGATATAATCTAGCATATAACATTGAAACCTTTATTTGATTCTATATTTCCGCTGCATACATAAAAGAATCAATCTAATCGATCAAGTTTAACCCACTTAGTCCGTGAACACCGGACTAGTCCGCACTTTACCAGACTAGTCCGATATCTCTGGTATTGAACTGGTTGTTAAGTATTGCAGGATCTGACAATTTGCAAAAAAGCCTATTCACCCCCCCTCTAGGCCACATTCAATTGGTATCAGAGCGAGGTTCTTCAAGAAAGAGTCTAAGCACTCGAAGAGATCATGTCGGAGATGAAGGACATCCACAAAATCAACAACCAAGAAGAGGTTAACACCGAAAAAAATCAAAAGGTGGAGAAGTACCTCGAAGCCATTCAAGACTTCAAGGACGATGATGAGGAGAAATTGGAGCTAAAGGCGCTCCTCAGAAAGAAGGCGCTTTCCAAAGGGAAAGTGAAAGTTGAAGAGAAGAAGAAGGGGAGTAGTCACACCGACTACTCCTGATATCCTTTTAACTATGATCGTCTAAATTCCAATAATAATCATTACTTATCTATCCCACTTGGAAAAGCCCCACACTTCGATGGAAGTGATTACTCAATGTGGAGGCAGAATATGAAAATGCACTTGATTTCCCTCAATCCAAGTCTATGGCATGTTGTATGCACAGGGATAGATATTCTGGATGACGATGAAGAGCCTACCCCAAGCCAAGAGCAGGCTATTCATAGAAACGCTCAAGCCGCAACAGTAATCACCTCCTCACTCAGTCGGGACGAGTTCACCAAGGTGGATGGACTGGCAATTGGTATAGAGATATGGGATACACTGCAAACTGCACATGAAGGTGACCGACATGTGCGTGAAGCAAAAATCGAGATGATCGAAGGTGAATTAGGAAGATTCGCAATTGAGGAAGATGAGTCACCCCAAGAAATGTACAACCGATTGAAGACACTCGTCAACAAAGTTCGATCATATGGGAGCAAGAAGTGGAATGACCACGAGGTGGTTAAGCTCATTCTTAGAGCTTTTATGCCTCGCAATGTCACACTATGCTCCATTATTAGAGAAAGCCCCGGATACAAAAGGATGACTCCAGATGAATTGCTTGGAAAGATCATCAACTTTGAGATGATGGAAAAACAAGCAAAGCACGTCAAGGAAATTGCCGACCTCACCTCGGCAAAGAAGAAAGGGGTTGCTTTGAAGTCCACCCTCAAGCCCCTATCCAAAGAAGCTTGAGAAGCACAACTAGAGGTAGATAGTGACGACGAGAGCAGTGAATTAGATGAATAAGACATGATATTGTTCATGAAGAAATTCAAAAGAATCATGAAGAAGGGACAAGGTACAAAGTCAAGCGAAGGAAAGTACAAAGAAAGAACAAAGCGAAAGTTGAGGCGGGCATGCTATAATTGTGGTGAGTATAACCACTTTATAGTTGATTGCCCATATGAGGAGAACAAGAAAAATACTAAAGAAGTCAAGCCTCAACACAAGAAATTCTTCAAGAAGAAGAAACAAGCCGAACAAGCGCATATTGGGAAAGAGTGGGACTCAAATGATGAGTCCTCATCGTCTGAAGAAGAAGAGATGGCTAGCATAGCCATGGAGAAGACACCCAAGAAGTCTACCCTCTTCCCTACACCCGGCGCAAGGAAGGGAAATGGCACTTGCCTTATAGCAAAGGAAGGTAAACGCAAGGTAACCATCAAAGCCCCTTCCGTGCATTCCTACTCTAGTGATGATGAAATAAATAGTGATAATGAGGATATGCTTATTGGACTAGATAGGAAAGCTGCAACAAAAATGAAATTTTTACTTGATCAACTTGTTGAGAAGGAGAGGTTAATTCATCATCAAGAGGACATGATTATTTCCTAAAAGGAGGAGTATGTCGAACTTGACAAACTTCTAGAACTTGAAAAGGAGAAAAAGCAATTCACTAGAGCTTGAGTTAGCTTCAAGCAAGGAAGCTTGCCTGGAGTTAACCAACTCAAATGTTGCAACCAAGGACCAACTTGCTGACCTGATCAAGGTTAACAAGATCCTTGAAGTGAAATTTGAGTCACTCAAGCTGAGTGAACCTTTCTCCTCTTCAAGCTCACCTTCTCAACCCACTAAAACTGATTTTGCTCATGCTTGCACATGTAAGAAAGGTGACACCAGTTTGAAGGAAAAGTCAACCTCCACAAAGGATAAACATCTTGCCCAAAATGGCATATTTGACAAGGAGAAGATCGACTATGCACGTAGTGCATACTTGGTCCAAAGACCACCAAATGTTAAATATGGCATTGGTTACTCTTATGATGAAAAGCAGCATGCTAGAAACCATAAGAATAACAAGGAGAGGATTTCCTTTGTGAAGGGAAGACCCTCGCAAACTAGTAAGTCGAAGGGTAAAAACTTGAACTCACACAAACACCGGACTAGTCCGGTCAGTGTCCGGATAAGTCCGATCCTCCGGACAAGTCCGGCCTCCCAGACTAGTCCTTCTTACAAACAACAACAATTACTCTTTAGAACCTTTGATGCCTCCTATGTGTTGATGAGAAATAATTTTGGCAAGGTTTATGCTCATTATGTTGGGCCACACCATGGGAACACTAAATCTCATGTGTTGATGCCCAAATGTATTGTAACTAACCTCCAAGGACCCAAGCAAGCTTGGGTACCTAAAACCAAAGCATAATTTGTTTTTGCAGGCCTATTCCTCCAGTGGATCTAAATGGTTGATAGACAGTGGCTGCACCAACCATATGACCGGAGAAAGAAGAATGTTCGTGGAATATGAATGGAATGAGGACCCAAATGAGGGCATCTACTTTGGAGATAACAATCAAGGAAGGGTGCTCGGTACTGGTAAAATTGCTATATCATCTAAACACACACTTTCTCATGTACTACATGTTGAATCCTTAGATTATAACCTGTTGTCCATATCTCAACTATGTGACAAAGGTTATAATTGCTTGTTCACTAACGAGGGTGTGACCGTCTCTAGGAGGAGTGATGGTTCCATTGCATTCAAGGGTATGTTGAAGGGAAAGTTTTACCTTGTTGATTTCAACAGGGATAAAGCCGAACCTGACACATGCTTGATTGCAAAGACCAACATGGGTTGGTTGTGGCATAGACGGCTAGCGCATGTTGGTATGAGGAATCTTCAAAAACTCCTCAAGGGCGATCACATCCGCGGTTTGAAGGATGTTGTTTTTGAGAAAGATAGGCCTTGTAGCGTGTGCCAAGCTAGGAAGCAAGTTGGAGCACCTCATCCCGCAAAGAACGTCATGACTACAACAAGACCGCTCGAACTACTACACATGGACTTATTTGGTCCAATTGCTTACATAAGCATCGACGGTAACAAATATGGTTTAGTAGTTGTTGATGACTTTTCTCGCTTCACTTGGGTTTTCTTTTTGCATGATAAGTCAGAGACACAAGGAACACTCGAGAAGTTCTTCAAGCGAGCTCAAAACGAATTCTCAATGACAATCAAGAATATTCAAAGCGACAACGGCACGGAGTTCAAGAACACGCAAGTGGAAGAGTACCTTGATGAAGAAGGCATAAAGCATGAATTTTCAGCGCCGTACTCCCCACAACAAAATAGGGTTGCCGAAAGAAAGAATCGAACACTCATAGAGATGGCAAGAACAATGCTCAATGAGTACAAGACATCGGATCGATTTTGGGCAGAAGCGGTTAACACCACTTGCCACACCGTAAATCGACTACTAAAGAAGACATCATATGAGCTACTCACCGGTAACAAACTGTGACGCTTGGTTCCGAAAAATGAACCAAGCTAATGCATATGTGTGCCCAGGATGTTCATCACACATACACGAGTGCAATCACAAACGATATACAGATAATTACCATAGAACAAGATTAATTAACCAAATTTTATTAAACAAACCATATTGTCCTCGCATACAAGCTCTAATGAATATTTATGACAAGTTCAACTAATGCAGCGGAAATAAACTAATTAAGCAAACTAAACAGCTAGGCATAAGGGATAGCGCAGCTCCAATCAACACCACAGGCAAAGCAGACGGTAGGCACGGCCTAGAACTCCGCATTATCGCCATTAAACTCCCAATCCTGACCTGCAACTGTTGGGGGTGGATTGCAAGAGTGAGTACATGTCATACTCAGCAAGTGTGGAAAGTATGACATGTGGCTTATTCAAATGATGACAAAAATAATGGTTAAGTGCTGAAAAGTACATAAAAACATTTGAAAATAAATATATTATATGTATGTGAAGTAAACCCATCATAATCATAAGTAATACCATAATACCAGTCCACAATTCACCATCCTCATCAATAATTCCAGATTTCACCATTTGCTAATAACCATATTAAATACCAGAAATTAATCCATAACCAGATGTAACCATTACCAAACCATAACCATCCCAAGTACCATCCCAATACCAAGTTCCCTCTAATCATGGAAGTTGTCCAGGTGCTCATAACCGGGAGCACGGCTATCATGATAGTTTTAGACACACTCTGCGGAGTTTGTACCTCTTTACCCACGTGTTTGTGATTTCATCACCTTTCGATGACTAGAACCTCTATTATGCCGTCTCACACTTCCATCGGTGTGCGGCCAAGAGATCACAAAATAGCCTTTACAAAGGGATTACTAGCTATTTAGACCCCACTGAGGTTTCACCGGTGGCGATGTCTCCCACTGAGCACATCTTCAACCAAGGGCCCCCTTATGAGCCATTCGGATCCCAGGGTAGTCCCACCAATCATCAACAAACCCAATCGGACTACCCCTTCCCTGAGCATCCACATTGGTCCAAACAGCACTAGCAAAGCCCTAATTAATCAGCTACACCTCACCCATACTTGGCCTCATGGTGGCACTATAGTTCTGGCTTATTCTCGCATGAACCGGTCCTTAGATCTAAAGCAAGCAAACCACCATACGTCCAACCCATCCACATACCAGACTTGCTTAGATCACCCATCATTTAAACCAGTTCATGTTAATAATAATCTCATCCATGCATAATTAAATCTAGTGGTATAGTTGTTTTCCATCCTAGTTGGTTAAGCGAAGCAAAGGTAAAAATTCCATCCCGACTCTCTACAAGATATCCCAGGTGACAAGGGTGGTCAAACAACGCTAGTAAACTTCCTACCATAGGATTCCCATCAATTTGACACAAGCATGCAGTTTTGCAAACAAAACATTTATTTAAAAACAGGATCAATATGCTTCAAGGACACTTGCCTTGCTCTTGCTGTTGATTAGGATCAAAGCCTTCGAACTCTTGGTGCTGTAGATCCTCCGCGGCACTTTCTAGCGCAAATCCGTCTAATCCACACAATAAACATACAAGACAAGAAACACAATCAAAGAGTGCACAAATATTACTCAATATGACATGGCATGCATGGTTAATGCAAATGCAAGGTAGAACTTGTTAACAGATTGCTTTTAATGATCACTAACTAGTTCTAATAGCTTTTAACAAGTTTATACAGGTTTGGATTCGATTAGCTCAAATTTTAGAATCAATTCAACACAATTTAACCAGAAAGATCGGACTAGTCCGCTAGGGACCGGACAAGTCTGCACTCTGCGAGATCAGCAGATTAGGGTTTTCTGGATCGACGTAAATTCGGAGATTAGGGGTTGAATTCTCGTAAGGAAAAGAGAATAGAAGGTATACCAGGTGTTTAGAACTCCAATGAATCAAGAAATTTGGAGGTAACACTTGGATCTTGATGATCTAGGGTTGGTGATAAACTTGGGGATGAATTGGTGGTGAAGGACGAAACATGGTGGAGATCTTGATCCTCTTTCGTTTCCTCCTCTTCTTCTTCTTGCTTGGGATCTTCTCCTCCCTCCTTGATGGTGGCTCCCCATGAACTAGGGTTTGGGTGGGTGGATAAGTGGCAAATAGATGTCAAACCAAGGGGTGGGGCTGTTTATATAGAGGTGGAGGCTAGGGTCAGATGGATTTTGAGTTTTGGGGTGAGTAGAGGCCGGTTTAGAGTCCCACATGGGCTCTAAAAGAGTTAGGCACGACGTCCCTAGGCCCACTTAACGTGAAACCCAAGAAACAAGTCGTAAAACAAAAGATCAACTCGGAGTCAGGAAATATCGGACAAGTTCGGACAGGATCGGACTAGTCCAAGGTCGTCCAGAGAGAAAATCGGACAAGTCTGGCCAGACATCGGACAAGTCCGACTTTAAACAGTGAGGAAAACGGACAAGTCTGCTGGAACACTGAACTAGTCTGGAAAAGTCTAGGGACTTAGCAAATTTTCAAGGATTCTTGGAATATCAGACTAGTCCGCACAAAATCGGACAAGTCCGAAAGTTCCAGAGCCAAAATCGGACTAGTCCGCAGCAAAAACGGACAAGTATGTTTTTAGTCAGAGAGAAATCGGACTAGTCCTCAGCAAAATCGGACTAGTTCACACTTTCCTGCATTTTAAGTTCGGTTTTGTTCCAAATCAATTTTAAACTTGTTACTCTTGTTGTGGGTTAATGCTAAACATGTATATGAATGTATGTGGGGCATGATGCATGAAAATTAGGGTGTTACAAACCTACCCCCCTTAAAATGAATTTTGCCCTTGAGATTCGATGCGGAAGAGAAAAGATAGGGAAAGTCCTTCTTGATATCATCCTCCAATTCCCACGTCGCTTCTTTTTCGGTGTGGTGCTTCCATTGAACTTTACACCATCTAATAACCTTGCTCCTTGTGACTCTCTCCTTGGTTTCAAAAATTTTGACCGGTTGTTCGGCATAAGTCAAATCTTCCTCTCATTCCAATTCTTCTATTGGCACTTGTTCTTCCGGTACTCTCAAGCACTTCTTGAGCTGGGAAACATGAAAGACATCATGTACGTCTAAAAGGTGAGCTGTCATCTCCAACTGATATGCTACTTCTCCTCTTTTGTCCAAAATCTTGAATGGTCCAATATAGCGAGGTGCGAGCTTGCCTCTTATGTTAAACCTCTTATGACCCCTCATTGGTGACACCCTGAGGTAAACAAAATCTCCTATTTCAAAGGCTAATTTCCTTCTCCTATTGTCTACATAGCCTTTTTGCCTTGATTGGGCTGCCCTCAAGTGTTCACAAATTATTTGGACTTGCTTTTCGGCTTCTTGCAACACATCTGGACCAAATACTTGAGTTTCTCCTGCCTCATTCCAGAATAAAGGTGTCCTACACTTCCTCCCATAAAGCGCTTCATACGGTGACATTTTCAAGCTTGCTTGGTAACTATTGTTGTATGAAAATTCTGCGTACGGCAAGCTTTTGTCCCAACTCTTCCCATGCTTCAAAGCACAAGCTCTTAACATGTCCTCCAAAATCTGATTGGTCCTCTCGGTTTGTCCATCCGTTTGAGGATGATATGCTGAACTAAAATTCAACCTCGTTCCAAAATCTTCATGCAGTTTTTGCCAAAATCTGGAAGTAAATTGTGAACCTCTATCCGAGACTATCTTCTTCGGTACTCCGTGTCGACACACAATATGCTCCATGTATATTTCGGCCAATTGTGCAGCTGTGTATTTGGTCTTCACAGGGACAAAATGAGCTGACTTGGTTAAGCGATCCACAATTACCCAAATTGAGTCATACCCGGACTGAGTACGTGGTAAACCAACTATGAAGTCCATTCCAATTTCTTCCCCCTTCCATTCCGGAATCTTCAATGGTTGCAATAATCCAGCTGGCCTTTGATGTTCCGGCTTGACTCGTTGACACACATCACACAATGCCACATATTCAGCTATGTCCTTTTTCATGCTATCCCACCAATAGCAAGTCTTCAAGTCTTTGTACATCTTTGTACAACCAGGGTGAATCGAGTAAGGCGGGTCATGTGCCTCTTTTACTATTGTCTCCCGGATGTGCTTTACATTAGGCACAACGATTCTCTTTCCAAGCCATAAGGTACCATATTCATCCTCGTCAAATCTGAATTCTCTCCCTTCTTCGGTCCTTTCCTTGATTTCCTGATCTCCTCATCTGCGGTTTGTGCCTCTCGAATTTCTTGCTCCAAGGTTGGGTTTAACTCCATCATCTCCATCTCATTTACAAACCCGAGGTTCAACTGTTCAAACTTCTTGCATAACTCGAATGGTAACTCTCGAACCATGAGTTGATGACTTACTCCTTTTCTACTCAAAGCATCGGCCACTACATTGGCTTTTCCCGGATGATAGTTGATCCCCAAATCATAATCTTTGATGAGCTCCAACCATCTTCGTTGCCTCAAGTTCAGATCCGTTTGTGTGAAAATATACTTCAAATTCTTATGATCCGTATAAATTTCACACTTATGTCCAAGAATATAGTACCTCAAAATCTTCAATGCATGTACCACGGCTGCAAGTTCTAAATCATGTGTTGGGTAATTCTGCTCATGTTTCTTCAATTGTCTTGATGCATAGGCGACCACTTGACCTTCTTGCATCAATACACATCCAAGTCCTTGTCTCGATGCATCGCAATAGATGTCAAAACTCTTGCTTACATCCGGCAATACCAAAACTGGGGCTGTTGTCAACCTCTTCTTTAACTCCTCAAAACTATTCTGACAAGCTTCAGTCCATTGGAACGCCTTTACGTTCATTAGCAACTCCGTCATAGGCTTGGCTATCTTGGAAAAGTCCTTTATGAATCTATGGTAATATCCAGCCATCCCAATAAAACTCCTTATTTCTTTGACATTTTGCGGCAGTTCCCACTTCAACACGTCTCTCACTTTTCCGGGGTCAACCGATACTCCTCCTCCTGAAATTATATGACCCAAAAATGACACCTCTCTCAACCAAAACTGACACTTGTTGAACTTGGCATACAATCGATGCTCCCTCAATTTCTGCAACATAAGCCTCAAGTGTTCCTCATGTTCTTTCTCATCCTTCGAGTAGATCATAATGTCATTAATAAACACCACAACGAACTTATCCAAGTACTCCATGAAGACCTTATTCATGAGGTACATAAAGTAGGCAGGCGCATTTGTCAATCCAAATGACATCACGGTGTACTCATAAGATCCATACCGTTTTCTAAAAGCTGTTTTGGGTATGTCCGATGGTCTAATCTTCATTTGAAATTATCCCGACCTCAAATCAATCTTAGAGAAGACACAAGCACCCTTCATCTGATCAAACAAGTCTTCTATGCGTGGCAAGGTGTACTTGTTCTTGATTGTTACCTCGTTGAGAGCTCGGTAATCTACACACATCCTTTGAGATCTATCCTTCTTGTCCACAAATAGAACGGGCGCTCCCCAAGGTGAAGAGCTAGGGCGAATGAAACCTTTCTCTAGATGCTCTTGGAATTGCTTCTTGAGCTCCGCTAATTCCAAAGGAGTCATCCTATACGGCCTCTTAGCTATAGGTGCAGTTCCAGGTATTAAATCAATAACAAACTCAATGTCTCGATCGGGTGGCATACCTGGCAACTCGTCCGGAAAAACATCCAAAAATTCACACACCACCGGAATCTCCTCAATTGCGGCACCGTCCATATGATTCAACTCCAATTGCTTCGGTGCGGTTTGAGATGCTTCAAATTCTACGGTGATCCCTTCTTTGTTGGTCAACTTCACCGTCTTCGTGGCACACTCAATAACTCCATTGTGCTTCCTCAACCAGTCCATACCAAGTATAATGTCCAATCCTTGAGAATCCAAAACAATGAGGTTGGCGGAGAAGTCTACCCCCCTTATTCTAAGGATTACTTTTGTACATACTATATTTGTCCTCATCTCTCTTTCAGGAGACTTAACCAATAGAGTAAACTTCATATGAGAGATAGACAAACTATACTTGGCGACATACTTTGATGCAATGAATGAATGCAATGCTCCAGAATCAAATAACATAGTCGTGGGGTTGGAGTTGGCGAGAAACATACCAATGACCACGTCATCCGCTTGTTGAGCATCCTCCGTAGAGACATGGTTCACGTTGCCACGAGCAAAATTCTGCTGTCCATGGCTTCCTTGTGGCGCTCCTCCATTGGGTCTTGGGTTTTGCCTCGGTGCATTGCTTCCTTGACCAAGGCCTCACTTAGGACATTGATGCGCAAAGTGTCCAGCTTCTCCACAAGTATAACACTTCTTAACTCCACCAGAATTATTGGGACGAGCTTGGCTTTGAACATTAGCACCAGGAAAATTAGCACGAGGTGCATAAGGCATTGGAGGCCTAGGTGCTTGCATAACAGGGCGCTGCTGCACAAACTGAGTTGGGCGCGGTGCAAATCCAGAGCGTTGAGCAGGAATAGAAGAGCTGAAATAAGGCGTATTTGGCGGCGCAAAGCGAGGGCGCACATTACTTCCTTGTTGCTGTCCTTTATATGGCGCCTTTCTCTTGATTTCTTGCTCCATCTCACGGATCTTGTTCTAAACCACAATTGCTTTGTCCACAAGCTTCTGAAAATTGGCATAATCGCAGTTGAGTAGTTGCACTTGGATCTCATTGTTCAAGCCCCTCATGAACAAGTATTGCTTCCGGCTGTCCCGACTAACATCCTCAGGCGCATACCTTGAGAGTTGAGTGAATTTATTGAGATATTCACTCACGCTTGATCTCCCTTGCCTTAAATTCTCAAATTCTTGCCTCTTCAAGATCATAATACCCTCGGGCACATAATGAGAACGAAAGTTCTCCTTGAATTCGACCCAAGTAATTCTCCCTTGGTTCTCGTGAGCATTGCAATAAGCATCCCACCAATCCGCAGCTGCTCGAACTAGTTGATGAGAAGCAAACAAGACCTTCTCCTGGTCACTCCATTGGACAATAACTAGCTTCTTCTCCGCGGACTAGAGCCAATCGTCCGCATCCATAGGGTCGGCAGCTTGAGCAAAGGTTGGCAGCCTAGTCCTCATAAACTCTCCCAATCGGTTATGAGGAGGTAGGGGTGGCGGTGGAGGCATGTGGGGCTGATTGTTGATATTGCCAGCCTGCAGCTGTCCCATTGTTTGTATCATGGTCTGCATGAGCTAGTTTTGCATGGCCAAAAGCTGCTCAATGTTGATAGCTCCCTGAGTAGATCCTTGTCCAATGTTGTTCTATGGCACTCCATTGTTCTCCTCCTTGTCATTGCCATCCCTCTGGTTGCGAGTCCTCACCATCTAAAGAAAAAGCAATACGTAAGAATTAGAGAGCGTCCCCAACTATATGCATCAAGGGATATGAAACTAAACAGCTAGCTACACTAGCCTAGGTGGACATGGCAATGCTAAGGCACCCCAAAATCCTCAATTAAGCACACAAGCAAGCAATATATATAGCAAACAACACTCCAAGCAAAAACACATCGATTCCTGAGTGCTCCTATGTGCTCTAAAGTGTCCATTCTATCTAGGCTGCATCCTACGGTCAACCTGTGGCTCTGATACCAATCTGTGACGCCCGGTTCCAAAAAATGAACCAAGCTAACGCATATGTGTGCCCAGGATGTTCATCACACATACACGAGTGCAATCACAAACAATATACAGATAATTACCATAGAACAAGATTAATTAACTAAATTTTATTAAACAAACCATATTATCCTCGAATACAAGCTCTAATGAATATTTATGACAAGTTCAACTAATGCAGCGGAAATAAACTAATTAAGCAAACTAAACAGCTAGGCATAAGGGATAGCGCAGCTCCAATCAACACCACAGGCAAAGCTGACGGTAGACATGGCCTAGAACTCCGCATTATCGCCATTAAACTCCCAATCCTGACCTGCAACTGTTGGGGGGGATTGCAAGAGTGAGTACATGTCGTACTCAGCAAGTGTGGAAAGTATGACATGTGGCTTATTCAAATGATGACAATAATAATGGTTAAGTGCTGAAAAGTACATAAAAACATTTGAAAAGCAATATATTATATGTATGTGAAGTAAACCCATCATAATCATAAGTAATACCATAATACCAGTCCACAATTCACCATCCTCATCAATAATTCCAGATTTCACCATTTGGCAATAACCATATTAAATACCAGAAACTAATCCATAACCAGATGTAACCATTACCAAACCATAACCATCCCAAATACCATCCCAATACCAAGTTCCCTGTAATCATGGAAGTTGTCCAGGTGCTCATAACCGGGAGCACGACTATCATGATAGTTTTAGACACACTCTGCAGAGTTTGTACATCTTTACCCACGTGTTTGTGATTTCATCACCTTTCGATGACTAGAACCTCTACTATGCCATCTCACACTTCCATCAGTGTGCGGCCAAGAGATCACAAAATAGCCTTTACAAAGGGATTACTAGCCTATTTAGACCCCACTGAGGTTTCACCGGTGGTGATGTCTCCCACTGAGCACATCTTCAACCAAGGGCCCCCCCTTGAGCCATTCGGATCCCAGGGTAGTCCCACCAATCACCAACAAACCCAATCCGACTACCCCTTCCCCGAGCATCCACATTGGTCCAAACAGCACCAGCAAAGCCCTAATTAATCAGCTACGCCGCACCCATACTTGGCCTCGTGGTGGCACTGTAGTCCTGGCTTATTCTCGCATGAACCGGTCCTTAGATCTAAAGCAAGCAAACCACCATACGTCCAACCCATCCACATACCAGACTTGCTTAGATCACCCATCATTTAAACCAGTTCATGTCAATCATAATCTCATCCATGCATAATTAAATTGAGTGGTATAGTTGTTTTCCATCCCAGTTGATTAAGTGAAGCAAAGGTAAAAATTCCGTCCCGACTCTCTACAAGATATCCCAGGTGACAAGGGTGGTCAAACAACGCTAGTAAACTTCCTACCATAGGATTCCCATCAATTTGACACAAGCATGCAGTTTTGCAAACAAAACATTTATTTAAAAACAGGATCAATATGCTTCAAGGACACTTGCCTTGCTCTTGCTGTTGATTAGGATCAAAGCCTTCAAACTCTTGGTGCCGTAGATCCTCCGCGGCACTTTCTAGCGCAAATCCATCTAATCCACACAATAAACATACAATACAAGAAACACAATCAAAGATTGCACGAATATTACTCAATATGACATGGCATGCATGGTTAATGCAAATGCAAGGTAGAACTTGTTAATAGATTGCTTTTAATGATCACTAACTAGTTCTAATAGCTTTTAACAAGTTTATACAGGTTTGGATTCGATTAGCTCAAATTTTAGAATCAATTCAACACAATTTAACCAGAAAGATCGGACTGGTCCGCTAGGGACCGGACAAGTCCGCACTCTGCGAGATCAGCAGATTAGGGTTTTCTGGATCGACGTAAATTCAGAGATTAGGGGTTGAATTCTCGTAAGGAAAAGAGAATAGAAGGTATACCAGGTGTTTAGAACTCACATGAATCAAGAAACTTGGAGGTAACACTTGGATCTTGATGATCTAGGGTTGGTGATGAACTTGGGGATGAATTGGTGGTGAAGGACGAAACATGGTGGAGATCTTGATCCTCTTTCGTTTCCTCCTCTTCTTCTTCTTGCTTGGGATCTTCTCCTCCCTCCTTGATGGTGCCTCCCCACGAACTAGGGTTTGGGTGGGTGGAAAAGTGGCAAATAGATGTCAAACCAAGGGGTGGGGCTGTTTTTATAGAGGTGGAGGCTAGGGTTAGATGGATTTTGAGTTTTGGGGTGAGTAGAGGCCGGTTTAGAGTCCCACATGGGCTCTAAAAGAGTTAGGCACGACGTCCCTAGGCCCACTTAACATGAAACCCAAGAAACAAGTCGTAAAACAAAAGATCAACTCGGAGTCAGGAGATATCGGACAAGTCCGGACAGGACCAGACTAGTCCGAGGTCGTCCAGAGAGAAAATAGAACAAGTCTGGCCAAACATCAGACAAGTCCGACTTTAAACAGAGAGGAAAACGAACAAGTCCCCTGGAACACCGGACTAGTCCGGAAAAGTCCAGGGACTTAGCAAATTTTCAAGGATTCTTGGAATATCGGACTAGTCCGCACAAAATCGGACAAGTCTGAATGTTTCCAGAGCCAAAATCAGACTAGTCCGCAGCAAAAACGGACAAGTCTGTTTTTAGTCAGAGAGAAATCAGACTAGTCCTCAGCAAAATTGGACTAGTCCGCACTTTCTGCATTTTAAGTGCGGTTTTGTTCCAAATCAATTTTAAACTTGTTCTTCTTGTTGTGGGTTAATGTGAAACATGTATATGAATGTATGTGGGGCATGATGCATGAAAATTAGGGTGTTACACAAACCAAATATTTCATATTTTTGTGTTTTTGGTTCTCCATGTTATATCTTGAACAAGAAGCCTAGGACTTCAAATTTCGCTTCGAAGTCCGATGAAGGTTTCTTGCTTGGTTATGATTCGAACACTTACGCCTATCGTGTTTTCAACAAGACCTCCGGACTTGTTTAAGTAGCACGTGACGTAGTGTTCGATGAGACTAATGGCTCCCAAAAGGAGCAAGTTGATCCATGTGAACTAGGTAAAGAAGAAGCGCCTTGTCAAGCATTGAAAAGAATGGCTCTAGGTGAGGTTCGACCACAAGAGCCACCTCCACATGTACATGAAGAAGATGAACCACAAGAGGAGATCAACGATCAAGGGGGAGCTTCAACACAAGATCAACCACAAGGATACGAAGATAATCAACAAGTCAACGAAGGCAATGACTTAGGGGGAGAAGCAGATTACCATGAAGATACAACTCCTCAAGTGCCACACCCAAGAGTACACCAATGCGTCCAAAGGGATCACCCAATCGACAACATCATCTGTGACATCCAAAAGGGAGTAACCACTAGATATCGCATAGCTAACTTTTGTGAACACTATTCGTTTGTATCCTTTTTGCAACCACGCAGGGTTGAACATGCATTGAAAGATCCGGACTGGGTGGTGGAAATGCAAGAAGAATTGAACAACTTCAAGCGGAATGAAGTGTGGGAACTTGTGGCAAGACCCAATGCAAACATTGTCGGAACCAAGTGGGTCTTCCGCAACAAACAAGATGAACACGGGGTGGTGACAAGGAACAAGGCACGACTTGTGGCCAAAGGGTATTCACAAGTCGAAGGTTTGTATTTCGATGAAACTTTGCTCCAGTAGCTAGGCTTGAATCTATTAGAATATTACTTGCATATGCTACTCACCATGATTTCAAGATGTATCAAATGGATGTGAAAAGTGCCTTCCTCAACAGACCAATCAAGGAAGAGGTGTACGTGGAGCAACCACCCGGATTTGAAGATGAAGAGTTCCCCGACCATGTGTTTAAATTGCGTAAGGATCTCTACAGCCTCAAACAAGCTCCTAGAGATTAGTATGAGTGTCTTAGAGATTTCTTAATTGGAAATGGATTTAAGATTGGCAAAGTAGACTATACACTGTTTACCAAGAATTTTGATGATGATCTTTTTATTCGTCAAATTTATGTTGATGATATAATCTTTGGGTCAACTAACCAATCTTTCTGTGAAGAATTTAGTAAAATCATTACAGTCAGGTTTGAAATGTCAATGATGGGAGAGTTAAAGTACTTCTTAGGATTCCAAGTGCGGCAACAAATGGAAGGGATGTTCATAAGCCAAACCAAGTACACGCAGGACATACTTAAGAAGTTTGGTATGGACAAGGCAAAGCCCATAAAGACCCCCATGGCAACAAATGGCCACTTGGATCTCAATGGAGATGGACCCAGTGTCGAACAAAAGGTATATCGCTCCATGATTGGATCTCTACTCTATTTATGTGCATCTAGGCCAGATATTATGTTGAGTGTATGTTTGTGTGCAAGATTTCAAGCCAACCCTAAGGAATGTCACTTGACAGCCATGAAAAGGATCTCGAGATATTTAGTTCATACACCCAACCTTGGTCTTTGGTACCCAAACGGCTTAAAATTCAATCTCATTGGTTACTCCGATGCAGATTATGCCGGGTGCAAAGTAGATAGAAAAAGCACCTCTGGTACATGCCAATTCCTAGGGAGATCCTTAGTTTCTTGGTCCTCCAAGAAACAAAATTCCATTGCCTTATCCACAGCCGAAGCGGAGCATGTTGCAGCCGGGAGTTGTTGTGCTCAACTCCTTTGGATGTGACAAACTCTAAGGGACTATGGTTACAATATGAACCATATTCCACTCCTTTGTGACAATGAGAGTGCCATTAAAATTGCCCACAGCCCAGTTGAGCACTCCAGAACTAAACACATAGACATAAGACATCACTTTTTGAGAGATCATGCCATGAAAGGAGACATAGCATTTCACATGTCAACACACAAAAGCAATTGGCCAACATATTCACCAAGCCACTTGATGAAAAACGTTTTTGTGACTCC
Organism: Tuctoria greenei; assembly: GCA_036927565.1. NCBI lineage: Eukaryota > Viridiplantae > Streptophyta > Magnoliopsida > Poales > Poaceae > Tuctoria > Tuctoria greenei. Next base: position 151,018,359 of record JAYESD010000003.1, read on the forward strand.
GAAATGAACTAAATATCCTTGATGCTCGGAGTGTGGCTTGAAATATTGCATACCTGTATGAATTCTTCAAATATGTTGATTGGATTGTGAAAATCATCTCTCTCATTCTTCTCTGAAAAACTATGTCAATTACTAGATCTTGGTGAACTATGATCATTGCTTGATTGTTGTATGCTTACTGATCATATTCATCAAGATTATTTGATGTGTTTTGCCTCTCTTTTTTCTAAATATGTACCTTCAAATATATATGAATGGGCTAAAAATTCTTGCCTGGTGACCACGGACTAGTCCATGGTTGCCCGGACTAGTCCGCCCATGCAGACTAGTCTGTAGAGTGCCGGTTAGGCCGGACTATCCGGTATACAACGGACTAGTCCGATATAGCCCCTGGAAAAGTTCAGACTAGTCCGGTCATCTCCGGACTTGTCCGATTTTTCGTGTCCATAACCCTAGCCGCCACCAAACCATAATCCCTTCATCCTCCACTCTTGCCTCACACGTTCTCTCTGTCTCACTCGAGCCCCCAAGGCGATTTCTTGATTTCTCCATTGAACCTTCACAAGTTTGGGTGGGATTTGATCGACATTGCATTGGGATTGAAGTTCTCGGACCAGTCCGTCCTTCAACGTCCTCTTCTCCAAGCTCTAGCCAATTTCTTCGGTAATTTTTCACCCTAACCCTAGAAATCCCAAATTTATTCACTGTTGATCAAATAGCCTAGCATATTTCACTATATACATGCCTCCTTGATGTATTACGTTTATGCTATGCCTGTTGTGCATTAGGAATCACCATTTGTCTAGTTTCCTAGGTTTTTGAGTTTGAATACCGGACTAGTCCGGTCCATGCACGGACAAGTCCGATATCCCGGACTAGTCCGTGCCTGGACACCGGACAAGTCTGACATTTCTGAACTCAAAACCTAACTTTTCAATTCCTCAATGCAAGTCCTTGCTATACTTTCACACCTATGCCTTGTACCATTCATTCTCATTCAAGCCACTCATTCTCAGGTCATGTCGAGCTCAAACGATGAAGTTTCCGATTTTGAGGCCGAGATGGACCACGAGGTGGCACGTCAGACCTCAACGAGTCTCGGCAAGAAGCGCCAAGAGAGACCTACTGAGCCAGCTCTGTCTCCTCCACAGGTTCGGAGGAAAGTGCTGGCGAAGAAGTCGGCCTCCAAGGTGCCAGCTTCTAGGGCTACCACCGGTAGTGGCCCTAGCTCGGCAAGTGCCCGCCTATCCAAAGGCAAGGGCAAAGGGATAGCGACGGCTCCAGTTGGCCCGTTGAAGCTACATGCTCCGAGGGAAGGGGTCCGGGACCCCACTGAAGAGAAGTTTAATGGAAAGGGCAGTGACTCAGCGGCCAAGTTTCGCAGTGTGGATTGCTACAGTCATCCAAAGCAAGCTGTAGATGGAAGATTCTGGAGCAATTTTCATGCTGACTATTACAGGGATGTTTACCTCCAGATGAAGACACCGGTGATGCGCAATTAGTGGATTGACTGGGCACATCTTGAGAAGAAGAGATGCTCTGTATTTGATGAAGTGATTGAAGCAGCTGAAAGACATGGCTTGAAGGACCTCTTTGCCTTCAAGTACAATTGGAATGATGAAGTGGTGGCTCAGTTCTATGCCACTTGTTACTTTGCAAGCGATGAAGAAGAGAGAGTGACTTGGATGACTCATGGATCCAAGTACACTATCACATATGAAGAATTTGCAAGGATGTTGCATCTTGACACCTCAAGCAATGACAATGTGATTATTCACAATGTTGGTGTCATTGAGAAGGAAAATATGAAGTTTCTCTATGAGCCCAACTCAAAGTTCATCCCTCCTTGCATGAAGAACATGAAGCCATTCTTTGTGGTGCTAAACAGAGTCCTGAGGAAGACAATAGCCCCTAAGGATGGGGATGCAGGGAGTGTGCAAGGATACCTCTGAACTCTGATGAGGTTCATAAGCAAAAACTGCCCATTTGATGTGGCGGAATACATTTGGAATGACATGGTGAACATATCCTGCACTCCTAACAGATCCTGTGGCTATGCCCCTTATCTCATGTTCATGATTGAGAAAGTCACAGGGATCAAGTTTGTCAAAGATGTGGAGCACACACCTCTGAGGCCTCTGAAGCCTCAACAAGTAAATGTCCACGCTGCTCCATCGCCGGCCTCCAGCCTTGAGGCACCAGCAAAAACAAGATAAGATGCAAGTGGTGCCCCTGCTGGTAGGGCATCCCCTCAAAAAGGATCAGCTAGTGGGATCCTTAAATATCTCACTGCAATCTTTGCCTCCTGCAAGAAGGCCGAAATGAAGGCCCACAAGCTCAATCAGAAAAGAAAGGAGGACATGAGGTACATCAAGGCAAATGTGAAGCAAATTTGCCAGAAGCTGGAGATCGACCCCATTGGATCTCCAGCGATTTCTGAGGACTCCGACCTGGACTTCACTGAGCTCGGGCCCATGACCCCCTCCGAGCTTGCCTACTTTGGCATTGGGGACTCGAGTACCTCTGCACCTCCTCCTCCTCATCATCATCATCAAGCTAAAGATGAAGATGATGAAGATGACGATGAGAGGACCGACAGCGAAGAACCTAGGACCCTCCTCTCCTTCTTTTTGGTGTTTTGATGCCAAAGGGGGAGAGATTGAGGGGGAGTCTTAGTCTTAGCTGTAGTTTGCTAGGAGAGAGTTTTATGCTTTTCTTTTTACACTCTTTTGTGGCTTGTAATGTTTTAACAATGATCTTATGTTAATTATGGTTTTGTGATGCAATGAGTTAATCCTTTGAATAGTATTTATGAAAACTGTGATTTTTCTCTAGAATGTCATATATGCTTGCTATTTTGTAATTAATGTCAATTATGTCATTATCAATGTTTTAGTGTACTTAGTTATGCATCCCACAATAAAGAATGCACATATGGATAATACTTTTCACTGCTTGATGTATTTTGGATTCATATGTGCATACTTTATGAAAATCTCAATTTTTATCACATTTTGTGAAATCTCAATTGGTTGTCATCAATCACCAAAAAGGGGGAGATTGAAAGTGCATCTAGGACTCCCTTGTGGGTTTTGGATGATTTATGACAAGCAATTGGGATCCTAACCTCTTTGTTGAGATGAGTGCATGCTTATGATAGAAAAATGAGCAAAGTACCAAAAAGAAGGAAAAATGAGGAGCAAAGTGGAAATGAGCTCAAGGAATAAGAGTAGTAGATTATTATGTATGGAGTGTGTTAAGGAAACACATCCCAAGAGCTCAACCACATTTAAACACACACATTGCACAAAGTTACACAGGACCGGACTAGTCCGACCGACACCGGACTAGTCCGATATCCTTTCTGCATGAAATCGAACAAGTCCGATATCCATCAGACTAGTCCGATATCCTTTCTGACCAGAATCGGACTAGTCCTTCACAGTGCGGACTAGCCCTCAAAACACTTCACAAGTCACACAAAATCGTACAAGTCCGATCACATCCGGACTAGTCCGATATTCTTTCTGATCCAAATCGGACAAGTCCGATGTTTGCACGGACTAGTCCGGAAAACCCTCTGATCTGAATTGGACAAGTCCTCAAAGTTCGGACTTGTCATCCTATACACTTAGGGTTTCACATAACCGGACAAGTCCGATGACTATCGGACTAGTCCGAAGATTTCCAGTAGCGAAATCGGACAAGTCCGCTCCTAGTCGGACTAGTCTCATATTTCGGGACATTTAGGGTTTGCTACACACAACACACCAGACTAGTCCGGTGACCACCACAGACTAGTACGATATTTCTGAACCCTAACGGTCACTTTTAGAGACCCATATAAATAGAGTTGTACGGCCATATTTAACCCTTACTCGAACCCTAGCGCCGTCACACCTCCCAAGAGCCTCAAAAACCACATCTCTCCATGAAATTAAGTGCAACAACGATCAATCCTTTGAGGATTCACTCTAGATCATTGGAGAGACACGTTCAACACCATATTGAGCTCTTGGTTTGATTCTCTAACACACTCCTGCGATTTAATTGTAATCTTTTGAGTGTGTTTTGGTGGGATTTCGTGTTGTAATCCAAGGGAGCTCTCAACGTGTGAGAAGGCCCCTTTGAATTCGGTTATTCACCCCTTTGTGATTAGTGGAAGAGGATTGGCCTTCATGGCGATCCGATGAGGGTAGGGTTGGAGAAGACCAGGTCCTTTTGTGGACTCCTCAACGTGGACGTAGGTTGCCTTTGTGGGATCCGAACCACGGGATAAATTCTTGTGTCTTGTTTTTGGTGTTCATCGTTCCTATTCATCAATATAATCTAAGGTTTCATAATCATTGCTTATCTCACATTGAACTGTTAAACATAATATTTAATTGTGATATAATCTAGCAAATAACATTGAAACCTTTATTTGATTCTATATTTCCGCTGCATACATAAAAGAATCAATCTAATCGATCAAGTTTAACCAACTTAGTTCGTGAACACCGGACTAGTCCGCACTTTACCGGACTAGTCCGATATCTCTGGTATTGAACTGGTTGTTAAGTGTTGCAGGATCCGACAATTTGCAAAAAGGCCTATTCACCCCCCTCTAGGCCACATTCACCATGCTCATTTTATTTGTTGTGGAACACCAACTTTGTGCCCACAACATTTGCATTAGGCCTCTTCACGAGCTCCCACACTTCATTTCTTTCAAAGTTTTTGAGCTCTTCTTGCATGGCCATCACCCAATCCGGATCTCGTAGTACTTCTTCAACCTTGTGAGGCTCCAAGGAAGAAAAAAAAAGAGTAATGTTCACAAAAAATTGCAACACGAGATCGAGTAGTTTCCCCCTTGGAGATGTCTCCAAGAATATTAACAGCGAGATGGTCCCGTTGAACGCTTTGGTGCACTCTTGGGTGAGGTGCTTGAGGTCTTCAATCTTTATCTTCGCCTTCCTCAATTTCATTGTCTCCCCCTTGATTGTTGCCTCCCTTTTCAACTTCTTGGAGCGCATCTTGGGGGACTTGAGTTTGATCTTTGGAGGAAGAACTTTCTTGAGGCATATGATGATCACTTGAGTCTTGAGGTTGTTCTTGTGGTCGAATGTCTCCAAGTGTTATCCTTCCTATCACCACTTGTGGAGCTTCTTCTTGATCTAGCACATGACGATCAACTTGCTCCACATGGGAGCCATTAGACTCATCAAACACTGCGTCCCATGCTACTTCAGCAATTCCGGAGGATTTGTTGAAGACACGATAGGCACAAGTGTTTGAGTCATAACCAAGAAAGAAACCCTCATCGGACTTAGAAGTGAACTTCGAAGTCCTAGGCTTCTTGTTGAGAATGTAGCATTTGCTCCCAAAAACAAGAAAGTAAGAAATGTTAGGCTTGTTACCTGTTAGGAGCTCAAAGGACTTCTTTTTGAGTATGCAGTGAAGATATAACCTATAACCGATTTATGGCATGGCAAGCGGTGTTAACTGCTTCTGCCCAAAACCGGTCCGACGAATTGTACTCATCAAGCATGGTTCTTGATATGTCAATTAGAGTTCTATTCTCCCTCTCGGCCACCCCATTTTGTTGAGGGGAGTAGGGGGCCAGAACTCATGCTTGATGCCTTCTTCATCCAAAAACTCTTCAACTTGAGTATTCTTGAATTCGGTGCCACTGTCACTCCTTATGGTCTTGATACTTAAGGAGAACTCATTTTGAGCTCTCCTCAAGTATTTCTTGAGGGCACCTTAGTCTCACTCTTGTCATGCAAAAAGAATTCCCAAGTGAAACGTGAAAAATCATCAACAATAACAAGACGTATTTGTTACCACCAATACTTATGTAGGCGATTGCACCATAGATATCCATGTGTAGAAGCTCCCATGGTCTTGTTGTCGTCATGATGTTCTTGAATGGATGTGGAGCTCCAACTTGTTTTCCGGCTTGGCATGCGCTACATGGCCTATCTTTTTCAAACACAACATTTTTCAAGCCTCGGATGTGCTTGCCCTTAAGGAGTTTTTGTGAATTCCTCATCCCAACATGGGCTATCCTTCTATGCCAAAGCCATCCCATGTTGGTCTTTGCGATTAAGCATGTATCAAGTTGGTCTTTATCCGCGGAGAAATCCACAAGATAGAGCTTTCCTTTGGCTACACCCTTAAAAGCAATTGAGTCATTGCTTCTCCTTGTAACGGTCACACCCTCATTAGTGAATAAAAAATTATAACTTTTATCACATAATTGTGATATGGATAAGATGTTATAATCAAGGGAGTCAACATGCAAAACATTAGAAAGAGTGTGAGTAGGGGATATAGCAATTTTACTGGTGCCAAGGATTTTTCCTTGGCTATTGTCCCCAAAATAGATTCCTTCACTTTGATCTTCATTTTGCTCATACTCCACAAACATCTTCCTCTCTCCGGTCATGTGATTTGTTCATCCACTATCAAGAACCCACTTGGTTCCACCAAAAGAGTATGCCTAGAAGAAATATTTAAGCCTTGGATTTAGGTACCCAAGCAGTATTGGGTCCTTTGATGTTAATAAAAAGGCATTTAGGCACCCAGACACAAGGTTTGTGGCTCTTTCGGTGTGGCCCAACATACCTAGCATAAGCCTTTTCAAACTTGTTCCTTAAAAAAACATATGATGCATCAAAATCATGGAGCATAGGATGAGGTTCCTTCTTAGGCATTTTAGGTGATGTAGCATTGTTCTTTCCTTTATTAATGTTGTATGAACCTCCTTGGACAAAAACAATCAAGTTTTTGCCATTCTTGTGAGTTTTGGCATTTTGCCTACTCTTCCTAGAGTAGCAAAGACCATCCTTGACAAGGGGATGTCTTGTGTTGGTATATGCACTACGTGCATATGCCATCTTCTCCTTGTCAAAGATGCCACCTTTCGATGCTTGGTTGTTTTGTGCCACCTTAAGTTCATCTTTAAGTTTAGAATCAAGTTTGAGCATTTGCAAGGTTGAGGTGCTTCAATTTTGATATTTGTGGAAGGTGATCTTTTAGAGGAAGAAGGTGCATTGACCTTGATAGACTCCACTTGTGTTTCAAGAATCTTGTTAACTTTTGTCAAGCTAACAAGTTCATCCTTTAGTACAATTGTAGTGTTCTTAAGGTTTGAACAAGTTTCCTTGCTCAAAGCAAGTTCACGCTCAAGTGCCTTGCTTCTTTCTCTTTCAAGCTCTAAGAGCTCCTCAACCTCTTGACATCTCTCCTTTTGTTGGATGAGCATGTCCTCTTGACGAATGATGAGCTCTTCCTTCTCAAATATCTCATCCGTCAACAACCTCAATCTTTTCAAGGTACTTTTGCTCATATCTTTAAGCATATGTTCATTTTCACTAGCTACTATCAAAATCATCATGAGAAGAAATTGAAGAGGAGGATTTAGATTTAACCTTCTTTCTTCCTTCTGTAACACTGCACTTAAGAATGAATTTAGTTTAAAATGAATTTAGAGTAAAACTGCACTTAAGAATTCTGGGAAGTGCGGACTAGTCCATTTTTGGTACGGACTAGTCCGATTTCTCTCTAACCTCGCTCGGACATGTCCATTTTCGTGCAAACTATTCCGGTTTTTGCCTCTGGACAGTTTCAGACTTGTCTGATCCATTGCGGACTAGTCTGATATTCCAATTCCTTGGAATTTTTGCTATGTCCCTGGACTTGTCCGGTCTTGTCCAGTACTCCAGCAGACTTGTCCGTTTTTCTTCTGACTAAAGTCGGACTTGTCCAGTTTTGGCCAGACTTGTCTGATTTTTTCTGACCAAGTTTGGACTTGTCTGGTATAGTCCGGACTTGTCCGATATCTCTCTGACCAACTTAGGACTAGTCCGGCCAGATTCTGACTTGTTCGGTAAATTGCGATTCTGAGTTGATCTTTTGTTTCCTGATGTGTTTTTGAGTTCTATTTTAAATGGGCCTAAGGACGTCGCGTCTAACCATTTTTGGAGCCCAGGTGGGACCCCAAACTGGACTCAACCCTCCCCAAACTCGAATTCATTGAAACCCTAGCCTCCACCTCTATATAAACAACCCCACCCTCCACTTTACATCCTTTTGCTCAATTGAAAGTCCACCCAAACCCTAGTTCGTGGAGAGCCGCCATCAAGGAGGGAGAAGGAGATCCCGAGCAAGAAAAAGAGAAGGAAACGAAAGAGGATCAAGATCTCCACCAAGTTTTCATTCTTCATCAACAATTCACCATCATCTTTTCTTCATCAACCCTAGATCGTCAAGCTCCAAATGTTGCCTCCAAAGCCCTTGATTCATTGGAGTCCTAAATACCTTATATACCTTCTACTCTCTATTTCTCACGTGAATTCAACCCCGTTTCTCCAAATTCACGTCGATCTAGAAAACCCTAGTTCGCTGATCATGCGAAGGGCAGACTAGTCCGGCCCTGCAGTGGACTAACCCGATTTTGCGTTCTATTTCCTTTTGAATTAAATCTAAATTGGTTTGAATCAATTCCAAACCTGTTCAAACTTGATAAAAACTATTAGAACTAGTTAGTAAACATCATTAACAACTCATTAACTTGTTTTGCTTTGCATTTGCATTAATCATGCATATCATGACATATTGAGTACTATATGTGCACTTATTGATTGTGATTCTTATCTGGTATGTATATTGTGCGGATTAGACGAATTTGCACTGGAGAGTGCCGCGGAGGACCTCCAACACCAAGAATTTGAATACTTTGATCCCAACCAAGCTCAAGAGCAAGGCAAGTGTCCTTGAACATATTGATCCTGTTTTCGACAATAAATGTTTTGTTTTCTAAACTGCATGCTTGTGTCAATTTGATGGAAATCCTATGATAGGAAGTTTACTAGCTTTGTTTAACCACCCTTGTTACCTGGAATACATGGTATAGAGTCGGGAATGGTTTTTTATCTTTTTGCTTCCCTTAATCAATTGGGATGGGAAAACAACTATACAACTTAATTATGCATTGATGAGATTATGGTTAATATGAACTGATCAATATTATATGGTAATGGGTGATCTAAGCAAGCCTGGTATGTGGATGGGTTGGATGTTGTGATGCATCGAGACAAGGACTTGGATGTGTGCTCATGCAAGAAGGTCAAGTGGTCACCTTTGCATCGAGACAATTGAAGAAACATGAGCAGAATTATCCAACACACGATTTGGGACTTGCGGCCGTGGTACATGCATTGAAGATTTGGAGACATTATATCCTTGGACATAGGTGTGAAATTTATACGGATAATAAGAGTCTCAAGTACATATTCACAAAAACAGACCTGAATTTTAGGCAACAAAGATGGTTGGAGCTTATCAAGGATTATGATTTGAGAATCAATTATCACCCGGGAAAAGCCAATGTAGTTGTTGATGCTTTAAGTCGGAAAGGATTAAGCCACCAACTCACAGTTCGAGAACTGTCATCTAAGTTATGTGAGGAGTTTCAACGGTTGAATCTTGGATTTGTGAATGAGATGGGATAATGGAGTTAAATCTGACCTTGGAGCAAGAAATTCGAGAGGGTCAGACAAAGGATGAGGAAATTCAGGAAATCAAGGAAAGGACCCAAGAGGAGAGATAATTCACGTTTGATGAGGATTACCATGGTACCTTATGGCTTGGAAAAAGGATTGTTGTGCCCAATGATAAGCATATCCGAGAAACAATACTAAAGAGGCACATGACTCACCTTACTCAATCCATCCTGGTTGTACAAAGATGTACAAGGAATTGAAGACGTGTTATTGGTGGGCTAGCATGAAAAAGGACATAGCTGAATATTTAGCTTTGTGTGATGTGTGCCAACGAGTCAAGGTGGAACATCAAAGGCCAGCTGGATCATTGCAGCCATTAAAGATTCCGGAATGGAAGTGGAAAGAAATTGGTATGAATTTTATAGTTGGTTTACCCCGTACTCAGTCTAGTTATGACTCAATATGGGTAATTGTGGATCGTCTGACCAAGCCAGCTCACCTCATCCCTGTCAAGACCAAGTATATTGCAATACGACTGATAGACTTATATATGCAGCATATTGTGTGCTGACATGGAGTTCCATAGAGGATAGTGTCGTATAGAGGTTCTCAATTTACCTCCAGTTTTTGACAGAAATTGCATGAAGCATTGGGAACAAGGTTGAATTTCAGCTCAGCGTATCACCCTCTAACGGATGGACAAACTGAGAGGACCAATCAGATTTTGGAGAATATGCTAAGAGATTGTGCTTTGAAGCATGGGAAGAGTTGGGACAAGGGCTTTCCATATGCAGAGTTTTCATGCAACAATTACCAAGCAAGCTTGAAAATGTCACCTTATGAAGCACTTTAGAGAAGGAAGTGTAGGACAGCCTTGTTCTGGAATGAGACATGAGAGACTCAAGTATTTGGTCCAGATGTGTTACTAGAAGCTGAAAAACAAGTCCAGATTATTCGTGAAAACTTGAGGGGTGCTCAATCAAGGCAAAAAAGGCTATGCGGACAATAGGAGAAGGAAGATAGCCTTTGAAGTGGGAGATTTTGTTTATCTCAAGGTGTCACCAATGAGATGTCATAAGAGGTTTAACATAAGAGGCAAGCTAGCACCTCGATACATTGGGCCATTCAAGATTTTGGACAAAAGAGGAGAAGTAGCGTATAAGTTGGAGATGCCAGCTCACTTATCATATGTACATGATGTGTTTCATATTTCACAACTCAATAAGTGCTTGAGGGTACCGGAAGAACAAGTGTCAATGGAAGAATTGGAATTAGAGACAAATTTGACTTATGCTGAGCAACCGGTCAAAATCTTGGAAACCAAGGAGAGGGTCACGAGAAACAAGGTTATTCAATGGTGCAAAGTTCAATGGAAGCATCACACAGAATCGGAAAGAACATGGGAGCTGGAGCATGATCTCAAGAAGGAATTTCCCTATCTTTTCTCTTCCACGTCGAATCTCGAGGGCAAGATTCATTTTAAGGGGGGTAGGTTTGTAACACCCTCATTTTCATCCATCATGCATTGCATACATTCTAATACATGTCTAACATTAACCCACATAAAAGAAATAAGTTTAAAATGAATTTAGAGTAAAACGCACTTAAAAATTCTGGGAAGTGCGGACTAGTCCATTTTTGGTACGGACTAGTCCGATTTCTCTTTGACCTCGCTCGAACATGTCCGTTTTCGTGCGGACTATTCCAGTTTTTGCCTCTGGACAGTTTTGGATTTGTTCGGTCTACTGCGGACTAGTCCAGTATTCCAATTCCTTGGAAATTTTTCTAAGTCACTGGACTTGCCCAGACTTGTCCTGTACTCCAGCGGACTTGTTCGTTTTTTTTCTGACTAAAATCAGACTTGTACAATTTTGGCCAGACTTGTCAGATTTTCCTCTGACCAAGTTTGGACTTTTCCGATATAGTCCGGACTTGTCCGATATCTCTCTGACCAACTTCGGACTAGTCCGGCCCAATTCTGACTTGTCTGGTAAATCGCGATTCTGAGTTGATCATTTGTTTCACGACGTGTTTTTGAGTTCTTCCTTAAGTGGGCCTAAGGACGTCGTGTCTAACCCTTTTTGGAGCCTAGGTGGGACCCCAAACCGGCCTGAACCCACCCCAAACTCGAATTCATTGAAACCCTAGCCCCCACCTCTATATAAACAACCCCACCCCTCCAATTTAAATCCTTTTGCCTCAATTGAAAGTCCACCCAAACCCTAGTTCGTGGAGAGCCACCATCAAGGAGGGAGAAGGAGATCCCTTGCAAGAAGAAGAGATGGAAACGAAAGAGGATCAAGATCTGCACCAAGTTTTTGTTCGTCATCAACAATTCACCATCAACTTTTCTTCATTAACCCTAGATCGTCAAGATCGAAGTGTTGCCTCCAAAGCCCTTGATTCACTGGAGTCCCAAACACCTGGTATACCTTCTACTCTCTATTTCTCATGTGAATTCAACCCCGTTCCTCCAAATTCACATCGATCTATAAAACCCTAGTTCGCTCTTCTTGCGAAGGGCAAACTAGTCCGGTCCTGCAGCGGACTAGTACAATTTTCCGATCTATTTCATGTTGAATTAAATCTAAATTGTTTCAAATCAATTCCAAACCTGTTCAAACTTGTTAAAAACTATTAGAACTAGTTAGTAAACATCATTAACAACTCATTAACTAGTTTTGCTTTGCATTTGCATTAATCATGCATATCATGACATATTGAGTAATATATGTGCACTTATTGATTGTGATTCTTGTTTGGTATGTTTATTGTGCGGATTAGGCGGATTTGCTCTAGAGAGTGCAGTGGAGGACCTCCAGTACCAAGAATTTGAAGACTTTGATCGCAACCAAGCTCAAGAGCAAGGCAAGTGTCCTTGAACATATTGATCCCGTTTTCGACAATAAATGTTTTGTTTTCAAAACTACATGCTTGTGTAAATTTTATGGGAATCCTATGATAGGAAGTTTACTAGCCTTGTTTAACCACCCTTGTCACCTGGAATACATGGTAGAGAGTCGAGAAGGGCTTTTTACCTTTTTCTTCGCTTAATCAACTGGGATGGGAAAACAACTATACTATTTAATTATGTATTGATGAGATTATGGTTAATATGAACTTGTCAATATGATATGGTAATGGGTGACCTAAGCAAGCCTGGTATGTGGATGGGTTGGATGTTATGGTGGTTTGCTTGCTTTAGATCTAAGGACCGTTTCATGCGAGATTAAGCGAGGACTACAGTGCCACCACGAGGCCAAGTATGGGTGCGGCGTAGCTGATTAATTAGGATATTGCTAGTATTGCATGGATCATTTGGTGCACCGGGGAAGGGGAGTCAGATTGGGTTTGGATATGGTTGGCGGGACTCTCTGGGATCCGAACGGTACAAGAGGGGGCCCTTGGTTGAAGATGTGCTCAGCTGGAGACATCACCACCGGTGAAACCTTAGTGGGTCCATACATGCTAGTAATCCCTTTATAAAGGCTATTGTGTGATCTCTTGGCCATACACCTATGGTAATGTTTTGGCATAATGGAGGTTTTCTTTAGTCATCGACGGTTGATGAAATCACAAACACGTGGGTAAAGTGGTGCAACCTCTGCAGAGTGTTTAAAACTATCATGATAGCTGTGCTTCCAGTTATGAGCACCTGGACAACTTCCATGATTAGAAGGAAACTTGGGGTTTGTGATGGTTATGGGTGGTACTGGTTATGGGATGGTATTATGGTTTATGTGCAATGGATATAGTTAATAGTAATTGTGAGACCTATGTATGCTGAATACATTGGCTATAGCGATAAAACACCTTTATCATCAAGGTTCGACTCTAGGTCCGAGCTCGAGCAATGTCCGACGATAGGTCCAGCTTGTTTTGGGTAGCTCCGACAAGGCCCGACGTAAGGTCTAACTTGCTTTGTCTAGGTCTGACTTCTTTGTCTAGGTACGACTAGCTTTGATAAGCTCCGCTGCTAGGTCCGACTAGCTTTGGTTAGCTCCGGGGCTAGGTTATGCTAGCTTTGGTAAGTTTCAACGCTAGATCCTATTAGTTTTGGTAAGCTCCGGTCAAGGTCCGGTTAGCTCTTGCAAGGTTTGGAGCTTGATTGCAATTGTTCTGCTTTTATCTTGCAATGTTTCAAACTTGCTTTACACTTATGGAAAGATTGCTTAGTATTCTTTTTTCTAAGTTTTTGGTGCGTTTTTGGTTGATATGGCTGATATCGTTTTACTGTGGTTTTTCAACATGCTTATGTGAGGTGCTAACGTAAGGTGTTGTGTTCGAAACTAATTTGAGTCAAGTCGCGGACTTGGGCTCGTACGTATTGGTTATTTGTTCATGTGCATGTTTTGCTTGAGTTCAAGTCATGGCTGGTGACAGGATCCTTTAGACTAGTCTCAGGGAGGAGATGAAGCTCCAACAACCGAGTTCAGGAGGAATTGTGGTTGAACGGGTGAGGAGGTCACGCATGATGATTGAATCAAGGTCAGTGCATATGAAGGTTTCTAGACTTCGAAGGAAGGTGTTCGCATGTATGCATACAGTGCATGACGTGGCAACATGCTTCTGAAGACGGGTTATGGAAGGGAGATCTGATTGGAAGGATCAGATTGTATTGGATGTTGACTCAAGCTGCAGCTGAGTCGTGTTTGACTCAAATATGGAAAGTTTTGAGTTGGTTATGATAGGATTTCGTGTGGGACACGAAGTTGAATTGTTTTAGGAATGTGGGATACGTTTCTAAGGTGTTTGGAAGTCTTAAGATTGCTTCTATCTGCGTGTAGAAGAGTCCTAAGCAGTTATGAAAAGTTTCGATTCGTGATTTGAGTAGGATTAGAGTCTTAGTTTTAGTTGAGTTGGCCTTCGGGCTGGTTATATAAGCAAGGGAGGACAAATCTCGTGATATATGACTTTGGGGATGTTTCTCTTGTGTTCTATTGAATAAAGATCATAGTTTAAAGGAACTTTTGTGCCCTGTTCGTCCGACCTGTTTCTGTCAAGTCCTTCTCGTCGAGTTTCTGCATAGCACTACCTTAGTTCGGTGGTTTTATCATAACTCGAGTTTTATAGATCCAATTGACGTGATTTATTTTGGATTGTTTTCACAACTTGATTATCTATCATCTGTGAAAATTTCACGGTCATTGGATTTGTTGTTTTGGATCTACACAAGTTTCTTTGCAGTGTTGCAGATCTGGTTTTTCTCGGGTAAAACAGATGGACCTTCGTTCAATCTTTCAATCATAACTTGAGTTTTTCTCGACGGATTTTAATGATTCTTGTTGTGACGTATTTTTGACTTGATTCTCCACAATCTATATTGGTTTTTGTCACAATTGATCACATTTGGATTAATCACACACACACACAATTTCTTAACATATTGATTTTCCACCGAAGGGGTTGGGTTTTAATTGTTTCCGCTTCGTAAGTTTTTTAAATCTTCCATTCACCCCCTCCTCTGGTAGCTTTTCATGTGCTCTTCGATCCTACAATTGGTATCAGAGCTAAGGTGCTCTAATCTTTGTGATTTGCATGTGTTTTTAACTAATCATCATGGAGAAATACTCCGCCAAACCTTGTGTGTTTAATGGTATTGATTTTCAGGTTTGGAATGCACGCATGGAAGCTTTCATCCAGGCACAAGGCTTCGCAATATGGGAGAAGGTATACAAGCCTTACGAAGTGCCGTCAAATGATCAACTTACAGCTACAAATCTGAGAGATGTCGACAACAACAACAAGGCTCGGAACTTGATCATACAAGGATTAACTCAAAGCGACTTCGACCGTGTTGCACACCTCCGATCAGCATACGATGTGTGGAAAGCACTTTGTGACTACCACGAAGGATCCAACACGATCAAGGAGGTAAGGCAAGACATGTTCCAGAAAGAATACACGTGCTTCGAGATGCAACCCGGTGAGTCCATTGATGATCTCTTTGCTCGCTTTAAAAAAATTCTCAGCAACTTGCATAGCGTCAGTGTTAATTTTTCAGATGCTGAGAATGATAGGCAATTACTAATTGCATTAGACATGTCAATTTTGGAGATAAAAGTTACATCTATTCGTGAATCTACTGTCATGAGTACACTTACTTTAGATGTACAATATTCCAAATTGAAAACTCATGAAATTGACATAATCTCACGTAAGAATCCCAACAAGTCTCTTGCATTTGTTTCTCAATGTGATATGCCTAGCTGTGGCCAATCTTCATCTTGTGGTACACTTGCCTTGTTGTCCTCTCTAACCCTTGAACAGATTCAGGAGTTTCTAGAGGAGGAGCTAGTACTTCTCTCTACCGGGTTCTCATAAGCATCGCAAAATGTGAGAACTAGAAGGAGAGGAAGCTCCGAACCTCAACGATGTTTCAAATGTGGTAAGACAGGACATTTTCGTTCAGATTGCCCTAACATTTAAGGTCCTACATCCCGGGATGAAAAACAAACAAGGACGAAGCACTCCTCTGCAAAAGATACAAAGAAAAATAAGGGTTTACAGGACGACAATTGGTGAGCAATTTTATCTCCGCACTTCAAGAACTTGGCCCAAGTGATGTGGACATTGGAAGTGACGAAGATGAAGATGATTTGGCAAACATGTGCTTCATGGCGGGCAAGTCAAGATCAAGTATGGAGGAGGCTGAAAACAACAGCGACAATGAAGAGGTATGTCCTACTTGTGAAGAAATGTGTGATGCTATTTCTCGTGCCACTGTTATAGTTAAGAAAAAGGACAAAAACTTAGGGCCAATGCTATTAAATTTGAGTCACTAGAATCTGAAATTAATCGTTTGAAATCCTTGATTCCTAGTGATGATTCTTGTTCCTCAGGTGATTTAATATATGAACAATTTTCCTCATTAAGAAGTGCGCACACCTCCACACTTGATAAACTTGAGTTAGAAATTGAAAAGAACAGAGAGCTTGCTGCACTTTAATGATAAAAACTTGAAAGATGCTAGCTGTTCTACAATTGATTTGTATTGTTCTACTTGTGATGATCTTTATAAGAAACTACAAGATGCTATGAATGAAATTTCTATATTGAACAATGCTTTATGTTCTCATGAAGTTATATATTGTTCCAATTGCAAATTAAAAGGAAAAACTTCATGTGAAAATTGCCTTGATCTGTCCAATAAACTTGATGACATGCATAGGACATTAGATCGGTTTTGTAGTGGGAATAAGAACCTAAACTTTCTGCTGAATTCTTCCAAACCTTGCAATGATAAAACTGGTTTAGATTTTGATTCTCATGTTCATGCTAAGGCACATCCACCTAAAATTGTAAAGTCATTTGGAAGTGGTTTGATTCAAACATTTACTAAACAAAAAGAAGTGGTTTTCAAATTTGCGGGAGTGTTGTCTCATTCGGTTTCAAATAAAAATATTGCTTGCTCATCTAGACATGAACACAAAGTTAAATTTCATTGTACCTACTGTGGTAGAGATGGTCATGTCATATATTTTTGTTATGGACTAACTAAACAACATAAAAAGGAAAGAATGATTGCTAGATCTCATAACTTTCATGCAAAATTTGCTGCACTTGCTAAACCGAATGATAGGAACATGCAATCTGCTGCAATGAGTCAAAAACATGCAAAGTTTGCTCCCAAACATACTGTTTTTCATGCTACACATGTAACATATCGTAGGACAGTAGTTGGGTACAAAAATCCTCAAGCTTTGGCTCATAGACCTGTTGTTTTATCTTAGCTTTCGCTTGTTTTTCCTGTTGCACGTCGTGTGACTCAGTACTGAATTCCTAAATGCCTTTTGACTAAGCCCAGTATTGAGTTATCGACATATTGTGCTTCTATGTAGGTTACACGCTTGAGGAAGTAGAACATTTGGATTTTGGATTCAGGTTGCTCACGCCGCATGACCGCAAAGAATGGTTCTCCTCCCTCTCTTTTGTGTCACATGTAGAGAATGTTACTTTTGCCAATAATTATTAAACTCCTATAATTGCTAAGGGTTCGGTTAGAGTAAATGATCACTACACATTGAAAGATGTGGCACTTGTTAAAAATTTGAAATACAACTTGCTTTCTGTTTCACAACTGCTAGATGAAAATCTGGAAATTATTTTCACAAAAATTGCTGCAAAGTGGTAAATTCAAACAGTGAGCTTATTTTTAACATGTCATGGTTTAGAAGAGTTTTTAAAGATGATTTTGATATGTCTTCCTCTAAGCATAAGTGTCTAGTTGCTAATGATTCCAAAGACTTATATTTTTGGCATCGTAGACTTGGTCACGTAGGCTTTGATCATCTCACGCGTGTTAGTGCTCTTGATCGCATACGTGGGGTTCCTAAGCTTAAAGGGCACAAAGAAATTGTGTGCTCTTCTTATAGACATGCTAAGATGGTTGCAGGTTCACATACTCCTCTCACAATGATCATGACATATGAACCGGGTCAACTTTTGCACCTCGACACCGTAGGACCTTCACGTGTTCAATCCTTCAGAGATAAATGGTATGTTCTTGTGATTGTTGATGATTATTTTAGATACTCTTGGTTTTACTTTATGGCATCTAAGAATGAAGCTTTTAGTCACTTTAGAAATTTATTTCTTAGATTATCAATTGATCACCCAGGATCTTTAAAAGCAAAGAAGTGATAACAGAACTGAATTTAAAAATCAAACTTTTGATCACTTTTGTGCTAAAAATGGAATAGATCATCAATTTTATTCACCATATGTACCTCAACAAAACGGTGTTGTAGAAAGAAAAAACAGAACCTTAGTTGAGATGGCTAGGACTATGCTTGATGAATCTCAAACTCCTAGAAAATTTTGGGCAGAGGCGATTGCAATAGCATGTTATGTTTCAAACCGTATTTTCTTGTGCACTAAGCTTGGTAAAACACCTTATGAACTTCGGTTTGGACACAGGCTCTGTGTTCACACTTTAGGGTTTTTGGTTGCAAATGCTTTGTTAAGAAACATGGAAATCATGATAAATTTGAAGCCAGATCCGGAGATGGCATGTTTCTTGGTTACCCATCTCACACTAGAGGATATTGTGTGTTTTTACATCGAAGTAACAAAATTACGGAGATTTGTGAAGTTTCTTTTGATGAAGCTAGCCCAGGTACTAGCTCCGGTATTGCAGGACAGACCCATATCCTCAGGGGGAGGGTATTTTTGAAGAAGAAGAAGAGTAAGTGATATTGCCTGGTAGTTCCGAAGCTGACACGTGTCGAGCTTCGAACCTCGAACAAGCTCCGACTACCATCTCTGCTGGTCCTGATCGATTGCAAGCCACAAGCTCATCAATCTGCGATGAACCTAATGAAGAAGAAGCTTGTGAGACATCTGTTCCCCTACGAATTTACAAGAATCATCCCCCGCAATAGATAATTAGAAGATTGCATGAATGAGTTACAAGATCCAGGTTTTCCGACCCCAGTTCTCATGCTCATTCTGCTTTTGTTGCTTTTTTGAGCCCAAAGATATATCACACGCACTCACTAATGAATCTTGGATTATTGCAATGCAAGAAGAGTTAGAAAATTTTGAAAGAAATAATGTTTGGAAACTTGTACCTCCACCTCAAGGTCACACTTTAATTAGAACTAAATGGGTGTTTAAAAATAAACAAAGTGAGGATGCGGTTGTGGTTAGGAATAAGGCTAGGTTGGTTGCTCAAGGTTTCACTCAAGTTGAAGGTCTAGATTTTGATGAAACTTTTGCTCCTGTTGCTAGATTAGAAGCCATAAGAATCTTGTTAGCTTTTGCTGCTGAAAGTGCATCTAGGACTCCCTTGTGGGTTTTGGATGATTTATGACAAGCAATTGGGATCCTAATCCTTTTGTTGAGATGAATGCAGGCAAATGATGAAAAATGAGCAAAATGCCAAAAAGAAAGGAAATGAGAAGCAAAGTAAATGTGAGCTCAAGAAGAAGAAAATAGTAGTTTATTATGTATGGAGTGTGTTAAGGAAACACATCCAAGAGCTCAATCACTTTCAAGCATACACACACAATGCACAAAGTTATACAGGACCGGACTAGTTCAAAAATAGCCGGACTAGTCCGATATCACATTCTGCACTAGATCGGACAAGTCTGGTCCCCACCGGACTAGTCCGATATCTTTCTGATTCACTTCGGACTAGTCCTCCCCAATGCGGACTAGTCCTCAACACAATGCACAAGTCACACAAAATCGGACAAGTCCATTGTAATCCGGACTAGTCCGATATTCATTCGGATCCACTTCGGACAAGTCCAGTGTCTACACGGACTAGTCCGATATACACACTGATCAAAATCGGACAAGTCCTCCAAGTGCGGACTTGTCATTCTAAACACTTAGGGTTTCATGTGTCCGGACAAGTCCGATGGCAATCGGACTAATCCGAAGATTTCCAGTAGCGAAATCGGACAAGTCCATTTTCAAACGGACTAGTCCGATATTCCTGGACACTTAGGGTTTGCTACTCACAGCACACCGGACTAGTACGGTGACCACCATGGACTAGTACGATCTTTCTAAACCCTAACGGTCACTTTTAGAAACCCCATATAAATAGAGGTGCACGACCCACTTTCAAACTCTCTCGAACCCTAGCACCGTCACACCTCCCAAGAGACTCAAAAATCACCTCTCTCCACGAAATTAAGTGCAAAATTGATCAATCTATTGAAGATCACTTCTAGATCATTGGAGAGACACTTGGCACACATCATTGAGCTCTTGGTTTGATTCTCTAACACACTCTTGCGTTTCAATTTGTAATTTTCGAGTGTGTTATTGGTGGCTTTGTAAGTTGTAATCAAGGGAGCTCTCAACGTGTGAGAACGCCCCTTCAACTTGGTTATTTACACCTTTGTGATTAGTGGAAGAGGATTGGCCTTCGTGGCGATCCGACGAGGGAGGGGTTGGAGAAGACCCGGTCCTTTTGTGGGCTCCTCAACGTGGATGTAGGTTGCCTTCGTGGTAGCCGAACCACGGGATAAATCTTGTGTCTTGTCCTTTTGTGTTCTTCATCTTAATTGATCAACTTAATCTAGGGTTTGATTCATTTTGTTCAATTTGAGTTAATTTGTTAAACAAGAGCCTTAATTGTCATAGAAGTTGACATACAACTATTAAACTGTCATTTAAGTCTATATTTCCGCTACCTACATTAACAAATCAATCAAATTGACTGAACTTGATCAACTTAGCCCGTGAAAACCGGACTAGTCCGCACTTTACCGGACTAGTCCGATATCTCTGGTATTGACTGTGTTGTTGAGTGTTACAGGAACCGAGAAAAATTCAAAAAGGCCTATTCGCCCCCCCTCTAGGCCTACATTCAATTGGTATCAGAGCAGGTTCTTCAAGAAAGAGTGCAACCACTCGAAGGGATCATGTCGGACATGAAGGAAGTTCAGAAAATCAACAACCAGGAAGAAGTGAACAACGACAAGAATCAAAAGCTAGAGAAGTATCTCGAAGCAATTCAAGACTTCGATGATGATGACGAGGAGACGCTGGAGCTGATAGCACTCCTCAGGAAGAAAGCACTTTCCAAAGGGAAAGCCAAAGTTGAAGAAAAGAAGAAGGGGAGTAGTCACACCGACTACTCCCGATATCCTTTTAACTATGATCGTTTAAATTCAAATAACAGCCATTATCTATCTATTCCTCTTGGAAAAGCCCCACACTTCGATGGGAGTGATTACTCCATGTGGAGGCAAAATATGAAGATGCACTTGATTTCCCTTAACCCAAGTTTATGGCATATTGTGTGCACAGGAATAGACATCCCATACGACGACGAAGAGCTCACCCCAAGTCAAGAGCAAGCCATCCACAGAAACGCTCATGCCGCAGCCGTAATCACCTCCTCTCTAAGTCGAGATGAATTCACAAAGGTGGACGGACTGGAGATTGCCAAGGAAATATGGGACACGCTACAAACAGCCCATGAAGGTGACGGCATGTGCGGGAGGCGAAAACTGAAATGATCGAAGGCGAACTTGGAAGGTTCGCAATTGAGGAAGACGAGTCTCCCCAGGACATGTACAACCGATTGAAGACACTTGTAAACAAGGTTCGATCATATGGGAGCAAGAAGTGGAATGACCACGAGGTTGTAAAGCTCATCCTTAGAGCCTTTATGCCTCGCAATGTCACACTATGCTCTATGATCAGAGAGAGTCCCGGGTACAAGAGGATGACTCCAGATGAGCTGCTTGGCAAAATCATTAACTTTGAAATGATGGAGAAACAAGCCAAGCACGTCAAAGAAATAGCCGACCTCACATCGGCCAAGAAGAAGGGAGTTGCCTTAAAGTCCACACTCAAGCCACTATCCAAGGAAGCAAGAGAAGCACAGCTTGAGGAGGACAACGATGATGAAAGCAGTGAGCTGGATGAAGAGGATATGATTTTGTTCATGAAAAAGTTCAAAAGAATATTGAAGAAAAGACAGGGAACAAAATCAAGTGAAGGCAAGTACAAAGAGAGGACAAAGCCGAAGATGAGGCGGGCGTGCTATAACTGTGGTGAGTATAACCACTTTATAGTCGATTGCCCGTATGAGGACAACAAGAAGAAGAATAAAGAAGTCAAGCCTCAACCAAAGAAATTCTTCAAGAAGAAGAAACAAGCTGAACAAGCACACATTGGAAAGGAGTGGGACTCAAACGATGAGTCTTCATCATCCGATGAAGAAGAGATGGCTAGCATAGTCATTGAAAGCACGTCCAAGAAACCCACACTCTTCCCCACGCTCGGTACAAAGAAGGGACATGGCACTTGCCTCATGGCAAAGGAAGGTAAACGCAAGGTAAACATCAAAACTCCTTCCATGCATTCCTACTCAAGTAATGATGAACTAGATAGTGATGATGAAGATATGTTAATGGGATTAGACAGAAAAACTGCTGCTAAAATGAAATTTTTACTTGACCAACTTGTTGAGAAGGAACAGTTAATTGATCATCAAGAGGACATGATTATCTCCCAAAAGGAGAAGTATGTCAAACATGACAATCTTCTAGTTCTTGAAAAGGAGAAAAACAGCTCACTAGAGCTTGAGCTAGCTTCAAGCAAGAAAACTTGCTTGGAGTTAACCAACTCAAACGTTGTAATCAAGGATCAACTTGATGACCTAATCAAGGTCAACAAGATCCTTGAAGTGCAAGTTGAGTCACTCAAGCTAAGTGAATCTTCCTCCTCTTCAAGTCTACCTTCTCAACCCACTTCAACTAATCTTGTTCATATGTGCAAATGTAGTAAAATCAACACCAGTTTGAAGGAAAAGTCTACCTCCACAAAGGATAAAAATCCTACCCAATGTGGAATATTTGACAAGGAGAGGATCAACTATGCACGTAGTGCTTACTTGGTCCAAAGACCTGCAAATGTCAAGTATGGCATTGGTTACTCTTATGATGGAAAGCAAAATGCTGGAAGTCATAAGAATAACAAGGGAAAGATTACCTTTGTGAAGGGAGGACCATCACAATCTGGTAACTCGAAAGTTAAAAACCTGAACTCTCATGAACACCGGACTAGTCCGGTTGTGGTCCGGACAAGTCTGGTCATACGGACAAGTCCGATCACCCAGACTAGTCCGATCAACAAACAACAACAACTTTTGTTCAAAACCTTTGATGCCTCTTATGTATTAATGAGAAACAATCTTGGTAAAGTTTATGCTTATTATGCTGGGCCACGCCATGGGAACACAAAACCCCATGTGTGGGTGCCCAAATGTATTGTAACTAACCTCCAAGGACCCAAGCAAGCTTGGGTACCTAAAACCAAGACATAATTTGTTTCTGCAGGCCTACTCCTCCAGTGGATCCAAATGGGTGCTAGACAGTGGATGCACCAACCACATGACCGGAGAAAGGAGGATGTTCGTGGAATATGAAGAAAACGAGGACCCAAACGAAGGCATCTACTTCGGAGATAATAGTCAAGGAAGGGTCCTCGGTACCGGTAAAATAGCAATATCCTCTAAACACACTCTTTCTCATGTTTTACATGTTGAATCTTTAGATTATAACCTGCTGTCCATATATCAATTATGTGACAAAGGTTATAATTGCCTGTTCACTAACGAGGGTGTGACCGTCTCAAGGAGGAGTGATGGTTCCGTTGCATTCAAGGGTATGTTGAAGGGAAAGCTTTACCTTGTTGACTTCAACAAGGATAAAGCCGAACTCGACACATGCTTGATTGCAAAAACCAACATGGGTTGGCTGTGGCATAGACGGCTAGCACATGTTGGTATGAGGAATCTTCAAAAACTCCTCAAGGGCGATCACATCCGAGGTTTGAAAGATGTTGTTTTTGAGAAAGACAGGCCTTGTAGCGCGTGCCAAGCCGGGAAGCAAGTTGGAGCATATCATCCCGCAAAGAACATCATGACTACGACAAGACCGCTCGAACTACTTCATATGGACTTGTTTGGTCCAATTGCTTACATAAGCATCGGTGGTAATAAATACGGTTTAGTCATTATTGATGATTTTTCCCGCTTCACTTGGGTGTTCTTTTTGCATGACAAGTCAGAAACACAAGGGACACTCAAGAAATTCTTCAAGAGAGCGCAAAACGAGTTCTCACTATCGATCAAGAGTATTCGGAGCGACAACAGCACGGAATTCAAGAACATACAAGTGGAGGAGTACCTTGATGAGGAGGGAATCAAGCACGAATTTTCAGCACCATACTCTCCACAACAAAACAGAGTTGCCGAAAGGAAGAACCGAACGCTCATAGAGATGGAAAGAACAATGCTCGATGAATACAAGATTTCGGATCGATTTTGGGCGGAAGCAATTAACACCGCTTGCCACGCCGCAAATCGACTCTACCTTCATCGACTACTCAAGAAGACTCCTTATGAGCTACTCACCGGTAACAAACCAAACATTTCATATTTTAGAGTTTTCGGTTTCCATGTTATATTTTGAACAAGAAGCCCAGGACTTCAAAGTTCGCTTCGAAGTCCGATGAAGGTTTCTTGCTTGGTTATGATTCGAACACTTACGCCTATCGTGTTTTCAACAAGGCCTCCGGACTTGTTGAAGTGGCACGTGACGTAGTGTTCGATGAAACTAATGGCTCCCAAAAGGAGCAAGTTGATCAATGTGAATTAGGTAAAGAAGAAGCTCCTTATCAAGCATTCAAGAGAATGGCTCTAGGCGAAGTTCGACCACAAGAGTCATCGTCACAAATACAAGAGGAAAGTGAACCACAAGAGGAGATCAACAATCAAGGGGGAGCTTCTATACAAGATCAATCACAAGAATATGAAGATGATCAACAAATCAACGAGGGCAACCACTCAGGGGGAGAAGAAAATGATCACCAACACACAACTCTCCAAGTGCCACACCCAAGAGTACACCAATGCATTCAAAGGGATCACCCAATCGACAACATCATCGGTGACATCCAAAAGGGAGTAACCACTAGATCTCGTATTGCTAATTTTTGTGAGCATTACTCGTTTGTCTCCTTTTTGGAACCACACAGGACTGAGGATGCATTGAAGGATCCAGACTGGGTGGTGGCAATGCAAGAAGAGTTGAACAACTTCAAGAGAAACGAGGTTTGGGAACTTGTGGCAAGACCCAATGCAAATATAGTGGGCACCAAGTGGGTCTTCCGCAACAAGCAAGATGAACACGGAGTGGTGACAAGAAACAAGGCACGACTTGTGGCCAAAGGTTACTCACAAGTCGAAGGTTTGGATTTCAGTGAGACTTTTGCTCCAGTAGCTAGGCTTGAATCAATTACAATACTGCTTGCATATGCTACTCACCATGATTTCAAGCTGTATCAAAAGGAAGTAAAAAGTGCCTTCCTCAATGGACCGATCAAGGAAGGGGTGTACATGGAGCAACCACCCGGGTTTGAAGACGAAGAGTTCCCCGACCATGTATATAAACTACGTAAGGCTCTCTATGGCCTCAAACAAGCTCCTAGAGCTTGGTATGAGTGTCTTAGAGATTTCTTAATTGATAATGGTTTTCAAATTGGCAAAGTAGATTATACATTATTCACTAAGAATCTAGATAATGATCTTTTTATTTGCCAAATCTATGTTGATGATATAATTTTTGGGTCAACTAACCAATCCTTCTGTGAAGAATTTAGTAGAATTATGACAGACAGGTTTGAAATGTCAATGATGGGAGAATTGAAGTACTTCTTGGGATTCCAAGTGCGGCAACAAAGGGAAGGAACATTCATAAGCCAAACCAAGTACACGCAGGACATACTCAAGAAGTTTGGCATGGACAAGGCAAAGCCCATAAAGACTCCCATGGCTACGAATGGCCACTTGGATCTCAATGAAGATGGACCAAGCGTCGACCAAAAGGTATATCGCTCCATGATTGGATCTTTACTCTACTTATGTGCATCTAGGCCAGACATTATGTTAAGTGTATGTTTGTGTGCAAGATTTCAAGCCAACCCCAAGGAATGTCATTTGACAGCCGTAAAAAGAATCTTGAGATATTTAGTTCATACACCCAACCTTGGTCTTTGGTACCCAAAAGGCTCCAAATTCAATCTCATTGGTTACTCCGATGCAGATTATGTCGGGTGCAAAGTTGATAGAAAAAGCACCTCTGGCACATGCCAATTCCTAGGAAGATCTTTAGTTTCTTGGTCATCTAAGAAACAAAATTCCATTGCATTATCCATAGCCGAAGCGGAGTATGTTGCAGCCGGAAGTTGTTGTGCACAACTCCTTTGGATGCGACAAACTCTAAGGGATTACGGTTACAATATGAACCGTATTCCTCTTCTTTGTGATAATGAGAGTGCCATTAAAATAGCCCACAATCCAGTTGAGCACTCTAGGACTAAACACATAGACATAAGACATCATTTCTTGAGAGACCATTCCATGAAAGGAGACATAACCATCTCACATGTCAACACCCAAAAACAATTGGCCGACATATTCACCAAGCCACTTGATGAAAAGCGTTTTTGCAAACTCCGAAATGAGCTAAATATTCTTGATTCTCGGAGTGTGGCTTGAAAAGTTGCATACCTGTATGATTGCTTCAAAATGTTGATTGAATTGTGAAAATCATCCCTCTCCATTTTTCTCTCGAAAAACTATGTCAATTATTAGATCTTGATGAATTTTGATCATTGTATAATTGTTGTATGCTTACTGGTCAAATACATCAAGATTACTTGATTTGTTTTGCTTCTCTATTCTCTATTATTGAACCTTCAAATATATATGAATGGGCTATGCAATTCTTTCCTGGTGACCACGGACTAGTCCGTGGTTACCCGGACTAGTCCGCCCATGCAGACTAGTCTGCGGAGTGCCGGTTAGGCCGGACTAGTACGATATACCACGGACTAGTCCGATATAGGTCTCTGGATGACTTCGGACTAGTCCGGTCATGTCCGGACTTGTCCGATGTTTCGTGTCCATAACCCTAGCCGCCACCAAACCCTAATCTCCTCATCCCCACTTTTGCTCACGCCTCCTCTCTCTTGCGCTCGAGCTCCCATGGCGATTTTCTCCTCCCTCCGTCGAAAATGTCCACATTTGGGCGGAGATCGAGCTTGACCTCTTGGGGATTGAAGCTATCGGACTAGTCCGACCTCCAACCCCCAACACTTCGAGCCTCCATCGATTTCTTCTGTAAATTTCTTCAAAACCCTAGAAATCTTGTTTTTCTTCATTGTTGATTGTATAGCCTAGCATCCTTCACTAGATACATGCTTATTTGATGTACTACGTGTATGATAGACTAGATTTGCATTCGGAATCATCCCTCGACCAATCTGTTAGGTTTTTGAGGATGAACACCGGACTAGTCCGGTCCATACACGGACAAGTCCGGTACCCCGGACTAGTCCGTGCCTGAGCACCGGACAAGTCCGATGTTTCTGAACCTGAAACCTAATTCCTTAATTCCTTAATGCCATCCATTGCTATCTTGCCTTACCAATGCCTTGTATAACTTCTCATGATTCTTGCTCAGTCATTCTCAGATCATGTCGAGCTCCGACAACGAGATCTCCGACTTTGAGGCCGAGTTGGACCACGAGGTGGCACCTCGGTCCTCGGCGGGACTTGGCAAGAAACGCCAAGAAAGACCTTTCGAGCCTGCTACTTCCCCTCCCCATGTTCGGAGGAAGGTTTGTGTCAAGAAGGCCGCCTCAAAGGCTGCTCCGTCTACAAGCGGCCTTCATCAAGCAAAAGGAAAGGGCAAGGGAGTAGCAACGGGGCCAGTTGGGCCCTTGAAGCTCCATGCTCCCAGGGAAGGGGTCCGGGACCCAAATGAAGAGAAATTCAATGGGAAAGGCAGTGATGTGGCAGCCAAGCTCAGAAGCATTGATTGCTATGCAAGGCCAAAGCAGGCAGCTGATGGAAGGTTTTGGACAAACTTCCATGCAGATTTCTACAGGCTGGTTTACCTGCCAATGAAGACTCCGGTGGTGCGCAGTCAGTGGATTGACTGGGCCTACCTAGAGAAGAAGAAGTGCCCAGTGTTTGATGAAGTTATTGCAGCAGCAGAGAGGCATGGCCTGAAGGATCTCTTTGCCTTCAGGCATAACTGGAATGATGAGGTGATTGCACAGTTCTATGCAACGTGCCACTTCTCGAGTGAAGATGAAGAGAGTGTGACTTGGATGACCCACGGATCCAAGTATAGTATCACTCAAGAGGACTTCAATAATCTGCTTCATCTGGACACCTCTGACAATGACAGGCTGATCATCCACAACATAGGGGTCATTGAGAGGAACGGAATGAAGTTCATGTATGAGCCCAACTCTAAGTATGTTCCTCCCTCCACAAAGAACATGAAGCCCTTCTTTGTGGTCCTGAATAGAGTTCTTCGGAAGACCATTGCCCCCAAGGATGGGGATGCAGGGAGTGTACAGGGCTACCTCTGGACTCTAATGTGGGTCATAAGTAAGAAGAGGCAGTTTGATGTTGCAGATTACATATGGAATGACATGGTCAACATCTCAAGCACCCCCAATAGGTCCTGTGGCTATGCTCCCTACCTGATGTTTATGATTGAGAAAGTCATAGGTATTGAGTTCGTGAAGGATGTGGAGCACACTCCTCTGAGGCCTCAGAAGCCTCAACCTATGAGTGTCCAGGCTGCTCCCTCGCCGGCCTCAAGTCCTGAGGCACCGGCAAGAGAAGGAGATGCTGCCAAGGCTGTCCCTACCTCCAGGGAAGCCCCTCAGAGAGGATCAGCTAGTGGGATCCTCAAGTACCTGACCGCCATATTCTCCTCCTGCAAGAAGACTGAAGTAAAGCTTCATAAACTCAATCAGAAGAGGAAGGAGGATATGATATATATCAAAGCCAACGTGAAGCAACTGAGTGAAAAGCTGGAGATCAACCCCATTGGATCTCCAGTAATTTCTGAAGATTTTGATATTGACATCACCGAGCTCGGGCCACTGAACCCCTCCGATCTTGCCTACTTTGGCATTGGGGCCTCGAGCAGCTCTGCTCCTCATCCTCCCTCTCCTCCTCGTCAAGCGGAAAGCGAAGAAGATGAAGACGATGACGAGAGGACTGACAGTGAAGAGTGAAGACCCTAGGACCCTCCTCTCCTTCTTTTTGGTGTCTTGATGTCAAAGGGGGAGAGATTGAGGGGGAGTCTTAGCTTTAGCTGTGGTAGGGTGCGAGGAGAGAGTTCTCTTTATCTTTTATTTGTGGTTGTAATAGTTTAACTCTGTTTTCCTATTAAGTTTGGTCTTGTGATGAATTGCTCAATTTATTTGCGAGTATGTGATGAAAACTGCATTTTTGCTCCTGGAATGTCATATGCACTTTGTATCGGTTGATTAATGTAAATTCTGTCGTTCTCAATGTATTCATGCACTTAGTATGCATCCCACCATAAAGAATGCACATATGAATAATTCTCTTGTTGCTTGATGTATTTTTGAGTCATATGTGCATACTTTATGAAAATCTCAAATTTTTGCCTTATTTTGTGAAATCTCAATTGGTTGTCATCAATCACCAAAAAGGGGGAGATTGAAAGTGCATCTAGGACTCCCTTGTGAGTTTTCGATGATTTATGACAAGCAATTGGGATCCTAATCCTTTTGTTGAGATGAATGCAGGCAAATGATGAAAAATGAGCAAAATGCCAAAAAGAAAGGAAATGAGAAGAAAAGTAAATGTGAGCTCAAGAAGAAGAAAATAGTAGTTTATTATGTATGGAGTGTGTTAAGGAAACACATCCAAGAGCTCAATCACTTTCAAGCACACACACACAATGCACAAAGTTATACAGGACCGGACTAGTCCGAAAATAGCCGGACTAGTCCGATATCACATTCTGCACTAGATCGGACAAGTCCGGTCCCCACCGGACTAGTCCGATATCTTTGTGATTCACTTCGGACTAGTCCTCCCCAATGCGTACTAGTCCTCAACACAATGCACAAGTCACACAAAATCGGACAAGTCCGTTGTAATCCGGACTAGTCCGATATTCATTCGGATCCACTTCGGACAAGTCCAGTGTCTACACAGACTAGTCCGATATACACACTGATCTAAATCGGACAAGTCCTCCAAGTGCGGACTTGTCATTCTAAACACTTAGGGTTTCATGTGTCCGGACAAGTCCGATGGCAATCGGACTAATCCGAAGATTTCCAGTAGCGAAATCGGACAAGTCCGTTTTCAAACGGACTAGTCCGATATTCCTGGACACTTAGGGTTTGCTACTCACAGCACACCGGACTAGTCCAGTGACCACCACGGACTAGTCCGATCTTTCTAAACCCTAACGGTCACTTTTAGAAACCCCATATAAATAGAGGTGCACGGCCCACTTTCAAACTCTCTCGAACCCTAGCGCCGTCACACCTCCCAAGAGACTCAAAAATCACCTCTCTCCACGAAATTAAGTGCAAAATCGATCAATCTATTGAAGATCACTTCTAGATCATTGGAGAGACACTTGGCACACATCATTGAGCTCTTGGTTTGATTCTCTAACACACTCTTGCGTTTCAATTTGTAATTTTCGAGTGTGTTATTGGTGGCTTTGTAAGTTGTAATCAAGGGAGCTCTCAACGTGTGAGAACGCCCCTTCAACTTGGTTATTTACCCCTTTGTGATTAGTGGAAGAGGATTGGCCTTCATGGCGATCCGACGAGGGAAGGGTTGGAGAAGACCCGGTCCTTTTGTGGGCTCCTCAACGTGGATGTAGGTTGCCTTCGTGGTAGCCGAACCACGGGATAAATCTTGTGTCTTGTCCTTTTGTGTTCTTCATCTTAATTGATCAACTTAATCTAGGGTTTGATTCATTTTGTTCAATTTGAGTTAATTTGTTAAACAAGAGCCTTAATTGTCATAGAAGTTGACATACAACTATTAAACTGTCATTTAAGTCTATATTTCCGCTGCCTACATTAACGAATCAATCAAATTGACTGAACTTGATCAACTTAGCCCGTGAAAACCGGACTAGTCCGCACTTTACCGGACTAGTCCGATATCTCTGGTATTGACTATGTTGTTGAGTGTTACAGGAACCGAGAAAAATTCAAAAAGGCCTATTCACCCCCCTCTAGGCCTACATTCAGCTGCATCTAAAGGTTTTAAGCTATATCAAATGGATGTTAAAAGTGCTTTTCTTAATGGCTACATAGATGAGGAGGTTTATGTCAAACAACCACCAGGTTTTGAAAATCCAGATTTTCCTAATCATGTTTACAAACTGTCCAAAGCCTTGTACGGTCTCAAACAAGCCCCTAGAGCATGGTATGATAGGTTAAAAACATTCTTACTTGAAAAGGGATTTACCATGGGCAAGGTTGATAAAACTCTTTTTGTGCTTAAGCGTGGCAATGACTCATTATTCGTTCAAGTGTATGTGGATGATATTATCTTTGGTTGTGCTTCTCATGATCTTGTGTCCAAGTTTTCAGCTATGATGAGTTCAGAATTTGAGATGAGTATGATGGGAGAACTCACGTACTTTTTGTGGCTGCAAATCAAGCAAACCAAGAAGGGTACTGAAAGCATCTAGGCCCCCATGAGGTTTGGTTTCGGTGATTAATGACAACCGTTGGATATTACTAATGAGTTTGTGGATGCAAGGTCTCTCATATAATTCATCACACTTAATGAACTCTATATGTATATCATCTACTGCTCATTGGATACAATTGGAGACTTCTCAACAAATCATTCTACGAGGTCAATCGATTTATATGAAGACTAAAAGAAAAAAGCTCATATGTCAAAGTTATTCCATCAAAATTGACAGCACCCAAGACTTGGTAATCATCAGAAGAATATTTCAAACCAATGTATAAGAGGTCACTCGAGCAAATTCCAAAAGAATCACTTAGAACAACTCGAAGCAGACAAAATCAACTCACCAGATCAACTGATGTTTCCAGAAAACAATACATCGGTCGAGTTGGTTTAATAGAAGAAAAAGACCTCAAAACTGAGTACTCACCGGATCATCCGATGATGAAGAAAGTGTTACGTCGGTCGATCGTTCCAGTAAGCAATTACCCTGGACCAAGTGTAACACTGGAGCATCCGATGTACAACTATAACACATCGGTCAATCACTTCAGTAAGGATTATTTCTGGACAAATTTGGATGAAGTGTCACCGGGTCATCCGATGCTGAGGCAAGTGTTACATCGGTCGAACAACGGTCATATCTGACACAGTGACATCAGCTAATTTGTATACGACCGATGACAACTGAAGGGAGAACATTGGATCATCCGGTGTTTGCAGAATAGTGATGTCAGCCTACTTTTCCAACGGCTATTTCATGGAAGCTGACTATTTATACCCCTTCAACTAGTCATTTCGAGAAGTCTTGATACCTAGAGCTACTCTACACATTACCAAGCATTCAATACATTGAGCTACCACTTCTACATCATTTACACCACTTGTACACTAAGAGATAGGCTAGAACTTGCTAGAGATTATGCTTGTGTGCTTCCATTCTTGGTGATTGGAGTCTCTAGTGTAGTGAGAGTTGTAAGGGAGTGTCTCTTGGTGATTGTATTCACCGTGTAATAGTCGGTGATTGGAGAGAGCCTTCCGGAGCTTGCCAAGTCAGTTGTAGAAGCCCGGAGGATCCAACTTGTACAAGGCTTGAGCTCCACCTTGCCGAGGTTGGCGAACGGGGACATTTAGTGAAGATCCATGGTCTTGGTGACTTGGGAGTGGCTATACCCTTTGGTGGGTGCCACAACGTGGATGTAGGAAGATCTTGACGATCTTGCCGGACCACGGGATAAATCTTCGTGTCTTCTTGTCTCCTTGGGAGTTTGCACACTCTTTCTCTCTCGTTACACTTATGCATTTCATATACCGCAAAATTACTATTCACTTGAATGCATAGGTTGTTTGCATAGGGAATTGGGCTTTTAAAATTTAAGTTTTTATTGCTTTAATTTTTGAAAAGAAGCCCAATTCACCCCCCTCTTGGGCATTCGATCCTTACAGGTACCTTTGTGCATCAAACGAGGTATACAAAAGACCTCCTAAGGCGCTTCAACATGGACAAAAGCAAGCCTCTTCGGACACTAATGGGAACACCAAAAACACTTGAACTTGATGAAGATGGTGAAACCGTGGATCAAAAAGAATATAGAAGCATGATCGGATCACTTTTGTACCTAACAGCATCAAGACCGGACATACAATTCAGCGTATGTCTTTGTGCCCGGTTTCAAGCCTCCCCACGTTCTCCACATCGTCAAGCCGTCAAAAGGATTCTTAGGTACTTACATGGAACTCAAGAATTTGGCATTTTTCTTCCTTCTTCCTCAACCGTTACTTTGAAAGCTTTTTTGGATGCTGATTTTGGGGTTGTAGGATTAATAGGAAAAGTACTTCCAGTGCTTGTCATTTTCTTGGTAATTCACTTGTTGCTTGGTCCTCTAGAAAACAAAACTCAGTTGCACAATCCACAGCTGAATCTGAATATGTAGCTGTTGCTAGTGCTTTCTCACAAATTCTTTTGATTGTTCAAACACTTAAGGACTATGGGGTTGACCTAGATAGTGTTCCACTGTTTTGTGATAACACTAGTGCCATTTGCATTGCTAAAAACCCCGTGCAACATTCTAGAACTAAGCACATTGACATTAGGTGATGAGTAGGTTTAGGCCCGATCTTCCGAAAGGTATGTCGATTGGGGTGGAGAACTCGACGTTGATGATCCGCGGCACTCGAGCGGTTCGAGTACCCCTGCAATCACTACACCACGGCTCCGTTGGTTATCAACCGTGCTGCACACGCTTGACCTCGCCAAGAAGGCTAATCCCTGCAAGTGCAACCGAGAACACAAGCAAGAACGTAGAAGACACGATCTGAAATCGCGAAGTTGGGGTTTCACAAACTGTAGAACAGCGATATTATTAATCTATGCAAAACCCAATTGTTTATGGCGGCTACTATGGAGTATATATAGGTGGGAGGACGTCCAAGAGGGTGTTGGGGTCGTGACCTAACCCTAACACACGAAAATAATGGACTTAGACTTGATACAAGGCCCAATGGCCCAATATGGTGGCGCAGCACCCTGACAGATTCTGTATTTGATTTTGTTTCGACGATTCCCGACGACTCTTAAAGAATTTTGACATGGGACCGGTGCCATTGGAAAGGTTATCCTCTCCCCTTTCCTTGCATATGTAGAACGTCCAAAACGGAGTTCGTATGCATCCTGGGCATGCGTTTTAGTGCGTACTGCTTCTGGACTCTGAGTTGGATACGATTTGGAGTTTGGTTCGGTTTCCATCTTCTTTGAACGAATTCTCTGGTCTTCCACGTCCCTAATACTCCCTCCAAGTACTCCTTGAACCTCTCCATGGATCCTAATCACAAATAAATCATTAAGTAGCAATTTATGTTCAAAAACATATAAGGAAATATATAAGAACGAGTTCACCTCTGAAATTAATTGTTGTGTATGAACTCTATTGATTGCATCTTGTAGGTTCAATGGAGTGTTGTTTGTATCCATAGAAGTGATGTCCTCATCATCCCCCCCTTCTTGAATTGGAGTCCTCCTCGACTCAAGTTCATCTTCTATCATGTGTGGGTCCATATGTGCAACGCCATCAAATCTTCTTGTAAGCATGAAAGGAGGAGGCCAAGGTGGTGGACGGCATAGTGCACCATCTTGATCTTGTCCATCAAATAAGAGTGCACATTCACTTGAGCCAGGATCCCAAACAAATAAACATTGTGTCATATTTGTAGGTGCAATAATAATATGCATGATCTCATCATTCTCCCCTTCTTTATGACAAGCCGTACTCGGCTTGCTCGTATGTCCAGCAAAAAGTCTTGCTTTTGGGGTAGAGTTTAGGCCCGAGTGAGCACTGTCCATATTGCACAACCGCAGTGAAAAATGTTTTTGTTGTCCCTGCTGCAAGGAAAAAATACTAGAAAAACTTGACAAGATATTATTAGCGTTAGTACATTCATTTACTTGACCATGTTGTTGCAGCACAAAAGCTTCCTCATTTGAACATATGTAAACTTTATGCACCATAAACATACCACTATGTTTATATTTGCCTATAGCATAAAAAATATTTCTACTTAACAAAGGCAATTGAGACTGAGAAAATATTATCTTCTCTACGATATCTAGATCACAAAGAGTGTCAAATTCAATATAGCCCAAAGTATTTAGAGAAGACAAAAATTTCAGCTCATCATTTTCAGCAGTAGCGGTGATCAAATTATGAATTTCAGCACAAGTAGGTGAATCCAAAACACAATCATCTTGTATATTAACTTGTTTTTGCATAGGTATAATAGAGTTATCAGCACACAACTCTTTTGTAGCGCAACGATCAGCAGGAAAATCAACATGTGACAATGGTGTATAAATAAATGATTCTAATAGTTGCTCCTCGAAAATAGCATGATTGGTGGAAAATTCAGAACATCCAAAAACTTCTCACCTTCTGTATTTGTAGAATGTTTTGTCTTACCATTTTCAGCAGTGATTTCGAGTGCATTATGAGTTGATTGATCTGAATTTTCACAGGAGTTGTTGAACACCTCATTCGCTTTTGGATTTTCTACAATTATTGGTTCTTGTTCATGCAAAAGGTTAGGCATAGGAGGAGGTACAACAAGAAAATTCTTCTCAAGCTCATGTATTTCATCTTTGCAATTGGATACACTAGTAAATGTTTCTCGCATAAGAATTTTCATATCTTTCCATGTTCGAGGTTTTTCTAAATCATTTAAATTGTTCCACCAAGTTAATGCACAACCTACTAATGCACTTGCAACATTTCTAATCTTTCTCCTCTCACACATATGCAATTTTCCAAAAATTTTATCCAACTCTATTTCCCAAGTAATATATTCATCATAATCAAAACCATCATAAGAAGGAAGAGATGGGAGAATATAATTACTTCTTCTGGAAGGTGTTGTAAAGGTGGTCTGAATGTCATGTGAAACCTTGGTTGATGTTTGATTTTTAGTGAGCAACTCCATCGCCGTCTTCATCATGTCCATCATCTCAGCATATAATGCATGATTCTTGCTTTTACCTGACATTGTTAGTAGCAAACAGAAGACAACAAAGAAATATGTTATCCCTATCAACTACAAAGGATAATGGCAAAGTGGAAGTGGAATCACACACTCTCAAGCGTCTTACCACGCTCTTACAAGTGTTCTTACCGACACTGCAGGTCGCAAACGGTGGACGGTATGAAAAAACCAATGAAGCGTGGGATGATTGCAAAGGTGTATCGATTCTGCTCAAGAGTAAGGTGTAGCTTGGATGGCACTTTCTATGTAGCAAGGATTAGCAACAATGAAATCAGATAGTAAAGTTGAATAAGTGTCCAAAGTATTTGTCAAAGTTGCTGGTCTAAATGTGTTCCTAGTAGTTCAAGCTAGCAAGACATGAGACAAAACTAGATGACACAAAGAATGCAAGCGCTTCTGTTTTTTTTGTTGTTTTTGTTCCTCTCTTTTTGTGCGGCTTTTGTTTCTTGTTTTGCACTTGCCTTTTTCTTTTTTCTTCTTTTTTTTTTCAGAATGTGCTGCAAGGGAAGAACACAATGAAAATCAATCCAAGATATCTCGTGTGTCTGTTGCAGATTTTCTGCTCAATCTTCCAAGGACAAATAGGCACACTTATAGGCTCTAAATTGGAAAACTTAGAACAGAAAGATTGTAGATATATAACTCCTCTTTAATTTCAATATATGGAAGACCTATTTTGGAAAATAACAATAGGAGATACTGCCCCCGAAATACAGACTGTTCAGCATTTTTAGGTCAATAACAGATTCGGATCTAATGCAATTTCAATATCGATAACTATATTTTCTGGGAAAATGATGAATAAGAAAGTTATAGAGAACTTCTTAAGCTTTCCATAAAGTATAATAACACGAAAATCCGAGTTCGTATGTGCTAGATATGATGAAAATACTGAACTGGACAGAGATGAATCAAATCTGGACGTGATGACGTGAT
Source organism: Tuctoria greenei (assembly GCA_036927565.1). Classification (NCBI taxonomy): domain Eukaryota; kingdom Viridiplantae; phylum Streptophyta; class Magnoliopsida; order Poales; family Poaceae; genus Tuctoria; species Tuctoria greenei. Next base: position 151,055,361 of record JAYESD010000003.1, read on the forward strand.
TCAAAAGGATCAATCAACATAATGCAAAACCCAAACTAAGACTAAAAACACTTCTAAACCAGCAATATGACTCAACCACGGACACAAACTCAACAAAACCAAACTGAATAACAAAGTTGCAAAGGCTCAATGTGGTTTGGACAAAGTAATGAACAGATCTACTAAACTGCAAGTTTTTTTGTGGCTTTTTTGTGGACTCTAGGTATAAAAAACAAAACTAATGTAATGGATAGATGAATTACCTAACGGGCAACCTGGAAATCTGATACTAATTGATGAGTAGGTTTAGGCCCGATCTTCCGAAAGGTATGTCGATTGGGGTGGAGAACTCGACGTTGATGATCCACGGCACTCGAGCGGTTCGAGTACCCCTGCAATCACTACACCACGGCTCTGTTGGTTATCAACCGTGCTGCACATGCTTGACCTCGCCAAGAAGGCTAATCCCTGCAAGTGCAACCGAGAACACAAGCAAGAACGTAGAAGACACGATCTGAAATCGCGAAGTTGGGGTTTCACAAACTGTAGAACAACGATATTATTAATCTATGCAAAACCCAATTGTTCATGGCGGCTACTATGGAGTATATATAGGTGGGAGGACGTCCAAGGGGGTGTTGGGGTCGTGACCTAACTCTAACACACGAAAATAATGGACTTAGATTTGATACAAGGCCCAATGGCCCAATATGGTGGCGCAGCACCCTGACAGATTCTGTATTTGATTTTGTTTGGACAATTTCCGACGACTCCGAAAGAATTTTGACATGGGACCGGTGCCATTGGAAAGTTTATCCTCTCCCCTTTCCTTGCATATGTAGAACGTCCAAAACGGAGTTCGTATGCGTCCTGGGCGTCCGTTTTAGTGCGTACTGCTCCTGGACTCCGAGTTGGATACGATTTGGAGTTTGGTTCGGTTTCCATCTTCTTTGAACGAATTCTCTGGTCTTCCACGTCCCTAATACTCCCTCCAAGTACTCCTTGAACCTCTCCATGGATCCTAATCACAAATAAATCATTAAGTAGCAATTTATGTTCAAAAACATATAAGGAAATATATAAGAACGAGTTCACCTCTAAAATTAATTGTTGTGTATGAACTCTATTGATTGCATCTTGTATGTTCAATGGAGTGTTGTTTGTATCCATAGAAGTGATGTCCTCATAATTAGGTATCACTTCCTCCGTGATATTGTTGAAAATGGAAACATTGTGCTTCACCATATAGATACCGAACAACAATTGGCTGACATTTTCACAAAACCTTTGGATTTCACTCGTTTTTGTTTCATTCGTAGTGAAACAGGGGTTATGCATCCTGATGGCTTACATTGAGGGGGAGTTTTGAAACTTGAGAAGTCTATGTGTGAATCTGAAATTGAAATAATATGAGCATAGTATTACATACATATATGACTTTGTGATTCCTTTTACATGCTGAAAGTTCTTACTACATTACTCGTGTTATACATTTTGTAGTTTTTGTCATGTATAGTAATTGGAATAGTTACTTACACTAAATCTGATCATGGTCGAACTTTCTTGCTGTTTTGAACTTTTTGCATGCTCACAAGTGCTTCTAATCATAAAGAATTAATCAAGTAATCAACTCCCATGTTGAGTTTTTATGAACAAATATAAATTGAGAAAAGATCAAGAGAATATGCATTCATCACACTTCTTTTTTTAGATGGCTTATCATTGCACTTAGATATGAACTTGGAAGAAGTTGTGTTTGACTAAAATCATGTCCTTAAGCTTCTGATTGTCAAATGACATAGGGCTTGGCTTGGTTGGTTAGAATAAGGCAGATGCATCATATAATCTTTTGCAAATGTCATATGTTAAAAATTTGTGCTTTAAAGAAAAATTGCAGCAACAAGTGTCAAGCTATAATTGTGGTGATCAAGGCTACATCTCCTATGACTGTCCAAAACCGGACAAAAGAAGAGAGAACCACAAGGGCAAGCATCGCAGGCTTGAGGATAGTGAGGATGATGAAGAGGACAAGCCCAAACCAAGATTCTTTGGGAAGAAGAAGAATGACAAAGGCAAAAAGGAAAAACTCTTCCCAAAGAAGAGAAAAGGTCCACAAAAGGTGTTCATGCGTGAGGCAAATGAATGGATCACCGACAAATAATCTTGTGATGAAGAGAGTGAAGTTGAAGAAGAGAGCTTGGCTGGCCTTGCCATTGCCAACAATGTTGATTCATCTCTTCATCCACCTCCCATGTGCCTCATGGCTAAAGGTAACACCAAGGTATGTGATGACTCTAGTGATGATGAGCTTTCCCCCGATGACTTAACTTCATTGATAAATGAATACCACACTATCATTAAAATGGAAAAGAGTAAGGTCAAGGCTCTTGAAGAAACTCGTGGTAAGCTTGAGAGTGCTAACCTCAATTTGCTTGACCAGTATGAAAGCATACTTAAGGAGCATGACACGCTCAAATCTCATGTCAAGCAAGTTGAGGAGGATAAGGCTCAAATCAAGCTAGATCATCATGAGCTTGATGTAGCACACCAAGCACTCTTGGGAAAGCACAATGAGTTAATCCAAAAGCATCAAGTACTTAACCTTGCTTATGAAGTTCTTGGTCAAGAATTGAAAAATATAAAGAAAGAAACCCTTAATGATAAGGTATCTATTACTTCTCATGCCACTAATGTCTTTCATAAGCCTTTGCCTTTGAAAGAGAATGCTAGGGAGAAGGATTTGTTGGAAGAAATTGAAAGTCTCCGCACTAGTGTGGCAAGACTATCTAAGGGAGAAGTCAAGCACAAAGAAATCCTCTTCCAACAAGCAAGGGCCTTCAACAAGAGAGGACTTGGATCCTTTCCGGTTCCTAACAAAGGAAAGTGCCCTCATCGGAGCTTAGAACAAGCTTCATCAAGGAAGTTGGTTCCTATTGCCAACATTGTGAGGTCACCGGTCACCATACAAGGGAGTGTCCTCTTCCTAACCGGCCTTCTCCAAAATTGACTACTAACTACAAGTCTACTTTCGATGATCATTATTATCTCTTGAGTAAAGTAGATGGCAAGGTGAAGGCAAGGTTCATTGGCAAGGACATGAGGGCATGAAAGGGAAGCTCCCCAAGCAACTTTGGTCCCAAGAACACTTGTATCACACATACAAGGACCTAAGCTGGCTTGGGTGCCTAAAATCAAAAATTGAATTCATGTGTGTAGGTGAACTACAATGCCGGAGGAAAGCATTGGGTACTCGATAGTGGGTGCACTCAACACATGACCGACAACGATGGTATGTTCACCACCATAGAGAACCCTAGCAATCATGAACAAGTCACCTTTGGTGACAACTCTAAGGGGAAGGTAATTGGGTTGGGTAAGATTGCAATTTGAAATGATTTATCTATTTCCAATGTATTGTATGTTAAGTCACTTAGTTTCAATTTGCTTTCTATTGCACAATTATGTGATCTTGGACTAACATGCACCTTTAGCAAGAATGATGTTGTTGTGACTAGTGAAGCAAGCAAAGAACTAATCTTCAAAGGATTTCGGCATGGACATCTCTACTTAGTAGATTTCTCCAACAAGGATGCTAGCTTGACCACTTGTCTTTTCACCAAGACAAGTTTGGGTTGGCTATGGCATCGACGCATAGCTCACATTGGAATGAGCAAGCTCAAGAAGTCATTCAAGCTCGGGATGGTGACCGGCGTGAAGGATGTCACATTTGAGAAGAACAAGCTTTGTAGCGCTTCTCAAGCCGGGAAACAAGTTGCTTCACACCACCCTATGAAGACAATGGTGTCAACCTCCAAGCCACTTGAGTTACTCCACATGGACCTCTTCGGACCGTCCACATATCAAAGTCCTGGCGGCAATCTCTATTGTCTTGTTATAGTTGATGAATACTCTCGCTATGCTTGGACTTTGTTTCTAGGTGACAAGAGTGAAACTCCAGAAGTGTTCAAGACCTTCGCTAACCGAGCTCAAAGGGAATTTCAACTTCCCATCATCAAGGTCCGGAGTGACAACGACACCGAATTCAAGAACTACAACATTGGGGAGTGTTGTGATCGTGAAGGCGTGAAGCATGAATTTTCAGCCACATACACTCCTCAACAAAATGGTGTCGTTGAAAGGAAGAACAAGACTCTCATCACTCTTGCACGAGCAATGCTTGATGACTATGGCACATCCGAGAAGTTTTTGGCCGAAGCAATCAACACGGCGTGTCATGCCACAAATAGGGTCTATCTACACCGACTACTTCAAAAGACCCCGTACGAACTTCTCATTGGGAGAAAGCCCAACATCTCCTATTTCCGAGTCTTTGGGTGCAAGTGCTATATCTACCGCAAGAAAAGGCTCGGTAAGTTTGAAAGAAGATGTAATGTTGGTATTTTTCTTGGTTATGCATCAAACTCAAAAGCATATCGAGTATTCAACCAAACCTCCGGTTTAGTTGAGGAAAGTTGTGATGTTGAGTTTGATGAAACTAATGGATCCCAAGAGGAAAGTTTTGGTCATGATGAAATAGATGATGAGCCTCTACGAGAAGCTATGAAGAACAAGACCATTGGAGACATCAAGCCTAAAGTTGAGGAGAGCCATGATCAAGGGGGAGCTTCAAGTTCCAACATCAACACATCTATGGCACCTCAAGTTGATGAAGAAGAGAAAGATGATCCATTGTCGACACAAGATTCACAAGCCACATAACATCAAGAAGAAGAACAAGTCCATGATCAAGTCCAACCACAAGAAGAGCGACACACATCACCACTGCCAAGTGCTTCACAACCACTTATGAGGCATTGACGCATCTCCAAGGTGCATCCGATTGATCAAATCGTCGGAAGTCCATCAAGGGGAGTAAGTACACGTTCTCGCCACTTCACTACGTTTTGTGAGAATTACTCGTTTGTTTCATGTGTAGAAACCACTCACATTGAGGAAGCACTCCAAGATCCAAATTGGGTGATGGCCATGCAAGAAGAACTTAACAACTTCATCCACAATGAAGTTTGGGTGTTGGAGGAGCGACCCAAAGACAATAACGTCATCAGAACAAAGTGGGTGTACCGCAACAAACAAGACGAGAACGATGTTGTGATCCGCGACAAGGCAAGACTTGTGGCCAAGGGTTTCTCGCAAGTTGAAGGACTAGACTTTGGAGAGACATTTGCTCCGGTCACTCGACTAGAAGCTATCTGTATACTTCTCGCTTTTGCATCACATCATAACATAAAGCTTTATCAAATGGATGTGAAAAGTGCCTTTCTTAATGGTTATATTAACGAGCTTGTTTATGTTGAACAACCTCCCGGGTTCGAAGATCTGAGGAATCCTAATCATGTGTATAGGTTGCACAAGGCGCTCTACGGTCTCAAGCAAGCACCTAGGGCATGGTATGAACGACTATGGGATTTCTTGATCATGCAAGGATTCAAGATCGGGAGGGTCGACACTACACTCTTCACCAAAGACATCGACGGAGAACTATTTGTTTTTCAAATTTATGTCGATGATATTATTTTTGGTTCAACTAACGAAGCTCTTAGCCATGAGTTTGGCAAAATGATGTCTAGGGAATTCGAGATGTCGATGATTGGAGAGCTCAACTTCTTCCTTGGATTTCAAATCAAGCAACTTCGAGAGGGGACCTTCATCTATCAAGAAAAGTATACCAAGGACCTCTTTAAGAAATTTGAGATCGGAGATTGTAGCTCAAGAAGTACTCCAATGGCAACAAATTGTCATCTCGACGCGGATAAGGACGGTAAACCTATTGATCAATCTAATTACCATTCTATGATTGGTTCATTGCTTTATCTTTCTGCATCTAGGCCCGATATCATGTTTATTGTATGCTTGTGTGCTCGCTTTCAAGCGGCACCTAAAGAATCGCATCGGAAGGTGGTCTTTATGATACTTCGGTATCTCAAGCATACCCCAAGTGTAGGCCTGTGGTACCCTAAAGGTGCTAAATTCCATCTCTTGGGTTACTCAGATTCGGACTTTGCCGGATGCCGTGTGGATCACAAGAGTACCTCTGGTGGGTGCCACTTGCTTGGGCGTTCCCTAGTATCTTGGTCTAGCAAGAAGCAAAATTCCTTTCCTTTGTCCACTGCGGAAGCAGAATATATAGCGGCCGGTGCATGTTGTGCCGAAATCCTTTATATGAAGCAAACCCTTTTGGACTTTGGTGTTAAACTTGGTTGTGTACCCCTCATTTGTGACAATGAAAGTGCATTTAAGATTGCTAAAAACCCCATTCAACACTCCCGCACTAAGCACATTGATATTCGCCATCATTTCTTGCGGGACCATGAAGCTAAGGGAGACATCTCCTTGCGAGGTGTTAGGTCCGAAGAACAATTGGTGGATATCTTCACTAAACCACTTGATGAGAAAACTTTTTCTAGACTAAGAAGTGAATTAAATGTGCTAGATACATCGAACGTCATGTAAGTTGCCATGGTCATGTAAGAATGCATCACATATAGGTCTTGTCTAACTTTCAAAGGATAGGGGTGAGCAAGGGTTAGCTTGGGATGGAGGTTCTTTTGGGTTTCCCCAAGACTTGGAGAGTGGCTCTCCCTGAAGAAGCCTTTGAAAGGTTCAAATTTGGCAAGATAGATTTAATTTATGTCTTGCATGATGCCTGCCATATAGACTTGCACTCACGTTTAATTTCTTGCATTAAAAATTGTTTGGCATTGCATACGGTAGATTGTCACAAAGGGGAACCAACCTCATGATAAAGAGACTTGTTTGAAATGCAATATCTCAACTCATATGATGTGAAAAGTAAAAAGTGTTATGTGCGTTAATGCCTAAAGGAACATGCTTTAAAGAGATAGATGTTTTCATCCTCTAGCTCACAAAGCATGGGCCTTACATTTTATTTGGATTCTTTCCTTGATCTTTTCGGTGTTCTATTTGATTTACGGCTTAGCCAAGTTATTGGCCACTAGCCTTTTTGAGGGGTAAGGGGTTGCCCAAAAAGTTCTAAGACATGTGTTTCTCATTATTTGTGTGTTTAAGTCAAAGGATATATATGGGATGTTGCTGTTTTGTAGTCATCGGATTATCCAATGCTTAGGGAAGAAGCATCATCAGATCAGTTTGTGCTTAAGTACAAGGGTCAACTCAGTCAGAAAGTCAAATCAATCGATGAGTTCATTCTGATAAACATCGGAGCATCCGATGTTCACATTTCTGGAGTTGTGCCAAAATCAACCGATGCTTATCTTTTCCACGTCGGATCATCTGATGCCGAAGGTGCCTCTGGAACACCCTTACTGTACCATTCGACCGATGCTTCTCTCAACTAACGTCGGTTCATCCGATGTTAAATTTTGAGATAGGGTTCGGGCCCCACCTATTTAGCGCCTCTTCGCCTGCTTCCTTTCTCCCTCCCTGACTCCGCCGCTCCGAGATCTCCTCTCTGCCGCCGCTGCTCCATGCCTCGCCCTGCTGCCGTCCTCCGACCGCCACCACCCTCAGCCCGACCTCGCAGCGCCGTCGCCGCCACCCCACGCAGCGCCGTCTTAGGCGCCGCGCCGCCGCCCTCTGCGCCACCGTGCTGCTGCCCTCCGGTCACCATGCTCTCCGTCGCACCGGCGCCACCTCTTCACCGCGAGGGTTCGCCGGCCGCGTCGTTCCTTGCGCCGCTGTCTTGTGCGATCGACTTCATTGTCCCGTGATCTCATCTTCGTCGTCGTCATGGGCCGTGACAAGAAAGGAAAAGGCAAGGCCATTGAGGAGCCAGCAACTAAGAAGCAGAAGTTGTCGAAGGAGGAGAAGAAAGCTTTGATGGCCGCTCGCGCCGCTGAGGAGCGAGAGCATGGCCGAGGAGGATCGCTGACGATCCGAGAGGCTCGACAGAGGCAGTCACAGGTGCTTGAGGAGCCAGAGGAGACTGAGGAGCCGAAGGTGCCGCTTGTTCGCCGGCGCTCAGTCAGGACCCGTGGGGGTCATCCAGCTGCAGCCCCGAGACCAAGACCTTCAACAGCTGATCTTCATGAGGACAGGGCGGCCGAGAGAGCCGTCTATGAGATGGACACCAATGTCCGAGTTGGTGAGGGTGTCCGCCTGACTGATTACAGAAAGTTGAAGGCAAAGCAGCTCAGGAAGCTCAGATGGAGTATTCTACTTGAGGAGTGGTTCCCGTAGCCCAGAGAGTTACTTGTGGACAACCGCTTCTGGACCCTGACACAGGCGTCGCTGTATGAGACTTACAGACGTCGGGGCCATAAGCTCTTCCAGCATAACTTTCTTGACTGGGATCAGCTTGCACTTGTAGCCGGGACTGAGATACGCCCTTACTTTGAGAGGTACGGAGGGCTAGTGGAGCTGATGTCTTACCAGCGGGGTGCCTTCATGGAGGACTGGGTCCAAGTGTTCTACACCACACTCTACGTTTCTGAGGGCCGCAGATCCATTGACTTCGTGTTTATGGGCCAGCATCACCATCTGACCAGACAGACTTTGGGATAGCTGCTAGGCGTTGATCTCCATGACACATGCCTGCATGAGTTAGTGTATGGACAGGCTGACCCACCGAGGAGGCTGCTCACTGGAGGTGTGGCACCACCTTTTGAGGAGATACGATCACTGTTTGCTCAGCCTTTCTCTCCTGACCAGCTGAGGGTACCTGCTCTACTCTCTCCAGCTGCGCGCACTGTGCATCTTGCCTTGCGCTGCACACTTCTACTGAGGTTCGGATACCTTGAGGGGTTTACCAGTCTGCAGCAGACCCTCCTGTTCTATGTCATGAACGGGATGGAGTTCGACATTGTGGATATCCTTATTTGTGAGATGGAGGATGTTATCACCGATGGAGTTGGGATGATGAGGCAGCTTGTGTTTGGCCACTGGATCAGTCACTTGCTCTACTTGATAGCTCCAGAGGGGTCCGCTGTACGTGACAGTCTCATCAACGAGAGCGTCACTAGGTTTGGACACTACCGTGCTCTAGATCCTGGAGACCGCCCTCTTGGCCGCCCAGTTGAGCACCAGGTCCGAGCTCGACTCTCAAAGGAAGACTGGTCAGATCTGGAGAAGGAAGATGAGATCCTAGCACAGGCTGAGGCTCAGGGTGGGGATCTACAACACATCTGGTCGGAGAGTGACACTAGTGACAATGTCAAGGAGTACTTCCCACCTCCTCCCTCACCCAAGCAGCACGACACGGAGGCTGGAGGCTCGACTGCACCACCACCTACTCCACCTCCGCTGTCCGAGGCACAGGTCTCTCAGCCATTTGAGCTCACTTCTCTACTTCAGCAGGTGGTTGAGCAGCAGCGACTGGATCGTCTTGCAGCTGAGCAGGCCAGAGCTGAGCAGGTTGCACGTCTTTTGGAGCTCCAGCAGCAGCAGCAGGAGATGCAGCGTCAGATAGACCGCGAGAGGCGAGAGGACACTGACAGACTCACTGGGTTGATTGATCAGATGCACCAGCATTCTCTTGACCAGCAGCAGCAGACGCAGCAGGCTATGATGGGCATCCTGGGGTTGATCACAAACCTCTACACTCAGACTGGGATTGCCCTGCCCTCTCAGCTTCCGGGTCTAGCTCTAGGTCCGCCTGTCCTGGCACCAGCTTCAGCTCCAGTGCCGAGTACGCCGATACCGATGATCAGCATGTCACCACTGCTAGCTCCAGGCGCACCTATTCACTCTCCCTTGCTGGCTTCAACACTCTTCCAGCAGACTTCGGCGTCCGTTGTTGGTGCCCACTACATGCAGTCCAGACTCAGCAGGCACCGACAGCAGCTCCCGCAACACCGGTCCCCTCCACTCCAGCTTCAGCAACAGCAGGCAGCAGCTCCAATGACAACACCCCCGACGGCGACCAGTTCATCATCACCCTGAGCACCCAGGGTCCTTAGGCACTCGACTTCCCTTTTTGGTGTCTTGATGCCAAAGGGGGAGAAGAGTCAGGGGGAGGGATAGCTTAGACTCAGGGTGAGTCCTAGTTGTAGGGGGAGTATATCTTTTTGTGAGTCTTTTGTAATTTGGGAGATTTGCTACTCTTTTGCAATTCATTGAGTATTCGTGTGCCTCTTAATTCTTTTGTGCTTTATTGATCGTTTTTGATCCTTCAAGTTTAATGTGCAAAATCTTGTACCTATTGCATATCTCTTTGAGTATCATATTCTCAATGTCATTACTATTATGCTTTACTAGTTGTGTTGTAATCAATCACCAAAAAGGGGGAGATTGAAAGCATCTAGGCCCCCATGAGGTATGGTTTCGGTGATTAATGACAACCGTTGGATATTACTAATGAGTTTGTGGATGCAAGGTCTCTCATATAATTCATCACACTTAATGAACTCTATATGTATATCATCTACTGCTCATTGGATACAATTGGAGACCCCTCAACAAATCATTCTACGAGGTCAATCGATTTTTAAGAAGACTAAAAGAAAAAAGCTCATATGTCAAAGTTATTCCATCGAAACTGACAGCACCCAAGACTTGGTAATCATCAGAAGAATATTTCAAACCAATGTATAAGAGGTCACTCGAGCAAATTCCAAAAGAATCACTTAGAACAACTCGAAGCAGACAAAATCAACTCACTGGATCAACCGATGTTTCCAGAAATCAATACATCGGTCGAGTTGGTTTAACAGAAGAAAAAGACCTCAGAACTGAGTACTCACCAGATCATCCGATGATGAAGAAAGTGTTACGTCGGTCGATCATTCCAGTAAGCAATTACCCTGGACCAAGTGTAACACCGGACCATCCGATGTACAACTATAACACATCGGTCAATCACTCCAGTAAGCATTATGTCTGGACCAATCTGGATGAAGTGTCACCGTATCATCCGATGCTAAGGCAAGTGTTACATCGGTCGAACAACAGTCATATCCAACACAGTGACATCAGCTAATTTGTATTCGACTGATGACAACTGAAGGGAGAACATCGGATCATCTGGTGTTTGCAGAACAGTGATGTCAGGCTACTTTTCCAACGGCTATTTCGTGGAAGCTGGCTATTTATACCCCTTAAACCAGTCATTTCGAGAAGTCTTGATACCCAAAGCTACTCTACACATTACTAAGCATTCAAGACATTGAGCTACCACTTCTACATCATTTACACCACTTGTACACCAAGAGATAGACTAGAACTTGCTAGAGATTATGCTTCTGTGCTTCCATTCTTGGTGATTGGAGTCTCTAGTGTAGTGAGAGTTGTAAGGGAGTGTCTCTTGGTGATTGTATTCACCGTGTAACAGTCGGTGATTGGAGAGATCCTTCCGGAGCTTGCCAAGTCGGTTGTGGAAGCCCGGAGGATCCAACTTGTACAAGGCTTGAGCTCCACCTTGCCGAGGTTGGCGAACAAAGACATTTAGTGTAGATCCCTGGTCTCGGTGACTTGGGAGTGGCTGTACCCTTTGGTGGGTGCCACAATGTGGATGTAGGAAGATCTTGACGATCTTGCCGGACCACGGGATAAATCTCCGTGTCTTCTTGTCTCCTTGGGAGTTTGCGCACTCTTTCTCTCCCGTTACACTTATGCATTTCATATACCGCAAAATTACTATTCACTTGAATGCATAGGTTGTTTGCATAGGGAATTGGGCTTTTAAAAGTTAAGTTTTTATTGCTTTAATTTTTGAAAAGAAGCCCAATTCACCCCCCTCTTGGGCATTCGATCCTTAAAGGTACGTTTGTGCATCAAACGAGGTATACAAAAGACCTCCTAAGGCGCTTCAACATGGACAAAAGCAAGCCTCTTCGGACACCAATGGGAACAGCAAAAACACTTGAACTTGATGAAGATGGTGAACCCGTGGATCAAAAATAATATATAAGCATGATCGGATCACTTTTGTACCTCACAGCATCAAGACCGGACATACAATTCAGCGTATGTCTTTGTGCACAGTTTCAAGCCTCCCCACATTCTCCACATCGTCAAGCCGTCAAAAGGATTCTTAGGTACTTACATGGAACTCAAGAATTTGGCATTTTTCTTCCTTCTTCCTCAACCGTTACTTTGAAAGCTTTTTCGGATGCTGATTTTGGGGTTGTAGGATTAATAGGAAAAGTACTTCCGGTGCTTGTCATTTTCTTGGTAATTCACTTGTTGCTTGGTCCTCTAGAAAACAAAACTCAGTTGCACAATCCACAACTGAATCTGAATATGTAGCTGTTGCTAGTGCTTTCTCACAAATTCTTTTGATTGTTCAAACACTTAAGGACTACGGGGTCGACCTAGATAGTGTTCCACTGTTTTGTGATAACACTAGTGCCATTTGCATTGCTAAAAACCCCGTGCAACATTTTAGAACTAAGCACATTGACATTAGGTATCACTTTCTCCATGATAATGTTGAAAAAGGAAACATTGTGCTTCACCATATAGATACCGAACAACAATTGGCTGACATTTTCACAAAATCTTTGGATTTCACTCGTTTTTGTTTCATTCGTAGTGAAATTGGGGTTATGCATCCTGATGGCTTACATTGAGGGGGAGTTTTGAAACTTGAGAAGTCTATGTGTGAATCTGAAATTAAAATAATATGAGCATAGTATTTCATACATATATGACTTTGTGATTCCTTTTACATGCTGAAAGTTCTTACTACATTACTCGTGTTATACATTTTGTAGTTTTTGCCATGTCTAGTAATTGGAATAATTACTTACACTAAATCTGATCATGGTCGAACTTTCTTGCTGTTTTGAACTTTTTGCATGCTCACAAGTGCTTTTAATCATAAAGAATTAATCAAGTAATCAACTCCCATGTTGAGTTTTATGAACAAATATAAATTGAGAAAAAATCAAGAGAATATGCATTCATTGCACTTCTTTTTTTAGATGGCTTATCATTGCACTTAGATATGAACTTGGAAGAAGTTGTGTTTGACTAAAATCATGTCCTTAAGCTTCTGATTGTCAAATGACATAGGGCTTGGCTTGGTTGGTTAGAATAAGGCAGATGCGGCATATAATCTTTTGCAAATGTCATATGTTAAAAATTTGTGCTTTAAAGAAAAATTGCAGCAACAAGTGTCATGCTTTCAGGTATTGAAATAGTTAAGTTTGTGAGATCATGACTTGCTAAAACTAATAATTACACTTGATCTCTAGCATGAATTACACTACTTTATGTATTTCATTGATGTGATAGTGTAAGTTACTTGATGGTATGACTTGGATGAGCTTTGTTTTATATGTATATGTTATAATATGCTCATAAAAATTAAAATTTCTTTTTTGTAGCTTGCTGAATACATTGTCAAGGGGGAGAAATTGATCACATCTTGCACATATTCACAAGTGTTTTTGGCACAATTCTTCTCAGGGGGAGAAGTCTGAATAGGGGCAGAAATTTATTTCTATCTCATTTGATTTTCAAAAAGGGGGAGAAACTGTTTTCAAAACTTTTCATGTAAATAAGCCAATGTTTGGATTTTAAGCTGTATTGCCAATGCATTTATCAAGGGGAGATTGTGAGACCTATGTGTGCTGAATACATTGGCTATAGTGATAAAACACCTTTATCATCAAGGTTCGACTCTAGGTCCGAGCTGTAGCAATGTACGATGATAGGTCCAGCTTGTTTTGGGTAGCTCCGGCAAGGTCCGACGTAAGGTCCGACTTGCTTTGGCTAGGTTCGACTTCTTTGTCTAGGTCTGACTAACTTTGGTAAGCTCCGGCACTAGGTCCGACTAGCTTTGGTTAGCTCTGGCGCTAGGTTATGCTAGCTTTGGTAAGTTTCAGCGCTAGATCCTGTTAGTTTTGGTAAGCTCCAGTTCAAGGTCCGGTTAGCTTTTGCAAGGTTTCAAGCTTGATTGCAATTGTTCTGCTTTTATCTTGCAATGTTTCAAACTTGATTTACACTTTTGGAAAGATTGCTTAGTATTCTTTTGCTATGTTTTTGGTGCGATTTTGGTTGATATGGCTGATATCGTTTTACTATGGTTTTGCAACATGCTTATGTGAGGTGCTCACGTAAGGTGTTGTGTTCGGAACTAATTTGAGTCAAGTCGCGGACTTGGGCTCGTACGTATTGGTTGTTTGTTCATGTGCAGGTGTTGCTTGATTTCAAGTCATGGCTGGTGACAGGATCCTTGGGACTAGTCTCAGGGAGGAGATGAGGTTCCAACAACCAAGTTCAGGAGGAACTGTGGTTGAACGGGTCAGGAGGTCATGCAGGATGATTGAATCAAGGACAGTGCATATGAAGGTTACTGGATGTCGAAGGAAGGTGTTCGCGTGTATGCATACGGTGCATGATGTGGAAATATGGTTCTGAGGACGGATTATGGAAGGGAGATCTGATTGGAAGGATCAGATCGTATCGGATGTTGACTCAGGCTGCAACTAAGTCGTGTTTGACTCAAATAAGGACAGTTTTGAGTTGGTTATGATAGGATTTCGTGTGGGACAGGAAGTTGAGTTGTTTTAGGAATGTGGGATACGTTCCTAAGGTGTTTGGAAGTCTTAAGATTGCTTCTATCTGCGTATAGAAGAGTCCTAAGCAGTTATGGAAAGTTTCGATTCATGATTTGAGTAGGATTAGAGTCCTAGTTTTAGTTGAGTTGGCCTTCGGGCTGGTTATATATAAAAGAGAGGCTAGAGCTCATGACAGACGACTTTGGGGCTATTCCTTTGGTGTTCTATTGAATAAATATCATAGTTTAAAGGAACCGTTGTGCCTTGTTCGCCCGACTTGTTTTTGTCAAGTCCTTCTCGTCGAGTTTCTGCACAGCACTACCTTAGTTTGATGGTTTTATCGTAACTCGATTTATACAAATCCAATTGACATGATTCTTTTTGATTTTTTTTCACAACTTGATTATCTATCATCTGTGAAAATTTCGTGGTCATTGGATTTGTGGTTTTTGATCTACACGAGTTTCTTTGCAGTGTTGCAGATCTGTTTTTTCTCGCGTAGAACAGATTGACCTCCGTTCAATCTTTCAATCATAACTTGAGTTTTTCTCAACATATCTTTGCGATTCTTGTTGTGACGTATTCGTGACTTGATTCTCCACAATATATACTTGTTTTTGTCACAATTGATCACATCTAGATTAGCCACACACACAAAATTTCTTAACAGATTGATTTTTCACCGAAGGGGTTGGGTTTTAATTGTTTCCGCCGCGTAAGATTTATAAATCTACCATTCACCCCCCCTCTGGTAGCTTTTCAAGTGCTCTTCGGTCCTACAGTAATGAGAAATCTGGTATATGGATGATGGTAATGGAATATGGACTGGTATTATGATAACTATATGGTTTATGATGGGTTTACTTCACATACATTTAATATATTGCTTTTCAAATGTTTTAATATACTTTTCAGCACTTAGCCTTTATTACATTCGTTATTTGAATCATCTACATGTCATACTTTCCCTACTTGTTGAGTACGACATGTACTCACCCTTGCGATTCCCCCACCAACAGTTGCAGGTCAGGATTGGGAGTATAACGATGATAAAGCGGAGTTCTAGGCCGTGTCTACCATCAACTTTGCTTGTGGCGTTGTTTGGAGCTGCGCTATACCCTATTTTGCTTAGTCGCTTAATTAGTTTATTTTTGCTGAATTAGTTCAAACTTGTCATTAACATTCATCAAAGCTTGTATTCAAGGATATCCGGAATTCTATAATAAAAGTGGTTAATTAATCTTGTTCCGTGGTAATTATCTGTATATCCTTTTGTGAATGCACTTGTGTATGTGTGTTGAACGTCCTGGGCACACATATGCGTTCACTTGGTTCATTTTCAGAATCGGGTGTCACACCTCCTTGGCCATGAGGCAAGTTGGCCTTGAATTCCCCAAGTTGGGGAAGAGTTTGTTCTCTGTGGTTGATTTCTCCAAAGCAATGGTTGCTACTCTGTCTTCTTCATCGGAGGAGGATTCTTCATTTGAATCCCACTCCTTCCCAAGGTGGGCATGTCCCGATTGCTTCTCCTTTTTGAAGTGTTTATTTTCATGAGACTTTCCCTCCTTCTTCTTCTTGTTCTCTTCATGTGGGCAATCCACAATGAAGTGGCCATATTCACCACAATTGTAGCAAGCCCTCTTTGATCTTTTCTTGGGATTGTCTTTTCTCTTTCCTTCATGATGGTAGTTACCCCTCTTTCTTCTCCACATCCTCTTGAAGTTGTTGCTGAAGAGTGCCTCTTAATCATCGATGTTGGGGCTCTCTTCATCACTCTCTCCCTTTTCTTGAGATCTTGAGGATGTTGCCTTGAATGCAACATCTCTTTTCTTGGAGGAGGAGAGCTTTTGTAGATCGTTGTAGAACATAGCTTCTTGCTCCATCATATCATGGTTGATGATCCTCCCTAGCACTTCTTAGGGAGTCATCTTATGGAATCCCGGACTTTCACGAATTAGTGAGCAAAGAGTGACATTTCTAGGCATGAATGCCTGAATCATTATCTTTACCACTTCGTGGTCGGTTCACCGGGTGCTTCCATAAGATTGACTCTTGTTGATGAGAGTCTTGAGGCGGTTGTACTTGTCTTTGGGGGATTCACCTTCCATGATAGTAAACCTCCAAAGTTCTTCTTCGATCATCTCGATCTTGGCCTCCCTTATGACACGGTCCCCCTCATGTGCTGTCTTGAGGGTGTCTCATATCTCCTTGGCCACCTCCAATCCCTCAATGTGGTTGAACTCCTCTCGGGTCAATGAGGAGGTGATTACTCTAACAGCTTGAGCATTGCGATGAAGAAGGATGGCTTGCTCCAGAGTAATGTCTTCCTCATTCTTGGGAAGATGTGCACCTATCATGACAATTTGCCACAAACTAGGGTTTAAGGAAATGAGATGCACTTTCATATTATGCTTCCACATAGAGTAATCATTTCCATCAAATTGAGGAGGTTTGCCAATGGGAATAGATAAACAATGGTTGCTTGCGGTTTGTTGCTCATAGTTGTAAGGATACCGGGAGTAGTCTTGTAAACTATTCCCATTGTTGACGTTGATCAGAGCGATCATCTTGATCTCCTTATTGGGCATATTGAGCTTCTCACGAAGCCGTGCCTTAAGTAGACGAACTTCCTCATCATCATTTGGATCATCTTGAAGAACATCTAAGTTCTTCGTCTTGGTGTCATCAACGACCACTAGAACCTCGTTGTCACCTGTTCCGACCATTTCCTCTCCGAGTTTTTAGACTCTTGATGGAGAGACCCGCTCTGATACCAATTGAAAGTCGCCTAGAGGGGGATGAATAGGCAATAAGACCTGCAATGGCTTAATCAAACGAGACTAAAACACTGAGGCCGGACTTGTCTGGACAGGGTCGGACTAGTCCACTCAGCACAGGAAGAAAACCTAAAAACTTGATTTCTACAAGTTATTTGCGGAATTTAAGCTCACTAAAGATGAATACAATGTATAATAACCTAGTACAACTTAGATTAACAAGTTAAAGCAATTAGGTCACAACATTTTGACAAAGATCAAAGTGAGGAACAATACGAACCCTAAAAGCAATTCTAGTGATCACAAAAGTAAAGAGACCAGCGAGACAAGATTTATCTCGTGGTTTAGCTCCACGAATAAGCCTACATCCACATTGAGAAGTCCACACAAGGACTGAGTCTCACTTGATCCTCTTCTCACCAAGCCACCACAATGGCTGGCTTCGATTCCACTATATCAAAGGGTAATCATCAAGTTTCTTAGGGCTCCTCACAAGTTGAGGCTCCCACGAATCAATACAGCAAGGAGCACTTGAAGCTCAACTCACACAAGCCAGAAAACATAACACAATGTGCAAGAGAACAAACCGAGAGCCAAAGCACGATGATCTTCCTTCACTCTCCTTCCCAAACCATAATCTCTTCAAGATTTGGTCTGAGAGGGCTAGTAGGACGATTAGAAGACTTTGGAAGGCTCTAGGTCACTTGTGGCGGCGCTAGGGTTCAAGAGTTCTCAAATAGGGGCCGAGAGTCCCCTTTCTATAGGGGTCCCAGCAACTAACCGTTGCCACCAGGACAACCCCGGACTAGTCCGGCTTTTTGGGACCACTGACAATTTCACATCATCGATCGACAAAACAGATGACGTGTGCACCAATATTTGAATTTCAAACGGCCACGGACAACAAGGACTAGTTCGGTCAACAATGGACTAGTCCAAAGTAGGATAGAAAGGTTTAGTCTGTCCCAAAACGGACTCAACTAGGCAGGCCCAGACTAGTCCGGCCACTAGGGCAGAGAAGTATGGTCCTCTAGGGTTTGGCTCAGTTTTTCTCACTAAGTCACAAATGGACTAGTCCATGCCACAACAGACAAGTCCGAACTCATCCAGAATGCTTTGGTCCATCCCAAAACGGACAAGTCCAGTTTTCTAGGACTTAGTACCAACTTCACTCACCAACGGATGAACGAACTAGTCTGTACCCATACGGACAAGTCTGAACTCATCCAGAGACGTTTAATCCGACTCAAAACGAACTACTCTCACAGGCTAGACTAGTCCAGCACTCAGGCCCGAACTAGTGCGGCCTCCTAGGGTTTTCTCTCAGTTTAGCTTCTCACTGAGGTTTTTCTCTCAACCACCACTTTGAACCCTCTAGAATGATCTCAACGCACATTATACAGCCATCCTCACACATGATACGGCTCATCTAAGATCAACACCATAGAACCCTTAATTTCTACGCTTGAGTCTTTGACGCCCGTTTCAACCTTTTCTTTTTTGAGTGATTTTGTCTCATTTCAACCATCACACCTGTGCTTAAGATCAACTCAGCTCATTAGTCTCTCAATTATTGTCATCAATCATCCAAAACCCACGGGGATGCCTAGATGCACTTTCAGTGAGTATCCTGATGTGTTTCTTGAGGAATTGCCAGGTATGCCACCTGATTGTGACATCGAGTTCATCATTGATTTAATACCTGAAACTGCACCTATAGCAAAGAGGCCATATAGGATGCTCCTAAGGAATTAGCACAGCTCAAGAAGCAGATTCAAGAGCAGTTAGAAAAGGGTTTTATACGCCCAAGCTCGTCGCCATGGGGAGCCCCAGTGCTTTTCGTAGATAAGAAGGATGGATCCAAGAGAATATGTGTAGATTACCGGTCTCTCAACGAGGTGACAATCAAGAATATGTACACACTTCCCCGCATTGAAGATCTGTTCGACCAGATCTTCAGTCGAGATGTTTCCAAATGAAGATTAGACCATCAGACATACCCAAAACAGCTTTCACGACACAGTATGGATCTTATGAGTATACGATCATGTCATTTGGATTGACTAATGCACCTGCGTACTTCATGTATCTTATGAATAAGGTTTTCATGGATATTTGGATAAGTTTGTGGTAGTGTTCATTGATGACATCATGATCTACTCGAAAAGTGAGGAGGAGCACGAAGAGCATTTAAGGTTGACGTTGCAGAAACTGCGAGAACACAAGTTGTACGCCAAGTTCGACAAGTGCCAATTCTGGTTGAGGGAGATATCATTCCTAGGTCATATGATATCTGGAGGAGGAGTGTTAGTTGACCCAGGAAAGGTTCGAGACGTGTCAAAGTGTGAAGGAATTGCCGCAAAATGTGAAGGAGATCAGGAGTTTTCTTGGAATGGCTGGATACTAACGCCGATTCATCAAGGACTTTTCTAAGATAGTGAAGCCCATGACTCAACTATTAATGAAGGAGAAGCCTTTCAAATGGACTCAAGCTTATCAAGACAGTTTTGAGGAACTAAAGAAGAGGTTAACAACACCACCTGTGTTGGTATTGCCAAATGTGAGCAAGAGCTTTGATATCTATTGCGTCAAGGCAAGGACTTGGTTGTGTATTGATGCAAGAAGGCCGAGTAGTAACCTATGCATCCAGACAGTTGAAGAAACATGAGCAGAACTATCCTACGGACGATCTCGAACTTGCAGCTGTAGTGCATGCGTTAATGATTTGGAGACATTATGTTCTTGGCCATAGATGTGAGATTTATACAGACCATAAGAGTCTCAAGTACATATTCACGCAAAACGGATCTGAATTTGAGACAATGAAGATGGTTGGAACTCATTAAGGATTATGATGTGAGAATCAATTATAACCTGGGAAAAGCCAACATAGTGGCTAATGCTTTGAGTTGAAAGGGAGCAAGCCACCACCTCACCGTTCGGGAGTTGCCATCTGAGCTTTGCAAGGAGTTTGAACGGTTGAATCTTGGACTCGTGAATGAGATGGGAGCAATGGAAGTGAACCCAACCGTGGAACAAGAGATTCGAGAAGGTCAAATGAAGGACAAGAAAATCCAAGAAATCAAGGAAAGGACCCAAAAAGGGAGAGAATTCAAATTTGATGAGGATGACTATGGTACTCTATGGCTCGGGAAACGGATTGTTGTGCCTAATGATAAGAGTCTCCGACAGTTGATATTAAAGGAGGCACATGACTCATTTTACTCTATCCATCCCGGTTGTACAAAGATGTACAAGGATCTGAAGACGTACTACTGGTGGGATGGTATGAAAAGAGACATAGCAGAATATGTTGCACTATGTGATGTATGCCAACGAGTCAAAGCTGAACATCGAAGGTCAACTGGATTATTACAGCCATTGAAGATTCCAGAATTGGAGCAGGAAGAGGTTGGTATTGATTTCATAGTTGGTTTGCCTCGCACTTCGAGGGGATTTGATTCAATATGGGTTATTGTGGATCGGTTGACGAAAACAGAGCATTTCATTCCTGTCAAGACAACTTATAGTAGAGCAAAGCTAGCAGAACTGTATTTGGGAAGAATAGTGTGTTTACATAGAGTGCCCAAGAAGATAGTGTCTAATAGAGGTTCTCAGTTTACCTCAAGGTTTTGGCCAAAGCTGCACGAATCGATGGGAACTCAATTGAATTTCAGTTCTACATATCACCCTCAGACGGATGGACAAACCGAGAGTACAAATCAGATGGGGATATGCTAAGATCCTGTGCGCTAAAGTATGGAGGAAGTTGGGACAAGAGCTTGCCGTATGCTAAATTTTCCTACAATAACAACTATCAAGCAAGTTTGAAGATGTCACCATATGAAGCATTGTATGGGAGAAGGTGTAGAACACCCTTGTTTTGTAATGATACGGAGGAAACTCAAGTATTTGGACCTGATGTGATCCAAGAGGCCAGAAAGCAAGTGCAGGCCATCCACGAAAACTTAATGGTTGCTCAGTCAAGACAGAAGGGTTATGCGGATAATAGACTAAGAAGCTTATCTTTTGAGGTGGGAGACTTCGTATACCTCAAATTTTTACCTATGCGAGGTCACAAGAGGTTTAACGTCAAAGGCAAGTTGGCACCTCGCTATATTGGACCATTCAAGATTTTGGAAAAACGGGGAGAAGTAGCATATAAACTGGAGATGCCTGCACACTTTTCTGATGCCCATGATGTGTTTCATGTTTCTCAGCTCAAGAAGTGCTTGAGGGTACCGGAAGAGCAATACCAATGGAAGAGTTGGAGCTTGAGGAAAATTTGACCTATGCTGAGCAACCTATAAAAATTTTAGACACCAAAGAGAGGGTAAAAAGAAACAAAGTGATTCGATGGTGCAAAGTGCAATGGAAGCATCATACAGAATCGGAAGGAACTTGGGAGCGATAGGATGATCTCAAGAAGGAATTTCCCTATCTCTTTCCTTCCGCGTCAAATCTCGAAGGCGAGATTCATTTTAAGAGGGGTAGGTTTGTAACACCCTCATTTTCATGCATGATGCATTGCATACATCCTCATATATGTATAACATTAAGCAACATAAAGTGGAACAAGATTAAAATGAATTTAGGCCGAATCAGCAAATTATTTCTGTCAGGGTGCAGACTTGTCCGGCCATAACCCCGGACTAGTCCTGTGACCCTATTTTCATTCAAGAAATTCAGTTTCCTTCAGAGCTAGGACTTGTCCAGCACAACGTACGGACTAGTATGGTTGGGTCTCTCATGTTGTCTGGACTTGTCCGTGGTCCAAGCGGACTAGCCCGTTCCTTGTTGAATTTTAGTCCAAAAGAGTTTTAATTTTGCAACCCCGGACTTGTCTGGCCTTATACACTGGACTAGTCCGATGTAGCCACTGTTCCAAAATGGACATGTCCGGTCCGTCATGCAGACTAGTCCGACCTACTGATCTCAACTCGGACTCTATTATTTTTCCACGATTGGTTTTTGGGTAATTGCCTAATTTGGGCCCAAGAACTTCGTGCCCAACCTCAGAGGAGCCCAAGGGGACCCCACTTCGGGACCTACGCGATCCCATTGAATTCTACTTGGAATTCACCCCAAAACCCTAATTCCCCACTCCTATATAAACAACCCAATACCCCACACCTCTACACCCCATTTGAAAACCCTTGCTGCCACTTTTGCATTGAGCCATTGTCAAGATTAAGTCCAGGGGCAAAGAGGAGGGGAGAAACACGAAGAAAGACCCATCAAGTTCAATCTTCATCGATTCTTCGACAATTGACATCCTTCATCCAAGTTCTTCATCAACTCATCTCCATCAATCTCTAACCGCAAGATCAAAGTCTCACATCCAAACCTTGATCTTTGGATATATAAACACGTGGTATACCCTCTACATTCAAGTCTTCATGCAAATTGAACCCCAATTCTCGCAGATCAAGAAAACCCTAAAATCCAATCCTATCCAGGGTGGACTAGTCTGGCCCCTGAAGACGGACTAGTCCGATATCTAAATCTGGAATGTGCTGAATTAATTCCAAATCAACTTGAATCAATCCAAAATTGTTCAAACTTGTTGGAAACTATTGTAACTAGTTGGTAAACATTAATAGCAACTCATTAACAAGTTTTACCTCTCAATTGCATTAATCATGCATATCATGGCATATTGAGTACTATATGAGCGTTATTTGATTGAATTGTGTGTTTTGCATGTTTGTCGCTCGGAATATAACGAATTGCCGTAGAGAGTGCTTTCGAGGACCTGTAGAACTAGAATTTTGAAGCCTTCAATCCAAATCAAGCTTAGGAGCAAGGAAAGTGTCCTTGACCATATTGATCTTGTTTTAAAGGTTTTGTTTGCAAAATTGCATGCTTGTGTTAAAATTGATGGGAAAACCCAATTGTAGGAGTTTCCTAGTTTTGTATGACCACCCTTGTCACTTGAACACTATGTAGAGAGTCGGGAAGGGTATTTTATACTTTTTGCTTCGCAATGCTCAATTGAGTTTGGGGATCAACTATAATGCCTACTTATGAACTATTGAACATATGAATGATGAGAAAAGATAATAATGACCCTTTAGCAACATGGTGCCTAGGGATCTAAGCAAGTTGGTAATGTGGAATGGGTTGGACTGTTTTGATGGCTTTGCTTGCTTTAGATCTAAGGACCGGTTCGTAGAGCGACCATCTAGGATTTACAGTGCCACCAAAGGGCCAAGTATGGGTACGACTTAGTTGACTAATTATTGAACTGCCAGTGTTGTTTGGACCATTAAGAATGCTCGGGGAAGGGGTAGTCGGATTGGGTTTGTAGAGATTGGTGGAACTACCCTGGGACCCGAATGGCTCAAGAGGGGACCATTGGTTGGATGTGCTCAGTTGGAGACATCACCACTGTTGAAACCCCAATGGGGTCTAAATAGGCTAGCAATCACTTTGTAAAGGCTATTTTGTGATCTCTTGGCCACACACCTAAGGAAGTGTGGGACGGCATAATTGAGATTCCCTAGTCATTGAAAGGTGACGAAATCATGAAGTTGTGAGTAAAGTGGTACAACCTCTGCAGAGTGTGTCTAAAACTATCATGATAGCCGTGCTCTCGGTTATGGACAACCTAGACCCTCACATAATTAGATTATGGACTTTAACTTGGTTTAATCACTGGAATTAAATTGGGAATTGGTATTGGTTATGTAAATGGCATTGGTATATGAAATTGATGAAATTGAGACATATGAGCAGTTATGAGTTGATTATGGATTATTATTACTGGTATTGGTTATTTAAGTTGAAATTGATTATATTTGGGTTATTTTTGGATGGACCTCACTTAATAATGATATAATTGCATTTCCAACTGTTTTGAATGTACTTTTATGCAATTAGCCCATTTTATTATCATGCCTTGTCTAAGCTACATGTCATACTTTCCCACACTTGCTGAGTATGACATGTGCTCACCCTTGCTATTTCCCCAGCAAATCCAGACGCAGGCGACCAGGTGGAGTACCATGAGGTTTTTGAGGAGTACTAGGCGCGCGTGTTACCGTCAAACTTGTCTGTGGAGATTGGAGTCATTAGAGTTTAATTTCTCCACTGTAGATTCATTAGAGCTTGTATTCGTGACTATTTGGTTTGTAATAAAGTACTAATATTAGTAATATTACTCGAGACATGGTTTATATCTGTTTATCAATTGTGAATCACTTGTGTATGCGTGTTAAACATCCTGGGCACACAAATGCATTACACTTGGTTCATTTTCAGAATCGGGTATCACAGGCTTTTCCCTTCTTGAAGATATTATTTTAAGAGCATGGTGAGGCTTGTCCTTCCTCAGGGGTGCCACTTCAACCTTCTTGATATTACTTAAGGTTAACCCATGCTTTGATCATGGATCAAAAGCTTCCTTGGGCATGGTGACATGTGGACTCCACAATCAAACAAGAAACGCTTCATCCACAATGTCGGTGGTTTGTATCCAGCAGATCTCCCGACACTACTAAAGTGTTAGAGGAGTTTGATGTTTGGTGTGGGCGCGCGGAGATTCAAGAAGGTGATTTGCAGATAGCACAGGAGACACGGAGATTTACGTGGTTCGGGCCGCTTGAGCGTAATACCCTACTCCACGGGTGTGTTGGTGTTGTATTAGCTGTATGAGCTTACGTCGAGCGTATCTGAGCCTCTGTAGAACGTGTCCTGTCAACTGTCGTCGGCCTGTCCTTTTATTACAAGAGCAGGCCGTTACAAGTTAGCCTGGCCCGACAAGTGGCCCCGGCGGTTACTAGTATTGATACTCATTCAACACATTTAATTGCCCTTAATGACCGGGTAATGGGCTTTGACAGCACCGTTACTGGTAATTAAGGTCGTCCGATCATGTGTCATTAATATGGTATTAATGACACTTAATCGGGTCTTGAAGTCATTGATTCCTCTTTGAAAATCTGGAGCCGTTGTGGAGTCTTCCGGAGGTTAGAGGCTGAAGATCCGACGGTTGGACACGTGGCAGCTCCGGAGCATACTGTAGGAAACAGGTAGCTCCGGAGCTACCTGACACGTGTCAGATCCGGAGCTTCTCTCGGTCTGGGGTTAGGTCTGGGGGTGCCATTTCGGTACATAGCTCGGAGCTTTCCCCTTGTGGGCGGTAGCTCCGGTTTGATAGTACACGTGGTGACCCTGGGATTAACCATGTTGGAAAAGCGGGTCCGGTTATATCTGACATGTGGGCCTCCGAAGGTCTTCAAATCAAGTAGATGACTTTTCTTTGAGATCTTTGTAACCTCAAGGGGTGTACGGTTTCCAGGGTACCGACAGTGGCCCCCTGGGCCAACCTCTGGGGAAGACCCCTGGGGTGAAGTCATTCCGCCGGAGTTGGGTCCATCCTCGCGACTTTTGAACTGATCCTTCAAAGGCTTCGGATGTGCCATTGTAGATGGTTTGGAGTTAAATCCTCGCCGTGTGGCGTATCCCGCGTGCGGCAGATGAGATCTTTGGCGTGCGGATCTCACGCAATTGAAGGGCGCCGGTTCTCGATACGAAAATCGTATCGGTTCCGCGTGCCTTGTCAGGCCGTCGCCTTCGGGTTTCCCGCCTCATTATGACAACCGTTCGCCTGGGTAAGAACCTCGACTTGATCGTCGGGGTGGTCCCGGGCCCCCTTGTCATTAGCTGGGTGGAATTTTCGAGCGGTATCTTCGGCTTCCTTGCGGTTTCCATCCAAGAGTTGTGAGGGCTTACTTAAGAAGGAAAGCACGCACCGTCTGGAGTTCTTTATGCCTCTCATCTGTTTTTGCGCTCAAACTCCCAACTCGTGCTTCGCTTTTCATCTCTTGCCTTGCTGTGCCGCGATGGAGTTGGGTCTCCGCGAGAGTCGTTTGAAGACCGACGACGACCTGAAGAAGGTCCGGACCCTCATGGGATGGTCCTCGAACTTCTTCAACTGCTCGGTCCGCGTGGGGGAGAGCTCCCGTTTGAGAAGGAGCACGCCGGCGAAATGGTGTACTTCTCCTCGTACGCCACGGTGGGGTTGATCCCACCTTTTTCCTCCTTTTTCTTGATGCTGCTGGACTTTTAAGGTCTGCAGCTATACCACCTTGGCCCTCACTCCATTCTCCTCGTGTCTATCTTCGTCCACTTTTGTGAGATGTGGGTGGGCATCCCCCCTGCATTGAACTCTTCCGGACCTTCTTCACCGTCCATACCACCGATAGGAGCAATGAGTACCTTGGCTTCTACTACTTCGTGAAGCGCAAGAAGTGCCCATTCAAGTACCTCTGGTCGTTTCCCTCTGGGAAGTGGGACGACTGGAAGAAGGACTGGATAGTCATCCGGGTGGAGGAGCACGAGAGGCTGGAGCTGCCCGAAGGCCTCCCCAACATTGACACGACGATCTGGAGTGAAGCTCCGGTGCTGGGGGACGCCCTCAACCCTGTTCTGACCAGGATCCGCCAGTGCGTGGAGGGAGGATTAACTCCTCAGGCAGTGTTTTGTAACTTCCTGGTCAACAGGTGGGCACCGCTGAAGAGGAGGGAAAAACTCGCCTGGGCCCTCAACAGCGTGATGGACGACGACCGGGTCGAGACCTGGCTGAAGTCCAACATGGTGGGGACAACCTTGGAGTTCCACCTCAAGAAATTCCAGCACGGCATCAACGTCGAGGGTGACGACTTGACTCCGCCATCAGCTTTTCTTCCTCTGAACGTGGAAGTTGAGTTCAGTAGGGAGCTCCGCCGGAAGATGCCCGTGCTTGACGACCTTGGTGTCATCGAGAGAAGATCAACCACCAGGGTGGCGATCCCTGGAGTGTCCGCGGGTGGCTCCGACGCTGCCCCGAAGCCAAGGGTTGAGGTCGTCGGCAAGGGCAAGGAGCCGGCGGACGAGCCCTTGACCTGGAAGAGGAAGCTGCAGCATGCCGACGGAAGGTCCGTCAGGCCTGCCACCTCTGCATCGGCTCCTTCTCCCCGGAGGGGGAGGTCTTCTGCTACCGCGGCGACTGTACCCGCAGTGGGATCCTCCCGGGGAGCTAGCTCCGGGCATGCGACTCCAGCACCAGGGCCGGTTGAGGCCTCCAGGTCCGGAAGTTCTTCCCGATCAAGGGGAGCCTCGACCAGGGAAACGCCCGTGGCTGCTACGAGTTCCGGGGGGCCTTCCGGAGCTTCCACGCTGGCTATGACCAGCCCAGAACGCCCGGGAAAGAGGTTCCGCGCAAGCTAGTGCAGTAGTCTCCCAAGGTAATTTTTAATCTTTACCTTGGACAGTTGTTTTGTTGTAGTAACTATTTTTTTAAGTTTCTTCATCCATCATCTGCAGCGTTGCCAATAAGAGGAGTGAGGCTCCACCCTCAGCCACAGCAACTGAAGCTGTGAGGGCGGAAGCTTCTGCTCCTGTCCCGGTGCCGCCCCAAGTGGTGGCTGAAGCTGCGACAGCTCCGGCGCCTGCTGTCGTGGTCATGGACCTCGACTCATCCCCAGAGACTCCCGTGGTAGCACCGGACCGCGAGAGAGAAGATGCGTCAGTGGCACCTGTCCCCGAGGTTGAAGCTCCGGGTCCTGGTGCTGAGATGATGGAAGCTCCGGCTGTGGAGCCGGAGGAAGCAGTAATTCCGGCCTCAGAGCCGGAAATTGTCGAAGCCCCGGCGGTTGAGCCGGAGGTGATTGAAGCCCCGGCGTGCGCGCCGGAAGCTGAGGAAGTTCCGGCAGTTGGGCCGGCTACCTCTGAAGCACCGGCCGCAGAGCCGGTTATTGTTGGAGCTCTGGCCGTAGGGCCGGTCAATGTTGAAGTTCTTCCGGCTCCCGAGCTGGTTGTTGAAGAGGTGTCAGAGCCCGAGCCCCCATCGGAGGAGGTGCCCAGACCGGAACCAGCAGCGGCTGAGTCGGAGTGCCCTGGCGAAGTCGCTGGCCCCCTGCTTGAGGGGGTGAATGAAGATCTGGTGGCGGGGCCTTCCTCGATGGCGACTCAGGCTATCCCGGAGGACGGCCCTAGTGCCATGGAGACCCAGGGGACCACTCTTGTGGAGTGGGACCCAATTTTTGTATTTGAAAACCCGCTGGAACCAGCGGAGGAGACCCCAGCAGGTCCGGAACCTATCCCGTTGTCACTGTCTATTGACAACGCATGTTCCAGTCTGCGTCAAGTTCAACTGGCCTTCTTGCACGACAGCAAGGCTCTTGAAGAGGAGCGCCAAACCCTTAGGTGGTGGCGTAACCGGCTCTACTTCGAGACCAAGATGGCGCAGTCGAGGCTAGCGGATGACAAAGAGTGGATCAAGCGGGAGAAGATCCACCTGGAGTACTGGGGCAAGTTAATGAATGACAGGGAGAGTATGACTCGTGCCCTTGACGCTCAATCCCGGGAGATTTATGAGCAGACCAAAGCAGCTAACAGTGCGGCCGATGAACGCCAAGAAAGGCTTGAGGCCATTAACACTACACTCATCAAGCACCGGGAGGCACTTGAGGAGAGGTAGAAACGGCTCGAAGATGAAGAGCAGTAACTCCTTGAGCTGCGGGATGACGTCCTGAAGAGGGAGGAGGAGCTCACCGAGAAGGTGGTTCTAGCTGACAAGGGCCTAGAGGAGCGCACTAAGAAATTAGAAGAGCGCTGCCATGAGGAGGAGGAGAAGGCCTGGGTGCGAGGGCAGGAACTCTACGAGCAAGAGTGTTCCCTTGCTGCCAGGGAGAAGAAAGTGAGGGGCAGGGAGAAGGACCTGGTCGACCGCCGGAACAAGATCCACCTCCGAGAGGAGGAGCTCGGAAAACTCGAAAAGCGGGTTGCTGAAAAGATTTAGCAAAACGCCAAAGAAGTTGAGCGCCTCGCTCGCGAGAATTCTGAACTGGTGGCGGCCAGGAGATCCTTGGAAGAAATAAAGAGCTTGAGGACTGCGGACTCCCTACAGATTTGGGAGTTCCTGGGCAAGGCCAACGACGCGCTGACACCGATGGGCTTCAACCCTGTGCGCCCGGATGATCCGGAGCCAGAGTCGGACCTGGCGTTGCAGGCATTGAGCTCGGCACGCAGCAAACTCTCCAAGGTGGGCGATGTCATCGCGGACCAATTGGAGGTTGAGGGGCAATCCCTGGCGAAGAATGTCGCAGAATATGTGCTGACGTGCTACACCAGCCGGAACTCCCAATTTTCTTTGGACCCGGTGCTTGAAGGTGAAAGTGCATCTAGGACTCCCTTGTGGGTTTTGGATGATTTATGACAAGCAATTGGGATCCTAATCCTTTTGTTGAGATGAATGTAGGCAAATGATGAAAAATGAGCAAAATGCTAAAAAGAAGGGAAATGAGAAGCAAAGTGAATTTGAGCTCAAGAAGAAGAAAGTAGTAGATTATTATGTATAGAGTGTGTTAAGGAAACACACCCAAGAGCTAAATCACTTTCAAGCACACACATACAATGCACAAAGTTATACAGGACCGGACTAGTCCGATATCAGTCGGACTAGTCCGATATCACATTCTGCACTAGATCAGACAAGTCCGGTCTCCACCGGACTAGTCCGATATCTTTCCGATCCACTTCGGACTAGTCCTCCCCAATGCGGACTAGTCCTCAACACAATGCACAAGTCACACAAAATCGGACAAGTCCGTTGTGATCCGGACTAGTCCGATATTCATTCTGATCCACTTCGGACAAGTCCGGTGTCTACACGGACTAGTCCGATATACACACTGATCTAAATCGGACAAGTCCTCCAAGTGCGGACTTGGGTTTCATATGACCAGACAAGTCCGATGTCAATCGGACTAGTCTGAAGATTTCCAGTAGTGAAATCGGACAAGTCCGTTGTCAACCGGACTAGTCCGATATTCCTAGACACTTAGGGTTTGCTACACACAGCACAACGGACTAGTTCGGTGACCACCACGGACTAGTCCGATCTTTCTGAACCCTAACGGTCACTTTTAAAAACCCCATATAAATAGAGGTGCACGGCCCACTTTTAACTCTCTCGAAACCTAGCGCCGTCACACCTCCCAAGAGACTCAAAAACCATCTCTCTCCACGAAATTAAGTGCAAAATCAATTAATCCATTGAAGATCACTTCTAGATCATTGGAGAGACACTTGGCACACATCATTGAGCTCTTGGTTTGATTCTCTAACACACTCTTACGTTTCAATTTGTAATTTTCGAGTGTGTTATTGGTGTCATTGTGAGTTGTAATCAAGGGAGCTCTCAACGTGTGAGAACGCCCCTTCAACTTGGTTATTTACCCTTTGTGATTAGTGGAAGAGGATTGGCCTTCATGGCGATCCGATGAGGAAAGGGTTGGAGAAGACCCGGTCCTTTTGTGGGCTCCTCAACGTGGATGTAGGTTGCCTTCGTGGTAGCCGAACCACGGGATAAATCGTGTGTCTTGTCCTTTTTGTGTTCTTCATCTAATTTGATCAACTTAATCTAGGGTTTGATTCACTTTATTCAATTTAAGTCTAATTGTTGATCAAGAGCTTTAACTACAATAGAATCTGACATACAACTATTAAATTGAGATTCAAGTTTATATTTCCGCTGCAAACATTAACGAATCAATCAAATTGTCTGAACTTGATCAACCTAGCCCGTGAAAACCGGACTAGTCCGCACATTGCCGGACTAGTCCGATATCTCTGGTATTAACCTTGTTGTTGAGTGTTACAGGAACCGAGAAAAATCAAGAAGGCCTATTCACCCCCCCTCTAGGCCTACATTCAATTGGTATCAGAGCAGGTTCTTCAAGAAAGAGTGCAACCACTCGAAGAGATCATGTCGGACATGAAAGATGTTCAGAAAATCAACAACCAGGAAGAAGTAAACAAAGACAAGAACCAAAAGCTGGAAAAGTATCTCGAAGCAATTCAAGACTTCGATGATGATGACGAGGAGACGCTGGAGCTGAAAGCACTACTCAGAAAGAAAGCACTTTCCAAAGGGAAAGCTAAAGTTGAAGAAAAGAAGAAGGGGAGTAGTCACACCGACTACTCCCGATATCCTTTCAACTATGATCGTTTAAATTCATACAACGGCCATTACCTATCTATTCCTCTAGGAAAAGCCCCACACTTCGATGGGAGTGATTACTCCATGTGGAGGCAAAATATGAAGATGCACTTGATTTCCCTTAACCCAAGTTTATGGCATATTGTGTGCACAGGAATAGACATCCCAGATGACGACGAAGAGCTCACTCCAAGTCAAGAGCAAGCCATCCAGAGAAACGCTCAAGCCGCAGCCGTGATCACCTCCTCTCTAAGTCGATATGAATTCACAAAGGTGGACGGACTGGAGATTGCCAAGGAAATATGGGACACACTACAAACAGCCCATGAAGGTGACCGGCATGTGCGGGAGGCCAAAATTGAAATGATTGAGGGCGAACTAGGAAGGTTCGCAATTGAGGAAGACGAGTCTCCCCAGGACATGTACAACCGATTGAAGACACTTGTAAACAAGGTTCGATCATATGGGAGCAAGAAGGGGAATGACCACGAGGTTGTAAAGCTCATCCTTAGAGCCTTTATGCCTCGCAATGTCACACTATGCTCTATGATCAGAGAAAGTCCCGGGTACAAGAGGATGACTCCAGATGAATTGCTTGGCAAAATCATCAATTTTGAAATGATGGAGAAAGAAGCCAAGCACGTCAAAGAAATAGCCGACCTCACATCGGCCAAGAAGAAGGGAGTTGCCTTAAAGTCCACACTCAAGCCTCTATCCAAAGAAGCAAGAGAAGCACATTTTGAGGAGGATAGCGATCACGAAAGCAGTGAGCTGGACGAAGAGGATATGATTTTGTTCATGAAAAAGTTCAAAAGAATAATGAAGAAAAGACAAGGAACAAAATCAGGTGAAGGCAAGTACAAGGAAAGGACAAAGCCGAAGATGAGGCGGGCGTGCTATAATTGTGGTGAGTATAACCACTTTATAGTCGATTGCCCGTATGAAGACAACAAGAAGAAGAATAAAGAAACCAAGTCTCAACCGAAGAAATTCTTCAAAAAGAAGAAACAAGCTGAACAAGCACACATTGGAAAGGAGTGGGACTCAAACGATGAGTCCTCATCATCCGATGAAGAAGAGATGG
Source organism: Tuctoria greenei (assembly GCA_036927565.1). NCBI lineage: Eukaryota > Viridiplantae > Streptophyta > Magnoliopsida > Poales > Poaceae > Tuctoria > Tuctoria greenei. Next base: position 151,087,629 of record JAYESD010000003.1, read on the forward strand.
CTAGCATAGCCATTGAAAGCTCGTCCAAGAAACGCACACTCTTCCCCACGCTCGGTGCAAAGAAGGGACATGGCACTTGCCTCATGGCAAAGGAAGGTAAACGCAAGGTAAACATCAAAACTCCTTCCATGCATTCGTACTCAAGTAATGATGAACTAGATAGTGATGATGAAGATATGTTAACTAGATTAGATAGAAAACTGCTGCTAAAATGAAATTGTTACTTGTCCAACTTGTTGAGAAGGAATCGCTAATTGATCGTCAAGAAGACATGATTATCTCCCAAAAGGAGAGGTATGTCGAACTTGACAATCTTCTAGTTCTTGAAAAGGAGAAAAACAACTCACTAGAGCTTGAGCTAGCTTCAAGCAAGAAAACTTGTTTGGAATTAACCAACTCAAACGTTGCAATCAAGGATCAACTTGATGACCTGATCAAGGTCAACAAGATCCTTGAAGTGCAAGTTGAGTCACTCAAGCTAAGTGAACCTTCCTCCTCTTCAAGTCTACCTACTCAACACACTTCAACTAATCCTGTTCATATGTGCAAATGTGGTAAAGTCGACATCAGCTTGAAGGAAAAGTCTACCTCCGCAAAGGGTAAAAATCCTACCCAGTGTGGAATATTTGACAAGGAGAGGATAAACTATGCACGTAGTGCATACTTGGTCCAAAGACCTCCAAAAGTCAAGTATGGCATTGGTTACTCTTACGATGGAAAGCAAAATGCTGGAAGTCATAAGAATAACAAGGGAAGGATTACCTTTGTGAAGGGAGGACCCTCACAACCTGGTAACTCAAAAATTAAGAATCTGAACTCTCATAAACGCCGGACTAGTCCGGTGGAGGTCCGGACAAGTCCGGTCATTCAGACAAGTCCGGTTACCCAGACTAGTCCGATTCATAAACAACAGCAACTCTTGTTCAAAACCTTTGATGCCTCTTATGTATTAATGAGAAACAATATTGGTAAAGTTTATGCTTATTATGCTGGGCCACGCCATGGGAACACAAAATCCCATGTGTGGGTGCCCAAATGTATTGTAACTAACCTCCAAGGACCCAAGCAAGCTTGGTTACCTAAAACCAAGGCATAATTTGTTTCTGCAGGCCTATTCCTCCGGTGGATCCAAATGGGTGCTAGATAGTGGATGCACCAACCACATGACTGGAGAAAAGAGGATGTTCGTGGAATATGAAGAAAACGAGGACCCAAACGAAGGCATCTACTTCGGAGATAATAGTCATGGAAGGGTGCTCGGTACCGTAAAATAGCAATATCCTCTGAACACACTCTTTCTCATGTTCTACATGTTGAATCTTTAGATTATAACCTGCTGTCCATATCTCAATTATGTGACAAAGGTTATAATTGCTTGTTTACTAACGAGGGTGTGACCGTCTCAAGGAGGAGTGATGGTTCCGTTGCATTCAAGGGTATGTTGAAGGGAAAGCTTTACCTTGTTGACTTCAACAAGGATAAAGCCGAACTCGACACATGCTTGATTGCAAAAACCAACATGGGTTGGTTGTGGCATAGACGGCTAGCACATGTTGGTATGAGGAATCTTCAAAAACTCCTCAAGGGCGATCACATCCGAGGTTTGAAAGATGTTGTTTTTGAGAAAGACAGGCCTTGTAGCGCGTGCCAAGCCGGGAAGCAAGTAGGAGCACATCATCCTGCAAAGAACATTATGACTATGACAAGACCGCTCGAACTACTTCATATGGACTTGTTTGGTCCAATTGCTTACATAAGCATCGGCGGTAATAAATATGGTTTAGTCATTATTGATGATTTTTCCCGCTTCACTTGGGTGTTCTTTTTGCATGACAAGTCAGAAACACATGGAACGCTCAAGAAATTCTTCAAGCGAGCTCAAAACGAGTTCTCACTATCGATCAAGAGTATTCGGAGCGACAACGGCATGGAGTTCAAGAACATACAAGTGGAGGAGTACCTTGATGAGGAGGGAATCAAGCACGAATTTTCAGCACCATACTCTCCACAACAAAATGGAGTCGCCGAAAGGAAGAACCGAACGCTCATAGAGATGGCAAGAACAATGCTCGATGAATACAAGACTTCGGATAGATTTTGGGCGGAAGCAATTAACACCGCTTGCCATGCCGCAAATCGACTCTACCTTCATCGACTACTCAAAAAGACTCCTTATGAGCTACTCACCGGTAACAAACCCAACATTTCATATTTTCGAGTTTTCGGCTCTCCATGTTATATCTTGAACAAGAAGTCTAGGACTTCAAAGTTCGCTTCGAAGTCCGATGAAGGTTTCCTTCTTGGCTATGATTCGAACACTTACGCCTATCGTGTTTTCAACAAGGCCTCCGGACTTGTTGAAGTGGCACGTGACGTAGTGTTCGATGAAACTAATGGCTCCCAAAAGGAGCAAGTTGATCAATGTGAATTTGGTAAAGAAGAAGCTCCTTACCAAGCATTGAAGAGAATGGCTCTAGGCGAAGTTCGTCCACAAGAGTCATCGTCACAAATACAAGAGGAAAGTGAACCACAACAGGAGATCAACAATCAAGGGGGAGTCTCGATACAAGATCAATCACAAGAATATGAAGATGATCAACAAATCAACAAGGGCAACCACTTAGGGGGAGAAGAAAATGATCACCAACACTCAACTCCCCAAGTGCCACACCCAAGAGTACACCAACGCACTCAAAGGGATCACCCAATCGACAACATCATCGGTGATATCCAAAAGGGTGTAACCACTAGATCTCGTATAGCTAATTTTTGTGAGCATTACTCGTTTGTCTCCTTTTTGGAACCACGCAGAACTGAGGATGCATTGAAGGATCCGGACTGGGTGGTGGCAATGCAAGAAGAGTTGAACAACTTCAAGAGAAACGAGGTTTGGGAACTTGTGGCAAGACCCAATGCAAACATAGTGGGCACCAAGTGGGTCTTCCGCAACAAGCAAGACGAACACGGGGTGGTGACAAGAAACAAGGCACGATTTGTGGCCAAAGGTTACTCACAAGTCGAAGGTTTGGATTTCGATGAGACTTTTGCTCCAGTAGCTAGGCTTGAATCAATTAGAATATTACTTGCATATGCTACTCACCATGATTTCAAGCTGTACCAAATGGACGTGAAAAGCGCCTTCCTCAATGGACCGGTCAAGGAAGAGGTGTACGTGGAGCAACCACCCGGATTTGAAGACGAAGAGTTCCCCGACCACGTGTATAAACTACGTAAGGCTCTCTATGGCCTCAAACAAGCTCCTAGAGCCTGGTATGAGTGTCTTAGAGATTTTTTAATTGATAATGGCTTTCAGATTGGCAAAGTAGATTATACATTATTCACGAAAAATCTAGGTAATGATATTTTTATTTGCCAAATCTATGTTGATGACATAATTTTTGGGTCAACTAACCAATCTTTCTGAGAAGAATTTAGTAGAATTATGACAGACAGGTTTGAAATGTCAATGATGGGAGAATTGAAGTACTTCTTGGGATTCCAAGTGCGGCAACAAAAGGAAGGAACATTCATAAGCCAAACCAAGTACACGCAGGACATACTCAAGAAGTTTGGCATGGACAAGGCAAAGCCCATAAAGACTCCCATGGCTACGAATGGCCACTTGGATCTCAATGAAGATGGACCGAGCGTCGACCAAAAGGTATATCGCTTCATGATTGGATCTTTACTTTACTTATCTGCATCTAGGCCAGACATTATGTTGAGTGTATGTTTGTGTGCAAGATTTCAAGCCAACCCTAAGGAATGTCACTTGACAGCCGTAAAAAGAATCTTGAGATATTTAGTTCATACACCCAACCTTGGTCTTTGGTACCCAAAAGGCTCCAAATTCAATCTCATTGGTTACTCCGATGCAGATTATGCCGGGTGCAAAGTTGATAGAAAAAGCACCTCTGGCACATGCCAATTCCTAGGAAGATCTTTGGTTTCTTGGTCATCTAAGAAACAAAATTCCATTGCTTTATCCACAGCCGAAGCGGAGTATGTTGCAGCCGGGAGTTGTTGTGCACAACTTCTTCGGATGCGACAAACTCTAAGGGATTACGGTTACAATATGAACCATATTCCTCTCCTTTGTGACAATGAGAGTGCCATTAAAATAGCCCACAATCCAGTTGAGCACTCTAGGACAAAACACATAGACATAAGACATCATTTCTTGAGAGACCATTCCATGAAAGGAGACATAACCATCTCACATGTCAACACACAAAAACAATTGGCCGACATATTCACCAAGCCACTTGATGAAAAGCGTTTTTGCGAACTCCGAAATGAGCTAAATATTCTTGATTCTCGGAGTGTGGCTTGAAAAGTTGCATACCTGTATGATTGCTTCAAAAATGTTGATTGATTTGTGAAAATTACCCCTCCCTATTTTTCTCTCGAAAAACTATGTCAATTATTAGATCTTGATGAATTTTTATCATTGTATGATTGTTGTTTGCTTACTGGTCAAATTCATAAATATTGCTTGAATTGTTTTGCCTCTCTATTCGCTATTATTGAACCTTCAAATATATATGAATGGGCTATGCAATTCTTTCCTGGTAACCACGGACTAGTCTGTGGTTATCCGGACTAGTCCGCCCATGCAGACTAGTCCGCAGAGTGTCGGTTAGGCCGGACTAGTCCGACGGACCACGGACTAGTCCGATATAGGTCTCTGGATGACTTCGGACTAGTCCGGTCAAGTCCGGACTTGTCCGATTTCTCGTGTCCATAACCCTAGCCACCACCGAACCCTAATCTACTCATCTCCACATTTGCTCATGCCTTTCTCTCTCTTGCGCTTGAGCTCCCAAAGCAATCTCTTGTGTCCTCCGTCGAAAACCCACAAGTTTGGGCGGAGATCAAGCTTGAAGACTTGGGGATTGATTCCACCAGACTAGTCCGGCCTCAAACCCCCAAAACTTCAAGTCTCCAATGATTTCTTTGGTAAAAACCTTCAAAACCCTAGAAATCGTATTTTTCTCAATCATTGATCGTTTGGCCTATCACCCTGCACTAGTTACATGTTTAGCTGATGTACTACGTGTATGCTAGACTAGAATTGCATTAGGGATTGTGTCCAGTTCAATCTGTTAGGTTTTTGAGGATGAACACCGGACTAGTCCGGTCCATGCACGGACAAGTCCGGTACCCCGGACTAGTCCGTGCCTAGGCACCGGACAAGTCCGATGTTTCTGAACCTGAACCTAATTCCTTAATTCCCTAATGCCATCCATTACTATCATGTCTCACCTATGCCTTGCATAACTAGTCATTTTTCTTGCTCATTCATTCTCAGATCATGTCGAGCTCCGACAACGAAATCTCCGACTTTGAGGCCGAGTTGGACCACGAGGTGGCATCTCGGTCCTCGGCGGGTCTTGGCAAGAAACGCCAAGAAAGACCTTCCGGGCCTGCTACATCTCCTCCCCAAGTTCGGAGGAAGGTCTGTGCCAAGAAGCCCGCCTCGAAGGCTGCTACATCTTCAAGCGGCCTTCGGCAAGCAAAGGGAAAGGGCAAGGGAGTTGCAACGGGGCCAGTTGGGCCCTTGAGGCTCCATGCTCCCAGGGAAGGGGTCCGGGACCCCACTGAGGAGAAGTTCAACGGAAAAGGCAGTGATTCTGCAGCAAAATACAGGAGCATTGATTGGTATGGCAGGCCAAAGCAAGCTGTCGATAGAAGGTTTTGGTGCAACTTCCATGCAGACTTCTACAAATCAGTGTACCTCCCGATGAAGACACCGGTGGTGCGCAGTCAGTGGATTGACTGGGCCCACCTAGAGAAGAAGAAGTGCTCAGCCTTTGATGAGGTCATTGCTGCAGCTGAGAGGCATGACCTGAAGGATCTCTTTGCCTTCAGGCATAACTGGAATGATGAAGTGATTGCACAGTTCTTTGCAACTTGCCACTTCTCAAGTGAGGATGAAGAGAGTGTTACTTGGATGACACACGGATCTAAGTATAGTATCACTCAAGAGGAGTTCAATAATATGCTCCATCTGGACACCTCTGAACCTGACAGGCTGATCATCCACAACATTGGTGTCATGGAGAAGGATAGGATGAAATTCCTATATGAGCCTAACTCAAAGTATGTTCCTCCCTCTACAAAGCACATGAAACCATTCTTTGTGGTCCTGAACAGAGTGCTGAGGAAGACTATTGCTCCTAAAGATGGAGATGATGGGAGCGTGCAGGGTTACCTTAGAACCCTAATGAGAGTCATAAGCAGCGACCGCCCATTTGATGTAGCGGAGTACATTTGGAATGATATGGTCAACATATCCTGTACGCCTAACAGGTCATGTGGCTATGCTCCCTACCTCATGTATGTGATTGAGAAAGTCACAGGTATTGAGTTCGTGAAGGATGTGGAGCACACCCCCTTGAGGCCTCAGAAGCCTCAACAAGTGAGCATCCAGGCTGCTCCCTCACCGGTCTCCAGTCCCGAGGCACCGACAAGAGCAAGAAGCAGTGCTAGGGAGGTCCCTACCTCTACGGAAGCCCCTCAGAGAGGATCCGCCAGTGGGATCCTCAAATACTTGTCAGCAATCTTCTCCTCCTGCAAAAAGGCCGAAGTGAAGGTCCATAAACTCAACAAGAAAAGAAAGGAGGACATGAAGTATATAAAGGCCAATGTGGAGCAAATCTGTCGGAAGCTGGAGATCGACCCCATTGGATCTCCAGTGATATCTGAGGAGTCTGACCCGGATTTCACCGAGCTCGGGCCCTTGTCCCCTTCCAAGCTTGCCTATTTTGGCATTGGGGGCTCGAGCAGCTTCGCTCCTCCTCCTCCCTCTCCTCCTCGTCAAGCAGCAAGCGAAGAAGATGAAGACGATGACGAGAGGACCGACAGTGAAGAGTGAAGACCCTAGGACCCTCCTCTCCTTCTTTTTGGTGTCTTGATGCCAAAGGGGGAGAGATTGAGGGGGAGTCTTAGCTTTAGCTATGGTAGAGTGTGAGGAGAGAGTCTTCATCTTTCATTTGTGATTGTAATAGTTTAACTCTGGCGTTATATTAAGTTTGGTCCTGTGATGAATTGCTTAATTTATTTGGAGTGTGTGATGAAAACTGTGTTTTTGCCCCTGGAATGTCATATGCATTTGATATCGGTTGGTTAATGCAAATTCTGTCATTCTCAATGTATTCATGCACTTAGTATGCATCCCACCATAAAGAATGCACATATGGATAATTCTCTTGTTGCTTGATGTATTTTTGAGTCATATGTGCACACTTTATGAAAATCTCATTTTTTTGCCTTATTTTGTGAAATCTCAATTGGTTGTCATCAATCACCAAAAAGGGGGAGATTGAAAGTGCATCTAGGACTCCCTTGTGGGTTTTGGATGATTTATGACAAGCAATTGGGATCCTAATCCTTTTGTTGAGATGAATGCAGGCAAATGATGAAAAATGAGCAAAATGCCAAAAAGAAGGGAAATGAGAAGCAAAGTGAATTTGAGCTCAAGAAGAAGAAAATAGTAGATTATTATGTATAGAGTGTGTTAAGGAAACACACCCAAGAGCTCAATCACTTTCAAGCACACACATACAATGCACAAAGTTATACAGGACCGGACTAGTCCGATATCAGCCGGACTAGTCCGATATCACATTCTGCACTAGATCGGACAAGTCCGGTCTCCACCGGACTAGTCCGATATCTTTCTGATCCACTCCAGACTAGTCCTCCCCAATGCGGACTAGTCCTCAACACAATGCACAAGTCACACAAAATCGGACAAGTCCGTTGTGATCCGTACTAGTCCGATATTCATTCTGATCCACTTCGGACAAGTCTGGTGTCTACACGGACTAGTCCGATATACACACTGATCTAAATCGGACAAGTCCTCCAAGTGCGGACTTGTCATCCCAAACACTTAGGGTTTCATATGACCGGACAAGTCCGATGTCAATCGGACTAGTCCGAAGATTTCCAGTAGTGAAATCGGACAAGTCCGTTGTCAACCGGACTAGTCCGATATTCCTAGACACTTAGGGTTTGCTACACACAGCACACCGGACTAGTCCGGTGACCACCACGGACTAGTCCGATCCTTCTGAACCCTAACGGTCACTTTTAGAAACCCCATATAAATAGAGGTGCACGGCCCACTTTTTACTCTCTCGAACCCTAGCGCCGTCACACCTCCCAAGAGACTCAAAAACCATCTCTCTCCACGAAATTAAGTGCAAAATCAATCAATCCATTGAAGATCACTTCTAGATCATTGGAGAGACACTTGGCACACATCATTGAGTTCTTGGTTTGATTCTCTAACACACTCTTATGTTTTAATTTGTAATTTTCGAGTGTGTTATTGGTGTCATTGTGAGTTGTAATCAAGGGTGCTCTCAACGTGTGAGAACACCCCTTCAACTTGGTTATTTACCCTTTGTGATTAGTGGAAGAGGATTGGCCTTCGTGGCGATCCAACGAGGAAAGGGTTGGAGAAGACCCGGTCCTTTTGTGGGCTCCTCAACGTGGATGTAGGTTGCTTTCGTGGTAGCCGAACCACGGGATAAATCGTGTGTCTTTTCCTTTTTGTGTTCTTCATATAATTTGATCAACTTAATCTAGGGTTTGATTCACTTTATTCAATTTAAGTCTAATTGTTGATCAAGAGCTTTAACTACAATAGAATCTGACATACAACTATTAAATTGAGATTCAAGTTTATATTTCCGCTGCAAACATTAACGAATCAATCAAATTGTCTAAGATTGATCAACCTAGCCCGTGAAAATCAGACTAGTCCGCACATTGCCGGACTAGTCCGATATCTCTGGTATTAACCTTGTTGTTGAGTGTTACAGGAACCGAGAAAAATCAAGAAGGCCTATTCACCCCCCCCCTCTAGGCCTACATTCAGAAGGTCCGGTTGAAGGAGAAGGCGAAGCTGCCCAAGCCAACGTATCGGAGGTTGCCCAGAAGGTCGCCCAATTCTTCTATAGGGTCTAGGACCATCTCTGTAGTTCTCACTTGTATTTTCTCTTCTTCTTCCTCAATTTTGTAATCCCTTGTCTCCAGATGAATGAAATCCCCAAATTTTTGTGAATTTCACTTTTTGTCTTCAACACTTTTATCTTCACTTGGCCCCCCGGTAGATGTACACAATTTGATTGTGAACATGTACCAAGAGGATATTGCGTTTTGTTGAAGACTCATTTGCTCCGAACTTGTAGAATTTAGGTCCAAAGTCTTCGATAGTGAAAGCCCCCTGAGGTTGTCGGAGCTTAGAAGCTCCAGCATTGTCTATCATCAGAGCTTAGTAGCTCCGGCAATAGTCTCTATCAACGCGTAGAGCATCGATAGTTAGTCCTCCGGGCTGTCGGAGCTTAGTAGCTCCGGCAGTGACCTTTGCCAACACTTAGTTTGTTGGCAGCAGACTCCGTTTGCGGGGTCTTCTCACCATCTTTTATTTAGCATCGACGGCTGGCCCCCCTAGCTTTACCGGAGCTTGATTACTCCGGTGATGCTCGTTTTCAATGCGTAACATCGATTACAAGCCACCTAGGGGAGTCGGAGCTTTGTTAGCTCCGGCTTTTCTCCATCAACGTAGATTTTATTTTTCCTGCACACTTAAGCCAAGAAAAATAGTAAAATTGTTTCTTGTCTATAACTTCGTCGCGGCCTACGATTCTCAAGAAGATTTTAAGTCAAACGCGATTCTAAATACAACCGAATGTGTTGTCTTTTCTTCCAGATCCAACTGTACATGGACCCGCCTTACTTCGGCCTGCCAGGGTGTAGATAGAGTGGCGTACTTAGGGTGCTTGACCAGGCTAAGTCGATAGCACACTCCAGTCCTAGATTGGCTTGGCGGCTTTCAGGCGAGTTGGCCATGAACAATATTTGAATCCAAAAGAATCGACAATACAACTCATATCGTATATGAACCGGTCGAACTAAAATTTCTTAAGAATTGCACGTCTTTGTTATAGACAAGAAAGAGAAAAATAAAAAATGTTGAGCCTGTACAAAATAAATGCACGTGGAGTCTGTTTCACCTGAAGATGTCTTTCATTATAGGTCTAGGGTACAGGGGAAACAAGTACACTCTTAGGGTACGGAACCAGGCTAAGCGTGTTTCATTTCTCGTTTGACCCAGGGTAGCTAGCCACACTTTTAGTCCTGAGACTGTGACAAGTGTTGCTTGAACTTTGCGGACCTTCCGGGAAAGGTCCGGCTGTTCTCCCGGAGAAACTACCCGACTCTGTACAATGACTCTATAACATACACCCTAAGTTATTACAGACTCACCTCCGTGATATTAAGTGTAGAACTTACGGAGGTGCTCAATGTTCCAAGGATTTGGGAGATGTGTCCCATCCTCGGTAGCCAAGCGAATGCTCCCGGGACAGGATACTTTAATCACTCGGAAGGGTCCCTCCCAGCTGGGGGAGAGTTTGTTTAACCCTTCTCTAGATTGTATTCTCTGTAGCACCAGGTCGCCTTCCTCGAGCTGTCGGTTGTGTACATGCCGCTGATGATAGCGCCGAAGGGCTTGGCGGTATCGGGCATCTCGAACAGCTGCTTGGCACCTTCCCTCCTCAAGGAGGTCTAGGTCTTCACGCCGGAGCTGGTCCTGCGTGGCTTCGTCGAAGGTCTGGACCCGAAGTGACCCCAAGGTGATTTCTGGAGGAAGGATTGCTTCAGCTCCATACACCAGGAAGAAGGGTGTCTCTCCAGTTGACCGGTTTGGAGATGTCCTGTTGGCCCAGAGAGTGGGCGGAAGCTCTTCAATCCAGTTGGCACCATGTTTTTTCAAGCGCTCATAGGTGCGCGTTTTGAGTCCTTTAAGGATTTCAGCATTTGCTCTCTCGTCTTGGCCATTGCTTGATGGGTGATCTACGGAGGCGTAGAAAACTTGAATGCCGAGGTCTTCGCAATATCCTTGGAATGCAGAGCTTGTGAATTGGGTCCCATTACCAGTGATGATTTTGTTTGGGACTCCAAATCTGCATACAATGGACTGCAAAAAGTTGATAGCTGATTGCTTGTTGATTGTCACAACTGGAGTTGCTTCCGGCCACTTGGTGAACTTGCCAATGGCGACGTACAGGAACTTGTAACCTCCAACGGCTCTTGGGAAAGGTCCCAAGATGTCCATCCCCCACACAGCGAAGGGCCATGTAGGAGGTATCATTTGTAAGGGCTGGGCCGGTGTGTGAATTTGCTTTGCATGAAATTGACAGGCTTCACATTTCTTCACCAGCTCAGTTGCATCCTGGAGTGCTGTAGGCCAGTAGAAGCCATGCCGAAAGGCTTTACCAACCAGCATGCGGGAAGAAGCGTGGTTCCCACACTCACCTCCATGGATTTCTGCGAGGAGCTCGCAGCCTTCTTCCCTTGCGATGCACCGCATTAGGATGTCGTTGGCACCGCGCAGGTAGAGATCCCCTTCTACCAACATGTATCTTTTAGCCAATCTGACTACCTGGTCAGCGGATACATCATCGTCAGGAAGGATGTTGTCTTTCAAGTAGTTCCGGATCTCCGAGATCCATGCATCGGAACTAACTTGAGCATTTGAGTCTTGCATGCTGGGTTGCTCGGAGCTTCCGGCAGCACCTATGACCCTTGATGGCTGCCATGGTAACAGGGCCATCGGGACCGTCAGCTTCGGGATGCTGATCTCGCCCCCTTCGCTCAGTTCGGCAGGCTGAGCTGAGGGTTTTGACAACCTCCGGACAAAAGTTCCGTCAGGAGCCGGAGCTCTAGTTGACGCTTTCGTCGAGAGTTCGTCGGCTTCAGTGTTGTGGGCACGCTGGATATGGTGGAGATCTAGGACTTTGAAGTCCTTCTGAAGCCTCTGGACTTCAAGGAGGTAAGCAGCTAGCTGGAGATTGTTGCAGGAGCATTCACCCTTTACTTGCTTAATGATGATCTGTGAATCTCCCTTGACCAGCAGTTGCTTGACACCGTATGACAGTGCCACCTTTAATCCGTAGATGAGTGCTTCGTACTCCACCATGTTGTTGGTCGCCTTGAAGTCAAGGTGCACCATGTATTTTACCTTCTCCCCGGTTTGTGCGAGGAGAAGGACTCCAGCTCCGGCCCCCTGCTTTTGCATGGAGCCGTCGAAGTAGAGGGTCCAATGAGGCTCAATGAAGACCGGAGCTTCGTGTTCCGGCTTCTGATCACTGGGGCCCCCAGGGTTTGATGGAGAAGGAGTCCATTCTGCCACGAAGTCTGCCAATGCTTGACTCTTGACTGCTTGCCTTGAAATGAATTCAAGATCGAATTCAGCCAATTCAGCTGCCCACTTTGCAATATTCCCAGTTGAATTGGGATTATGCAAGATTGCTCGAAGTGGGTAAGAGGTCAGCACTGAGATTTTGTGAGCTTGGAAATAATGGCGAAGCTTCCTGGAGGCAATAAGAACTACATAGAGCAACTTATGCACCTCTAGGTATCGAGTCTTGGCATCATGTAATACTTCACTGATGAAGTACACTGGGCGCTGAATGGTTTGGACCCTCCCGGAGGGTCCCGGAGCTTCCTCTTCACTGACCCGAATCCTCCCAGAGGGATCCGGAGTTTCTTCGGGGACCTTCGGGTTCTGGCTGGAGGAACCCGGAGCTTCTTCAGAAGTGACCTGGACCCTCCGGAGGGGTCTGGGTCTTCTGAAGTGGTTTCTTGTGGATTCGAATCTGGGAGCTGGGACCCAGACTTGCTTTCAGGAACCTCCGGATCCTCCCGAAGGGGTCTAGATTCCTGAGTATGGGGTAGCTCTGGTCTCTCCGCAAACAGAACCATACTGACGACTTCGTCAGTTGCTGAAATGTAAAGCAACAAAGGCTCACCAGGGTTCGGAGCTACCAGAGTTGGTAGGGTGGTGAGGAACTGTTTTAGCTCCTGGAACGCCTTTTCTGCTTCTTCAGACCATTGGAATGGTCCGGACTTCCTCAATAACTTGAAGAAGGGGAGTGCCCGTTCCGCCAGTCTTGAAATAAACTGGTTGAGGGCTGCTAGACATCCAGTTAGCTTTTGGACGTCTTTGATGCAGGCTGGTGGCCACATGTCTTCAATGGCCTTGATCTTCGCCGGATTAGCTTCTATGCCCCGGTGGCTTACCACGAAACCAAGAAGTTTTCCGGAGCTAACCCCGAAGACACACTTGTCTGGGTTTAGCTTTGTGCGGGTGGCCCGCAGCTTATCGAAGACAGCCTGTAAGGTGTCAAGAAGTGACTCCTTGTTCTTGACCTTGACCACGATGTCATCAACATACACTTCCGCTATGTCTCTAATGAGGTCTTCAAAGGTTTTGTACATAGCTCGTACAAAGGTTGAAGCTGCATTCTTGAGACCAAATGGCATGGCTGTATAACAGTATAATCCATCTACTGTGATGAAAGAGGTATGCTCTTCATCTTCCCTAGACATTCTGATTTGATGATACCCAGAATATGCGTCTAGGAAACACAGTAATTCACACCCGGAGGTGGAATCCACTATCTGATCTATTTTAGGTAGTGGGAATGGATCTTTTGGACATGCCTTATTTAGTGTTGTGTAGTCGATACACATCCGAAGCTTCCCACCAGCATTGGGCACAACGACTGGGTTTGCCAGCCATTTTGGATGGAAGACTTCTCGGATGAATCCAGCTTCGAGCAACTTCTTTACTTCTTGTCGAATGAAGTTCTGTCGCTCTACAGATTGCTTCCGAGGCTTCTGGTGCACAGGCCGGGCGTCTAGATAGATCTTCAGATTGTGCTCAATCACTTCCCAGGGGATCTCAGGCATTTGGGATGGTTGCCAGGCAAACACGTCGACATTAGCCCGGAGGAAAGCGATGAGCGCGAGTTCCTATTTGTCGTTCAACCCTCCCGATATACGGGTGGTCTGAGCGGCATCAGAACCGATTTGGACGACTTTGATGGGAATGTCGGTGTTGCCGCTTGGCTGCACACGAGGTGCAGATGTCGAGCCTCGTTGACGAATGCTCGGGGGTTTTGGAGCTTGCTCCTGCCTGGAGTCCTCCTCTTGCGCCGTGGTAAGTGCATGGAGTTCTTCCAGAGCAGTTACTCCGGCAGTACGATCTCCGCAGATCCGGAGAACGCCTACTGGTGTTGGCATCTTTAACACCAGATAGCCATAATGAGCAGCTGCCATGAATTTGTACAGGGCAGGCCTACCCAAGATGGCGTTGAAGGGTAAGTTGATCTGAGCAACATCAAAGACCAACTTCTCGGTGCGATACTTCTCTCGTGTCCCGAAGGTAACGGGGACAGTAATAGCCCCGAGTGGGGTAATAGCTCCCGGACCTACTCCGGAGAAAGGTCGGGAGGGGTGGAGATCCGAAGGTCAGAGCTGAAGCTTGGTGAAAGCTTCGAAGCTTATGAGGTTAAGCCCCGAACCTCCGTCTACCATGACATGGTGGAGCTGGATGTTATTGATGGTAGGAGATACCATCAAAGGCAGCTGACCTGCTCCAACCATGCTTCGAGGGCAGTCCGAAGCATCAAAAGTGATGGTTGCGTCCATCCACTTCCGATGAGGCTCCGGTCTGGCTGTAGGGGCTACAGCAGCCATGTCCCGACGCATAGTCTTCATGACGCGGCGGGAGGTGATGTCCCATGATCCACCAAAGATGGTGTTCATGGTCTTCCGATGCTCGTTGTCAGAGACGTCAGAATCGTCGTCGACGGAGGTGTAGACGGCCTTCATGACCTTTTTGGGATCCTAAAAACCTAACTCCTCTTCAGCCGGAGCTTCGTCGACTTTTTGTTTTCCTTCCCTCTGTTGAAAAGGAGTTTCTTCCCGGCGCTTGTTGTAGCGCTCGGCAAGGTTTTGGACCTCCCGGCAGTCTTCCAAACTGTGGTTGCCCGTTTTGTGAATTGGACACCACACCTTGGGTTCGCAACCGTCTTTAGAATACGGTCGAGGTCACTTCTCGGGGCGTGGACCCCGGCCACCCGGAGCTGCAGCAGCTGCAACATTGGATGTACCGGCCGACGACTTCTTCTGTCAAGATAGCAGTAGAGTAGATCTGAAGAAATTCGACACGATTGACGGTCCCATCGAACTTCTCCGGCAGGTGAGGCCGGAACTTCTGTGGCCACCTGACCATACGCAGATGCATGGCTAGGGCTGAACAGCCTCGTCCCACTCCTTCAGGAGCAAGAACGTCCTGAGCTTCTCGTCTTTCACGAGCATGCTCAATATGGACTCGGCCGTCTTGTTGGCGGTATCGGCGATCAAGCTCCGCCCGGAGGTCATGAGTTGAAAGCCTGGATACCGTGTGGGTGCATCGTGCCCCGGAGGGCAACGACGTCACCTGCTGTGATGCAGCTCGTCTCCTATTGTTGGAGACGTGCGGATCAAGTCTACCAGACAAGGTCTATCGCTGCGACGGGGCCCGTCCTGAAGGAGGAGGACCCTGGTTGCTGATGCGGTCGGCTGCTGCTGCAACCAAATGTTCCACATCAGCCCTCCACTGCTCCAGTGCTTCCCGAGATGCATCCGGTGGTGGTGGGCGTTGGAAAAGAGCACGCGCTGCATGGAGCGCGTGTTCCGGGTTGTCATGATTTCCCGACACAGTGACTGACGCCGGTGCACCATCGCGTTGTCCAGCTTGATTTGCTGGTGGAGGCGGCGGTGGTGGTAGTGTGACTCCTGCTGGCGCTGAGGCTCCTGCTGGTGGCTGCATATTGGAGGGATTGCCCCCAACAGCTTGAACAGCAGGATGACCGTTGGATGATCCAGCAGCTGAGTTCACCATTCTCGAAATCTCAGGTGCCCCTACCTGGCGTGCCAACTGTCGGTGGTTTGGATCCGGCAGATCTCCCGACACTACTAAAGTGTTAGAGGAGTTTTATGTTCGGTGTGGGCGTGCAGAGATTCAAGAAGGTGATTTGCAGATAGCACAGGAGACACGGAGATTTACGTGGTTCGGGCCGCCTGAGCGTAATACCCTACTCCACGGGTGTGTTGGTGTTGTATTAGCTGTATGAGCTTACGTCGAGCGTATCTGAGCCTGTGTAGAATGTGTCCTGTCAACTGTCGTCGGCCTGTCCTTTTATAGTACAAGGGCAGGCCGTTACTAGTTAGCCTGGCCCGACAAGTGGCCCCGGCGGTTACTAGTATTGATACTCATTCAACACGTTTAATTGCCCTTAATGACTGGGTAATGGGCTTTGACAGCACCGTTACTGGTAATTAAGGTCGTCTGATCGTGTGTCATTAATATGGTATTAATGACACTTAATCGGGTCTTGAAGTCATTGATTCCTCTTTGAAAATCCAGAGCCATTGTGGAGTCTTCCGGACGTTAGAGGCTGAAGATCCGACGGTTGGACACGTGGCAGCTCTGGAGCATACTGTAGGAAACAGGTAGCTCCAGAGCTACCTGACACGTGTCAGATCTGGAGCTTCCCTTGGTCTGGGTTAGGTCCGGGGGTGCCATTTCGGTACATAGCTCGGAGCTTCCTCCTTGTGGGCGGTAGCTCCAGTTTGATAGTACATGTGGCAACCCTGGGATTAACCATGTTGGAAAAGCGGGTTCGGTTATATCTGACATGTGGGCCTCCGAAGGTCTTCAAATCAAGTAGATGACTTTTCTTTGAGATCTTTGTAACCTCAAGAGGTGTACGGTTTCCAGGGTACCGACACACAATGTCGCTTGCCCGAGGTTGCATGGGCTTGGTCGAAGGGTAGGAATCCCAACAAGTGATCGTAGGATATCTTGGATCTTGAATGCTCTTTAAGTTTCTTTTCCTTGGCCAAGAGCTTCATGTTGTCTTGATTTCTTGATCGGCCATGGGCAAGATACTTCAAGGTAGCCTAGTTGAACTTATATACATGAAATCCTCATAGCCTCCTTGATTACAAGGGTCATATTGATTCCACCCTTGACCTCCTTGTAGGTGATAGCCATTGGAGTTGTGTTTGAAAGAAAGAATCCTCATGGGTCTTAGGGAAATGATTCCCCAAGTGGACCATGTTTGACATGGATATTCACAAATCATGTGAATATACATGGCTTGGATAATTCCAAACACTTCTCCACTGATTTTGATCTATCATGATACTTCAATGGGAGGTGTAGTTCCTTAACTAGCATGTCCACCTTGTTAAGTGGTGTGCATGCCAAGCTAAAGGAACTAGAGCACTCTTGAATCCACCCCTTGAGTCGAGACCACATTCTCATCCATGATGAATACGACTCCTTCATCTCCAGCACAAAGGTGGTCATATATTGATGGACCAACCCATGACATGAATGTTGGATGAGGAGCCAACTGTCCATCCCATGGTGGAGGAAAACCAAGAAGAAATCTTGGAGCCTCCCCCAAGCTTGTGGATGGATGACTTTGGCTTCTACTGAAAGCTGAATTTTTTTTGCGAAAGGCAATGGAGTTGCCTAGCGGACATTTGTTAGGTACGCCTTGAATCATCTTGCAATTGAGCACTAGCGTCCTCATTGGCCATCCCATGAAATGGGTTAGCCAACACTACCCTGTTTTCACCACGAAACGAGAAAACAAACAAGGGTAATCCTATATTATAACTATTAGTACCTATAGCTTAAGCACAAGTGATAGCTATCCTTCATTTCCTTTGCCTTCCCCGGCAATGGCGCCATAAATGATTGTTGATGGCTACTAACGTCATTAATCATCTCTAGTAAGAGATGAGTTCCGCAAGCACACAGAGACTGTCGTATAGCATTTCACCCAAGAGTATTCCCAAGGGTATCATATTTATCCCAAAGGAAGGCAATGAAGTAAAGTAAACACTACTCTTATGATCAAGCTATGGGATACTAATCAATTATCAAGACAGGGGTATGTTGATAACATGGGTAGTATGACACACACCTAAGCAACCTATCCTAAGGGTAAATGGGTCCTAGTGCAGATTAGAATAAGAGTTGGGGAGTTGCTTCTACAATGCTTCTAATATACATATACATAGCCTAGGTTAGGTACTAACGAGCATGTCAATGGTGAATATTTATGCTATGTTGTTCAACATATCGGGCACGGATTTACCCCTACCAACACTAGGATGACTCCTGCCAAGAGCATGTGGCATAGCCGAACATGAAGGATTACAAAGGACAGATAGGATTGTCATCACCTACTGCCTACCTCTTCAACCCGTGGGTCTACGAGACATCCAACGTTACTTAACTACCCTAGAACCATGGTAGCACATTAAGTAAATACCTTAAGAATCATGACATCTTAAGGCAATGACTAACCTAAACATCGTTGAACCAATGTTGCGACACAACATAAGTTATTCATTATAACATGATAATATTATAACTGATTAAACTATAGTGGAGGTTGGTAGTGTTTACGATGATAGATTAAGAGTGATATGGAATAACCATAAAGACTACTCCTACCACATGCATGAAATCCACAATCAAACAAGAAACGTTCATCCAAGTATATGAATAAAAGAAGACTAAATATAATATATTTATTATGCATAAAGTCACAAATATAAGAAAAGATACATGAACCATACCTTTCCCAACTTGTACTTGGGAGTAGAGACTCTCCTCTCTATAGCCTAACTCCACTTAGGACTAAGAGAACTAGTGTATACAATAGAATGATGCTCAAGTGGTGTGTGTTGAAGTGAGAGGTGAGGGGTCCTATTTATAGCTTGGAGAGGGGTCGGTTCCCGCAACCAAAAGCGCGCGAATCGGTCACCACTGACTTCTTCAAGCTGGGAGGAGCCAACACTTGTCGTTTGACCGCGTTTGGCGCCAGGAAGGGGTCGACCGACCTGGTCCTGGATCCAAATGGCCAGTTCTTCCTCCAAGTGACTGACAGGTGGGTCCCATTCTATGATATGGGTGCTACACCGTTGGATGGCATCAAATACTTTTGTTTGTGGGACATTTAATCCATGTGGTGCCACGTGTCTATGCTTGTTTGGCTAGGATGATATTTTATAGGATCGATTCCCTTATTTCACTTCAATTCTGTGTAAAATATCCGCATGCACTAATTTCTCTAAGTACAAGTGGAAATATGTTAAATAGAAAGGCGATGTGTGCAAGAAATGATATTTCCTTCACAATAATTGAGTTATATTGACGGGTTAAATTGGTATATAACAACCGTCAACAGTGATCTAACAATGATCCTCTTCATGACTCTGCTGCTGAGCCTGCTCCTGTTGAGTCTGCTGCTGTTGATAGTTCTTAAGTAACACTAACAAATCATCCCTGGCAATGGTGCCAAAAATGCTTGTTGACAGATACTAACGGCACAAATATAAATCCGCAAGTGCACGAAAGCTAGTGATGTAGCATTTCCCCTTTTAGAGTATTCCCAAAGGGTGTTATTTATATTCTCCCAAAGGAAGGCTACGTGAAAGCAAAGCAATCATCAAATGGAGAGGATAGTTGGTCTAGGTAGGGTTCTAGCAAGGATTGGTAAATGATAGTTTGGAGGTAGTGTGACACACACAAGAGCATTCTATCCGAAGGGGGTAAATGAGGCAAAGAGTGACTACGCTAAGAGTTAGGTAGATACTCCTACTATGCTTCTAATATACATATACATAGCCTAAGTTAGTTACTAATGATAATATTAATTATGAATTCACATGCTAAGTTGATTAACACATTGGGCACAGGTTTACCCCTAGCAACACTAGGAAAACTCCGACCAAGAGACTGTGGCATAGCTGAACGTGGAGGATTACAAAGGACGGATAGGGCTGTCACCACATACTGCCTACCTATTTTCAATCCGTGGGTCTACGAGACATTCAACGCTACTTATCTATCCTAGCACCATGCTAGCATCTTAAGTAATTACCTTAAGAGCCTAGGCACAAGCCATCCTAAGGTAATGAACTAAATCATCATTGCACCTATGTTAATACATAGCATAAGTGATTCATATCAACATAATCATGTCATAGCTAATTAGACTATAGTGGGGGTTGTAGTGTTTATGATGATATAAATGGAATGGTATAGCATAATCATAAATACTACTCCTACCACATATATGGAATCCACAATCAAACAAGACATGCTTCATCCAAGTATATGAATAATAGAAGACTAAAGATAACATTTTTATTAAGAGCATAGTCACAAATACAAATAGGAATATGAGAGCCATACCTTTCCCAATTAGGAATTGGGAAGAGACTCCTTCTAATCCTCTCCTACTTGGACTATGGACTAGAGGCTCTCCTCTACAGCCTAAACTTCTCTAAACCTATGGAGAATAGTGTATACAATGGAATGAATACTCAAGTGGTATGTGTGTGAAGTGAGGGTAGAGGGTCCCATTTATAGGTGAAGGGTCGGTTCCCGCCACCAAAAGCGCGTGAATCAGTCACCACAGACTTCTTCAAGCCAGAAGGAGCCAACACATGGAAGTTGACCAAGTTTGGCACCAGGAGGGGTCGGATGAACCACCAGGTCGGTCGACCAGGTCCTGGCTCCAAACGGCATGTGCTCTCTCTAGATGGCTTCCAGGTGGGTCCCATTGATGGATATAGCTAGGGTGTACACCATTGGATGGCCTCAAATACTTCTGTTTGTGGCCCATTTAATCCCGAAGCTTGATTGGCTGGAACAGTATTTTATAGGATTGATCCCCCTCTTTTACCTTATTTCCTGCAATAATTCCCTGCATACACTATTTCTCCAAGGACAAGTGGAAATAGGTTAAATAGAAAGGTGATGTGTGCAAGAAATGACAATTTCTTTGCATAGTTGAGTTATATTAATGGGTGAAATTGGTATATAACAGCCGCCAACAAACTCTCCAAGCTTATCCTTTAAATGTCCCGAGCAAAGTCAAGAAATTAGGTTTGATGATAAAGAGTTGCTACAATGTTCTACTTTTCCAAAGTACCATGTGCACAACAAAATACTCTACCTAGTATAGCAAAAATTGGCATGGTACTTCACCCATCTCAAGTTATTATGGGGCTTATGCCATCTCCTATTCATGGGTGGTTGAAATATAGAACACCAAATGGAGCACACATACCCTAGAAATCAAGTTCCACTCAAATTTCAGAGAGTATAATTTAGATTTTAAGTACCTCAATTTGATTCTCTCGGTCTCTCCTCTATGTGTAGTGGAAATATGTCCTCATCAAGAATTTTGCCTAAATTCATCCTACCTCTACATAAGGCTTGCATGTGGAGCATGGTAGGGAATATAGTAGGCATATTGGCAACACATAATATTGCTATGTCAAAAAAGAAAGCCTTAGGAGAAATCAATTCAAAAACTATTTTATTCAACACTTGTGCATGTGTGATGGAATGGAGTGGCTGCGGATATTTGAGATGACTCCTTTTTGAGTGGACTCTCTTATTTTGCAGGGATGAAACATGGCTACTTTTCTTTCTCTTTTTTTTTCTCAAGGTTATGATGTAAGCATGCGAGTTCTTTTTCTTTTTGTTGTAGCCATGTCTTCTACCCCCTTTTTATGCAAGACATTTTGGAGAGAGTACTAAGCATGAATGGTATGAAGTTTCTCTTTTTATTGTGGAATGGTGGTAGGATGGAATTTTTCTTACTTCTAGTGTAGAAGTATAGCATGTGCAAGTGAAGTCTTGAATTCAAAAAGTAATGACTAAAATCTCACATAGGTCTATACTAGTTTGACAAAGCTCAATGTGAAGACAAACAACATATAGTTCGAGTGCTGCTCGCCCTGGGTGCCCACCTCCTTCTTAATTCAACGCTGTTGTCCAGTCTGGACCAATGGCTTCAAAAAAAATACAAACAACACATCCATAAGGTCTATCAATGTAATGTATCATATGCTTTGGTAGGTATTTCCAATCAAATGAGAGTAACTTAAGTCTTTTTAGAATTTTCTCCCAAAATCTAAGTTGCACTTTCAAACTAGGAATAGCAGCCACTATCACTATATCATATCTCACAACAACTTAGAATGGATTAAGCTTTTGCTACCCACAATTTTTAAATCAAGACAAAAGCAATTTTAGCCAATGAGAGCAATATGTTGGAGAGTAGTAAGTTGTAAACTAGAGAATTAGGAAAATTAAAACAGAGCAACTATTTGTCATTTCATCTATGTGAATTCCAAGTCATTCTTACCGCACATCTTTTATTTTAATTGAAAATAAATCTATACTTATTTAAATTAATTTTTTATATGCAAGGTGGATGATGGGTGAATAGAAAATAAATACGCAAGTATGATACAATTTACCTCAAGTGGGGGTCCTCCCCCAAGCTTGTTATTCACTCACCTCCATGATGAGGGTTGAACCCTTGATGACGGAAGTATGCCGCGTGATCGGCTTGTTGTTGTTGTAGCGTGGAGTTGAAGTTGGTGAATTGAGCATCCATGTCTGTAGGATCAAAGAGCACGTGTAAATCTACTAGAGGGGGAGGGGTGAATGGTAGATTAAAACTTTTCACTGGAAGAAACAAAACACCCCTCGGCAGAAAAGTGATCTGTTAAAGAAACCATGTGTGCGACTAATCTAAATGTGTTCAATTGTGACGATACTAGTACAGATTGTAGAGAATCAAGTCACGAAAACATCACAACTAGAATCACGAAAATACGTCAAGAGCAACTCAAGTTACAATCGAAAGTTCGAACAAAGGTCAATCTGTCCTACCCGAGAAAAACAGTTCTGGAACACTATAAAGAAACTCGTGTAGATCAGAAACCACAAATCCAATGACAGTGAAATTTTCACAGAAGATATAAAATCAAGTTATGAAGACAAACCAAAAAGAATCACGTTAATCGGATCTGTAAAACTCGAGTTATGATAAAACCACCAAAGAAAGGTAGTGCTATGCAGAAACTCGACAAGAAAGACTTGAAGAAAACAAGTCGGACGAGCAAGGCCCAAAAGTTTCTTTCAACTGAAAATTTTATTCAATAGAACACAAGAGGAACAGCCCAAAAGTCATCTACCACGAGCTCTGGTCTCTCTTACTTATATAACCAGCCCGAAAGCCAACTCAACTCAAACTAGGACTCTAATCCTACTCAATTCACAAATCGAAATATTCCATAGCTGCTCAAGACTCTTCTAGACACAGATAAAAGCAATCTTAAGACTTACAAACACCTTAGGAACGTATCCCACATTCCTAAAACAACTCAAATTCGTGAACCACACGAAATCCTATCATAACCAACTCAAAACTTTCCATATTTGAATCAAACACGACTCAGCTGCAACCTGAGTCCATAACCTAGTCGGTTGGACCTTTTCGACGAATTTTTTATGTCCACATCTCTTCATCACACCTCGGAACCATGTAGCCACGTCCATGCACTACTTGCACATGTTCAAACACCTTCCAACGACGTCCACGATACCTTCATATGAATTGTTCTTGATTAATACATGCATGCGCGATCTCCCAGTCAACTCAACCACAATTCCTCCTGAACATGGTTGTTGAACCTCGTCTTCTCCCTAAGACTAGTTCAATGGATCCCGTCACCATCCATGTCTTGAACTCAAGCAACACCTGCACATGAATAAACAACCAATACTTCCGAGCACAAGTCCTCGACTTGACTCACGTTAGGTTCGAAACCACAACACCTTACGTGAGCACCTCACATAAGCAAGTTGCAAACCATAGCAAAAACGATATCAGCCATAACCACCAAAACACACCAAAAACTTAGTAAAAGAATATTAAGCAAAATTTTCATAGATGTAAAGCAAGTTTGAATCAATGCAAAGTAAAAGCTAAACCACTGTGATCAAGCTCCGAACCTTGCCAAAGCTAACAGGATCTAGCGCTGGAACTTACCAAAGCTAGCAGGACCTAGCGCCAGAGATAACCAAAGCTAGTCGGAGCTAGCAAAAGCAAGTCGGACCTTACGTCGGACCTTGCCAGAGCTCGGACCTAGAGTCGGACCTTGATGATAAAGGTGTTTTGGTAGTATTCAAAACTTTTATCGCCATAGCCAATGTATTCAGCACACATAGGTCTCACAATGTGTTGTTGCCAGTCTTGGGTACCTTGGACATGCCCTTGGAGAGTGTTGTAGAGTCACCCGTTCTCACTTCAGACTCTTGCATATGTCTAGTGAGATATGTCATTCCTTGGCTAACGTCACGATGACTTCTAGCCAAAGAGGAACGACATCTTCTCATAGACGTTGGAGGAAAGCTACTAGAGCTTGAAGTGGATAGGGATGGCTCCCATGACGCAACTGACCATCCATGCCAAGACGGACCTTTGGTCTCATATGATAGAGGTTGAGTTTATCTGGGTGCATCACCCATTGGGTCCTCTTCCTCTTTGTACTCATGGACCGTGGAGGTTGTCAGAGGCATGGCCGCTCTCCTTGCGCGACTTTTAGTTATCCTGTTAGAGACATTACTTCTTCAAGCTTCCTCGATGGGATGAATATGACACCCAGTTCCGAAAAGTGAACCAAGTGAACACATATGTGTGCCCAGGACGTTCAACACGCATACACGAGTTTAATCACAAAAGGATATACAAAAAATTATCACAAAACAAGATTAATTAAGCACTTTCATTACAAAATTCATAATATCCTCGAATACAAGCTCTAATGAATATTAATGATAAGTTTGAATTAATGCAGCGGAAATAACTAATTAAGCAAACTAAGCAGCCAAACAAATAAGCATAAGGGATAGCGCAACTCCAATCAATCCACAGCCAAACCTGATGGCAGACATGGCCTAGAACTCTTAATTATCACCGTTATACTCCCAATCCTGACCTGCAACTGTTGGTGGGGGGGAATTGCAAGGGTGAGTACATGTCGTACGCAACAAGTGTGGAAAGTATGATAAGTTGGTGATACAAATGACGACAATAATAAAGGCTAAGTGCTGAAATATACATTAAAAACATTTGAAAAGCAATATATTATACGTATGTGAAGTAATCTCATCATAAGCCACAATAATTACCATAGTATAAGTCCATATTCCATATCCATCACCATTATACCAGATTTCACCATTACCATTAACCATGTCCAACACCATAATTCAGTCCATAACGAGTCATAACCCTATTTTCAACCATAACCAGTACCAAACCATCCCAAATCCCAAGTTTCCCTCTTATCATGTGAGGGTCCAGGTTGCTCATAACCAGGAGCACGGCTATCATGATAGTTTTAGACACTCTGCAGAGGTTGTACCACTTTACCCACGTGTCGGTGATTTCATCACCTTTCGATGACTAAGGAACTCAATTATGCTGTCTCGCACTTCCTTAGGTGTGCGGACAAGAGATCACAAATAGCCTTTACAAAGGGACTACTAGCATGTACGGACCCACTGATGTTTCACCGGTGGCGATGTCTCCAACTGAGCACATCTTCAACCAAGGGCCCCCTCTTGTGCCATTCGGATCCCAGGGAGTCTGTCAACCATATCCAAACCTAATCCGACTCCACTTTCCGGGTGCGCCAAATGATCCGCTCAATACTAGCAAGACTCTAATTAATCAGCTACGCCGCACCCATACTTGGCCTCGTAGTGGCACTGTAAGTCCTGGATGGTCGCTCCACGAACCGGTCCTTAGATCTAAAGCAGGCCAAACCACCATAGCATCCAACCCATCCACATACCATGCTTGCTTTGATCACCCATTACCATGTCATATTAACCAGTTCATATTAACCATAATCTCATTAATGCATAATTAGATTGTATAGTTGTTCTTCCATCCCATTTAATTAAGCGAAGCAAAAAGGTAAAAAAACCTTTCCGACTTTCTACTAAGTATTCCAGGTGACAAGGATGGTCAAACAAAGCTAGTAAACTTCCTATCATAGGATTCCCATCAAATTGACACAAGCATGCAGTTTTGAAAACAAAACATTTATTGTCCAAACAGGATCCATATGTTCGAGGACACTTGCCTTGCTCTTGGGATTGATTAGGATCAAGGACTTCAAACTCCTGGTGCTGGAGATCCTCCGCAGCACTCTTTAGCGGAAATCCGTCTAATCCGCGCAACGAACATACAAGACAAGAATCACAATCAAGAAGTGAACATATATTACTCAATATGTCATGACATGCATGATTAATGCAAATGCAAAACAAAACTAGTTAATGAGTTTTTAATGATGTTTACTAACTAGTTCTAATAGTTTTTAACAAGTTTGAACAGGTTTGGAATTGATTCGAACCAATTCAGATTTAATTCAACTTGAAATAGATTGCAAAATCGGACTAGTCAGTTGTAGGGCCGGACTAGTCCGGCCTTCGCAAAAACAGCGAACTTGGGTTTTCTAGATCGACGTGAATTTGGAGGAAGGGGTTTGAATTCTCGTGAGAGAGAGGAAGTAGAAGGTGTACCAGGTGTTTAGAGCGCCAATGGATCAAGGGTTTTGGAGGCAACACTTGGATCTTGATGGATTATTGTTGATGAAGAATGAAACTTGGTGGATATCTTGATTCTCTTTCGATTCCTCCTCTTCTTCTTCTTGCTAGGGATCTCCTTCTCCCTCCTTGGTGGCGGCTCTCGATGAACTAGGGTTTGGTGGTCTTCAATTGAGGCAAAAGGATGCAAGGTAGAGGGGTGGGTTTTTTTATATAGAGGTGGAGGCTAGGGTTTCAATGAATTTGAGTTTGGGGTGGGTGGAGGCCGGTGTGGGGTACCACATGGGCTCCAAAAATAGTTAGACACGACGTTCTTAGGCCCACTTAAGATGAAACCCAAAAACAAATCATGGAATAAAAGATCAACTCGGAATCGCGATTTATGGGACAAGTTTGAAAAGGGCCGGACTAGTCCAAAGATTGACAGAGGCAAAATCGGACAAGTCTAGACTATATCGGACAAGTCCGAACTTGGTTAGAGGAAAATTGGACAAGTCTGGCCAAAATCAGACAAGTCCAATTTTAGTCAGAGGAAAAACGGACAAGTCCGGACAAGTAGGGACTTAGCAAAATTTTCAAGAAATTGGGATACCGGACTAGTTCGCAATGGACCTATTAAGTATGAAACTTTACAGAGGGAAAACCGGAATAGTCTGCACGAAAACGGACATGTCCGAGTGAGGTCAGAGAGAAATCAGACTAGTTCGCACCAAAAACAGACTAGTCCGCACTTCCTAAAATTCTTAAGTGCGATTTTGCTCTAATTTATTTTAAACTTATTTCTTTTTATGTGGATTAATTTTAGACATGTACTAGAATGTATGCAATGCATGATGGATGAAAATGAGGGTGTTACAAACCTACCCCCTTAAAATGAATCTTGCCCTCGAGATTCAATGCGGAAGAGAAGAGATAGAGAAATTCCTTCTTGAGATCATCTTCCAGCTCCCAAGTTGCCTCTGATTCTTTGTGATGCTTCCATTGCACTTTACACCATCGAATCACCATATTTCTTGTGAATCTCTCCTTGGTTTCCATGATTTTGACCGATGCTCGACATAAGTCAAATTTGCCTCTAATTCCAATTCTTCCATTGGCACTTGTTCTCCCAGTATACTCAAGCACTTTTTGAGTTGTGAAACATGAAAGACATCATGAACATCCGACAAGTGAGCTGGCATCTCCAACTTATATGCCACTTCTCCTCTTTTGTCCAAAATCTTGAATGGCCCAATGTATCGTGGTGCTAGCTTGCCTCTTATGTTAGACCTCTTGTGACCTCTCATTGGTGACACCTTGAGGTAAACA
The DNA here is from genome assembly GCA_036927565.1 of Tuctoria greenei. NCBI lineage: Eukaryota > Viridiplantae > Streptophyta > Magnoliopsida > Poales > Poaceae > Tuctoria > Tuctoria greenei. Next base: position 151,115,296 of record JAYESD010000003.1, read on the forward strand.
AAATCTCCTATTTTGAAGGATAGTTTCCTTCTCCTATTGCCCGCATAGCATTTTTTCCTTGATTGAGCAGCCCTCAAGTTTTCACGAATAACCTGAACTTGTTTCTCAGCTTCCTGCAGCATGTCAGGTCGAAACACTTGATTTTCTCCTGTCTCATTCCAAAACAAAGGTGTCCTGCACTTTCTCCCATATAATGCTTCATATGGTGACATCTTCAAACTTGCTTGGTAACTATTGTCATATGAAAATTTTGTATATGGCAAGCTTTGTCCCAACTTTTTCCATGCTTCAAGGCACAAGCTCTTAACACATCCTCTAAAATCTTATTGGTCCTCTCAGTTTGTCTATCCGTTTGAGGGTGATATGCTGAGCTGAAATTCAACCTTGTTCCCAATGCTTCATGCAATTTCTGCCAAAACCTGGAGGTAAATTGAGAACCTCTATCCGACACTATCCTCTTTGGAACTCCATGCAAACATACTATTCTTACCATATACAGTTCAGCCAACTTCTCCCCATTAAAGGTGGTCTTGACGGAAATAAAGTGAGCTGACTTAGTTAACCGATCCACGATCACACATATTGAGTCATAACAAGATTGAGTTCGCGGTAAACCAACATTTCTGCCCACTTCCATTCCGGAATCTACAATGGTTGCAATAATCTAGTTGGCCTTTGGTGTTCCGCCTTGACTCGTTGGCGCACATCACACAAAGCTACATATTCGGCTATGTCCTTTTTCATGTTGGCCCACCAATAACATGTCTTCAAGTATTTGTACATCTTTGTACAACCGGGATGAATTGAGTAAGGTGAGTCATGTGCTTCCTTTAATATCGTTTCCCGAATATGCTTCACATTAGGCACAACGATCCTCTTTCCGAACCATAGGGTACCATGGTCATCCTCATCAAATCTGAATTCTCTCCCCTCTTGGGTCCTTTCCTTGATCTCCTGAATCTCCTCATCTGTTGTTTGTGCTTCTCAAATTTCTTGCTCCAAGGTCAGATTTAACTCCACTATTCCCATCTCATTCACAAAATCCAAGATTCGACCGTTCAAACTCCTTACATAGCTTGGACGGCAATTCTCAAACCGCGAGCTGGTGGTTTACTCCTTTCCTACTCAAGGCATCGGCCACTACATTAGCCTTCCCTAGATGATAGTTGATTCCCATATCATAATCCTTGATGAGCTCCAACCATCTTTGTTGCCTTAAATTCATATCTGTCTATGTGAATATGTACTTAAGACTCTTATGATCCCTGTAAATTTCACACCTATGACCAAGAATGTAGTGTCTCCAAATTTTCAATGCGTGTACCACGACTGCAAGTTCCAAATCATGTGTTGGGTAATTCTGCTCATGTTTCTTCAACTTGCTCGATGCATAGGCAACCACTTGACCTTCTTGCATGCGCACACATCCAAGTCCTTGTCTTGATGCGTCGCAATAGATATCAAAAATTTTGCTCACATCCGGCAATACCAAAACTTGGGCTATAGTTAACCTCTTCTTCAACTCCTCAAAACTTTCTTGACAAGTCTGAGTCCATTGGAAAGCCTTTCCCTTCATTAACAGCTCTGTCATGGGCTTGGCTATCTTGGAAAAGTCCTTGATGAACCGATGGTATCCATCCATTCCACGAAAGGACCTTATTTCCTTGACATTCTGCGAGGGTTCCCATTTCAACACGTCTCTCACTTTTCCTGGGTCAACCGATACTCCTCCTCCTGAGATGATATGATCCAAAAACGACACCTCTTTCAACCAAAGCTGGCACTTGTTAAACTTGGCGTACAATTGATGCTCCCTCAATTTCTGCAATGTAAGCCTCAAGTGTTCCTCATGCTCCTTCTCATCCTTCGAGTAGATCATAATGTCAGCAATGAACACCACAACGAACTTATAAAAGTACTCCATAAAGACCTTATTCATGAGGTACATAAAGTATGCAGGTGCATTGGTCAATCCAAAGGACATCACGTGTACTCATAAGATCCATACCGTGTCCCAAAAGTTGTCTTGGGTATGTCCGATGGCCTGATCTTCATTTGAAAATATCCTGACCTCAAATCAATCTTGGGGAAGACAGAAGCACCCTTCATCTGATCGAACAAATCTTCTATGCATGGCAAGGTGTACTTGTTCTTGATTGTCACCTCATTGAGAGCTCGGTAATCCACGCACATCCTCTGTGATCCATCCTTCTTATCCACGAAAATAACGGGCGCTCCCAAAGGTGAAGAGCTTGGTTGAATAAAACCCTTCTCTAGTTGCTCTTGAGTTTGCTTCTTGAGCTCCGCTAACTCCTTAGGAGGCATCCTATATGGCCTCTTAGCTATAGGTGCAGTTCCAGGTATTAAATCAATAACAAACTCAATGTCTCGATCAGGAGGCATATATGACAACTCATCCATGAACACATCCAAGAATTCACACACCACCAGAATCTCCTCAATTGCGGCACCGTCCATGTGATTCAGCTCCAACTGCTTCGGTGCGTGTTGAGATGCTTCAAATTCTATGGTGATCCCTTCCTCATTAGTCAACTTCCCTATCTTCGTGGCAAATTCAATGACTCCATTATGCTTCCTGAACCAGTCCATACCAAGCATAATGTCTAATCCTTGAGAATCCAAGATAATGAGGTTGGCGAAGAAGTCTACCCCCCTTATTCTAAGGCTTACTTTTGGACATACTATATTTGTCCTCATCTCTCCTCCAGGAGACTTAAATAATAGAGTAAACTTCATACGAGAGATAGGCAAACTATACTTGGCAATATATTTTGATACAATGAATGAATGCGATGCTCCAGAATCAAAAAACATAGTCGCCGAGTTGGATTTTGCGAGAAACATACAAATGACCACGTCATCTGCTTGTTGAGCATCCTCCGTAGATACATGGTTCACATTCCCACGAGCAAAGTTCTGATGTCCATGATTTCCTTGCGGCTGTCCTCCATTGGGTCTTGGGTTTTGTCTTGGGGCATTGTTTCCTTGGCCGAGGCCTAACTTAGGACATTGATGTGCATAGTGTCCTGCTTCTCCACAAGTATAGCACTTCCTTGCTGCACCAGAATTATTTGGACGGTCTTGATTCTGCGCATTGGCACCAGGAAATTAAGCATGTGGTGCATAAGGCATTGGAGGCCTAGGTGCTTGCATGACAGGGCGCTGCTGCACAAACTAAGCTGGGTGAGGCACATATCCAGGGCACTATACATGAGCAGAAGAGATGTAATAAGGTGCATTGAGTGGTGTAAAGCGAGGGCGCACATTACTTCCTTGTTGATTCCCTTGATATGGCACCTTCCTCTTATTATCTAGCTCCATATCATGGACTTTTCTCTCCACAACAATTGCTTTGTCCACTAGCTTCTAGAAGTTGGCATAATCACAATTGAGCAATTGCACTTGTATCTCATTGTTGAAGCCCCTCATGAACACGTATTGTTTCCGGTTCTCCCGGCTCACATCTTCAGACACATATCTTGAGAGCTGAGTGAATTTGTTGAGGTATTCACCCACACTCGATCTACCTTGCCTCAAGTTCTCAAATTCTTGCCTCATCAAGATCATAACACCTTCTGTCACATAATGAGAACTGAAGTTCTCCTTGAACTCAGCCCAAGTAATCCTCTCATGGTTCTCTTGGGCGTTGCATAGCGAGTCCCACCAATCGGCAGCTGCTCCAACAAGTTGATGTGATGCGAATAGCACCTTCTCCCGATCACTACATTGGACAATAGCTATCTTCTTCTCCATAGACTTGAGCCAGTCATCAGCATCCATAGGGTCAACGTCTCGAGCGAAGGTTGGCAGCCTATTCCTCATGAACTCTCCCAACTAGTTATGAGGAGGCGGGGGTGGCGATGGAGGCAACTGGGGCTAATTGTTGTTGTTGCCAGCCTGAAGCTGTCCCATCTGTATTATGGTCTGCATGAGCTGGTTTTGCATGGCCAATAGCTTCTCAATATTGATAGCTCTTTGAGTAGGTCCTTGTCCATTGTTGTTCTGTGGTGCTCCATTATTCCCCTCCTCATCATTGCCATCCCTCTGGTTGCGAGTCCTCACCATCTGAAGAAAAGCAAGAGATATGAATTTAGAAAACGTCCCCAACTATATGCATCAAGGGATATGAAACTAAGCAACTACCTATACTAGCTTATATGGACATGGCAATGCTAAATCATCCCAAAATCCAATACTAAGCACACAAGCAACAATACAAAGCAAACATTACACCAAGCAAAAACACATTCATTCCTGAGTGCTCCTATGTGCTCTATAGTGTCTGTTCTATCTAGGTTGCGTTACGGTCAACCTGTGGCTCTCATACCGATTTGTGACACCCGGTTCCAAAAATTAACCAAGTGAACACATATGTGTGCCCATGACGTTCAACACACATACACGAGTGAAATCACAAAAGGATATAAACAAAATTAGCACAAAACAAGATTTATTAATGACTTTTATTACATAATTCATAATATCCTCGAATACAAGCTCTAATGAATATTAATCACAAGTTTGAATTAATGCAACAAAAATAACTAATTAAGCAAACTTAGCAGCTAAGCAAATAAGCATAAGGGATAGCGCAGCTCCAATCAATCCACAGGCAAAGTTGACGGCAGACACGGCGTAGAACTCTGCATTATCACCGTTATACTCCCAATCCTGACCTGCAACTGTTGGTGGGGGCAATTGCAAGGGTGAGTACATGTCGTACTCAGCAAGTGTGGAAAGTATGACATGTAGCTGATACAAATGACAACAGTAATAAAGGCTAAGTGCTGAAAAGTACATTAAAACATTTGAAAATCAATATATTATACGTATGTGAAGCAATCCCATCATAAGCCACAATATCTACCATAGTATAAGTCCATATTCCATATCCATCACCATTATACCAGATTTCACCATTACCATTAACCATGTCCAACACCATAATTCGGTCCATAACGAGTCATAACCATATTTTCAACCATAACCAGTATCAAAGCATCCTAAATTCCAAGTTTCCCTCTAATCATGTGAGGGTCCAGGTTGCTCATAACCAGGAGCATGGCTATCATGATAGTTTTTAGACACTCTGCAGAGGTTGTACCACTTTACCCACGTGTTTGTGATTTCATCACCTTTCGGTGACTAAGGAATCTCAATTATGCCATCTCACACTCCCTTAGGTGTGCGTCCAAGAGATCCCAAAATAGACTTTACAAAGGGACTACTAGCATGTACAGACCCACTAAGGTTTCACCGGTGGCGATGTCTCCAACTGATCACATCTTCAACCAAAGGCCCCCTCTTGTGCCGTTCGGATCCCAGGGAGTCCTGCCAACCATATCCAAACCCAATCCAGCTCCCCTTCCCCAGTGCACCAAATGATCCACTCAATACTAGCAATACCCAAATTAATCAGCTACGCTGCACCCATACATGGCCTCGTGGTGGCACTGTATGTCCTGGATGGTCGCTCCAGGAACCGGTCCTTAGATCTAAAGCAAGCGAAACCACCATAGCATCCAACCCATCCACATACCATGCTTGCTTAGATCCCGCATTACCATATCATATTAACCAGTTCATATTAACCATAATCTCATTAATGCATAATTAGATGGTATAGTTGTTCTCCCATCCCAATTAATTAAGTGAAGCAAAAAGGTAAAAAAACCATTATCGACTTTCTACTATGTATTCCAGGTGACATGGATGGTCAAACAAATCTAGTAAACATCCTATCATAGGATTCCCATCAAATTAACACAAGCATGCAGTTTTGAAAACAAAACATTTTTTGTCGAAACAGGATCAACATGTTCAAGGATACTTGCCTTGCTCTTGGGCTTGATTAGGATCAAAGACTTCAAACTCCTAGTGCTGGAGATCCTCCGTAGCACTCTCTAGCGCAAATCCGTCTAATCCGTGCAACGAACATACAAGACAAGAATCACAATCAATAAGTGCACATATGTTACTCAATATGTCATGACATGCATGATTAATGGAAATGCAAAACAAAACTAGTTAATGAGTTGTTAATGATGTTTACTAACTAGTTCTAATAGTTTTTAACAAGTTTGAATAGGTTTGGAATTAATTCAAATCAATTTAGATTTAATTCAACAGGAAATAGATCACAAAATCGGACTAGTCCGCTGTAGGGCCACACTAGTCCACCCTTCGCAGAAACAGTGAACTGGGGTTTTCTAGATCGACGTGAATTTGGAGGAACGGGGTTGAATTCACGTGAGAAAGGGGAAGTAGAAGGTGTACCAGGTGTTTAGAACTGCAATGGATCAAGGGTTTTGGAGGCAACACTTGGATCCTGATGATCAAGGGTTGATGAGATCTTGATGGAGGATTGTTGATGAAGAACGAAACATGATGGAGAAATTGATTCTCTTTTGTTTCCTCATCTTCTCCTTCTTGCTAGGGATTTCATTCTCCCTCCTTGGTGGCGGCTCTCCAGGAACTAGGGTTTGGTGGTCTTCAATTGAGGCAAAAGGTTGCATGGTGGAGGGGTGGGGTTGTTTATATAGAGGTGGAGGCTAGGGTTTCAATGAATTCGAGTTTGGGTGGGTGGAGTCCGGTGTGGGGGTCCCACATGGGCTCCAAAAAGAGTTAGACACGACGTCCTTAGGCCCACTTAAAGTAAGACCCAAAAACAAATCGTGGAACAAAAGATCAACTCGGAATCGCGATTTACAGGACAAGTCCGAAAAGGGCCGGACTAGTCCGAAGATTGACAGAGGCGAAAACGGACAAGTCCGGACTATGTCGGACAATTTCAAACTTGGTCAGAGGAAAATCAGACAAGTCTGGCCAAAACTGAACAAGTCCGATTTTAGGCAGAGGGAAAACGAACAAGTCCGCTGGACATCGGACAAGTCCAGGGACTTGGCAAAATTTTTAAGGAATTGGGGTACCAGACTAGTCCGTAGTGGACCGGACAAGTCCGAAACTATACAGAGGGAAAACCGGAATAGTCCGCACGGAAACGAACATGCCCGAGCGAGGTCAGAGAGAAATCGGACAACTCCGCACCAAAAACGGACTAGTACGCACTTCACAAAATTCTTAAGGGCCATCTTGATCATGCTTAAGTGTACGTCCTTGCACTAAATAATCTTTATTAATTAATTCTTTTTCATTTTCAATATACTCAAATGAAGAATATTCTAGTGCTCCTACCCTAGTAGCAATACGGATAATCAATGAAGTGCATTCAATTGGCCCTGTTATCGGAATGCAATCTAACCATTGTGTCATCATGGCAATCACTGGAGGAACTTTTATCTTGTTAACCATGGCAAATAAAATTTTCTAGCTCATCTTCATGCACTACCCTTACATCTCCTCTAGGGAACATAGTCATAGCCACCCATCTATGCATGAAGCGTAAAGTAGTGATGTGCAAGTGGCTATTCCTAGGTGCACTACATCTGACCTCACTACTCAATTCTTGCCAAAACTTTGTTTGTTAAACTTAGGCAAAGTGTATATATCTATCAAACAACATTTATGGAAGCCTAGGATTTCACTTAATTCTTTCCATAGGATGTTGTCTTCGTTTAGAAATAGTCTAAAAGAGATACCATCAAATCCTATTTTGAGTGTGCAAAGGAATTGTATGGAGAGAAGGCGTGAACTGCTCTCCTCTATGTGAACAAAATTTTCCCATCCTAGTGCACGCCAAATGGAAAAGAATTCAGAATCCATACCTATTTTGGAGATCAAATCCGGATCGTAATCCTTTGTATGAGGAAACTCACGATCTTGGAGGAGCTTGCGTGATTAATATTCAACTTCACTTTGTATGTCGAGGTCATTGTCTTGTAGGAGTTGGTGCGGGTTGCTCCTCTCACCCATTGGAGTGTCCTCTTCGTGGACTTGGTGTAGCAACAGAAGAGGGACGTGCACTAGAGTCTCCACCATGGCTTGAGCTTGCAGCTTCCTTCCTCTTCCCAAACAACCTCTTCATTCCTTTCATGGACAATGTCGAAGTGTGGACTAGGACACTTCCCCTGGTACTACTAACAAGTAGTCCACAGAGTTTCTTATTCGGATGAGGTGCTAGTCAAGATCAAGAACAAGAGGTGAACACAGAGGATTTTACATGGTTCGGGCCACCTGAGCGCAATACCCTACTTCACGGGATGTGTGTTGATTGTATGAGTATAAGTGAGCCTGAGCTTGGGTGTGTATGAGATCAGTTGTCTTTCTACCATGCAATGCAATGCTTTAATATGTCAAGGACTGGTTGTTTATAGTGTGTGCCTAGCCCGACAGGTGACCCCAGCTGTAATAACTGCCCTATACACGATCTAGGGTGTTATGGGTGGTTAATAGCGTGATAATGTGCCTTAATGGTAGTGTTACCGGTCTTGATAGTAATCTAATCGTGCGTCATTAATATATCATTAATTACTTGTTAACCAGGTCTTGTAATGGCCAATTGATAGCCCTTGAATGTCCACACTGTTGGAGATCCCACTATCTTCCCGTTGCAGACTTAGGTCCGGGCGTGTGGCATGTGGAAGCTCCGTAGCTTCCCTCAACTGGGGAATAGGTCTGGTGCTACTGGACACATGGCGGTGTTGGAGCTTCCCTCGGGAGGGAGGCAGGTCTGGCTCTGTAGAACACATGGCAACACCGGAGCTACCCAAACGAGGGTGGTAGGTCCTTCTCTTCTGCACACGTGGCAACACCAAAGCCACCTTATGGAGGCAGGCAGATCCGATACTATAGGACACGTATCTCCTTTGGACGTCCGTTACTTGGATATAGGAACTATATGACTTTGTTTACGGTACCAAGGGGTATCGAATATGCAGGGTACCGAAAGTGACCCCTAGGCCCACCTCAGGGAGAGGTTATGCTATCGGAGGTGGGGCCATCATTGATTCCCGCGCTGCTGCTCGAAAGTCTTTTCTTGGGCGGTTAAAGTGACGACACAAAATTATTCCATCACCACGTGGCACTTGTTAATATTGGGAGTGGGATCCTGGCATGCAGATATCAAGCAATTGAGGATCGCCGGCTCCCAATACAAAGTTCATATCAATTTCCAGCGTAATCTTTGTAATCCTATCAGGTTGCCGCCCTCGGGCTTCCAAATTTCCATCATGACAATGGTTTGCCTGTTGCGACTTTTTAACAATGTGGACCCGAACCCCCTTGTCATTGATGAGGTTATTTGTGATGCGGGTCTAGATGTAGTTTCCATTCAAGTGTTGGGGAGGCTTCCTAAAGGTTGAAAGTCTGCATGGGAAGAGAACTCTTTACGCTTTCATTTGATCTTGCGCTTAGAGCCCTCCGCCCTTGCATCACTTTTCCCACTTCTACTCGACTTTGCGGCGATGGAGTTAGGACATCCTCGCAGCAGGTTCAAGAACGATGGTGAGTTGTCGAGAGTCCGCACCTACATGGGGTGGTCGAGTGACTCCTTCAAGAACTTGATTTGCTTTAGCAAGCTCCCCTTCACGAAGGAAAGCGCTGGCGAGATCGTGTACTTCTCGGCGTTCGCAATGGTGGGGCTTATCCTGCCATTCTCCAACTTCTTGTTGACGTTGATGGACTTCTGTGGTTTGCAGCTCCTCGTTCTCGGCCACCACTCCTTGCTGGTGGTGACTTTCATCTATTTTTGCGAGATGTGGGTGGGTGTGCGCCCTGCATTGAGCTCTTCTAGACCTTCTTCATAGTCCACACAACCGAGAAAGGAAATGAGTTCCTTGGCTTTTACTACTTCTGAATCACAAGAATTCACCCTTCAAGTACTTGAAGATGTTTCCTTCTGGGAAGTGGGATGGCTGGAGGATTGTGTAATCATCAGGGTGGATCGCCATGACAGGCTGGAGCAGCATGACAGCCTTCCCACCACCAACACTGACATATGGGAAGTTCTCTCGAAGCTGACAGAAGAGTACAACCCGATCTTGCCATGGATCCGAAGTTGTGTGGAGGGAGGGGTGACCCTCTGATGGTGATTGCAAACTTCATGACCAACCGTTGGGCTCTGCAGAAGAAGAGGGAATGGCCTGCATGGGCGTTCAGTGGAGAAATTGACCCATACTAGATTGATGTTGGTCTTGGATCAAACTTGGATGAAAAGGCTTTGAAGTTTCATCTCCAAAAGTTGCACCACGGAGCCATCAAAACCGATGACTTGACACCTCCAGCGGAGTTCCTACCCCTGAACATGGTTCCGGAGTTCAGGAGGGAGTTGCATAAGAAGATGCCGCTACTTGATGACTTGGGCATTGTGGAGAGACATAGAAGTACTCCTCCAGCAGGGATCTCCATACCTAGAGCTTCAGAGGGCACGACTCCTGCAGCTTCAAGTTAGAAGAAACCCGACTTGAGTCAGGGTAAAGGCAAAGAGTCTGTCGAATCCTCTAGTCGGAAGAGGAAGCTGACGCGATCCGACGACAGTTACAACAGATCAACTCCGACACAAACGATGCCTCCACCTCTGCCAAGCCTTAAGTCAATGCTGGTTGTGCCTCCAGCATCGGCAAGTCCAGCTATTATGGCAAGATCATCTTCGGATCTAGCACCTGCAATGGGCGCTAGTTCTGGCAAGTTGACTCCGGTCCTTGCGCTCGCAGTGGGCTTCGGGTTCGAAGTCCCTTCTCAGACGAGGGACGTCCCGGCTAAGGCAATGCCGGTGGCTGTTTCAAACTCTGAGATGAAGTCCGGAGCCTCTTCCTCACCAGCGATAGTGAGTTTTGGCTCTGGCCATCCCAAAAAGAAGATCTGTACCAACTGGAGCGGCAACGTCCCTAGGTAAGGGTCGGCACTTTAGTTTGTGTCTTGATTTTGCTTTTTTCTTTTTCTTGAATTCTCTATCCTTGTTTCCAGAGTATGGAGAGGAGCTTCTGCTCCAGCATCCACCAGCGCCTCGGTCCTAGAGACCACACCATCCGGAGCTTCTAATGTTGTAACAGCTCCTCTGGTGGTTGAGGCAGTCGCCTCCGTAGCTTCGGTGCCTACTAGCACCAAGACGACCTCGGTACTCGTGGTCTAAGAAGAAGCCCCAGTTGCACCAGTGCAAGCTTCAACTGCTCCAGAGCAAGCACCAGAGGTACCTATGCTAGTGCCAACAGCTATGGAGCTAGCACTAGAGGTACAGACACCAGTGCTAGAGACTTCAGAAGCTGCGATTGAAGCTCCGACACCTGCTCTGGAGGCAACGAAGCCATTGGCGGAAGATCCGGCTATGGGACCTTCTTTGTCTGCACCAATGGCTGAAGATCCAGCTGCGCGACTCTCCTCATTCGCGCCAAAGGTAGAAGATCCAGCTGCGGGACCTTCCTTGTCCGCACAGGAGATATATGAACTTTTGAAGATCATCCCAGCTGACGTGGAGCTGTTGGAGTCCATGCTTGTGCCATGGGCTCCAACAACTATCCCAGAAGACTTTGAGGCACCAGAGGACGAACCTCAAGCTGGTTCGAAGCCAATCCCTTTGGCATTGTCGATTGACAATGCCTGCTCCAGCCTCCGCTAGGTCCAACTTGGCTTCGACTACAAAAGCAAGTCTCATGAAAAAGAGCGCACCACACTAGGGTGTTGGTGCCAACAAATACACTTCAAGACGAAGCTAACACACTCCCGGCTTATGGTCCAAAAGGAGTGGGTGGCAGCAGAGAAGGCCTAGTAGTCGCGCCTCAATAAGGCGCTGGATGAATGAGAGGCTGCTATAAAAGCCCTCAATAAGAAGACCAAAAAGATTTACAAGCATGCTCAGAGGGACAATGAAGTGGCTGAAAGCCGCTCGGAGAGTCTTAACATTGTGAGGGAACAACTCCTCAAACGTTAGGACAAATTGGATAATAAGGAGGATGAACTCCGAAAAAGTGAAGATAAGATCCAGAAGAGGGAGGATTAATTCTCTCATAAGATAGCATGCGATGAGTAGGACTTAGTTGACCGCGTGGAAGAATTCAAGTCCTGGTGCAAACAAGAGAAGCACTGAGTGTGGCTGGCAGGGGAAGGAGTCAACAAAAGAGAAAGTGTTGTCTCTGCCAAGGAGGATACAATGAAGTCGAAGGAGAAAGACCTTGCGGAAAGGTGAGGCCACATTGACCTCCAAGAGAAGCATATTGCTAACAAAGAGAAGTTGCTGGCTGAAAGGATCCAGCAGCACAAAAAGGAGGTCGATCATTTCTTGAAGGAGAGTTCTGCAGAGCTCTCTTCTGCAAGGAGGTCATTGGAGGAGCTCTAAAGTGCAAGAGAAATTGAGTCCCAATAGGTCTGGGACTTCCTCGAGCGGTCAAATGAAGCTATGGTACCATTTGGATTTAGCCCGATCTGACCGGCTGATCCGGAGCCAAAGATGGACAAGGCCCTTGTGGCGCTTAACTCCACAAACACTAAGCTGGAGGCTCTGGGAGATGTGATTGTCACGAGATCGAGACTGAAGGGAAATCTCTGGCTAGGAATGTTGTAGAGTATGTGCTGACGTGCTTCCAAAGTCGAGACTCCTCGATGTCTCTAGCTCTAGTGTTCGAAGGACCCATTGTCGAAGAGGAGGAAGCTGCCAAGGCTAGCAAATAAGAAGCCACTGAGAAAGTTGCTTCATTCTTAATGAGGAACTCCAGTTGCTAGGACCTTTATTTTTGTACCTTCACCTTGTAAATCACCAAATTTATAATGAATGAAATCCTTTCGAATTCCATTTTTGTGTCTTTAATGCATTGCCCTTTATCTTGTTAGCCCCTTGGTAGATGTGTTCAATTGATTGAGGACATCTACCATGATAATTTTGACAATGTACTGAAAACTTGATTGATCCAAACTCGTAGCCAGCATGATAGCTTCAAGGTCCAAGTCTTGCTTCCGAAATCTCCATGGACCCTTTGTTACATAGATAGCAGGCCCTCTGGGAGTTGTCGGAGCTTGATGCTTCAACGGCACCCACTGTCAACGCATAAAACGTCGATGGAGGGCCCCCTGGGGGTTGTCGGAGCTTGATGCTTTGACGATGCCCACTGTCAACACATAAAACGTTGACGGCGGACCCCTGGGGTTGTCGGAGCTTGATGCTTCAATGATGCCCACGGTCAATGCATAAAACGTTGATGGGGGGCCCCTTGGGAGTTATCAGAGCTTGATGCTTCGCTGGAGCCCACTGTCAATGCACATAATGTCGACGGCGGGCCTCTTGGCGGTTGTTGGAGTTTGATGCTTTGACGGTGCACACTGTCAATGCATAAAACGTCTACGACGGGGCTCCTGGGGGTTGTCAGAGCTTGATGCTTTGACGATGCTCATTGTCAACGTGTAAAACATCAACGCCGAGCCCCCTGGGGGTTGTCGGAGCTTGATGCTTCGACAGAGCCCACTGTCAATGCACAAAACGTCAACGAGGGGCCCCCTAGTGGTTGTCGGAGCTTGATGCTTCGATTACATCCACCATCGCCATACAAATTGCTGTCAATTGTTCATTTTCCTGCACATGAAAGACAAGAAAAGCATTAAAATTCGTCCTCTTGCCTATAGCTTGTTTGCGGCTTATTGTCCTTCTTTGAATTTTAGATCCTAACAAACTCACTGTGACAACATATGTATACTGGGTAAATTTCCTTAGACCAGAATGCTTCCTGGACCCACATTACTAAGCCCCACCAAAATAGGTAGAGTGGCGCACTTAGGGTGTTGGACCAGGCTAAGTCAATAGCGCACTCTGTACCTGTCATTGGTTTTGGTTTTCAGGCGAGTAGACCATCTAGCAATACTAAGATCTGATAGAAGATTACCAATAAAACTTATATATCACATGAATCTCTAGGATTAAATTTCAAGTTGATTGCACAAAATTGCTATTGACAAGAAGGTAAAAGATGAAAAAATAATGAGCTTGCACAAAATTAATGCACCTAGACTCTGCTTGCACGTAAATGTAATTCATTATAGGCCTGAATAACAGGGGAGACAAGGGCACAATTAAAGTACAAGACCAAGATATGTGTGCTATTCATCTTGTATTAACCTAGAGAAGGTAAAGACACATCTGAAGTACAGGACCAAGTTAAGTGTGTTTTTAATCTAGGACCAACCCATCTCATTTCATAGACTCTATGAAATACATTTTATACAAATACAAACTCACCTCCATGTAACTAAGTGTAGAACTTACGAAGCTGCTCAATGTTCCAAGGACTGGGAAGTAGTATCCCATCCTCTGTTGCCAAGCAGACACATTCCGGATGGGAAACTTTGATGACTCTAAAGGGACCTTCCCAGCTGGGGAAAGTTTGTTCATCCCTTCACGAGTAAGTATTCGCCGTAGCACCAGAACGCCTTCCTCCAACTGCCGCTTGCGCATGTACCCTTTGGTGATAGTGCCGAAGCGCCTGGCGATATCGCACATTTTGGACAACTGCTTGGCACCTTGCCTCATCGACTGGTCTAGGTCTTCACGCCAGAGCTAGTCCTGTGTGGCTTCGTCAAAGGTATGGACTTGAAGAGAACCCATGGTGATTTCTGGAGGAAAGGCTGCTTCAACTCCATACACCAGGAAGAAGGGTGTCTCTCCTGTTGCCAGGCTCGGTGTTGTCTGGCTCGCCCACAGTGCAGACTGAAGCTCTTCTATCCAGTTGGCGTCATATTTCTTCAAGCGCTCATAAGTGTGCGTCTTGAGTCCCTTGATTATTTTTTGTGTTTCCTCTCTCAGTTTGGCCATTACTTGCTGGATGAGCTACCGATGTGTAGCTGACTTGTATGCCAACTTCTTCGCAGTACTCTTGAAAAGCTGCACTTGTGAATTGTGTTCTGTTGTCAGTGATGACTTTGTTCGGAACTCCAAATCTGCAGACAATGGACTTCAAGAATTTGATGGCTGATCGCTTGTTGATTGTAACAACTGGAGTTGCTTCCGACCACTTCATGAATGTAAGACCTATGTGTGCTGAATACATTGGCTTGTAGTGAATACACTTGCTTTGTCGATAAAAGTTTTGAATATCACGAAAACACCTTTTTATTAAGATTCGACTAGTTTTGGTTAGCTCCGGTGAGTTTTATCTTTAGCTTCGACATGTCTTTGATAGCACCGGCGCGTTTTTTGCTAAGCTCCGAGTTGATTTTTCTAGCTCTGGCGGGATCTTGGTTATACTAGTTTTGGTAAGTTCCGGCGCTAGGTTCTACTAGCTTTTGTTAGCTCCGGCTCAAGGTCCGGGTTGCTCTGGCAAGGTCCGGAACTTGACCACAATGCTTCTGTTTTTTATTTGCAATGTTTCGTACTTGCTTTACATCTCTGGAAAGATTGCTTAGTATTCATTTGATAAGTCTTTGGTGCGTTTTTGGTTGACATGGTTGATATCGTGTTACTATGGTTTTGCAACATGCTTATGTGAGGTTCTCACGTAAGGTGTTGTGTTCGAAACTAACTTGAGTCAAGTCAAGGACTTGGGCTCGTATGGATTGGTTGTTTATTCATGTGCAGGTGTTTCTTGAGTTCAAGACATGGCTGGTGATGGGATCCATTGGACTAGTCTCAGGGAGGAGATGAGGTTCCAACAACCAAATTCAGGAGGAATTGTGGTTGAGCTGATCAGGAGGTTGCGCAGCATGATTGAATAAAGAACAATGCATATGAAGGTATCATGGACATCATTGGAAGATGTTTGCACGTGTGAAAGGAGTGCATGGACGTGGCTACATGGTTCTGAGACGTGATGAAGAGATGTGGACGTAAAGAGTTGGTCGGAAAGGTCCAACCGACTAGGTTATGGACTCAGGTTGCGGCTGAGTCGGGTTTGACTCAAATATGGAAAAATTTGAGTTGGTTATGATAGGATTTTGTGTGGGTCACGAATTTGAGTTGTTTTAGGAATATAGGATATGTTTCTAAGGTGTTTGGAAGTCTTAAGATTGCTTCTATCTGCGTATAGAAGAATCCTAAGCAGTTATGGAAAGTTACGATTTGTGAACAGAGTAGGATTAGGTTCCTGATTTGAGTTGAGTTGGCTTTCGAGCTGGTTATATAAGCAAGGGAGCCCAGAGCTCGTGGTGCACGAATTTGGGGCTGTTCCTCTTGTGCTCTATTGAATAAAATTCGTAGTTTGAAGGAACTTTTGTGCCTTGTTCGTCAGACTTGTTCCAGACAAGTTTTACTCGTCGTGTTTCTTGACAGCACTACCTTTCGTCGGTGGTTTTATCATAACTCGAGTTTTACAGATCCAATTGACATGATTTTTTTGAGTTGTCTTGACAACTTTATTATATATCATATGTCAAAATTTCACGGTCTTTGGATTTGTGGTTTCTGATCTACATGAGTTTCTTTGCAGCATTCCAGAAACTGTTTTTCTCGGGTAGGTCAGATTGACCTTTGTTCGATCTTTCGATCATAACTTGAGTTTTTCTCGACGGATTTGAGTGATTCTTTTTGTGTTGTCTTCGTGACTTGATTCTATCTGATATATATCACTTTTGTCATGGTGAAACACGTTTAGATTAGTCTTACACACAATTCCTTTAAACAGATCGTTTTTCTGCCGAAGGGGTTGGGGTTTAATTGTTTCCGCTGCGTAAGATTTTTAAATCTACCATTCACCCCCCCCCCTCTGGTAGCTTTTCACGTGATCTTTGATCCTACAATTGGTATCAGAGCCACAGTGCTCTAATCTTTGTGATTTGCACATGTTCTTGACTAATCATCATGGAGAAGTACTCTGCCAAACCTTGTGTGTTCGTTGGTATTGATTTTCAGGTTTGGAAGGCACGCATGGAGGCTTTCATCCAGGCACAAGGTTTTGCGATATGGGAGAAGGTATACAAGCCTTATGAAGTGCTATCAAATGATCAAGTTACATATACAAATCTGAGAGATGTCAACAACAACAACAAGGCTCGGAACATGGTCATACAAGGATTAACACAAAGCGACTTCGACCGTGTTGCACACCCCCGATCTGCATACGATGTGTGGAAAGCACTTTATGACTACCAGGAAGGATCCAACACGATCAAAGAGGTAAGGCAAGACATGTTCAAGAAAGAATACATGCGCTTCGAGATGCAACCCGGTGAGTCTATTGATGACCTTTTTGCTCGCTTTAATAAGATTCTCAGCAACTTGCATAGTGTCAATGTTAATTTTTCAGATGCTGAAAATGCTAGGCAATTGCTAAGTGCATTAGATATGTCAATTTGGGAGATGAAAGTCACATCTATTCGTGAATCTACTGTCATGAGTTCACTTACTTTAGATGTGCTATATTCCAAGTTAAAAACTCATGAAATTGACATAATCTCATGTAAGAACCCCAACAAGTCTATTGCTTTTGTTTCTCAACGTGACATACCTAGTTCTGGTCAAACATCATCTTGTGGTACACTTGCTTTGCTGTCCTCTCTAACCCTTGAACAGATTGAGGAGTTTCCAGAGGAGGAGCTAGCGCTCATCTCTACCCGGTTCTCAAAAGCACTGCAAAATGTGAGAACTAGAAGGAGAGGAAGCTCCGGACCTCAACGATGCTTTGAATGTGGTAAGAGAGGACACTTTCGTTCAGATTGCCCTAACCTTTCAGGTCCTACTTCTCGGGATGAAAAGAAAACAAGAACGAAGCACTCCTCTGCAAAAGATATGAAGAAAAAGAAGGGTTTTACAGGATGTCAATTGGTGAGCAGTTTTATCTCAGCACTCCAGGAACTTGGCTCAAGCGACGTAGACATTGGAAGTGATGAAGATGAAGATGATTTGGCAAACTTGTGCTTCATGGCGAGCAAGTCAAGATCAAGTATGGAGGAGGTAGAACACAACAGCGACAATGAAGAGGTATGTCCTACTTGCGAAGAAATGTGTGATGCTATTTCTCGTGCCACTGTTATTGTTAAGAAAAAGGACAAAAATCTTAGGGACAATGCTGTTAAAATTGAGTCACTAGAATCTGAAATTAATCGTTTGAAATCCTTGATTCCTAGTGATGATTCTTGTTCCTCATGTGACTTAATATAAGAACAATTGTCCTCCCTAAGAAGTGCACATACCTCCACACTTGATAAACTTGAACTTGAAATTGAAAAGAACAAAAAGCTTACTGCACTTAATATTGGAAACTTAAAAGATGCTTTTTGTTCTACAATTGATTTGCATTGTTCTAGTTGTGATGATCTTGATAAGAAACTGCAAGATGCTATGAATGAAATCTCTATATTGAACAATGCTTTACGTTGTCATGGAGTTAAATATTGTTCCAATTGCAAATTAAAAGGAAAAACTTCATGTGAAATTGCCTTGATCTGTCCAATAAACTTGGTAGCATGCATAAGACATTTGATCGGTTTTGTAATGGGAATAAGAACCTAAACTTGTTGCTGAATTCATCCAAGTCTTGCAATGATAAAACTGGTTTAGGTTTTGATTCTCATTCTCATGCTAAGGCTCATCCACCTAAAAGTGTAAAGTCATTAGGAAGTGGTTTGATTCAAAAAGTTCCTAAACAAAAAGAAGTGGCTTTCAAATCTGCAGGAGTATTGTCTCATTCCGTTTCAAATAAAAATGTTGTTTGCTCATCTAGACATGAACACAAAGTTAAATTTCATTGTACCTACTGTGGTAGAGATGGTCATGTCATAGATTTTTGTTATAGACTAGCTAAACTACAGAAAAGGGAAAGAATGGTTGCTAGATCTCATAACTTTCATGCAAAATTTGCTGCACATATTGATCCGAATGTACAACCTGCTGTTTTGAGTCAAAAACATTCAAAGTTTACCTCCAGACCTTCTGTTTTTGCCTCCGGAGCTACTGATTTTTGTGCTACACAAGTAACACCTTATAGGTCAGTAGTTAAGAATAAAAAATCTCAAACTTTGACTCATAAACCTGCTGTTTTGTCTCAGTTTTCGCGTGTTTTTCCTGCTACACGTCGCGTGACTCAGTATTGGATTCCTAAATGCCTTTTGACTAACCTCAGTATTGAGTTATCGACATATTGTGCTTCTATGTAGGTTACACGTTTGAGGAAGGAGAACGTTTGGATTGTGGATTCAGGTTGCTCACGCCACATGACCGGTAACAAAGATTGGTTCTCCTCCCTCTCTTTTGTGTCATGTGTAGAGAATGTTACTTCTGCCGATAATTCTTCAACTCCTATAATTGGTAAGGGTTCGGTTAGAGTAAATGATCACTACACTTTGAAGGATGTGGCACTTGTCAAAAATTTGAAATACAACTTGCTTTCTGTTTCACAATTGCTAGATGAAAATCTAGAAATTATTTTCAATAAAAACTGCTGCAAAGTTGTAAGTTCAAATAGTGAGCTTATTTTTAATATGTCTCGGTTTGGAAGAGTTCTTAAAGCTGATTTTGATATGTCTTCCTCTAAGCATAGGTGTCTAGTTGCTAATGATTCAAAGGACCTATATTTTTGGCATCGTAGACTTGGTCACATAGGCTTTGATCACCTAACGCGTGTTAGTGCTCTTGATCGCATACGTGGGCTGCCTAAGCTTAAAGGCGACAAAGAAATTGTGTGCTCTTCTTGTAGACATGCTAAGATGGTTGCAGGTTCACATACTCCTCTCACAATGATCATGACAACTGAACCATGTCAACTTTTGCATCTTGACACCGTAGGACCTTCACGTGTTCAATCCTTCGGAGGTAAATGGTATGTACTTGTGATTGTTGATGATTATTCTAGATACTCTTGGGTTTACTTTATGGCGTCTAAAAATGAAGTTTTTAGTCACTTTAGAACTTTATTTCTTAGATTATCAATTGATTACCCAGGATCCTTAAAAGCAATTAGAAGTGATAATGGAACTGAATTTAAAAATCAATCTTTTGATCACTTTTGTGCTGAAAATAGAATAGATCATCAATTTTCTTCACCATATGTACCTCAAAAAAATAGTGTTGTAGAAAGAAAGAACATAACCTTAGTTGAGATGGCTAGGACTATGCTTGATGAATATCAAACTCCTAGGAAATTTTGGGCTGATGCGTTAGCAACCGCTTGTTATGTCTCAAATTGTGTTTTCTTGTGTGCTAAGCTAGGTAAAACACCATATGAGCTCCGGTTTGGACATAGGCCTAGTGTTACACACTTTCAGTTCTTTGGTTGCAAATGCTTTGTTAAGAACATGGTAATCTTGATAAATTTGAACCTAGATCCATTGATGGCATGTTTCTTGGTTATCCATCTCATATTAGAGGCTACCGTGTGCTTTTACTTGACACTAACAAAATTGTGGAGACTTGTGAAGTGTCTTTTGATGAATCTAGCCCAGGTACTAGCTCAAACATTGCAGGTCCCGATCCATATCCGCAGGGGGGAGCATTTTCGTTGAAGATGAGGAAGGATTGGAGCTGCTGTCCGAAAATTCAGCAGCTAAAGACTTTGGTTCAGCTTCGGATGTTTATTCTCAACCAGCACCGACAACCATCAATGCTGATTCAAATCATCCTCAAGTCACAAGCTCATAGATTTGTAATGAACATGAAGAAGAAGAAGCTTGTGAGATATTTGTTCCCCTACGGTTTTACAAAGATCATTCCCCACAACAGATGATAGGAAGCTTGCACGAACGAGTCACATGGTCTAGGTTTTGCGATCCAAACACTTATTCTCATTCTGCTTTTGTTGCTTCTTTTGAACCCAAAGATATATCACATGCACTCACTAATGAATCTTGGATTATTGCCATGCAAGAAGAGTTAGAAAATTTTGAAAGAAATAATGTTTGGAAACTTGTACCTCCACCTCAAGGTCACACTTTAATTGGAACTAAATGGGTATTTAAAAATAAACAAAGTGAGGATGGGGTTGTGGTTAGGAATAAGGCTAGTCTGGTTGCTCAAGGTTTCACTCAAGTTGAAGGTCTAGATTTTGATGACACTTTTGCTCCTGTTGCTAGATTAGAAGCCATATGAATTTTGTTAGCTTTTGCTGCATCTATTGGTTTTAATCTATATCAAATGGATGTCAAAAGTGCTTTTCTTAATGGCTACATAGATGAGGAGGTTTATGTGAAACAACCACCGGGTTTTGAAAATCCAGATTTTCCTAATCATGTTTACAAACTGTCCAAAGCCTTGTACAGTCTCAAACAAGCCCCTAGAGCATGGTATGATAGGTTAAAAACATTCTTACTTGAAAAAGGGTTTACCATGGGCAAGGTTGATAAAACTCTTTTTGTGCTTAAGCATGGCAATGACTCATTATTCGTTCAAGTGTATGTGGATGATATTATCTTTGGTTGTGCTTCTCATGATCTTGTGTCCAAGTTTTCAACAATGATGAGTTCCGAATTTGAAATGAGTATGATGGGTGAACTCACTTACTTTTTGGGGCTGCAAATCAAGCAAACAAAGGAGGGTACCTTTGTGCATCAAATGAAGTATACAAAATATCTCCTAAGGCGCTTCAACATGGACAAAAGCAAGCCTCTTCGGACACCAATGGGAACAACAAAAACACTTGGACTTGATGAAGATAGTGAACCCGTGGATCAAAAAGAATATAGAAGCATGATCGGATCACTTTTGTACCTCACAACATCAAGACCAGGCATACAATTCAGCGTATGTCTTTGTGTATGGTTTCAAGCCTCCCCACGTGGTTCATATCGTTAAGCCGTCAAATGGATTCTCAGGTACTTACATGGAACTCAAGAATTTGGAATTTTTCTTCCTTCTTCCTCAACCGTTACTTTGAAAGCTTTTTCGCATGCTGATTTTGGGGGTTGTAGGATTGATAGGAAAAGTACTTCCGGTGCTTGTCATTTTCTTGGTAATTCACTTGTTGATTGGTCCTCTAGAAAACAAAATTGAGTTGCACAATCCACAACCGAATCTGAATATGTAGCTGCTGCTAGTGCTTGCTCACAAATCCTTTGGATTGTTCAAACACTTAAGGACTATGGGGTTGATCTAGATAGTGTTCCACTTTTTTGTGATAACACTAGTGCCATTTGCATTGCTAAAAACCCCGTGCAACATTCTAGAACTAAGCACATTGACATTAGGTATCACTTTCTCTGTGATAATGTTGAAAAAGGAAACATTGTGCTTCGCCATGTAGATATCGAACAACAATTGGCTGACATTTTTACAAAACCTTTGGATTTCACTCGTTTTTGTTACATTCGTAGTGAAATAGGGGTTATGCATCCTCATGGCTTAAATTGAGGGGGAGTTTTGAAACATGGAAGTCTATGTGTGAATCTGAAATTAAAATAATATGAGCACAGTATTTCATACATATATGACTTTGTGATTCCTTTTACATGCTGAAAGTTCTTACTACATTACTCGTGTTATACATTTTGTAGTTTTTGCCATGTCTAGTAATTGGAATAATTACTTATACTAAAACTGGTCATGGTCGAACTTTCTTGCTGTTTTGAACTTGTTACATGTTCACAAGTGCTTTTAATCATTAAGAATTAATCAAGTAATCAACTCACATGTTGAGTTTTTATGAAAAAATATAAATTGAGAAAAGATCAAGAGAATATGCATGCATCACACTTCTTCTTTTGAGATGGCTTATCATTGCACATAGATATGAACTTGGAAGAAGTTGTGTATGACTAAAACCATCTCCTTAAGCTTCTGATTGTCAAATAACATAGGCTTGGCTTGGTTGGTTAGAATAAGGCAGATGCGCATATAATCTCTTGCAAATATCATATGATCTAAATTTATTCTTTGAAAAATAATAAAATGCAGCAACTAGTGTCATGATTTCAGGTTTTAAAAATTACATTTGATCTCTAGCATGGCTTACACTACTTTATACTATTTCATTGATGTGATAATGTAAGGTACTTGATAGTATGACTTGGATGAGCTTTGTTTATATGTATATGTTATAATATGCTCATAACAACTTAAGGGGGAGAGATAATTTGTTTATATGCTCATGACTTGCTGAATACATTGTCAAAAGGGCAGAGATAACCATGAAGAGTAAGAGAATATGTGCATAAGGAGAGATAATAAAGGGGGAGAGATAATATGGGATAATTTTTGGATTTTCTTCTCATTTTACTTTTGATTTACAAAGGGGGAGAAATTGCCTTCAAAACTTTTATGTGAATAAGCCAATGTTCGGATTTTAAATGGTGTTGCCAATGCATTCATCAAGGGGGAGATTGTAAGACCTATGTGTGCTGAATACATTGGCTTGTAGTGAATACACTTGCTTTGTCAATAAAAGTTTTGAATATCACCAAAACACCGTTTTATTAAGATCCGACTAGTTTTGGTTAGCTCTGGTGAGTTTTGTCTTTAGCTTTGACATGTCTTTGATAGCTCCGGCGTGTTTTTTGCTAAGCTCCGATTTGATTTTTCTAGCTTCGGCGGGAGCTTGGTTATACTAGTTTTCGTAAGTTCCGGCGCTAGGTTCTACTAGCTTTTGTTAGCTCCGGCTCAAGGTCCGGGTTGCTCTGGCAAGGTCCAGAACTTGACCACAATGCTTCTGTTTTTCATTTGCAATGTTTTGTACTTGCTTTACATCTCTGGAAAGGTTGCTTAGTATTCATTTGCTAAGTCTTTGGTGCATTTTTTATTGACATGGATGATATCATGTTACTGTGGTTTTGCAACATGCTTATGTGAGGTTCTCACATAAGGTGTTGTGTTCGAAACTAACTTGAGTCAAGTCGAGGACTTGGGCTCGTATGGATTAGTTGTTTATTCATGTGCAGGTGTTGCTTGAGTTCAAGACATGGCTGGTGATGGGATCCATTGGACTAGTCTCAGGGAGGAGATGAGGTTCCAACAACCAAATTTAGGAGGAATTGTGGTTGAGCTGATCAGGAGGTTGCGCAGCATGATTGAATCAAGAACAATGCATGTGAAGGTATCATGGACGTCATTGAAAGATGTTTGCACGTGTGCAAGGAGTGCATGGACGTGGCTACATGGTTCTGAGACGTGATGAAGAGATGTGGACGTAAAGAGTTGGTCGGAAAGGTCCAACCAACTAGGTTATGGACTCAGGCTGCGGCTGAGTCGGGTTTGACTCAAATATGGAAAGATTTGAGTTGGTTATAATAGGATTTTGTGTGGGTCACGAATTTGAGTTGTTTTAGGAATATAGGATACGTTTATAAGGTGTTTGGAAGTCTTAAGATTGCTTCTATCTGCGTATAGAAGAATCCTAAGCAGTTATGGAAAGTTACGATTTGTGAACAGAGTAGGATTAGGTTTCTGATTTGAGTTGAGTTGGCTTTCGAGCTGGTTATATAAGCAAGGGAGTCCAGAGCTCGTGGTGCACGACTTTGGGGCTGTTCCTCTTGTGTTCTATTGAATAAAATTCGTAGTTTGAAGGAACTTTTGTGCCTTGTTTGTTAGACTTGTTCGAGACAAGGTTTACTCGTCGAGTTTCTAGACAACACTATCTTTCGTCGGTGGTTTTATCATAACTTGAGTTTTACAGATCCAATTGACGTGATTATTTTTGGGTTGTCTTCACAACTTGATTATATATCATATGTCAAAATTTCACGGTCATTGGATTTTTGGTTTCTGATCTACACGAGTTTCTTTGCAGCATTCCATACTGTTTTTCTCGGGTAGATCAGATTGACCTTTGTTCGATCTTTCGATCATAACTTGAGTTTTTCTTGACGGATTTGAGTGATTATTTTTGTGTTGTCTTCGTGACTTGATTCTCTCTGATATCTATAACTTTTGTCACGGTTAAACACGTTTAGATTAGTCTCACACACGATTTCTTTAAACAGATCGTTTTTCTGCCGAAGGGATTGGGGTTTGATTGTTTCCGCTGCGTAAGATTTTTAAATCTACCATTCACCCCCTCTGGTATCTTTTCACGTGCTCTTCGATCCTACAATGAACTTGTCGATGCCGACATATAAGAACTGGTACGCTCCGATGACTTTTGGGACAGGTCCCAAAATATCCATCCCCCACACAGCGAATGGCCATGTGGGAGGAATCATCTGCAATAACTGCGCCGGTGTGTGAATTTGCTTCACATGGAAATGGCACGCTTCACACTTCTTGACCAGCTCGACTGCATCCTGGAGTGTTGTAGGCCATTAAAACCATGCCAGAAAGCCTTATCGACTAGCGTGCGGGATGATGTGTGGTTCCCGCACTCGCCTCCATGGATCTCTGCGAGGAGTTTGCATCCTCCTTCCCGGTAAATGCACCGCATTAAAATGTTGTTGGTGCCACGTCGGTAGAGATCCCCTTTTATCAATGTCTATCTTTTAGCCAATCTGACAATTCTCTCAGCGGATACACCGTCTTCAGGAAGGATGTTGTCTTTCAAGTAGTCCCGGACCTCTGAGATCCATGCATCAGGACTGAGTTGAGCTTCCAGATTTTGTGCGCTTGGTTGCTCGGAGCTTCCTGTAGTGCCTACGAGCCTTGGTGGACGCCATGGTAACAGGGCCACCGGGATTGCCAGCTTCGGGGTGCTGGTCTCGACCTCATCACTTAGTTCGGCAGGCTGAGCGCAGGTGCTGGTAATCTACTGACAAAAATCCCATTAGGTGCTTGAGCCCCGATTGAAGTCTTCATCGAGAGGTCGTCAGCTTCAGCATTTTGGAAATGCTAAACACGGTAGAGGTCTAGGATGTGGAAGTCTTTCTGCAACTTCCACACTTCAAGTAGATATTCAGCAAGTTGAGGGTTATTGCAACTACATTCACCTTTAACTTGTTTGATGATGAGTTGCAAGTCACCCTTGACCAGGAGTTGCCGGACGCTGTATTATAGCGCCACCTTGAGTCCAAAGATGAGAGCTTCGTATTCTGCCATGTTGTTGGTTGCCTTGAAGTCGAGGTGCACCATGTATTTGACCTTTTCCCCGATTGGAGCGAGGACTAGGATTCTAGATCCGACCCCCTGCTTCTGTACGGAGCCATCGAAGTAGAGAGTCTAGTGAGGCTCAGTGAAGACTGAGACCTTAGGTTCTGACTTCTGCTCGTTAAAGCCTCCTGGAGTTGATGAAGAAGGTGTCCACTCCGCCAGGAAGTCAGCCAGCGCCTGGCTCTTGATTGCATGTCGGGGCAGGAATTTGAGATCGAATTCTGCCAACTCCACTCCCACTTGGCGATATTCCCCGTTAAATTGGGATTATGTAAAATTGCTCGTAGTAGATAAGAGGTTACCATTGATATCTTGTGGGCTTGGAAGTAATGATGAAGCTTCCTTGAGGCAATAAGAACTGCATACAACAGTTTATGCACCTCAATGTACTGATTCTTGGCATCATGAAGTACTTCACTGATGAAGTACACTGGTCGCTGGATGGTTCGAACCCTCTCGGAGGAGTCCAAGGCCTCTTCTTCATCAACCCGGACCCTACCGGAGGGGTACGAATCTCCTTCTTGAGCAGTAGAGACTCCCTCGGATGAGAGAGGACGATCCACAGGCATCTTGCCTTTAGTATCCGTGTCTAGGAGCTGGGACCTAGACTCACCTTTAGGTAGCTCCAGACCGTCCCGGGGGAGTCTAGGCTCCTGAGATGAAGATGTTTCTGGTCTCTCCGCAACCAGAACCATGCTAACAACCTCTGTAGTTGCAGCAATGTAAAGCAGAAGAGGCTCACCAGGCTTCGGATCTATGATGATTGGTAGTGTGGTGAGGAGCTGCTTGAGCTCTTGGAATGCCTTTTATGCTTCTTCAGACCAATGGAATGGTCTGGACTTCCTCAACAGTTTGAGGAAGCGAAGTGCCCGCTCTGCCAGTCTTGAGATGAATCGACTGAGCGAAGCTAGACACCCAGTAAGCTTCTGGACATTTTTTTTTATGGGCTGGAGGCTGCATCTCTTTTATGGCTTTGACCTTCCCCGGATTTGCTTTGATTCCTCGGTGGGTCACCAGGAAATCAAGAAGCGTTCCGGAGCTAACCCCGAAGACACATTTGTCTGGGTTGAGCTTCATGCACGCTAGACACAGCTTGTTGAAGACGGATTGAAGATTGTCTAGGAGTGAGTCTCTATTCTTCACCTTGACAACAATGTCATCGTCGTAGACTTCCACTAGGTCCCCAATCGGCTCCCCAAAAGTTTTGTGCATGGCTCGCACAAAAGTTGAGGTAGCATTTTTAAGAACAAAAGGCATGGCAGTATAACAATGCAACCCATCTACTGTGATGAAGGCAGTATGCTCTTCATCTTCCTTAGACATTGGAATTTGATGATATCAAGAATAAGCATCAAGGAAACACAGTAGTTAACACCCGGATGTAGAATCCACTATTTGATCTATTCTTGGTAGTGGAAAAGGGTCTTTTGGACATGCCTTATTTAGTGTGGTGTAGTCGATGCACATCCGAAGCTTCCTGCCTGCCTTTGGTACAACAACTGGGTTTGCCAGCCATCGTTGATGATGAACCTCCCAGATGAATCCAACATCAAGCAGCTTTTTGACTTCTTCTCTAATGAAGTTCTGCCGCTCAACAGATTGCTTCCGGGGCTTCTGTTGTATAGGCTGTCAAAAGTGCATCTAGGCAATCCCTTGTGGGTTTCGGCCGATTGATGACAAACGAATGAGATCCTAATGAACTTGTTTAGATGAATGCAGGTCAACTCATATTATATAGTTTGGTGCACTCAAAAAGTGAAAAATGAAGTGATGAAGAAAAAGAAAGGCCCCATTGATGAATGAAGCGCAAAGTAGACTTGATTGTATAGGATGTGTGTAAGAGACACATCCCAAGAGCTCAAGATTTACGTAGGGGTAAGGGTCCTAAAATCAATCTTAAAATTCACTAAGCACCGGACTAGTCCGTTCACGCACCGGACTAGTATGTTCAACTCTTTGTTGCCTCACTTCACAGTGCACCGGACTAGTCCGTTCAACTTTCTATAAACTCAATACACTGTGCACCAAACAAGTCCGTTCAAAGACCGGACTAGTTTGTTGAACTCTCTGATGTTTCATAACACATCACACCGGACAAGTCCATTTATGTACATGACTAGTCCGAGAAAGTTTCTGATGTTCCAACTCACAAGGAACCAGACAAGTCCAGACTCCTACCGAACTAGTCCAATATACCTCACAAATTTAGGGTTTCTAGTGTGCTACACATTTCACGCCGACTTTACAAAGCACACCGACAAGTCTGGTACCAAATACGGACTAGTCCGGCCGTCGGGATCCTAACGGTAACTTTTTATAAATAGGAGATCCACGACCCCACATAAACATAACTCATATTCTACTATCACTACAGGAAAATGCATATAGGGCATCGGACTTATATACGTCGGTTGTGTACTAAAACCGAGGTACATAACCTATGAAAGTTAGTTGGCCGACGCATATAGCCGACGTAACAAATTGGACATCTTTAACATTTAGAAGCATCGGTCCAGATGCTCTTAAGGCCTTAAGGCTGTCGGTGCTAGTGGCTCGACGCATATAAAGCTAAGACCGTTGGTACAGAAGACCGATGAACTTATGGCGCATTTATAAGCGTCGACCTAACAACCAACACATTTAAAAGATACAAGTGTCAGTTTCCTGTTAAAGCAGACAGCCTTAAGTCCTATATGACCGTAGGTCAATATGTAACCGACGGATTTAGACGGCTTATGACTGTCAGCACAGTGGCGAACCGACGGTCATAAAGCTGATATGAGCGTCGGCTAGGTGGCCAACCGACGGTCTTATATTTTTTTTTTGTGTTGTTTTCTCTGCCTCCCCGACTGGGGAGCCTCCAGCCGCACCATACAGATCATCAATTCACACCATACAGATTTATACAGCCACACAAACAACTCAAAACATAATAGATATCACAAGTTCATACAACCATTGCAGGAACACAAGTTCATAGAAGTTCAACCCGCAAGCAAGTTCATACAACTTCATAACAGATATCACACAACATCGTATCAACTCAAAACATTACAAGCAACTCAAACATAAAAACATATATTCAAGTCTTGATAGTAAACAACCATGAAGGTCAATCCACACGCATGTTATGAGAGCTTCCGTTACTCGCTCCTCCACCGCTCGCACCCATGTTATCGCTGAAATTTAGAAAATCATCACAACCTTCGGGCGTCACTTGATGAGAACCCTACAAGAAACAAATTAAAATTAAAGTTTGCTTTAGTAAAAACGATTTCGCATGTATGGATATCAAAGTAGGGCACTGCTTCACTAATATGTTATAAAACTTGCATAACTATAAACATTAGTCTTAATTTGACTTTGATTTGAGATTAAAAAATCTTACCGCTGCCGCATGAGTTGCCGATGGTTCATGCACGGGACCGGCTGGCGGTGGTAGAAAACCTGGATATGGTGGATATGGATATGGTGGCCAAGCTGGAGGAGTTGTGCCCAACATCGATAGAAATCCTTGAGCTGGTGGAATATATCCTTGGCCACTCTCGGAACCCTGTGACAAATATTATTACTATTGTATAGTGTTACTCGAATGAATAATACACAAAGTCAAAGTTATACCTGTGACGACGAAGCAAACGGAGTACGAGGAGCACCAAACTGCGATCCAATTCCACCATGAGGGATTAACTGCATCAAGTAAAGATAATGAGTTAATTAATGTAACATACTATAATAAGCAAAATTTAACTCGAACAAAACAATCATGTGTACCTGCAACATATAGGTCATTTGTTGCTGCATTTGCATATTCATCTGTCATATCTTACGCAGCTCTTCCTTATTGCGTCGCAGTTCTTCTTTTATCTCTTTCCGAATTAGACTCAGACCTACTAGAACTGACGCTAGACAACATTCGTCTAACATAAGCCTCGCGCTCCACATACCCATCACCCAACCCAAGTCTAGAATATATGTAAGTGTTATGAATTGATAGCCATAAACATATAAATCATCAATGTCTTTTCACATACCTCCCATGCGGTAGACCTCTGTCGGCTTCGTACGTTGCCGCCACATCCAAAGGCTCTCTGACATAGTCCGCGTCATCTCCATGAGTTTTCTTAAAACACTCAACATATTTTGCCTGCAATACATTAAAAAAATAGATAGATCTAGTACAAGATAAATTGGCTTCATGAACACATGTAACAAATAGTGAACATTCATACCAATTTTTTGTGTCGATGCCTCATCACACAGCTGCCCCGGATGATTTGGATCTCGACCTCTGTGTCCTTTAAGATAAAGCTCAAAACAACTAGGAGGCGCCCCATTTTCAGCTGTCTTCAATACATAACTCAACATTTCAATCAATATATTTTTTTTCAAGCAAAGTATGATTGTAAGAATTCATACCATCCTTTGCCCCATCAGCACATATCCATCCGGTCTATAGAAGTGCTTTCCAGGCTTGATCTTCTGGTTCCTTCGATTTCTGTTAGATTTATTCTAGAACTCATCTGACGCCCAATACTCGCATAGCCACTGCCAAGCCTCCATATCCGCACAAATCCAATCGACACTACTCTGTAAGTACTCCTCCTTATCTAGGTGAATTTTAGCTACATCTTTATTTGTCATGGGCTGCAACAGCACCGTCTTGTAGTACACGATCACGGCTTTGATCCGTGCATCAGAGAAAGAGTCCTTCGTATGTCTTCTAGCTGCATTTTGAAAAACAAAACTTGCATAAGCTTCACTCGTACCCTCCTCCAAGCGAAACGCACCCTGCATATAAGTAACAATTACTGTCATCCCAATCAAGAAGCAATGTGATTAAATCGATAAGAAGAAATTACCCAAAATATATCCCAAACTTTATCCTGACAATTACCTTTGCCATACTATTTTAGCGCATAGTGATCCCAACTGTGCGTCACCTTTCTTTGGCCTTCCACTAGAACCATACTGGGAAAACAAAACCGAATGGCATTTTCCCAACTCCATGTTGATTACCCATCGATGCCCCTTGCGACTCCAACTAGGCTCGATCCAGCACCTGGTACCCTTTGGCCTAATAATTGTCCGCTCGTCAAGGATTCTAGCTGGATTACATAAAAGATGTCTCCATAACCTGTACAGAGAATATTAGTTAATTAGTTGACAAGAAAAAAAAATATAAAAGATATTTAGCTTATCAATAAATCTAAAATAATACCTAAAGGGGCATCGATCGGGCCGCCCCAACTCAGCTAGCTCTGCCGCTCGTGCCAACCTTGCATCTCGCTCCGGATCATCGACCTCCTCTTCATTCTCATCTTCCCCCTCAATGCCACCCTCAGAGGAGGGCAACTGCTCAAGTACCTCCACCTTCAAGCCTGTTGCTGAGCCTCCTCCCTGCTCGAAGCCTCCTCCCTGCTTGAAGCCTCCTCCCTACTCGAAGCCTCGTCCCTGCACCGCCTCCTCCCCATACAACTCCTCGTATGTGGGGCACCCTCGTCTCCACCCTCGAGCCTGCTGCTAAGCCTCCTCCTTGCTTTAAGCCTCCTTCCTGCTCTGCCACGTACTCCAACAACTCTCATCTCCTCCTCCGTGTACTCTCAGTAGTACCCTGCAAGTGCAAATAAAATGTAATACATAATAGTTAAATAATTATGATATTGAAATAAATTTTGAAAAAACCAATTACCTGAAATAAGCCTGTTTGGTCTGAACCAGTACTAGGCTGAGACGTGGAAGACGAAGACCCACTGTTTTTCTTGACCTTCTTACCAAATCCTAAATGCTTCAACATCTACACAAATTTAGACAAATGATTAGTATACGACAATATAAAACACTAATATTTTACGTGCATACGAGGATATAAAAGAATGCATACACCAACAATCAGAAATCATCAGCATCATAATCTGCTTCTATCACACGTGCATTAAGATGTTCATGTATCTCTTGTTCCATCTCGTCTTCAAACTCTTCTTCACTCTCTTCCTCAAATATGACATGCTCTTCCATATTACTTTTGTGCCTTTCAATAATTCTTTGTGATTGTCGAAGACGTTTTCTCGAAGGGCCAACTTGTTCTTCAGACATTAACTCTTGGGTACCTCTATTTATTTCCGCGAGTTCTATCTCACAAGATATCCTAAAATCTTTTACTTCCTCAACTTCATCTTGATAGACAGTGTCACCATCAGCTTCTTGGATCTCTATGTAACCATCATAACAACGAGGGTGCACCTCAAGATTCACTTTATATACTACCCACAAGTTTTTCAAACTTGGGTTAGGATAACTTAAATAGTACACTTGTTCGACTTCACTTGCAAGCACAACATTGTTGTTAAGAGTTGTGTACCCTGAGTTATGGTTGACCTCCACAATTCCAAAATCATCCACTTGAGTTCTCGATGTTGGATCAAACCATTGACAGTCAAAAATGACAAGTTGAAGTACTTTTGGACTTCCAAATGTGTACTCAATTATTTTTGAAGAAATCTATAGTATTCTTTCACTTCTCCACTACCTTCGGTGGCTGCTATCATTACTCCACTGTTTGTAGTGGCAGCAAGTGGACGGTTTGCTTCTAAACTGGCCGTCCGAAAATTGTATCCATTGATATCGTATCGTTTAAATTCATTTGCTTTCAATTGACCACACGACATCTGTTACAAGTCGTCAGAGATGTTGACATCATTCATACACTATATAAATAATCAAAGTTAGAATATTATGATAGTCATGTGAACTATGATTGTAAGAAAACGACGAGTAAAGAACTTGCATGTCCACGAAACCAGTTCACAAAGTTTGGCCCATTGTTTATGCCCTTTTGACGTTACTTATCTAATTGACTTTGCGTAGGTTTTGTCGGTGGTTTTGATCCGGCAGATCTCCCGACACTACTAAAAGTGTTTGTGGAGTTTGTAGTTCGGTGTGGGCGCGCGGAGATTCAAGAAGGTGAAAAGTAAAATGACACAGGAGACACAAAGATTTACGTGGTTCGGGCTGCCTGAGCGTAATACCCTACTCCACGGGGTGTGTTGGTGTTGTATTGGATGTATGAACTCAACTCAGGTGATGTGAGTTGAGAGTGCGTGTGAGCCGATCAGACCAGATCAGATCAGAGCCGAGATCCCCCCTATGTATCGTCGGCCTGTCCTTTTATAGTACAAAGACAGGCCGTTACAAGTTGGCTTGGCCCGACATGTGGCCCCGGCGGCTACTAATATTGATACAAATTTGATGCGCTTAATTACCCTTAATGACCGAGTTACGGGCTTTGACAGCGCTGTTACTAGTAATTAAGGTCGTCCGATCGTGTGTCATTATTAACATAGTATTAATGACACTTAATCAGGTCTTGAAGTCCTTGATTCCCCTTTGAAGATTCGGAGCCGTTGTGGAGTCTACCGGAGGTTTGAGGCTGAAGATCCGACGGTTGGACACGTGGCAGCTCTGGAGTATGCTGTGGGGAACAGATAGGTTCGGTACCACCAGACACGTGTCAGTTCCGAAGCTTCCCTCGGTCTGCAGTTAGGTCCGGGGGTGCCGTTATGGTACATAGCCCAGAGCTTCCCCCTTGTGGGCGGTAGCTCCGGTTCGATGGTACACGTGGTGACCCTGGGACTAACCATGTTGGAGAAGCGGGTCCAGTTATGTCTGACATGTGGGCCTCCGAAGGTCTTCAAATCAAGTAGATGACATTTCCTTAAGATCTTTGCAATCTTGAGGGGTATACGTTACCCAGGGTACCGATAGTGGCCCCCTGGGCCCACCTCTGGGAAAGACCCCTTGGGTGAAGTCATTCCGCTGGAGGTGGGTCCATCCTTCAACTTTTGAGTCGAGTCTTCAAAGGTCTTCAGATGTGCCGTTGGCGATAGCTTTGGAGTTAAATCCTCGCCGCGTGGCATATCCCGGGTGCGGCAAATGAGATCTTTGGTGTGCGGATCTCACGCAATTGAAGGTCGCCGGTTCCCGATACGAAAATCATATCGGTTCTGCACGTCTTGTCAGGCTGCCGCCTTCGGGCTTCCCACCTCTCATGATGACAACCGTTCACCTGGGTAAGAACCTCGACTTTATCGTCGGGGTGGTCCCGAGCCCCCTTGTCATCGGCAGGGTGAAATTTTTGAATAGTATCTTCAACTTCCCTGTGGTTTCCATCCAAGCGTTGTGGGGGCTTACTTAAGGAGGAAAGTGCGCACCATTTGGAGGTCTTTACGCCTCTCATCTGAACTTGCGCTCGAACTCCCAAACTTGTGCTTGCTTTTCCTCCCTTGCCTCGCTGTGCTGCGATGGAGTTGGGTCTCCACGAGAGCCGCTTGAAGACCGAAGGTGACCTGAAGAAGGTCTGGGCCCTCATGGGGTGGTCCCCGGACTTCTTGAACCACCTGGTCCGTGCCGGGGGAGAGCTCCCATTCGAGAAGGAGCACGCCGGCGAGATGGTGTACTTTTTTGCGTATGCCATGGTGGGGTTGATCCCACCTTTTTCCTCCTTTCTCTTGATGCTGCTAGACTTCTATGGTCTGCAGCTGTACCACCTTGGCCCCCACTCCATTCTTCTAGTATCTGTCTTCGTCCACTTCTGTGAAATGTGGGTGCGCATCCCCCCCTGCATTGAGCTTTTCCGAACCTTCTTCACCGTCCATACCACCGAAAGAGTAATGAGTACCTTGGCTTCTACTACTTTGTGAAGTGCAAGAAGTGCCCATTCAAGTACCTCCGGTCGTTTCCCTCTGGAAAGTGGGACGATTGGAAGAAAGACTGGATAGTCATCCGGTGGAGGAGCACGAGAAGCTGGAGCTGCCCGAAGGCCTCCCCAACATCGACACTGCAGTCTGGAGTGAAGCTCCGGTGCTGTTGGATGCCTTCAACCCTGCTCTGACCAGGATCCGCCATTGTGTGGAGGGAGGATTAACTCCTCAGGTGGTATTTTGCAATCTCTTGGTCAACAGGTGGGCATCGCTGAAGAGGAGAGAAAAACCCGCTTGGTCCCTCAACAGTGTGATGGACGACGACTGGGTCGAGATCGGGATGAAGTCCAACATGGAGGGGACGACCTTGGAGTTTCATCTCAAGAAGTTCTAGCACGGAATCGACGGCGCGGGTGATGACTTGACCCTGCCACCAGCTTTCCTCCCTCTAAACTTGGAAGTACAGTTCAGCAGGGAGCTCCGGCGGACGATGCCGGTGCTTGACGACCTCAGTGTCGTCGAGAGACGATCGACTTCCAGGGTGGTGAACCCTGGGGCTTCTGAAGGTGGCTCCGACCCTGCCCCGAAGCCAAGGACCGAAGTCGTCGGTAAGGTCATGGAGCCGGCGGCCGAACCCTCGAGTCAGAAGCGGAAGCTAAAGCATGCCGATGGAAGGTCCGTCAGGCCTGCACCCTCTGCAGCAGCTCCTTCTCCCCGGAGGGGGAGGTCTTCTACAACTGCAGTGACTATACCTGCAGCAGTGTCTTCCCGGGGTGCTAGCCCCGAGCATGTGACTCCAGTACCAGGGACAGCTGAGGCCTCTAGGTCCGAAGGTCCTTCCCGGTCGAGGGGGGCCTCGACTAAGGAAATGCCAGTGGCTGCAACAAGTTCTGGGGGCCTTCCGGAGCTACCACGCCGGCGATGGCCATGGTCAGTCCAGAACGCTCGGGAAAGAGATTCCGTGCAAGCTGGTGCAGAAGCTTTCCGAGGTAATTTTTAATCTTTACCTCAGACAGTTGTTTTTTTGTAGTAACTGTTTTTTAAGTTTCTTCATCCATCATTTGCAGCTTCCCCAAGAAGAGGAGTGAGGCTCCGCCCTCAGCCACAGTAGCTGAAGCTGTGAGGGTGGAGGCTTCTGCTCCTGTCCCGGTGCCACCCCAAGTGGTGGCTGAAGCTGCGGCAGCTCCGGCGCCAGCTGTTGTGGTCATGGACCTCGACTCATCCCCCGAGACTCCCATGGTAGCGCCAGACCACGGGAGAGAAGATGCGCCAGCGGCACCTGACCCGGAGGATGAAGCCCCGGGTCTTGATGCTGAGATGTTGGAAGCTTCGGCCGCTGAGCCGGAGGAAGCAGTGATTCCGGCCCCAGAGCTGGAAATTGTCGAAGCCCTGACAGTTGAGCCGGAGGTTATTGAAGTCTCGGCGAGTGAGCCGGATGTTGAGGAAGTCCCAGCGGTTGAGCATGATACCTCCGAAGCTCCGGCCTCAGAGCCGGTTGACACTAAAGCTCTGGCCGCAGAGCCGGTTGCAGTTGAAGACCTTCCGGCGCCTGAGCCGGTTGAGGTTGAAGCTCCGACCTCAGGGTTAGTTGTTGCGGAGGCATCAGCCCTCGAGCCTATGATGTTTGAGGCGCCAACGCCCGAGCCACCAGCGCAGGAGGAGCCCAGGCCGGAGCCGGAAGTAGCCCCTGCTCTAGAAGTGATGACGGCGGAGGTGCCTGCTGCTAAGCCAGGGTGCCCTGATGAAGTTGCTGGCCCCCTGCCTGAGGGGGCAAATGAAGACCTGGCGGCAGGGCCTTCGGAACCACTTCCGGAGGTCAGAACTTCTTCTGCGGGACCCTCCTCGGTGGCGACTAAGGCTATCCCATAGGATGGCCCTAGTGTCGTGGAGGCTCAGGGGACCACTCTTGTGGAGTGGGACCCAATTTTTGTAAACGAGAACCCTCTGGAACCAGCAGAGGAGACCCCAGCAGGTCCGGACCCTATTCCCCTATCGTTGTCCATTGACAACGCTTGCTCCAGTCTGCGTTTAGTCCAGCTGGCGTTCTACCACGACAGCAAGGCTCTTGAAGAGGAGCGCCAAACCCTTAGGCAGTGGCGTAACTGGCTCTACTTCGAGACCAAGTTGGTGCAGTCGAGGCTGGCAGACGACAAGGAGTGGATCAAACAGGAGAAGGTCCGCCTGGAATACTGGGGAAAATTATTGGATGATAGGGAGAGCTTGACTCGTGCCCTCGACACTCAATCCCGGGCCATTTATGAGCAGGCCAAGGTGACTAATAGTGCGGCTGATGATCGCCAAGAAAGGCTTGAAGCCATTAACACTACCCTCATCAAGCGCCGGGAGGCACTTGAGGAGAGGGAGAAGAAGCTCGAAGACGAAGAGCAAAAACTCCTAGAGCTATGGGATGATGTCTTGAAGAGGGAGGAGGAGCTCGCCGAAAAGGTGGCTCTAGCTGACAAGGGCCTCGAGGAACGCACCAAGAAGTTGGAGGAGCGTCGCGTTGAGGCGGAGGAGAAGGCCTGGGTGCGAGGGCAGGAACTCTACAAGCAAGAGTGTGCCATTGCTGCCAGGGAGAAGAAAGTTAGGGGCCGGGAGAAGGACCTGGTCGACTGCCAGAACAAGATCCACCTCCGGGAGGAGGAGCTCGGAAAACTCGAGAAGCAGGTTGCTGAAAAGATTCAGCAAAATGCCAAAGAGGTTGAGCGCCTCGCTCGTGAGAATTCTGAACTAGCGGCGGCCAAAAGATCCTTGGAGGAACTGAAGGGCTTGAGGACTGCGGACTCCCTACAGGTTTGGGAGTTCCTCAGCAAAGCCAACGACACGCTGACACCAATGGGCTTCAGTCCCGTGCGTCCGGATGATCCCTAGTCGAAGCCGGACCTGGCGTTGCAAGCATTGAGCTTGGCAGGTGACAAACTCTCCAAGGTGGGTGATGTCATCGCGGACCAGTTGGAGGTTGAGAGGCAGTCCCTGGAGAAGAACGTCGCAGAGTATGTGCTGACGTGCTACACCAGCCGGGATCCCCAATTTCCTCTGGACCCGGTGCTTGAAGGTCCTGTCGAAGGATAAGGTGAAGCCACCCAAGCCAACGTGTCGGAGGTTGCTTAGAAGGTCGCCCAGTTCTTCCATAGGGTCTAGGACCATGTCTGTAGCTCCCACTTGTATTCTCTCTTTTTCTTCCCCAATTTTGTAATCCCTTGTCTCCAGATGAATGAAATCCAAATTTTTGTGAATTTCATTTTTTGTCTTCAACACTTTTGTCTTCACTTGGCCCCCTGGTAGATGTACACAATTTGATTATGAACGTGTACCAAGAGGATATTGTATTTTGTTGAAGACTCATTTGCTTCGAACTTGTAGAGTGTAGGTCCGAAGTCTTCGATAGTGAAGGCCCCCTGAGGTTGTCGGAGCTCAGAAGCTCTGGCATTGACTACCGTCGGAGCTTAGTAGCTCCGGCAATAGTCCCTATCAACGCGTAGAGCATCAATAGTTAGCCCTCCGGGGTATCGGAGCTTAGTAGCTCCGGCAGTGACCTTTGCCAACGCGTAGCTTGTCAGCAGCAGACTCCGCTTGTGGGGTCTTCTCACCATCTTTTATTCTGCGTCGACGGTTGGCCCCCCTAGCTTTGCTTGAGCTTGGTTGCTCCGGTAATGCTCGTTTTCAATGTTTAACATCGATCACAAGCCACCTAGGGGGAGTCGGAGCTTTGTTAGCTCCGGCTTTTCTCCATCAACATGGATTCTTTATTTTTCCTACACACTGAAGCCAAGAAAAATAGTAAAATTCGCTCCTTGCCTATAACTTCGTCACAGCATACGATTCCCAAGAAAGTTTTAGGTCAAACAGAATTCTGAATACAACCGAATGTGTTGCCTTCTTTCTTCCAGATCCAATTGTACTTGGACCTGCCTTACTTCAGCCTGTCGGGGTGTAGGTAGAGTGGCGTACTTAGGGTGCTTGACCAGGCTAAGTCGATAGCACACTCCAGCCCTAGATTGGCTTGGCGGCATTCAGGCGAGTGGGCCATGAACAATATTTGAATCCAAAAGAATTGACAATACAGCTCGAATTGTACATGAACTGGTCGAACTAAAATTTCTTAAGAATTGCACAACTTTGTTATAGACAAGAAAGAGAAAAATAAAAAGTGTTGAGCCTGTACAAAATAAATGCACGTGGAGTCTGTTTCACATGAAGAGGTCTTTCATTATAGGTCTGGGGTACAGAGGAAACAAGTACACTCTTAGGGTATAGAACCAGGCTAAGCGTGTTTCATTTCTCGTTTGACCCAGGGTAGTTAGCCACACTTTTAGTCCTGAGACTGTGACAAGTGTTGCATGAACTTTGCGGACCTTCTGGAAAAGGTCCGGCTGTTCTCCCAGAGGAACTACCCGACTCTGTACAATGACTCTATAACATACACCTCAAGTTACTACAGACTCACCTCCGTGATATTAAGTGTAGAACTTACGGAGATGCTTAATATTCCAAGGATTCGGGAGAGGTGTCCCATCCTCGGTAGCCAAGCGAACGCTTCCGGGATGGGATACTTTAATCACTCGGAAGGGTCCCTCCCAGCTGGGGGAGAGTTTGCTTAACCCTTCTCTGGATTGTATTCTCTGTAGCACCAGATCGCCTTCCTCGAGCTGTCGGTTGTGTACATGCCGCTGATGATAGCGCTGAAGGGCTTGGTGGTATCGGGCATTCTGAACACCTGCTTGGCACCTTCCCTCCTCAAGGAGGTCTAGGTCTTCACGCCGGAGCTGGTCCTGCGTGGCTTCATCGAAGGTCCGGACCAGGAGTGACCCCAAGGTGATTTCCGGAGGAAGGATTGCTTCAGCTCCGTACACCAGGAAGAAGGGTGTCTCTCCAGTTGACCGGTTTGGAGTTGTTCTGTTGGCCCATAGAGTGGGCAGAATCTCTTCAATCCAGTTGGCTCCATGTTTTTTCAATCGCTCATAGGTGTGCATTTTGAGTCCTTTCAGGATTTCAGCATTTGCTCTCTCGGCCTGGCCATTGCTTGCCAAGTGAGCTACTGAGGCATAGCAAACATGAATGTCGAGGTCTTCGCAATATCCTTGAAATGCAGAGCTTGTGAGTTGGGTCCCGTTATCAATAATGATTTTGTTTGGGACTCCAAATATGCATACAATGGACTGCAAAATGTTGATAGCAGATTGGTTTTTTATTGTCACAACTGGAGTTGCTTTCGGCCACTTGGTGAACTTGTCAATAGCGACACATAGGAACTTGTAACCTCCGACGGCTCTTGGGAAAGGTCCCAAGATGTCCATCCCCCACACAGCGAAGGGCCATGTAGGAGGTATCATTTGTAGAGGCTGAGCCAGTGTGTGAATTTGCTTTGCATGAAATTGGCATACTTCGCATTTCTTCACTGGCTCAGTTGCATTCTGGAGTGCTGTAGGCCAGTAGAAGCCATGCCGGAAGGCTTTACCGACCAGCGTGCGGGAAGACGCGTGGTTCCCACACTCGCCTCCATGGATTTCTGCGTGGAGCTCACAGCCTTCTTCCCTTGTGATGCACCGCATTAGGACATCGTTGGCACCATGAAGGTAGAGATCCCCTTCTACCAACGTGTATCTTTTAGCCAATTTGACTATCCGGTCAGCGGATACATCATCGTCAGGAAGGATGTTGTCTTTCAAGTAGCTCCGGGTCTCCGAGATCCATGCATCGGAGCTAACTTGAGCATTTGAGTCTTGTTTGCTGGGTTGCTCGAAGCTTCCGGCAGCACCTACGACCCTTGATGGCTGCCATGGTAACAGGGCCATCGGGACCGTCAGCTTCGGGATGCTGATCTCGCCCCCTTCGCTCAGTTCGGCAGGCTGAGCTGTGGGTTTTGAAAACCTCCAGACAAAAGTTCTGTCAGGAGCTGGAGCTCCGGTTGACGCTTTCATCGAGAGTTCGTCCGCTTCAGCGTTGTGGACACGCTGGACGTGGTGGAGGTCTAGGACTTCGAAGTCCTTTTGAAGCCTCTGGACTTCAAGGAGGTAAGCAACTAGCTGGAGATTGTTGCAGGAGCATTCACCCTTCACTTGTTTAATGATGAGTTGTGAATCTCCCTTGACCAGTAGCTGCTTGACACCGTATGACAGTGCCACCTTTAGTCTGTAGATGAGTGCTTCGTACTCCGCCATGTTGTTGGTCGCCTTGAAGTCAAGGTGTACGATGTATTTTACCTTCTCCCCGGTTGGTGCGAGGAGAAGGATTCCAGCTTCGGCCCCCTGTTTTTGCATGGAGTCGTCGAAGTAGAGGTCC
The DNA here is from genome assembly GCA_036927565.1 of Tuctoria greenei. Classification (NCBI taxonomy): domain Eukaryota; kingdom Viridiplantae; phylum Streptophyta; class Magnoliopsida; order Poales; family Poaceae; genus Tuctoria; species Tuctoria greenei. The sequence continues at coordinate 151,156,105 of JAYESD010000003.1, forward strand.
AGTGAGGCTCGGTGAAAACCGGAGCCTTGTGTTCCGGCTTCTGCTCACTGGGGCCCCCAGGGTTTGATGGAGAGGGAGTCCATTCCGCCACAAAATTTGCCAATGCTTGACTCTTGATTGCTTGTCTTGGAATGAATTCGAGATCGAATTCGGCCAATTCTGCTGCCCGCTTTGCAATGTTCCCAGTTGAATTGGGATTATGCAAGATTGCTCGAAGTGGGTAAGAAGTCACCACTAAAATCTTGTGAGCTTGGAAGTAATGGCGAAGCTTCCTGGAGGAGATAAGAACTGCATAGAGCAGCTTATGCACCTCTAGGTATCGAGTCTTGGCGTCATGAAGTACTTCCCTGATAAAGTACACTGGGCGCTGGATGGTCCGAACCCTCCCGGAGGGGCCCGAAGCTTCCTCTTCATTGACCCGGATCCTCCCGGAGGGATCCGGACCTTCTTCGGGGACCTCCGGGTCCTTGCTGGAGAGACCCGGAGCTTCTCCAGAAGAGACCTGGACCCTCCCGGAGGGGTCTGGGTCTTTTGAAGTAACTTCTTGTGTACTCAAGTCTGGGAACTGGGACCCAGACTCGCTTTCAGGAACCTCTGGACCCTCCCGGAGGGGTCTGGATTCCTGAGCATGGGATGGTTCTGGTCTCTCCGCAACCAGGACCATATTGACGACTTCGTCGGTTGCTGAAATGTAAAGTAGCAAAGGCTCACCAGGGTTCGGAGCTACCAGAGTTGGTAGGGTGGTGAGGAGCTGTTTTAGCTCTTGGAACGCCTTTTCTGCTTCTTCAGACCATTGGAATGGTCCAGACTTCCTCAATAACTTGAAGAAGGGAAGTGCCCATTCCGCCAGTCTTGAAATGAACCAGCTGAGGGCTGCTAGACATCCAGTCAGCTTTTGGACATCCTTGATGCGGGCTGGTGGCCGCATGTCTTCAATGGCTTTGATCTTCGCCGGATTAGCCTCTATGCCCCGGTGATTTACCAGGAAACCAAGAAGTTTTCTGGAGCTAACACCGAAGACACACTTTTCTCGGTTTAGCTTTGTGCGGGTGACCCGCAGCTTGTCGAAGACAGCCTGTAAGGTGTCAAGGAGTGACTCCTTGTTCTTGACCTTGACCACGATGTCATTGACGTACACTTCCACTATGTCTCTGATGAGTTCTTCAAAAGTTTTGTACATAGCTCATACAAAGGTTGAAGCTGCATTCTTGAGACCAAATGGCATGGCTGTATAACAGTACAATCCATCTACTGTGATGAAAGAGGTATGCTCTTCATCTTCCCCGGAGATTCTGATCTGATGATACCCAGAATATGCGTCTAGGAAACACAGTAATTCACACCCGGAGGTAGAATCCACTATCTGATCTATTCTAGGTAGTGGGAATGGATCTTTTGGACACACCTTATTTAGTGTTGTGTAGTCAATACACATCCGAAGCTTCCCGCAGGCCTTGGGCACAATGACTGGGTTTGCCAGCCATTTTGGATGGAAGACTTCTCCGATGAATCCAGCTTTGAGCAACTTCTTCACTTCTTGTCGAATGAAGTTCTGTCGCTCCACGGATTGCTTCCGAGGCTTCTGATGCACGGTCCGGGCATCAGGGTAGATCTTTAGATTGTGCTCAATCACTTCCCTGGGGATCCCAGGCATTTGTGATGGTTGCCAGGCAAACACGTTGACATTAGCCCGGAGGAAAGCGATGAGCGTGAGTTCCTATTTGTCATTTAGTCCCCCCGATATACGGGTGGTCTGAGCGGCATCAGAACCGATTTGGACGATTTTGACAGGAATGTCTGTGTCGCCGCTTGGCTGCACACGAGGTGCAGAAGTTGAGCCTCGTTGACGAATGCTCGGGGGTTTTGGAGCTTGCTCCTCCCTGGAGTCCTCCTCTTGCGCTGTATTAAGCGCATGAAGTTCTTCTAGAGCAGTTACTCCGGCAGAGCGATATCCGCGGATCCGGAGAATGCCTACTGGTGTTGGCATCTTTAACACCAGGTAGCCATAATGAGCAGCTGCCATGAACTTGTACAAGGCAGGCCTACCCAAGATGGAGTTGAAAGGTAAGTTGATCTGAGCAACGTCAAAGACCAACTTCTCAGTGCGATACTTATCCCGGGTCCAAAAGGTAACAGGGAGAGTAATAGCACCGAGTGGGGTAATGGCTCCCGGACCTACTCCGGAGAAAGGTCGGGAGGGGTGAAGATCCGAAGGTCGAAGCTGAAGCTTGGTAAAAGCTTTGAAGCTTATGAGGTTCAGCCCCGAACCTCCGTCTACCATAACCTGGTGGAGCTGAATGTTATTCATGGTGGGAGACACCATCAAAGGTAACTGGCCCGCTCCAACCATGCTTCGAGGGCAGTCTGAAGCATCAAAAGTGATGGCTGTGTCCATCCACTTCCGATGAGGCTCCGCCCTGGCTGTAGGAGCTACAGCGGCCATGTCCCGGCGCATTGTCTTGAGGACACAGCGGGAGGTGATGTCCCATGATCCACCAAAAATGGTGTTCATGGTTTTCCGACGCTCGTTGTCAGAGACGTCAGAATCGTCGTCGACGGAGGTGTAGACGGCCTTCAGTACCATTTTAGGATCCTGAAAACCTAACTCCTCTTCAGCCGGAGCTTCGTCAACTTTTTGTTTTCCTTCCCTCTGTCGGAAAGGAACTTCTTCTCGGCGCTTGTTGTAGCGCTCGGCAAGGTTTTAGACCTCCCGACAGTCTTCCAAACTGTGGTTGTCTGTCTTATGAATTGGACACCACACCTTGGGTTTGCCACCATCTTCAGAAGACAGTCGAGATCGCTTCTCGGGGCGTGGCCCCCGGCCACCTGGAGCTGCAGCAGCTGCAGCATTAAATGTGCCGGCCGACGGCTTCTTCTTGCCGTTGGTCTTTTTCTTCTTTTTGCCACTCCCGGAGGTAGTGGCTTCTCCTTTGGAGGATTTCTTGCGATCCTCCGGAGGTGGTTTGGAGTGCATTTCACGGCCCTCCGCAGTGTAACACCCTCAATTTTTGCATCATGCATTGCATAAATGTTCATGCATTAAATATTAATAGAATAAAAGAAAAATGATAAAACATACATATATGATGTAGCAAAAAGAAGAAAAAGAAAATAATAATTATAGCTTAAAACTTGTAATAGGGAATAAGTATAAAAATAATAATAATAAAAAAATATATATAAAGTATATATAAATAATATATATAATAATATATAATAATATATAAAAATTAAAATAAAATATAAATAATAAAAAATATTATAATAATAATATAAAGGAAAAAAATAAAAGAAAAAGAAAGTAAAAAAGAAAAAGAAAAAGAAAAAAGAAAAAAAAGGACTGTTGGCCAGGCGGCCGAGCCGGCCCAGCCAGCAACCCCGCGCGACCCTGGCCCCACCCAACGCGCCGACCGCGCTTTACCCCGCCGCCCACGCCCGCCGCTCCCGCGCACGCACGCGCCGCCCCGGGCCCCACGCCCCGCCGCCCTCCCGCAGCGCGCGACCCCCGACCGACCGCGCGCCTGCCCGCCTGGGGCCCGCCTGCCCCGCACCGCAACCCTAGCCCCGCTCCAGCGCGCTCCGCCACCTGCCCCGCTGGCCCCGCGCCTGGTGCGAGCCGCGCCCGGCCGCACGTGCTTGCTCGCCCGACCCCTGGCCCACCCCGCGATCGACGCGACCTCGACCGCGCGATGCCCCGAACCGACTCGGCCCCTGGATCGACCTCGTCCGCGCCTATAAATACCGACGAAGCCTCCGTAGGTTTTTCCCGAGGCGCAGAAAAATGCCGCCGCCTAGATCCAAAACAGCACTAGCCGCCAGAGATGCCAGAAGAAAACGAACCAGAGGGCTGCGCCGCCAGGGGAAGAAAAGGAAGAAAAAAATAGGGGAAGAAGAGGAAGAAAAAGAGGAGGGTGCCATCGTCCGACGGAGATCGTCGTCGTCGTCGTGCCGCCGGAGGACCTTGCACCGTCTACTTCGTCTACGCGTTGCCATCGTCCCGAGATCTTCAAAGCCGTTGCATCTACTGTAGGATTCGTTTTTCCGATGCGAATTTTAGCGACATATTAGATCTAATAGACGTAAATTGATTTTAGTTGCACCGTCTTTTTATTTTCAGCAGTATTAATCCACTCTAAAACCCCCGTAAACTCGTATGAACACGTATGAACTAGTTGCATCTAATTAATAAACAACCGTGGTTAATTAATTATTAAATTTTGCATGCATGCATATCATCGCATGTTGATTAATGTGTGTGCATCATGTTGATTTGTATGTATATTCTTGTATGTGTGATCACGAGTAGAGGGAAGTGCTCAAGAGATCGTGTACGAGGATTTTCAGAACCAAGACTTCGAAGCGCTTGAGCAACCCCATCCGTCGGAGCAAGGCAAGTGTCCTTGAAGCATATTGATCTTGTTTTTAAAATAAATGTTTTGTTTGCAAACTGCATGCTTGTGTCAATTTGATGGGAATCCTATCATAGGAAGTTTACTAGATTTGTTTAACCACCCTTGTCACCTGGAATATATGGTAGAGAGTCGGGAAGGGTTTTTACCTTTTTGCTTTGCTTAATTAATTGGGATGGCAAACAACACTACACATTTAATTATGCATCAATGATATTCTGGTTAATGTGAACTGGTCAATACGATGGGTGATCTAAGCAAGCCTGGTATGTGGATGGGTTGGACGATATGGTGGTTTGCTTGCCTTAGATCTAAGGACCGGTTCATGCGAGAATAAGCCAGGACTACAGTGCCACCACGAGGCCAAGTATGGGTGCGGCATAGCTGATTAATTAGGGCTTTGCTAGTGCTGTTTGGACCATTGTGGATGCTCAGGGAAGGGGTAGTCGGCTTGGGTTTGTTGATGATTGGCGGGACTACCCTGGGATCCGAATGGCTCAAGAGGGGGCCCTTGGTTGAAGATGTGCTCAGTTGGAGGCATCACCACTAGTGAAACCTCAATTAAATAGGCTAGTAATCCCTTTATAAAGGCTATTTTGTGATCTCTTGGCCATACACCAAAGGAAGTGTAATTGGCATAAGGGAGGTTCCTTAGTCGCCGACGGGTGATGAAATAATAAACACGTGGGTAAAGTGGTACAAACTCTGCAGAGTATTAAAACTATCATGATAGCCTTGCTCCCGGTTATGAGCGCCTGGATGACCTACATGATTAGAGGGAACTCGGTATTGGGATGATATTTGGGATGGTTATGGTTCGATAATGGTAATGTTATTGTAATGGTTATGGTAATGGTTATGGTGATGGTTATGGATGGTTATGGATTTATTTCTTGTATTGAATATTGTTATTGGCAATGGTGAAATCTGGAATTATTGATGAGGATGGTGAATTATAGACTGGTATTATGATATTATTTATGATTATGATGGGTTTACTTCACATACATATAATATATTGCTTTTCAAATGTTTTACTGTACTTTTCAGCACTTTGCCATTATTATTGTCGTCATTTGAATCAGCCACATGTCATACTTTTCACACTTGCTGAGTACGACATGTACTCACTCTTGCAATCCCCCCACCCCCAACAGTTGCAGGTCAGGATTGGGAGTTTAATGGCGATAATGCGGAGTTCTAGGCCGTGTCTACCATCAGCTTTGCCTGTGGTGTTGCATGGAGCTACGCTATCCCTTTTGCTTAGTTTGCTTAGTTGCTTAATTAGTTTATTTCCGCTGCATTAGTTGAACTTGTCATTAATATTCATTAGAGCTTGTATTCGAGGATAATATGGTTTGTGTAATAAAATTTGATAATTAATCTTGTTCTGTGGTAATTTTCTGTATACTCTTTTGTGATTGCACTCGTGTATGTGTGTTGAACATCCTGGGCACACATATGTGTTAGCTTGGTTCAGTTTTCGAAATTGGGCGTCACAGATTGGTATCAGAGCCAGGTTGACCGTAGGACGCAGCCTAGATAGAATGGACACTTTAGAGCACATAGGAGGACTCTGGAATCGATGTGTGTTTGCTTTGTGTGCTGTTTGCTATATATATATTGTTTGCTTGTGTGCTTAATAGAGGATTTTGGGATGCTTTAGCATTGCCATGTCCACCTAGGCTAGTATAGCTAGTTGGTTAGCTTCATATCCCTTGATGCATATAGTTGGGGACGTTTCTAAATTCTTACCTATTGCTCTCCTTCAGATGGTGAGGACTCGCAATCAGAGGGATGTCAATGGTGAGGAGGAGAACCATGGAATACCTCAGAACAATACTGGACAAGGACCTGCTCATGGAGCCATCAATATCGAGCAGCTACTGGCTATGCAAAACCAGCTCATGCAGACCATGATACAAACAATGGGACACCTGCAGGCTGGCAATAACATCAACAATCAGCCCCACATGCCTCCACTGCCACCCCTGCCTCCTCATAACCGATTGGGAGAGTTTATGAGGACTATGCCGCCAACCTTTGCTCAAGCTGCCGACCCTATGGATGCGGATGATTGGCTCAAGTCCGTGGAGAAGAAGCTAGCTATTCTCCAATGCAGTGACCGGGAGTCTTGTTTGCTTCTCATCAACTAGTTGGAGCAGCTGCGGATTGGTGGGATTCTTATTGCAATGCTCATGAGAACCAAGAGATAATCACTTGGGCGGAATTCAAGGAGAACTTCCGTTCTCATTATGTGCCGGAAGGTGTTATGATCTTGAAGAGACAAGGATTTGAGAACTTGAGGCAAGGAAAATCAAGTGTGAGTGAATATCTCAATAAGTTCACTCAACTCACAAGATACGCGCCTGAAGATGTGAGCCGAGACAGCCAGAAGCAATATTTGTTCATCAGAGGCTTGAACAACGAAATCCAAGTGCAACTACTCAATTGCGATTATGCCAACTTCCAAAAGCTTGTGGACAAAGCAATTGTGGTGGAGAACAAGGTTCGTGAGATGGAGCAAGACAACAAGAGGATTGCGCCATATCAAGGACAACAACAAGGAAGTAATGTGTGCCCTCGCTTTGCACCGCCCAATGCGCCTTACTTCGGCTCTTCTGAGCCTGCTCAACGCCCTGGTTATGCACCACGCCCAACTCAGTTTGTGCAGCAGCGCCCTGTCATGCAAGCACCTAGGCCTCCGATGCCTTATGCGCCTCGTGCTGATTTTCTTGGAGCCAATGCTCAAAACCAAGCTCGTCCCAATAATTCTGGTGGAGTTAAGAAGTGCTATACTTGTGGAGAAGCTGGACACTTTGCGCATCAATGTCCTAAGTCAGGCATTGGTCAAGGGAGCAATGCGCCGAGGCAAAACCCAAGACCCAATGGAGGGAAGCCACAAGGGAACCGTGGACAGCAGAGTTTTGCTCGTGGAAATGTGAACCATGTCTCTACGGAAGATGCTCAGCAAGCGGATGACGTGGTCATTGGTATGTTTCTCGCCAACTTCAACCCCGCGACTATGTTATTTGATTCTGGAGCATCGCATTCATTCATTGCATCAAAGTATGTTGCCATGTATAGTTTGCCTATCTCCCATATGAAGTTTACTCTATTGGTTAAGTCTCCTGGAGGAGAGTTGAGGACAACTATAGTATGTCCAAAAGTAAGCCTTAGAATAAGGGGGGTAGACTTCTCCGCCAACCTCATTGTTTTGGATTCTCATGGATTGGACATTATACATGGTATGGACTGGTTGAGGAAGCACAATGGAGTTATTGAGTGTGCCACGAAGATGGTGAAGTTGACTAATGAGGAAGGGATCACCGTAGAATTTGAAGCATCTCAAACGGCACTGAAGCAATTGGAGCTGAATCATATGGACGGTGCCGCAATTGAGGAGATTCTGGTAGTGTGTGAATTTTTGGATGTGTTTCCGGATGAGTTGCCAGGTATGCCACCTGATCGAGACATTGAGTTTGTTATTGATTTAATACCTGGAACTGCTCCTATAGCTAAGAGGCCGTATAGGATGCCTCCTATGGAATTACCGGAGCTCAAGAAGCAAATTCAAGAGCAATTAGAGAAGGGTTTTATTCGCCCTAGTTCTTCACCTTGGGGAGCGCCCGTTCTATTTGTGGACAAGAAGGATGGAACCCAAAGGATGTGTGTGGATTACCAAGCTCTCAACGAGGTAACAATCAAGAACAAGTACACCTTGCCCCGTATAGAGGATTTGTTTGATCAGATGAAAGGCGCCTGTGTGTTTTCCAAGATTTATTTGAGGTCGGGATACTTTCAAATGAAGATTAGACCATCGGACATACCCAAAACAGCTTTTAGAACATGGTATGGATCTTATGAATACACCGTGATGTCATTTGGATTGACAAATGCGCCTGCCTACTTTATGTACCTCATGAATAGGGTCTTCATGGAGTACTTGGATAGATTTGTTGTGGTGTTTATTGATGATATTATGATCTACTCGAAGGATGAGAAGGAACATGTGGAACACTTGAGGCTTACGCTGCAGAAATTGAGGGAGCATCAATTGTATGCCAAGTTCAACAAGTGTCAGTTTTGGCTGAGAGAGGTGTCTTTTTGGGTCATATCATCTCAGGAGGAGGAGTATCGGTTGACCCCGGAAAAGTGAGAGACGTGTTGAAGTGGGAACCGCCACAGAATGTCAAGGAAATTCGGAGTTTCCTTGGAATGGCTGGATATTACCGTCGATTCATCAAGGATTTCTCCAAAATAGCCAAGCTTATGACTGAATTACTCATGAAAGGGAAGGCATTCCGATGGACTCAAGCTTGTCAGGATAGCTTTGAGGAGTTAAAGAAAAGCTTGACAACCGCGCCGGTGTTAGTATTGTCGGACGTGAGCAAGAGTTTTGATATATATTGTGATGCATCAAGACAAGGATTAGGATGTGTGCTCATGCAAGAAGGCCAAGTGGTATCTTATGCATCGAGGCAACTAAATAAACATGAGTTGAATTATCCTACACACGACCTTGAACTCGCAGCCGTGGTACATGCCTTGAAGATATGGAGACACTATGTTTTTGGTCACCGATGTGAGATTTATACGGATCACAAGAGTCTTAAGTATATTTTCACACAAACAGATCTGAATTTGAGGCAACGAAGATGGTTGGAGCTCATCAAGGACTATGATGTGGGGATCAACTATCATCCAGGAAAGGCCAATGTAGTGGCCGATGCCTTGAGCCGGAAAGGAGTAAGTAATCAACTCACAGTTCGAGAATTACCATCCGAGTTATGTAAGGAGTTCGAACGGTTGAACCTCGGATTCGTGAATAAGATGGGAATAATGGAGTTAAATTCAACCTTGGAGCAAGAAATTCGAGAAGAACAAACCACAGATGAGGAGATCAAGGAAATCAAGGAAAGGACCGAAGAAGGGAGAGAATTCAGATTTGATGAGGACGAACATGGTACCTTATGTCTCGGGAAGAGAATCGTTGTGCCTAATGTAAAGCATATTCGGGAGACAATATTAAAGGAGTCACATGACTCACCCTACTCGATTCACCCTGGTTGTACGAAGATATACAAAGACTTGAAGACTTGCTATTGGTGGGATAGCATGAAGAAGGACATAGTCGAATATGTTGCATTGTGTGACGTGTGCCAACGAGTCAAGGCGGAACATCAAAGGCCAGCAGGATTATTGCATCCATTAAAGATTCCAGAGTGGAAGTGGGAAGAGAATTGTATGGACTTTATAGTTGGATTACCGCGAACCCACTATGGCTATGATTCAGTATGGGTCATTGTAGATCGGTTGACAAAATCAGCTCACTTCATTCCCGTTAAGACCACATATACCACCGCGAAGCTAGCAGAATTGTATATGGAGCATATTGTGTGCCGACATGGAGTCCCTAAGAAGATAGTCTCAGATAGAGGTTCTCGATTTACTTCCAGGTTTTGGCAAAAGTTGCATGAAGTTTTGGGAACGAGGTTGAACTTCAGTTCGGCGTATCACCCTCAAACAGATGGACAAACCGAGAGGACCAACCAAATTTTGGAAGACATGTTAATAGCTTGTGCTTTAAAGCATGGGAAAAGTTGGGATAAAAGTTTGCCGTATGCTGAATTCTCGTACAAGAATAGCTACCAAGCAAGTCTGAAAATGTCCCCCTACGAAGCATTGTACGGAAGGAAGTGTAGGACTCCCTTGTTTTGGAACGAAACCGGAGAGAATCAAGTGTTTGGTCCCGACGTGTTACAAGATGCTGAAAGGCAAGTCAAAATAATACGGGAAAACATAAAGGTTGCCCAGTCTCGACAGAAAGGTTATGCTGATAATAGGCGAAGGAGTCTGACTTTTGAAGTTGGAAATTTTGTATACCTCAAAGTGTCACCTATCAGAGGTCAACACCGGTTTAACGTCAAAGGAAAACTGGCACCTCGCTATATCGGGCCATTTAAGATTCTGGACAAGCGAGGAGAGGTAGCTTATCGACTTGAGCTGCCGACGTATCTCTCCGATGTACACGACGTGTTTCACGTCTCTCAACTCAAGAAGTGTCTCAGGGTACCGGAAGAACAAGTGCCGATGGACGAGTTAGAACTTCAGGAGGATTTGTCTTATGTGGAGCAACCTATCAAGATCTTAGACGTGAAGGAAAGGGTCACGAGAAATAAGAAGATCCGTTGGTGCAAAGTGCAATGGAAACACCATACGGAAGCCGAAGCTACATGGGAACGTGAAGAAGACCTGAAGGCAGAATTCCCTCATCTTTTCTCCACGCTATCGAATCTCGAGGGCGAGATTCACTTTAAGGGGGGTAGGTTTGTAACACCCTCAATTTTTGCATCATGCATTGCATACATGTTCATGCATTAAATATAAATAGAATAAAAGAAAAATGATAAAACATACATATATGCTGTAGCAAAAAGAAGAAAAAGAAAATAATAATTATAGCTTAAAACTTGTAATAGGGAATAAGTATAAAAATAATAATAATAAAAATATATATAAAAAAGTATATATAAATAATATATAAAAAATATAATATAAATAATAAAATATATTATAATAATAATATAAAGGAAAAAAAATAAAAGAAAAAGAAAGTAAAAAAAGAAAAAGAAAAAGAAAAAAAGGGACTGCTGGCCAGGTGGCCGAGCCGGCCCAGCCAGCAACCCCGCGCGACCCTGGCCCCACCCAACGCGCCAACCGCGCTTTACCCCGCCGCCCACGCCCGCCGCTCCCGCGCACGCATGCGCCGCCCCGGGCCCCATGCCCCGCTGCCCTCCCGCAGCGCGCGACCCCTGACCGACCACGCGCCTACCCGCCTGGGCCCCGCTTGCCCTGCACCGCAACCCTAGCCCCGCTCCAGCGCGCGCCCCGCCACCTGCCCCGCTGGCCCCGCGACTAGTGCGAGCCGCGCCCGGCCGCACGCGCTCGCTCGCCCGACCCCTGGCCCACCCCGCGATCGACGCGACCTCAACCGCGCGATGCCCCGAACCGACTCGGCCCCTGGATCGACCGCGTTCGCGCCTATAAATACCGACGAAGCCTCCGTAGGTTTTTCCTGAGCAGCAGAAAAACGCCGCCGCCTAGATCAAAAACAGCCCTAGCCACCAGAGACGCCAAAAGAAAACGCACCAGAGGGCTGCGCCACCAGGGGAAGAAAAGGAAGAAAAAAAGAGGGGAAGAAGAGGAAGAAAAAGAGGAGGGTGCTGTCATCCGCCGGAGATCGTCATCGTCGTCGTGCCGCCGGAGGACCTTGCACCGTCTACTTCGTCTACGCGTCGCCATCGTCCCGGGATCTTCAAAGCCGTCGCATCTACGGTAGGATTCGTTTTTCCGATGCGAATTTTAGCGACGTATTAGATCTAATAGACGTAAATTGATTTTAGTTGCACTGTCTTTTTATTTTCAGCAGCATTAATCCACTCTAAAACCCCTTAAACTCGTATGAACACGTATGAACTAGTTGCATCTAATTAATAAACAACCGTAGTTAATTAATTATTAAACTCTGCATGCATGCATATCATCACATGTTGATTAATGTGTGTGCATCATGTTGATTTGTATGTATATTCTTGTATGTGTGATCACGAGTAGAGGGAAGTGCTCAAGAGATCGTGTACGAGGATTTTCAGAACCAAGAATTCGAAGCGCTTGAGCAACCCCATCCATCGGAGCAAGGCAAGTGTCCTTGAAGCATATTGATCCTGTTCTTAAAATAAATGTTTTGTTTGCAAACTGCATGCTTGTGTCAATTTGATGGGAATCCTATGATAGGAAGTTTACTAGATTTGTTTAACCACCCTTGTCACCTGGAATATATTGTAGAGAGTCGGGAAGGGTTTTTACCTTTTTGCTTCACTTAATTAATTGGGATGGCAAACAACACTACACATTTAATTATGCATCAATGATATTCTGGTTAATGTGAACTGGTCAATACGATGGGTGATCTAAGCAAGCCTGGTATGTGGATGGGTTGGACGATATGGTGGTTTGCTTGCCTTAGATCTAAGGACCGGTTCATGCAAGAATAAGCAAGGACTACAGTGCCACCACGAGGCCAAGTATGGGTGCGGCGTAGCTGATTAATAAGGGCTTTGCTAGTGTTGTTTGGACCATTGTGGATGCTCGGGGAAGGGGTAGTCAGATTGGGTTTGTTGATGATTGGCAGGACTACCCTGGGATCCGAATGGCTCAAGAGGGGGCCCTTGGTTGAAGATGTGCTCAGTTGGAGGCATCGCCACCGGTGAAACCTCAGTGGGGTCTAAATAGGCTAGTAATCCCTTTGTAAATTCTATTTTGTGATCTCTTGGCCATACACCAAAGGAAGTGTAATTGGCATAAGGGAGGTTCCTTAGTCGCCGACGGGTGATGAAATCACAAACACGTGGGTAAAGTGGTACAAACTCTGCAGAGTATTAAAACTATCATGATAGCCGTGCTCCCGGTTATGAGCGCCTGGATGACCTACATGATTAGAGGGAACTCGGTATTGGGATGATATTTGGGATGGTTATGGTTCGATAATGGTAATGGTTATTGTAATGGTTATGGTAATGGTTATGGTGATGGTTATGGATTTATTTCTGGTATTGGATATGGTTATTGGCAATGGTGAAATCTGGAATTATTGATGAGGATGGTGAATTATGGACTGGTATTATGATATTATTTATGATTATGATGGGTTTACTTCACATACATATAATATATTGCTTTTCAAATGTTTTACTGTACTTTTCAGCACTTTGCCATTATTATTGTCGTCATTTGAATCAGCCACATGTCATACTTTCCACACTTGCTGAGTACGACATGAACTCACTCTTGCAATCCCCCCAACAGTTGCAGGTCAGGATTGGGAGTTTAATGGCGATAATGCGGAGTTCTAGGCCGTGTCTACCGTCAGCTTTGCCTATGGTGTTGCATGGAGCTGCGCTATCCTTTTTGCTTAGTTTGCTTAGTTGCTTAATTTGTTTATTTCCGCTGCATTAGTTGAACTTGTCATTAATATTCATTAGAGCTTGTATTCGAGGATAATATGGTTTGTGTAATAAAATTTGATAATTAATCTTGTTCTGTGGTAATTTTCTGTATACTCTTTTGTGATTGCACTCGTGTATGTGTGTTGAACATCCTGGGCACACATATGCGTTAGCTTGTGTAACACCCTAAATTTTCGCGTCCTGCATTGCATACATGATCATGTATTAAACATTAGTAGGATAAAAGAAAAATGATAAAATATACAAATGTATGTAGCAAAAGAGGAAATAGAAAATAATAATTATTGCATAAAACTTGTAATGAGGAATAAGTATATATATAAAAAATAAATATAATAAAAATATATATAAGTATATATATAAATAATATATAACAATATATAGAAATAGATAAAATATTAATATAATAATATATGTTATAAAAATAATAAATAATAAATAATAAATATATAATATGAATAATAATATATATATATAAAAGTAAATGAATAAAATAAATAAGATAAATAAATAATGTAAAAATAATAATAATAAATAAATAAAGAAAAAAAAACAGAAATATGTTTCAAATAAAAAAAAGAAAAAAAAACCCCGCCGGCCAGCGGCCGAGCCGCCAGCCGGCCCCGCACGCCACCCGAGGCGCTCCGCGCCGTGTGCCCCGAGCGCGCCCGTCCCGGGGGCCCCACCCTGCCGCCGCCTGCCCCGGGCCCCGCTCCCACGCGCCTCCCTCCGCTCCCGCCTACCCGTACACGCCGCCTGCGCCCGGGCCCCGCCGAACCGCGCCGCCCTCCCACGCACACCGTGCCAGCGCCGAACCCCGCAGCCTTGGCTCCCGCGCCGCGCCACCTGGGCCCCGCCGCCTGACGCCCCCACGCGCACGCGCCGAGCCCCGCAGCACCCCGCCGCCCGGCACTGGCCCCACCCTCGACCGCGAACGCCCCGGGCCCCGCCGATTTTCGCGCGACCGCTCCTGCCCCGCCTGCCGCGCAGTGTCCCGCTGGGCCCCGCTCACCCGAAGCCGCGCTCCAGCACCGAGCCGCACCAGCCCGCCCCCGATTCCCGCGCCTCGACGCCCTGGCCGCTCGATCCCAACCTCCGCGCCTAACCGCCCACACGACCCCGTCACCCTAGCCGCCACCTATAAAAGGACCGTAGGTCCCTAGGGGTTTTCCCCGATCCCAGAAACGCCGCCGCCAGAGAGCCAGCCGCTGGTAGAGAAAAAAAAGGCACCAGAGGTTGCGCTGCCCAGGGAAGAAAAAAAGAGAAAAAGAAGGGGAAGAAGAGGGAGAAAAAGAGGAGGGCACCACCGTTCGCCGGAGATCGTCGCCGACATCGCGCCGCCGTCGTCGTGCCGCCGAAGACTGTTGCACCATCCACTTCGTCTACGCGTCGCATTTGTTCCGCGACTGTCAAGCCGTCAGATCTACGGTAGGATTTGTTCCCGATGCGAATTTTAGCGACCGTATTAGATCTAATAGACGTAAATTGATTTTAGTTGCACCATAATTTTATTTTCAGCAGCATTAATCCACCCTAAAACCCCCGTAAACTCGTATGAACACGTATGAACTAGTTGCATCTAATTAATAAACAACCGTAGTTAATTAATTATTAAACTTTGCATGCATGTATATCATCGCATGTTGATTAATGCGTGTGCATCATGTTGAATTGTATGTATTTTCTTGTATGTACGATCACGCGTAGAGGAGCATGCTCAAGAGGTCGTGTACGAGGATTTCCAGAATCAAGATTTCGAAGCGCTTGAACAACCCCATCCGCCGGAGCAAGGCAAGTGTCCTTGAAGCATATTGATCCTGTTTTAAAATAAATGTTTTGTTTGCAAAACTGCATGCTGTGTCAATTTGATGGGAATCCTATGGTAGGAAGTTTACTAGATTTGTTAAACCACCCTTGTCACCTGGAATTTATGGTAGAGAGTCGGGAAGGGTTTTTACCTTTTTGCTTCGCTTAATTAATTGGGATGGAAAACAACACTACACATTTAATTATGCATCAATGATATTCTGGTTAATGTGAATTGGTCAATAAGATGGGTGATCTAAGCAAGCCTGGTATGTGGATGGGTTGGATGTTATGGTGGTTTGCTTGCTTTAGATCTAAGGACCGGTTCATGCGAGAATATGCCAGGACTACAGTGCCACCACGAGGCCAAGTATGGGTGCGGCGTAGCTGATTAATTAGGGCTTTGCTAGTGCTGTTTGGACCATTGTGGATGCTCGGAGAACGGGTAGTCGGATTGGGTTTGTTGATGATTGGTGGGACTACCCTGGGATCCGAATGGCTCAAGAGGGGGCCCTTGGTTGAAGATGTGCTCAGTTGGAGGCATCGCCACCGGTGAAACCTCAGTGGGGTCTGAATAGGCTAGTAATCCCTTTGTAAAGGCTATTTTGTGATCTCTTGGCCATACACCAAAGGAAGTGTAATTGGCATAAGGGAGTTTCTTTAGTCGCCGACGGGTAATGAAATCACAAACACGTGGGTAAAGTGGTAAAAACTCTGCAGAGTTAATTAAAACTATCATGATAGCCGTGCTCCCGGTTAAGAGCGCCTGGATGACCTACATGATTAGAGTTGGAAATTGGGATTTGGGATGGTTATGGTCTGGTAATGGTTATGGTTGGTTTATGGTTATGGTTGGTTTATGGTTATGGTTTATGGATTATGGTCATGGATATGAATTTGAGTTATGGTAATTGGACATGGATAATGATGATGTTGGCAATAATTGGATATGGTTTATATTATGTTAATATGATGGTTATAATGGGATTTGTTTCACATAGACATAGGATAATGCTTTTCAAATGGTTTTACTGTGCTTTTCAGCACTTAGCCATTATTATTGTCATCATTTGAATCAGCCACATGTCATACTTTCCACACTTGCTGAGTACGACATGTACTCACTCTTGCAATTCCCCCCACCCAACAGTTGCAGGTCAGAATTGTGAGTCTAATGGCGATAATGCGGAGATCTAGGCCGTGTCTACCGTCAGCTTTGCCTGTGGTGTTGCATGGAGCTGCGCTATCCCTTTTGCTTAGTTTGCTTAGTTGCTTATTAGTTTATATCCGCTGCATTAGTTGAACTTATCATTAACATTCATTAGAGTTTGTATTCGAGGATATAATGAATTATGTAATAAGAGTACTTATTTAATAATTTGAGCTGTGGTAATTATCTGTTTATCATTTGTGAATCACTCGTGTATGTGTGTTGAACATCCTGGGCACACATATGCGATAGCTTGGTTCATTTTCGGAACCGGGCGTCACAGATTGGTATCAGAGCCACAGGTTGACCGTAGGACGCAGCCTAGATAGAATGGACACTTTTGAGCACATAGGAGCACTTAGGAATCGATGTGTGTTTGCTTGGAGTGCTGTTTGCTATATATATTGGTTGCTTGTGTGCTTAATAGAGGATTTTGGGATGCCTTAGCATTGCCATGTCCACCTAGGCTAGTATAGCTAGTTGGTTAGCTTCATGTCCCTTGATGCATATAGTTGGGGACGTTTCTAAATTCTCACCTATTGCTTTTCTCTAGATGGTGAGGACTCGCAACCAGAGGGATGCCAATGATGAGGAGGAGAACAATGGAGTACCTCAGAACAACGATAGACAAGGACCTGCTCATGGAGCTATTAACATTGAGCAACTATTGGCTATGCAAAACCAGCTCATGCAGACCATGATACAGACCATGGGACAGCTGCAGGCTGGCAATATCAACAATCAGCCCCACATGCCTCCACCGCCACCCCCGCCTCCTCATAACCGATTGGGAGAGTTTATGAGGACTAGGCCGCCAACCTTTGCTCAAGCTGCTGACCCTATGGATGCTGATGATTGGCTCAAGTCCGTGGAGAAGAAGCTAGCTATTGTCCAATGCAGTGATCGGGAGAAGGTCCTATTTGCTTCTCATCAACTCGTTGGAGCAGCCGCCGATTGGTGGGATTCACTATGCAATGCTCATGAGAATCAAGAGAGGATCACCTGGGCAGAATTCAAAGAGAACTTCCGTTCTCATTATGTGCCGGAAGGTGTTATGATCTTGAAGAGGCAAGAATTCGAGAACTTAAGGCAAGGAAGATCAAGTGTGAGTGAATATCTCAACAAGTTCACTCAACTCTCAAGGTATGCGCCCGAGGATGTTAGTCGAGACAGCCGGAAGCAATATTTGTTCATGAGAGGCCTCAACAATGAGATCCAAGTGCAACTACTCAACTGCGATTATGCCAATTTCCAGAAACTTGTAGACAAAGCAATTGTAGTTGAGAACAAGATCCGTGAGACGGAGCAAGAAATCAAGAGGAAGGCGCCATATCAAGGACAGCAACAAGGAAGTAATGTGCGCCCTCGCCTTGCACCACCCAATGCACCCCATTATAGCTCCCCTATTCCTGCTCAGCGCCCTGGTTGTGCACCACACCCAACTCAGTTTGTGCAGCAGCGCCCTGTTATGCAAGCAATGCCTTATGCGCCTCGTGCTGATTTTCCTGGAACCAATGTTCAAAACCAAGCTCGTCCCAATAATTCCGGTGGAGTTAAGAGGTGCTATACTTGTGGAGAAGCCGGACACTTTGCAAATCAATGTCCTAAGTCAGGCCTTGGTCAAATAAGCAATGCGCTGAGGCAAAACCCAAGACCGAATGGAGGACAGCCACAAGGAAGCCGTGGACAGCAGAATTTTGCTCGCGGCAACGTGAATCATGTCTCTACGGAGGATGTTCAACAAGCGGATGACGTGGCCATTGGTATGTTTCTTGCTAACTCCAACTCCGCGACTATGTTATTTGATTCTGAAGCATCACATTGATTCATTGTATCAAAGTATGTTGCCAATTATAGTTTGCCTGTCTCTCATATGAAGTTTACCCTATTGGTTAAGTCTCCTAGAGGAGAGATGAGGACAAATATAGTATGTCCAAAAGTAAGCCTTAAAATAAGGGGGTAGACTTCTCCGCCAACCTCATTGTTTTGGATTCACAAGGAATAAGAGGATCCGTCGGTGCAAAGTGCAATGGAAACACCATACGGAAACCGAAGCTACATGGGAACGTGAAGAAGACTTGAAGGCAGAATTCCCTCACGTTTTCTCCACGCTATCGAATCTCGAGGGCGAGATTCATTTTAAGGGGGGTAGAATTGTAACACCCTAAATTTTTGCATCCTGCATTGCATACATGATCATGTATTAAACATTAGTAGGATAAAAGAAAAATGATAAAATATACAAATGTATGTAGCAAAAGAGGAAATAGAAAATAATAATTATTGCATAAAACTTGTAATGAGGAATAAGTATATAAAAAAAATAAATATAATAAAAATATATATAAGTATATATATAAATAATATATATAACAATATATAGAAATAGATAAAATATTAATATTAATAATATATGTTATAAAAATAATAAATAATAAATAATAAATATATAATATGAATAATAATATATATATATATATATAAAAAATAAATGAATAAAATAAATAAGATAAATAAATAATGTAAAAATAATAATAATAAATAAATAAAGAAAAAAACAGAAATATGTTTCAAATAAAAAAAACCCCGCCGGCCAGCGGCCGAGCCGCCAGCCGGCCCCGCACGCCACCCGAGGCGCTCCGCGCCGCGTCCCCCGAGCGCGCCCGCCCCGGGGGCCCCACCCTGCCGCCGCCTGCCCCGGGCCCCGCTCCCACGCGCCTCCCTCCGCTCCCGCCCGCCCGTACACGCCGCCTGCGCCCGGGCCCCGCCGAACCGCGCCGCCCTCCC
Source organism: Tuctoria greenei (assembly GCA_036927565.1). Lineage (NCBI taxonomy): Eukaryota > Viridiplantae > Streptophyta > Magnoliopsida > Poales > Poaceae > Tuctoria > Tuctoria greenei. The sequence continues at coordinate 151,175,346 of JAYESD010000003.1, forward strand.
ACGCACACCGCGCCAGCGCCGAACCCCGCCGCCTTGGCTCCCGCGCCGCGCCACCTGGGCCCCGCCGCCTGACGCCCCCACGCGCACGCGCCGAGCCCCGCAGCACCCCGCCGCCCGGCACTGGCCCCACCCTCGACCGCGAACGCCCTGGGCCTCGCCGATTTTCGCGCGACCGCTCCTGCCCCGCCTGCCGCGCAGCGTCCCGCTGGGCCCCGCTCGCCCGAAGCCGCGCTCCAGCACCGAGCCGCACCAGCCCGCCCCCGATTCCCGCGCCTCGACACCCTGGCCGCTCGATCCCAACCCCCGCGCCTAACCGCCCACACGACCCCGTCACCCTAGCCGCCGCCTATAAAAGGACCGTAGGTCCCTAGGGGTTTTCCCCGATCCCAGAAACGCCGCCGCCAGAGAGCCAGCCGCCGGTAGAGAAAAAAAAAGGCACCAGAGGCTGCGCCACCCAGGGAAGAAAAAAAGAGAAAAAGAAGGGGAAGAAGAGGGAGAAAAAGAGGAGGGCACCACCGTTCGCTGGAGATCGTCGCCGACATCGCGCCGCCGTCGTCGTGCCGCCGAAGACTGCTGCGCCATCCACTTCGTCTACGCGTCGCATTTGTTCCGCGACCGTCAAGCCGTCAGATCTACGGTAGGATTTGTTCCCGATGCGAATTTTAGCGACCGTATTAGATCTAATAGACGTAAATTGATTTTAGTTGCACCATAATTTTATTTTCAGCAGCATTAATCCACCCTAAAACCCCCGTAAACTCGTATGAACACGTATGAACTAGTTGCATCTAATTAATAAACAACCGTAGTTAATTAATTATTAAACTTTGCATGCATGTATATCATCGCATGTTGATTAATGCGTGTGCATCATGTTGAATTGTATGTATTTTCTTGTATGTACGATCACGCGTAGAGGAGCGTGCTCAAGAGGTCGTGTACGAGGATTTCCAGAATCAAGATTTCGAAGCGCTTGAACAACCCCATCCGCCGGAGCAAGGCAAGTGTCCTTGAAGCATATTGATCCTGTTTTAAAATAAATGTTTTGTTTGTAAAACTGCATGCTGTGTCAATTTGATGGGAATCCTATGGTAGGAAGTTTACTAGATTTGTTAAACCACCCTTGTCACCTGGAATTTATGGTAGAGAGTCGGGAAGGGTTTTTACCTTTTTGCTTCGCTTAATTAATTGGGATGGAAAACAACACTACACATTTAATTATGCATCAATGATATTCTGGTTAATGTGAATTGGTCAATACGATGGGTGATCTAAGCAAGCCTGGTATGTGGATGGGTTGGATGTTATGGTGGTTTGCTTGCTTTAGATCTAAGGACCGGTTCATGCGAGAATATGCCAGGACTACAGTGCCACCACGAGGCCAAGTATGGGTGCGGCGTAGCTGATTAATTAGGGCTTTGCTAGTGCTGTTTGGACCATTGTGGATGCTCGGGGAAGGGGTAGTCGGATTGGGTTTGTTGATGATTGGTGGGACTACCCTGGGATCTGAATGGCTCAAGAGGGGGCCCTTGGTTGAAGATGTGCTCAGTTGGAGGCATCGCCACCGGTGAAACCTCAGTGGGGTCTGAATAGGCTAGTAATCCCTTTGTAAAGGCTATTTTGTGATCTCTTGGCCATACACCAAAGGAAGTGTAATTGGCATAAGGGAGTTTCTTTAGTCGCCGACGGGTGATGAAATCACAAACACGTGGGTAAAGTGGTACAAACTCTGCAGAGTTAATTAAAACTATCGTGATAGCCGTGCTCCCAGTTAAAAGCGCCTGGATGACCTACATGATTAGAGTTGGAAATTGGGATTTGGGATGGTTATGGTCTGGTAATGGTTATGGTTGGTTTATGGTTATGGTTGGTTTATGGTTATGGTTTTTGGATTATGGTCATGGATATGAATTTGAGTTATGGTAATTGGACATGGATAATGATGATGTTGGCAATAATTGGATATGGTTTATATTATGTTAGTATGATGGTTATAATGGGATTTGTTTCACATAGACATAGTATAATGCTTTTCAAATGGTTGTACTGTGCTTTTCAGCACTTAGCCATTATTATTGTCATCATTTGAATCAGCCACATGTCATACTTTCCACACTTGCTGAGTACGACATGTACTCACTCTTGCAATTCCCCCCACCCAACAGTTGCAGGTCAGAATTGTGAGTCTAATGGCGATAATGCGGAGATCTAGGCCGTGTCTACCGTCAGCTTTTCCTGTGGTGTTGCATGGAGCTGCGCTATCCCTTTTGCTTAGTTTGCTTAGTTGCTTATTAGTTTATATCCGCTGCATTAGTTGAACTTATCATTAACATTCATTAGAGTTTGTATTCGAGGATATAATGAATTATGTAATAAGAGTACTTATTTAATAATTTGAGTTGTGGTAATTATCTGTTTATCATTTGTGAATCACTCGTGTATGTGTGTTGAACATCCTGGGCACACATATGCGATAGCTTGGTTCATTTTTGGAACCGGGAGTCACAGCTTGGTTCAGTTTTTGAAATTGGGCGTCACAGATTGGTATCAGAGCCAGGTTGACCGTAGGACGCAGCCTAGATAGAATGGACACTTTAGAGCACATAGGAGGACTCTGGAATCAATGTGTTTTTGCTTTGTGTGCTGTTTGCTATATATATATTGTTTGCTTGTGTGCTTAATAGAGGATTTTGGGATGCTTTAGCATTGCCATGTCCACCTAGGCTAGTATAGCTAGTTGGTTAGCTTCATATCCCTTGATGCATATAGTTGGGGACGTTTCTAAATTCTTACCTATTGCTCTCCTACAGATGGTGAGGACTCGCAATCAAAGGGATGTCAATGGTGAGGAGGAGAACCATGGAATACCTCAGAACAATACTGGACAAGGACCTGCTCATGGAGCCATCAATATCGAGCAGCTACTGGCTATGCAAAACCAGCTCATGCAGACCATGATACAAACAATGGGACAGCTGCAGGCTGGCAATAACATCAACAATCAGCCCCAAATGCCTCCACCGCCACCCCTGCCTCCTCATAACCGATTGGGAGAGTTTATGAGGACTATGCCGCCAACCTTTGCTCAAGCTGCCGACCCTATGGATGCGGATGATTGGCTCAAGTCCGTGGAGAAGAAGCTAGCTATTGTCCAATGCAGTGACCGGGAGAAGGTCTTGTTTGCTTCTCATCAACTAGTTGGAGCAGCTGCGGATTGGTGGGATTCTTATTGCAATGCTCATGAGAACCAAGAGATAATCACTTGGGCGGAATTCAAGGAGAACTTCCGTTCTCATTATGTGCCGGAAGGTGTTATGATCTTGAAGAGACAAGAATTTGAGAACTTGAGGCAAGGAAAATCAAGTGTGAGTAAATATCTCAATAAGTTCACTCAACTCACAAGATACGCGCCTGAAGATGTGAGCCGAGACAGCCGGAAGCAATATTTGTTCATCAGAGGCTTGAACAACGAAATCCAAGTGCAACTACTCAATTGCGATTATGCCAACTTCCAAAAGCTTGTGGACAAAGCAATTGTGGTGGAGAACAAGGTTCGTGAGATGGAGCAAGACAACAAGAGGAAGGTGCCATATCAAGGACAACAACAAGGAAGTAATGTGTGCCCTCGCTTTGCACCGCCCAATGCGCCTTACTTCGGCTCTTCTGAGCCTGCTCAACGCCCTGGTTATGCACCACGCCCAACTCAGTTTGTGCAGCAGCGCCCTGTCATGCAAGCACCTAGGCCTCCGATGCCTTATGCGCCTCGTGCTGATTTTCTTGGAGCCAATGCTCAAAACCAAGCTCATCCCAATAATTCTGGTGGAGTTAAGAAGTGCTATACTTGTGGAGAAGTTGGACACTTTGCGCATCAATGTCCTAAGTCAGGCCTTGGTCAAGGGAGCAATGTGTCGAGGCAAAACCCAAGACCCAATGGAGGGCAGCCACAAGGGAACCGTGGACAGCAGAATTTGCTCGTGGCAATGTGAACCATGTCTCTACGGAAGATGCTCAGCAAGCGGATGGCGTGGTCATTGGTATGTTTCTCGCCAACTTCAACCCCGCGACTATGTTATTTGATTCTGGAGCATCACATTCATTCATTGCATCAAAGTATGTTGCCATGTATAGTTTGCCTATCTCCCATATGAAGTTTACTCTATTGGTTAAGTCTCCTGGAGGAGTTGAGGACAACTATAGTATGTCCAAAAGTAAGCCTTAGAATAAGGGGGGTAGACTTCTCCGCCAACCTCATTGTTTTGGATTCTCATGGATTGGACATACTTGGTATGGACTGGTTGAGGAAGCACAATGGAGTTATTGAGTGTGCCACGAAGACGGTGAAGTTGACTAATGAGGAAGGGATCACCGTAGAATTTGAAGCATCTCAAACGGCACCGAAGCAATTGGAGCTGAATCATATGGACGGTGCCGCAATTGAGGAGATTCTGGTAGTGTGTGAATTTTTGGATGTGTTTCCGGATGAGTTGCCAGGTATGCCACCTGATCGAGACATTGAGTTTGTTATTGATTTAATACCTGGAACTGCTCCTATAGCTAAGAGGCCGTATAGGATGCCTCCTATGGAATTACCGGAGCTCAAGAAGCAAATTCAAGAGCAATTAGAGAAGGGTTTTATTCGCCCTAGTTCTTCACCTTGGGGAGCGCCCGTTCTATTTGTGGACAAGAAGGATGGAACCCAAAGGATGTGTGTGGATTACTGAGCTCTCAACAAGGTAACAATCAAGAACAAGTACACCTTGCCCCGTATAGAGGATTTGTTTGATCAGATGAAAGGCGCCTGTGTGTTTTCTAAGATTGATTTGAGGTCGGGATACTTTCAAATGAAGATTAGACCATCGGACAGACCCAAAACAGCTTTTAGAACACGGTATGGATCTTATGAATACACCATGATGTCATTTGGATTGACAAATGCGCCTGCCTACTTTATGTACCTCATGAATAGGGTCTTCATGGAGTACTTGGATAGATTTGTTGTGGTGTTTATTGATGATATTATGATCTACTCGAAGGATGAGAAGGAACATGTGGAACACTTGAGGCTTACGCTGCAGAAATTGAGGGAGCATCAATTGTATGCCAAGTTCAACAAGTGTCAGTTTTGGCTGAGAGAGGTGTCGTTTTTGGGTCATATCATCTCAGGAGGAGGAGTATCGGTTGATCCCGGAAAAGTGAGAGACGTGTTGAAGTGGGAACCGCCACAGAATGTCAAGGAAATTCGGAGTTTCCTTGGAATGGCTGGATATTACCGTCGATTCATCAAGGATTTCTCCAAAATAGCCAAGCTTATGACTGAATTACTCATGAAAGGGAAGGCATTCCGATGGACTCAAGCTTGTCAGGATAGCTTTGAGGAGTTAAAGAAAAGGTTGACAACCGCGCCGGTGTTAGTATTGTCGGACGTGAGCAAGAGTTTTGATATATATTGTGATGCATCAAGACAAGGATTAGGATGTGTGCTCATGCAAGAAGGCCAAGTGGTATCTTATGCATCGAGGCAACTAAAGAAACATGAGTTGAATTATCCTACACACGACCTTGAACTCGCAGCCGTGGTACATGCCTTGAAGATATGGAGACACTATGTTTTTGGTCACCGATGTGAGATTTATACGGATCACAAGAGTCTTAAGTATATTTTCACACAAACAGATCTGAATTTGAGGCAACGAAGATGGTTGGAGCTCATCAAGGACTATGATGTGGGGATCAACTATCATCCAGGAAAGGCCAATGTAGTGGCTGATGCCTTGAGCCGGAAAGGAGTAAGTAATCAACTCACAGTTCGAGAATTACCATCCGAGTTATGTAAGGAGTTCGAACGGTTGAACCTCGGATTCGTGAATAAGATGGGAATAATGGAGTTAAATTCAACCTTGGAGCAAGAAATTCGAGAAGAACAAACCACAGATGAGGAGATCAAGGAAATCAAGGAAAGGACCGAAGAAGGGAGAGAATTCAGATTTGATGAGGACGAACATGGTACCTTATGGCTCGGGAAGAGAATCGTTGTGCCTAATGTAAAGCATATTCGGGAGACAATATTTAAGGAGTCACATGACTCGCCTTACTCGATTCACCCTGGTTGTACGAAGATGTACAAAGACTTGAAGACTTGCTATTGGTGGGATAGCATGAAGAAGGACATAGTCGAATATGTTGCATTGTGTGACGTGTGCCAACGAGTCAACGCGGAACATCAAAGGCCAGCAGGATTATTGCATCCATTAAAGATTCCAGAGTGGAAGTGGGAAGAGAATTGTATGGACTTTATAGTTGGATTACCGCGAACCCACTATGGCTATGATTCAATATGGGTCATTGTAGATCGGTTGACAAAATCAGCTCACTTCATTCCTGTCAAGACCACATATACCACCGCGAAGCTAGCAGAATTGTATATGGAGCATATTGTGTGCCGACATGGAGTCCCTAAGAAGATAGTCTCGGATAGAGGTTCTCAATTTACTTCCAGGTTTTGGCAAAAGTTGCATGAAGTTTTGGGAACGAGGTTGAACTTCAGTTCGGCATATCATCCTCAAATAGATGGACAAACCGAGAGGACCAACCAAATTTTTGGAAGACATGTTAATAGCTTGTGCTTTAAAGCATGGGAAAAGTTGGGATAAAAGTTTGCCGTATGCTGAATTCTCGTACAAGAATAGCTACCAAGCAAGTCTGAAAATGTCCCCCTACGAAGCATTGTATGGAAGGAAGTGTAGGACTCCCTTGTTTTGGAACAAAACCGGAGAGAATCAAGTGTTTGGTCCCGACGTGTTACAAGATGCTGAAAGGCAAGTCCAAATAATACGGGAAAACATAAAGGCTGCCCAGTCTCGACAGAAAGGTTATGCTGATAATAGGCGAAGGAGTCTGACTTTTGAAGTTGGAAATTTTGTATACCTCAAAGTGTCACCTATCAGAGGTCAACACCGGTTTAACGTCAAAGGAAAACTGGCACCTCACTATATCGGGCCATTTAAGATTCTGGACAAGCGAGGAGAGGTAGCTTATCGACTTGAGCTGCCGACGTATCTCTCCGATGTACACGACGTGTTTCACGTCTCTCAACTCAAGAAGTGTCTCAGGGTACCGGAAGAACAAGTGCCGATGGACGAGTTAGAACTTCAGGAGGATTTGTCTTATGTGGAGCAACCTATCAAGATCTTAGACGTGAAGGAAAGGGTCACGAGAAATAAGAAGATCCGTTGGTGCAAAGTGCAATGGAATACGGAAGCCGAAGCTACATGGGAACATGAAGAAGACCTGAAGGCAGAATTCCCTCATCTTTTCTCCACGCTATCGAATCTCGAGGGCGAGATTCACTTTAAGGGGGGTAGGTTTGTAACACCCTCAATTTTTGCATCATGCATTGCATACATGTTCATGCATTAAATATTAATAGAATAAAAGAAAAATGATAAACATACATATATGCTGTAGCAAAAAGAAGAAAAAGAAAATAATAATTATAGCTTAAAACTTGTAATAGGGAATAAGTATAAAAAAATAATAATAAAAATATATATATAAAGTATATATAAATAATATATATAATAATATATAAAAAAATATAATATAAATAATAAAATATATTATAATAATAATATAAAGGAAAAAAATAAAAGAAAAAGAAAGTAAAAAAGAAAAAGAAAAAGAAAAAGAAAAAAAGGGACTGCTGGCCAGGTGGCCGAGCCGGCCCAGCCAGCAACCCCGCGCGACCCTGGCCCACCCAACGCGCCGACCGCGCTTTACCCCCGCCGCCCACGCCCGCCGCTCCCGCGCACGCATGCGCCGCCCCGGGCCCCACGCCCCGCCGCCCTCCCGCAGCGCGCGACCCCCGACCGACCACGCGCCTACCCGCCTGGGCCCCGCCTGCCCCGCACCGCAACCCTAGCCCCGCTCCAGCGCGTGCCCCGCCACCTACCCCGCTGGCCCCGCGCCTTGCGAGCCGCGCCCGGCCGCACGCGCTCGCTCGCCCGACCCCTGGCCCACCCCGCGATCGACGTGACCTCAACCGCGCGATGCCCCAAACCGACTCGGCCCCTGGATCGACCGCGTCCGCGCCTATGAATACCGACGAAGCCTCCGTAGGTTTTTCCTGAGCCACAGAAAAACGCCGCCGCCTAGATCAAAAACAGCCCTAGCCGCCAGAGACGCCAGAAGAAAACGCACCAGAGGGCTGCGCCACCAGGGGAAGAAAAGGAAGAAAAAAAGAGGGAAGAAGAGGAAGAAAAAGAGGAGGGTGCTGTCATCCGCCGGAGATCTTCATCGTCGTCGTTCCGCCGGAGGACCTTGCACCGTCTACTTCGTCTACGCGTCGCCATCGTCCCGACATCTTCAAAGCCTCGCATCTACGGTAGGATTCGTTTTTCCGATGCGAATTTTAGCGACGTATTAGATCTAATAGACGTAAATTGATTTTAGTTGCACCGTCTTTTTATTTTCAGCAGCATTAATCCACTCTAAAACCCCTTAAACTCGTATGAACACGTATGAACTAGTTGCATCTAATTAATAAACAACCGTAGTTAATTAATTATTAAACTATGCATGCATGCATATCATCGCATGTTGATTAAGGTGTGTGCATCATGTTGATTTGTATGTATATTCTTGTATGTGTGATCACGAGTAGAGGGAAGTGCTCAAGAGATTGTGTACGAGGATTTTCAGAACCAAGACTTCGAAGCGCTTGAGCAACCCCATCCGTCGGAGCAAGGCAAGTGTCCTTGAAGCATATTGATCCTGTTTTTAAAATAAATGTTTTGTTTGCAAACTGCATGCTTGTGTCAATTTGATGGGAATCCTATGATAGGAAGTTTACTAGATTTGTTTAACCACCCTTGTCACCTGGAATATATTGTAGAGAGTCGGGAAGGGTTTTTACCTTTTTGCTTCGCTTAATTAATTGGGATGGCAAACAACACTACACATTTAATTATGCATCAATGATATTCTGGTTAATGTGAACTGGTCAATACGATGGGTGATCTAAGCAAGCCTGGTATGTGGATGGGTTGGACGATATGGTGGTTTGCTTGCCTTAGATCTAAGGACCGGTTCATGCGAGAATAAGCCAGGACTACAGTGCCACCACGAGGCCAAGTATGGGTGCGGCGTAGCTGATTAATTAGGGCTTTGCTAGTGCTGTTTGGACCATTGTGGATGCTCGGGGAAGGGGTAGTCAGATTGGGTTTGTTGATGATTGGCGGGACTACCCTGGGATCCGAATGGCTCAAGAGGGGGCCCTTGGTTGAAGATGTGCTCAGTTGGAGGCATCGCCGCCGGTGAAACCTCAGTGGGGTCTAAATAGGCTAGTAATCCCTTTGTAAATTCTATTTTGTGATCTCTTGGCCATACACCAAAGGAAGTGTAATTGGCATAAGGGAGGTTCCTTAGTCGCCGACGGGTGATGAAATCACAAACACGTGGGTAAAGTGGTACAAACTCTGTAGAGTATTAAAACTATCATGATAGCCGTGCTCCCGGTTATGAGCGCCTGGATGACCTACATGATTAGAGGGAACTCGGTATTGGGATGATATTTGGGATGGTTATGGTTCGATAATGGTAATGGTTATTGTAATGGTTATGGTAATGGTTATGGTGATGGTTATGGATTTATTTCTGGTATTGGATATGGTTATTGGCAATGGTGAAATCTGGAATTATTGATGAGGATGGTGAATTATGGACTGGTATTATGATATTATTTATGATTATGATGGGTTTACTTCACATACATATAATATATTGCTTTTCAAATGTTTTAGTGTACTTTTCAGCACTTTGCCATTATTATTGTCGTCATTTGAATCAGCCACATGTCATACTTTCCACACTTGCTGAGTACGACATGTACTCACTCTTGCAATCCCCCCAACAGTTGCAGGTCAGGATTGGGAGTTTAATGGCGATAATGCGGAGTTCTAGGCCGTGTCTACCGTCAGCTTTGCCTGTGGTGTTGCATGGAGCTGTGCTATCCTTTTTGCTTAGTTTGCTTAGTTGCTTAATTTGTTTATTTCCGCTGCATTAGTTGAACTTGTCATTAATATTCATTAGAGATTGTATTCGAGGATAATATGGTTTGTGTAATAAAATTTAATAATTAATCTTGTTCTGTGGTAATTTTCTGTATACTCTTTTGTGATTGCACTCGTGTATGTGTGTTGAACATCCTAGGCACACATATGCGTTAGCTTGGTTCAGTTTTCGGAACCGGGCGTCACACGCAGCTCTGGCACATTTGTCGGCCAAGCTGAAGAGTTCCGTGACACTGGTGATCTCCTTGATCGCCAGTTTCTCCAACATCTTCTTATCTCGTACGCCCTGTCTAAATGCCACAATGACAGAAGCGCTAGAGATAGAAGGGATAGTGTTTCGTACCTGAGAGAATCTTTGGATGAATGATCGCAGGGATTCTCCCCCTTTTTGCACGACTGCAAAAAGGTCCAGTTCGGTGCCTGGTCGGGTGTATGAACTCCCAAAGTTGGCAGTGAACTGTCGGCACAACTCCTCCCAACTGTTGATGGAGTTGGGTGGAAGGCTCATAAACCAGGACCGGGCAGTCCCAGTTAAATCCACTGGAAAATAATTGGCCATTACGGCCTCATTTCCCCCAGCTGCCAGGATAGCAGTGGAGTAAATCTGAAGAAATTCGACGGGATTAACGGTCCCGTCAAACTTCTCCGGCAGATGAGGCCGGAATTTCTGTGGCCGCCTGATCATACGCAGATGCATGGCCAGGGCTGAACAGCCTCCTCCTACTCCTTCAGGAGTAGGAATGTCCTGAGCTTCTCGTCTTTCACGAGCATGCTCGATATGGACTCGGTCGTCTTGTTGACGGTATCGGCGATCAAGCTCCGGCCGGAGGTCATGAGTTGAAAGCCTTGATACCGTGTGAGTGCATCGCGCCCCGGAGGGCAACGACGTCACTTGCTGTGACACAGGACGTCTCCTGTTGTTGGAAACGTGTGGACCAAGTCTGCCAGACAAGGTCCATCGCCGCGACGGGGCCCGTCCTAAAGGAGGAGGACCCTGGTTACTGATGCGGTCGGCTGCTGGTGCAACCAAGTGTTCCACATCGGCCCTCCACTACTCCATTGCATCCTGGGATGCATCTGGAGGTGGTGGGCGCTGAAAGAGAGCACGTGCTGCATGGAGCGCGTGTTCCGGGTTGTCATGATTCGCCGACGCAGTGATTGACGCCGATGCACCATCGCGCTGCCCAGCATGATTTGCTAGTGGAGGCGGCGGTGGTGGAAGTGTGATTCTTGCTGGAACTGAGGTTCCTGCTGGTGGCTGCATATTAGAGGGATTGCCCCCAGCAGCTTGAACAGCGGGATGACCATTGGATGATTCAGCAGCTGAGTTCACCATTCTTGAAATCTCAGGCCCCACTACCTGGCGTGCCAACTGTCGGTGGTTTTGATCCGGCAGATCTCCCTGTAGGATCGAAGAGCACGTGAAAAGCTACCAGAGGGGGGGTGAATGGTAGATTTAAAAATCTTACGCAGCGGAAACAATTAAACCCCAAACCCTTTCGGCAGAAAACGATCTGTTAAAGAAACCGTGTGTGAGACTAATCTAAACATGTTTCACCGTGACAAAAGTGATAGATATCAGAGAGAATCAAATCACGAAGACAACACAAAAAGAATTACTCAAATCCATCGAGAAAAACTCAAGTTATGATCGAAAGATCAAACAAAGATCAATCTGACCTACTCGAGAAAAAACAGTTCTGTAGTGCTGCAAAGAAACTCGTGTAGATCAGAAACCACAAATCCAATGACTGTGAAATTTTGATATATGATACATAATCAAGTTGTGAAGACAACCCAAAAAGAATCACGTCAATTGGATCTGTAAAACTCGATTTATGATAAAACCACCGACGAAAGGTAGTGCTGTCCAGGAACTCGACGAGTAAAACTTGTCGGGAACAAGTCGGACGAACAAGGCACAAAAGTTCCTTCAAACTACGAATTTTATTCAATAGAACATAAGAGTAACAGCCCCAAAGTCGTCTCTAATGAGCTCTGGGCTCCCTTGCTTATATAACCAGCTCGAAAGCCAACTCAACTCAGATCAGGAACCTAATCCTACTCTAATCATGAATCGTAACTTTCCATAACTGCTCAAGATTCTTCTATACGCAGATAGAAGCAATCTTAAGACTTCCAAACACCTTAGGAACGTATCCCACATTCCTAAACAACTCAAATTCGTGACACACACGAAATCCTATCATAACCAACTCGATACTTTCGATACTGAGCCATAACCGACTCCACCGCAGCCAAAGTCATCAACCGGTACGATCCGATCCTTCCGACCAGATCTTTACTTCCTTATCCCATCTTCGGAACCATGTTGCCACGTCATGCACCACATGCATGCGTGCGAACACCTTCCTTCGACGTTCAGTAACCTTCATATGCACTGCCCTTGATTCAATCATCCTGCGCGACCTCCTGATCAGCTCAACCACAGTTCCTCCTGAACTTGGTTGTTGGAACCTCATCTCCTCCCTGAGACTAGTCCAATGGATCCCGTCACCAGCCATGACTTGAACTCAAGCAACACCTGCACATGAATAAACAACCAATACATACGAGCCCAAGTCCTCGACTTGACTCAAGTTAGTTCCGAACACAACACCTTACATGAGCACCTCACATAAGCATGTTGCAAAACCATAGTAACACGATATCATCCATATCATCCAAAACGCACCAAAAACTTAGCAAATGAATACTAAGCAATCTTACCAACAATGTAAAGCAAGTACGAAACATTGCAAATGAAAAGCAGAAGCACCGCGCTCAAGTTCCGGACCTTGCCAGAGCAACCCGAAGCTTGAGCCGGAGCTAACAAAAACTAGTAGAACCTAGCGCTGGAGCTTACCAAAACTAGTAGATCCTAGCACCGGAGCTTACCAAAATCTAGTCAAAACTAGTCAACCCAAAACCAGAGCTAGACAAAGTACGTCGGAGCTTAGAAAAAGCATGCCGGAGCTATCAAATATATGTCGGAGCTATCAAAGACATGCCAGAGCTAAAGATAAAGCTCACCGGAGCTAACCAAAGCTAGTCGGACCTTACCAAGAAGCCGGATCTAGCATCTAACGTAGCCGGAGCTACCCAAAACAAGTCGGACCTATGGTCGGACCTTGCTATAGCTTGGAGCTAGAGTCGGACCTTGATAAAAAAGTGTTTTGGTGATATTTAAAACTTTTATCATCAAAGCCAAGTGTATTCACTACAAGCCAATGTATTCAGGACACATAGGTCTTACAATCTCCCCCTTGATGAATGCATTGGCAACACCATTTAAAATCCGAACATTGGCTTATTCACATAATAGTTTTGAAGACAATTTCTCCCCTTTTGTAAATCAAAAGTAAAATGAGAACAAAAGTAAAATTCCCATATTATCACTCCCCATTTATTATCTCTCCTTATGCACATATTCTCTTTCTCTTCATGCTTATCTCTCCCCCTTTGACAATGTATTCAGCAAGTCATGAGCATATAAACAAATTATCTCTCCCTCTTTAGTTGTTATGAGCATATTATAACATATACATATAAACAAAGCTCATCCAAGTCATACTATCAAGTAACTTACACTATCACATCAATGAGATACATAAAGTAGTGTAAGCCATGCTAGAGATCAAATGTAATTTTCGATTTTAGCAAGTCATGATCTCACAAACTTAACTATTTCAAAACTTGAAGGCATGACACTAGTTGCTGCATTTTATTATTTTTTCAAAGCATAAATTTAGATCATATGATATTTGCAAGAGATTATATGTGCATCTGCCTTATTCTAACCAACCAAGCCAAGCCTATGTCATTTGACAATCAGAAGCTTAAGGACATGGTTTTTGTCATACACAACTTCTTCCAAGTTCATATATAAGTGCAATGACAAGACATCTCAAAAGAAGAAGTGCAATGCATGCATATTCTCTTGATCTTTTCTCAATTTATATTTGTTCATAAAAACTCAACATGTGAGTTGATTTATTGATTAATTCTTTATGATTAAAAGCACTTGTGAACATGTAACAAGTTCAAAACAGCAAGAAAGTTCGACCATGACCAGTTTTAGTGTAAGTAATTATTCCAATTACTAGACATGGCAAAAACTACAAAATGTATAACACGAGTAATGTAGTAAGAACTTTCAGCATGTAAAAGGAATCACAAAGTCATATATGTATGAAATACTATGCTCATATTATTTTAATTTCAGATTCACACATAGACTTCCCAAGTTTCAAAAACTCCCCCTGAATTTAAGCCATGAGGATGCAGAACCCCTATTTCACTACGAATGAAACAAAAACGAGTGAAATCCAAAGGTTTTGTAAAAATGTCAGCCAATTGATGTTTGGTATCTACATGGTGAAGCACAATGTTTCCTTTTTCAACGTTATCTCGGAGAAAGTGATACCTAATATCAATGTGCTTAGTTCTAGAATGTTGCACGGGGTTTTTGGCAATGCAAATAGCACTAGTGTTATCACAAAATAGTGGAACACTATCTAGATCAACCCCATAGTCCTTAAGTGTTTGAACAATCCAAAGAATTTGTGAGCAGGCACTAGCAGCAGCTACATATTCAGATTCAGCTGTGGATTGTGCAACTGAATTTTGTTTTCTAGAGGACCAAGCAACAAGAGAATTACCAAGAAAATGACAAGCACCAGAAGTACTTTTCCTATCAATCCTACAACTCCCAAAATCAGCATCCGAAAAAGCTTTCGAAGTAACGATTGAGGAAGAAGGAAGAAAAATGCCAAATTCTTGAGTTCCATGTAAGTACCTGAGAATCCTTTTGATGGCTTGACGATGTGAAGCACGTGGGGAAGCTTGAAACCGTGCACAAAGACATACGCTGAATTGTATGTCCGGTCTTGATGCCGTGAGGTACAAAAGTGATCCGATCATGCTTCTATATTCTTTTTGATCCACGGATTCACCATCTTCATCAAGTTCAAGTGTTGTTGCTGTTCCCATTGGTGTCCGAAGAGGCTTGCTTTTGTCCATGTTGAAGCACCTTAGGAGGTCTTTGGTATACTTCGTTTGATGCACAAAGGTACCCTCCTTGGTTTGCTTGATTTGCAGCCCAAAAAATTAAGTGAGTTCACCCATCATACTCATTTCAAATTCGGAACTCATCATTGCTGAAAACTTGGACACAAGATCATGAGAAGCACAACCAAAGATAATATCATCCACATACACATGAACGAATAATGAGTCGTTGCCATGCTTAAGCACAAAACGAGTTTTATCAACCTTGCCCATGGTAAATCCCTTTTCAAGTAAGAATGTTTTTAACCTATCATAACATGCTCTAGGGGCTTGTTTGAGACCGTATAAGGCTTTGGACAGTTTAAAAACATGATTAGGAAAATCTGGATTTTCAAAACCCGGTGGTTGTTTGACATAAACCTCCTCATCTATGTAGCCATTAAGAAAAGCACTTTTAACATCCATTTGATATAGCTTAAAACCTTTAGATGCTGCAAAAGCTAACAAAATTCTTATGGCTTCTAATCTAGCGACAGGAGCAAAAGTTTCATCAAAATCTAGACCTTCAACTTGAGTGAAACCTTGAGCAACCAACCTAGCCTTATTCCTAACCACAACCCCATCCTCACTTTGTTTATTTTTATATACCCATAGTTCCAATTAAAGTGTGACCTTGAGGTGGAGGTACAAGTTTCCAAACATTATTTCTTTCAAAATTTTCTAACTCTTCTTGCATGGCAATAATCCAAGATTCATTGGTGAGTGCGTGTGATATATCTTTTGGTTCAAAAGAAGCAACAAAAGCAGAATGAGCATAAGAGTTTGGATCGCAAAACCTGGACCGTGTGACTCGTTCGTGCAAGCTTCCAATCATCTGTTTTGGGGGATGATCTTTGTAAAACCGTAGGGGAACAGATGTCTCACAAGCTTCTTCTTCATTAGGTTCATCGTAGATTGATGAGCTTGTGACTTGTGGACACTCAGGACCAGCATAGGTGATAGCCGGAGCTTGTTCAATGTCCGGAGCTGGACACGTGTCAACTTCGGAACTACCAGGCAGTATCACTGGCTCTTCTTCATCTTCGAAAATACCCTCCCCCTGAGGATACGGATCTGGTCCTACAACACCGGAGCTAGTACCTGGGCTAGCTTCATCAAAAGACACTTTACAAATCTCCACAATTTTGTTAGTGTCAAGTAAAAGCACACGGTAGCCTCTAGTATGAGATGGATAACCAAGAAACATGCCATCAATGGATCTAGGTTCAAATTTATCAAGATTACCATGTTTCTTAACAAAGCATTTGCAACCAAAGACCCGAAAGTGTGTAACACTAGGCCTATGTCCAAACCGGAGCTCATATGGTGTTTTACCTAGCTTAGCACACAAGAAAACACGATTTGAGACATAACAAGCGGTTGCTTCATCAGCCCAAAATTTCCTAGGAGTTTGATATTCATCAAGCATAGTCCTAGCCATCTCAACTAAGGTTCTGTTCTTTCTTTCTACAACACCTTTTTGTTGAGGTACATATGGGGAAGAAAGTTGATGATCTATTCCATTTTCAGCACAAAAGTGATCAAAAGATTGGTTTTTAAATTTAGTTCCGTTATCACTTCTAATTGCCTTTAAAGGTCCTGGGTGATCAATTGATAATCTAAGAAATAAAGTCCTAAAGTGACTAAAAGCTTCATTCTTAGACGCCATAAAGTAAACCCAAGAGTATCTAGAATAATCATCAACGATAACAAGAACATACCATTTACCTCCGAAGGATTGAACACGTGAAGGTCCTACGGTGTCAAGATGCAAAAGTTGACATGGTTCAGTTGTCATGATCATTGTGAGAGGAGTATGTGAACCTGCAACCATCTTAGCATGTCTACAAGAAGAGCACACAATTTCTTTGTCCCCTTTAAGCTTAGGCAGCCCACGTATGCGATCAAGAGCACTAACACGTGTTAGGTGATCAAAGCCTACGTGACCAAGTCTACGATGCCAAAAATATAAGTCCTTTGAATCATTAGCAACTAGACACCTAGTCTTAGAGGAAGACATATCAAAATCAGCTTTAAAAACTCTTCCAAACCGAGACATGTTAAAAATAAGCTCACTATTTGAACCTACAATTTTGCAGCAGTTTTTATTGAAAATAATTTCTAGATTTTCATCTAGCAATTGTGCAACAGAAAGCAAGTTGTATTTCAAATTTTTGACAAGTTCCACATCCTTCAAAGTGTAGTGATCATTTACTCTAACCGAACCCTTAGCAATTATAGGAGTTGAAGAATTATCGGCAAAACTAACATTCTCTACACGTGACACAAAAGAGAGGAAGGAGAACCAATCTTTGTTACCGGTCATGTGGCGTGAGCAACCTGAATCCACAATCCAAATGTTCTCCATCCTCAAACGTGTAACCTACATAGAAGAACAATACGTCGATGACTCAATACTGGGGTTAGTCAAAAGGCATTTAGGAATCCAGTACTGAGTCACGCGACATGCAACAGGAAAAACATGCGAAAGCTGAGACAAAACAGCCAGTTTATGAGTCAAAGTTTGAGGTTTTCTATTCTTAACTCTTTTAGTAAAAAAACCAGTAGCTCCAGAGGTAAAAGCAGCAGTTCCAAAAGACAAGGCTGAAGCTCCGGAAACAAAAGCTGAAGTTCCGAAGGAAACAACAGAAGGTCCGGGAGCTCTCGGAGCTATCAGAACTATCGGAGCTGCTTTTGCAGATTTCTTACCAGAAGGTCCAGAAGCTACCTTTTCAAATTTCTTACTCACTAAAGCAGGTTGTGTTTTTCTAATTGCATGAAAGTTATAAGATCTAGCAATTTTTCTTTCCTTTTTCTGTTGTTTAGCTAGTCTATAACAAAAATCTATGACATGACCATCTCTACCACAGAAGGTACAATGAAATTTAACTTTGTGTTCATGTCTAGATGAGCAAGCAATATTTTTATTTGAAACCAAATGAGACAACACTCCTACAGATTTGAAAACAACGTCTTTTTGTTTAGGAACTGTTTGAATCAAACCACCTCCTAATGACTTTACAATTTTAGGTGGACGTGCTTTAGCATGAGCATGAGAATCAAAACCTAAACCAGTTTTATCATTGCAAGACTTGGAAGAATTCAGCAGCAAGTTTAGGTTCTTATTCCCATTACAAAACCGATCTAATGTCCTATGCATGTCATCAAGTTTATTGGACAGATCAAGCCAATTTTCACATGAATTTTTTTCCTTTTAGTTTGCAATTGGAACAAAATTTAACTTCATGAGAATGTAAAGCATTGTTCAATATAGAAATTTCATTCATGGCATCCTGTAGTTTCTTATCAAGATCATCATAAGTAGAACAATGCAAATCACTTGTAGAATAGCTAGCATCTTTCAAGTTTTTATCATTAAGTGCAGCAAGCTCTTTGTTCTTTTCAATTTCTTCATCAAGTCTATCTAGAGTGGAGGAGTGTGCACTTCTTAATGTGGACAATTGTTCATAGATTAAGTCACATGAGGGACATGCATCATCACTAGGAATCAAAGTTTTTAAACGGTTAATTTCAGATTCTAGTGATTCAATTTTAGCAGCATTATCCCTAAGCTTTTTGTCCTTTTTCTTGACAATAATAGTTGCACGAGAAATGGCATCACACATTTCATTGCAGGTAGAACATACCTCATCGTCTTCACTGTTGTGTTCTGCATCCTCTTGACTTGATCTTGATCTTGTTTTGCCCGCCATGGAGCATAAGTTGGCCAGATCGTCATCATCCTCATCACTTTCAAAGTCTACATCACTTGAACTAAGTTCTTGAAGTGCGGTGATGAAGCTGTTGATCATCTTGCGTCCTATGGTACCTTTCTTCTTCTTGTTGGAATTTCCAGAGGAGGTCCGAACCTTGCTTTGTTTTTCTTCCCGGGTGGTCGGACCTGAAAGTTTAGGGCATTCTGTACGAAAGTGTCCTGTTTTACCACATTCAAAACAGCGTTGAGGTCCGGAGCTTCCTCTCCTTCTAGTTCTCACATTTTGCAATGCTTTTGAGAATCTAGTAGAGATGAGTGCCAACTCCTCTTCTGGAAATTCTTCGATCTGCTCCAGGGTTAGTGAGGACAACAAAGCAAGAGTATTGCAAGATGATGATTGGCCGGAGCTAGACATATCTCGTTGTGAAACAAATGCAATAGACTTATTTGGGTTCTTACGTGCTAGGATGTCAATTTCATGAGTTTTTAGTTTAGAATAAAGTACATCTAATGTAAGAGAACTCATGACAGTTGATTCATGAATGGATGTTACTTTCATCTCCCAAATTGACATGTCTAATGCACTAAGAAGTTGCCTAGCATTCTCAACATCAGAAAAAATTTACATTGACACTACGTAAGTCGCTGAGAATTTTATTGAAACGAGCAAAAAGGTCATCGATAGACTCACCTGGTTGCATCTCAAAACGCATATATTCCTTTTTGAACATATCTTGTTTTACCTCCTTGATTGTGTTGGAGCCTTCATGGTAATCACAGAGAGCTCTCCAAACATCGTATGCTGATCGGAGGTGCGCGACACGATCAAAGTCACTTTGATTGAGTCCTTGGATGATCAAGTTTCGGGCTTTGTTGTTGTTGTCGACGTCCCGTTGGTTTGTGGCCATGACTTGATCATTGGGTGGCACCTCATAAGGCTTATACACCTTCTCCCATGTTGCAAAGCCTTGTGCCTGGATGAAAGCCTCCATGCGTGCCTTCCAAACCTGAAAATCAATACCAACAAACACACAAGGTTTGGCAGAATACTTCTCCATGATGATTAGTCAAAAACACGTGCAAATCACAAAGATTAGAGCAAACTGGCTCTGATACCAATTGTAGGATCAAAGAGCACGTGAAAATCTACCAGAGGGGGGGTGAATGGTAGATTTAAAAATCTTACGCAGCGGAAACAATTAAACCCCAAACCCTTTCGGCAGAAAAACGATCTGTTAAAGAAATCGTGTGTGAGACTAATCTAAACGTGTTTAATCGTGAAAAAAGCAGAGAGAATCAAATCACGAAGACAACACAAAAAGAATTACTCAAATCCATCGAGAAAAACTCAAGTTATGATCGAAAGATCAAACAAAGATCAATCTGACCTACTCGAGAAAAAACAGTTCTGGAGTGCTGCAAAGAAACTTGTGTAGATCAGAAACCAAAAATCCAATGACTGTGAAATTTTGATATATGATAGATAATCAAGTTGTGAAGACAACCCAAAAATAATCACGTCAATTGGATCTGTAAAACTCGAGTTATGGTAAAACCACCGACGAAATGTAGTGCTGTCCAGAAACTCGACGAGTAAAACTTGTCTGGAACAAGTCGGACGAACAAGGCACAAAAGTTCCTTCAAACTACGAATTTTATTCAATAGAACATAATAGGAACAGCCCCAAAGTCGTCTCTAACGAGCTCTGGGCTCCCTTGCTTATATAACCAGCTCGAAAGCCAACTCAACTCAGATTAGGAACCTAATCCTACTCTAATCACGAATCATAACTTTCCATAACTGCTCAAGATTCTTCTATACGCAGATAGAAGCAATCTTAAGACTTCCAAACACCTTAGGAACGTATCCCACATTCCTAAACAACTCAAATTCGTGACACACACGAAATCCTATCATAACCAACTCGATACTTTCTATACCGAGCCATAACCGACTCCGCCGCAGCCAAAGTCATCAACCGGTACGATCCGATCCTTCCGACCAGATCTTTCCTTCCTTATACCATCTTCGGAACCATGTTGCCACGTCATGCACCACATGCATACGTGCGAACACCTTCCTTCGACGTTCAGTAACCTTCATATGCACTGCCCTTGATTCAATCATCCTGCGCGACCTCCTGATCAGCTCAACCACAGTTCCTTCCGAACTTGGTTGTTGGAACCTCATCTCCTCCCTGAGACTAGTCCAATGGATCCCGTCACCAGCCATGACTTGAACTCAAGCAACACCTGCACATCAATAAACAACCAATCCATACGAGCCCAAGTCCTCGACTTGACTCAAGTTAGTTCCGAACACAACACCTTACGTGAGCACCTCACATAAGCATGTTGCAAAACCACAGTAACACGATATCATCCATATCATCCAAAACGCACCAAAAACTTAGCAAATGAATACTAAGCAATCTTACCAACAATGTAAAGCAAGTACGAAACATTGCAAATGAAAAGTAGATGCACTGCGGTCAAGTTCCGGACCTTGCCAGAGCAACCCAGAGCTTGAGCCGGAGCTAACAAAAACTAGTAGAACCTAGCGCCGGAGCTTACCAAAACAAGTAGATCCTAGCACCGGAGCTTACCAAAATCTAGTCAAAACTAGTCAACCCAAAACCGGAGCTAGACAAAGTACGTCGGAGCTTAGCAAAAGCATGCCGGAGCTATCAAATATATGTCGGAGCTATCAAAGGCATGCCGGAGCTAAAGATAAAGCTCACCGGAGCTAACCAAAGCTAGTCAGACCTTACCAGGAAGCCGGATCTAGCATCTAACGTAGCCAGAGCTACCCAAAACAAGTCGGACCTATGGTCGAACCTTGCTATAGCTCGGAGCTAGAGTCGGACCTTGATAAAAAGGTGTTTTGGTGATATTTAAAACTTTTATCATCGAAGCCAAGTGTATTCACTACAAGCCAATGTATTCAGCACACATAGGTCTTACACTCCCAACACTACTAAAAGTGTTTGCAGAGTTTGAAGTTCGGTGTGGGTGCGCGGAGATTCAAGAAGGTGAAAAGTAAAATGACATAGGAGACATAAAGATTTACGTGGTTTGGGCCGGCTGAGCGTAATAGCCTACTCCATGGGGTGTGTTGGTGTTGTATTGGACGTATGAACTCAACTCAGGTGATGTGAGTTGAGAGCGCGTGTGAGCCGATCAGACCAGATCAGATCAGAGCCGAGATCCCCCCATATGTATCGTCAGCCTATCCTTTTATAGTACAAAGACAGGCCGTTACAAGTTGGCCTGGCCCGACATGTGGCCCCGACGGCTACTAATATTGATACACATTTGATGCGCTTAATTACCCTTAATGACCGAGTTACGGGCTTTGACAGCGCCGTTACTGGTAATTAAGGTCGTCCAATCGTGTGTCATTAACATAGTATTAATGACACTTAATCGGGTCTTGATGTCCTTGATTCCCCTTTGAAGATCCGGAGCCGTTGTGGAGTCTACCGGAGGTTTGAGGCTGAAGATCCGACGGTTGGACATGTGGCAGCTCCGGAGTATGCTGTGGGGAACAGATAGGTCCGGTACCACCAGACACATGTCAGTTCCAGAGCTTCCCTCGGTCTGGGGTTAGGTCCGGGGGTGCCGTTATGGTACATAGCCCGGAGCTTCCCCCTTGTGGGCGGTAGCTCCGGTTCGATGGTACACGTGGCGACCCTAGGACTAACCATGTTGGGGAAGCGGGTCCGGTTATGTCTGACATGTGGGCCTCCGAAGGTCTTCAAAGCAAGTAGATGACATTTCCTTAAGATCTTTGCAATCTCAAGGGGTATACAGTACCCAGGGTACCAACAGGTTTCCGTGGAGATGTCAAATATAGCTTGTCAAACATTTCAAAATATGGCAACACTTCCTCCATGTTGAAAAATATATAAAGAATCGTGTAGTTTCTCTCTTCTTCCGAAATATGATGAGAATTAGCAGCCCCAACAAACTTTCCCTTCCAATGAAAAATCTGAAGCTCACTCATAGTGTGCTCCTCTACATTATGATATCGTGTTGTAGATGAATTCACATTGTTGGCACGTAAAAAATATCTGCTAGAGAAGTTAATAATCTCTTTGAATGCAAATGGATCTGCAATACAACCCTCAACTCTTGCCTTGTTACGCACTGTAGCTCTAAGTTTCTTCAATTCTCTTTCTTGGCTGTACATCCACCTAAATTTTGCAGGACCTGCTACCAATGCTCCATAATGTAAATGCACCAGCAAATGTTGCATAACATTCATAAAACCAGGCGGAAACACTTTTTCCATCTTACATACAAGCACAACAATTTCTTTCTCCCACTACCACATCATCTTTTCCGACACTTCCTTAGCACATATCTGCCTATAAAAGAAGCTAAGTTCAGCAAATATCTTCCATAGATCAGGTTTGAAGTAGCCACGGAACGTTACCAGTACAAGTCTCTCCAGCAAAATATGGTAATCATGAATCTTCAACCCATTCAGTTTACCGGTGCTGAGATTAACACATCGTTTTATGTTGGCTGCATAGCGATCAGGAAACTTCAATGTTTTCATCCAACTAAGTATTTCCTTTTTTTCTTCTGGCCTGACACAATATGGAGCTCGTGGCCTACTTTCATTTCCACTTGCATTTGTTAAAACCTCAAGTGCAGGACAATCACAAATGTCAGCTAAGTCTTTCCTTGCACTCAAGTTATCTTTGGATTGACCGGTAAAATCAAAACACGTGCTTATGATGCTTTCAGTGACATTACGCTCCTAGTGCATCAAATCTATGTTGTGTGGTAAAAGCAATGCCTTTGCGTATGGTAACTCCCAAAGAAAAGAAATATGCGTCCAGTTGTGTTCTTTACCATAACCATCAAAAACACCTTCTGCGGACTCTTTTAACTTTGCATGTCATGCCTATTTTTGTTCGCCTATCAATCGACGAGGTGGTCCTTATGTAACCCTTCTGCCTCTTCGAAACGATTGTGTATCACTCCTGAAAGGATAGTTTGGATGAAGGAATCATCAGTGGCAATCAAAGAAGCTGACTTTCTTTCCATACTTCGACCTGATGGCATCGGTGTCAGCCATACATATTGGATAACACAATTGTCCATGAACACACCAACCAACCCAAATACCATATGCCAACAAATCATGTACAGACCATAGATATGCAGCACGTAAGGTAAATTCACATTTTAGATGACTGTTGTATGCCTTTACGCCTTGTCATAGCTCTTTCAGCTCCTCGATCAACGGCTGCATTGATTTTCTTTCCGGGATGTTTAGGTCCATGAATAATGGCCGCGAGGAATATGTATCCTTCTTTCATGCACATGTTAGGAGGGAGGTTGTAAGGCATGATAAAAACAGGCCAACAAGAATATGGACTGTTACAAGGGCTAAAAGGAGTAAAACCATCTGTTGACATCCCAAGACGAACATTTCTTGCATCTATACCAAATTTCGGATCAAAATGGTGTAGAGCTTGCCAAGCAGCGCCATCCGAAGGATGGACCATAATATCTTTGTCATCACTCTCACGTATACCTTCAGAATGCCACCTCATCTGCTTCGTTGTTTCTTGAGACAAAAATAACCGTTTGAGCCTCGACGTGATGTACTGTAATTGTTTAATCGGTACTTTTGTAGTTATTTACTCTCCATCATCATTCTTAACCGTCACATGTCTAGAGGCATTGCAATGCATATAACATTTCAATTAAACATTCAAACACAATAAGTTAATCAACATTCACAACAGTTCAATAGCAGCATGATTTTAAAGGATTTTACCTTAACCGGACAAGCGATCTAGCGGTGGAGAAGGGGCTAACTTTGGAGGGGTGCGGCCGGTGGCAAGGCCGATGCTGGGAAGCAGGAGAGGCGCAAGCAGCGGCGGGGAGTAGAGGCGGCGCGGCCGGCGGCACGGGAGCAGAGGCGGCTTAGCCTGGCCGATGGTGGGGAGCAGGGGCGGTGCAGCGGTGGCGAGGAGTAGACTCGGCATGACCGGCAGCACTCTCGTCAGTGGTGAGCGTACGGAGAGTCTGCGGGGAGTAGTGGCACCATGGCTCTGGGCGGCGGCGTGTGTGCTGGGAAAGTTGGCGCGCGTGAGAAGATGCTGGATGGAGATAGGGTTGGCGCACGTAAGATGGAGACACACAGGCTTGAGGTGGTGGGCCCCACTTGTGAACGTCGGTTTCGTGGCCGATGACTTTAGTAAAACCGTCAGTCCCTGCAATGCACCCGACGTATTTATTATCACTGTCGGTTGACCCTGTTCGACCGACGGCTATAAGTTAAGGAAGTCAGTTCCCTCTAAGCAACCGACGGCCATAAGTTATGTGCGTCGGTGGGCCAAAACCGACGGTTATAATATATTTAAATGCGTCGGCACCGACACCTCTAATATCCCCGACGTCCTATTCCTCGTTTCTTGTAGTGTATTAATAACTGAAACCCTAGTGCCGTCACTTGTCCTAGGAGCACAAAAACACATCTTCTTACGCATCTAAGATCCTCAAAAGTGAGATCCTTTGATAATTCAGATTTGGGATTGGGAGATTGTTGTCTATGCGTCTTTGAGCTCTTGGGGTTTTATCTTTCTACACTCTTGCATTAATTGTAATATTTTAGAGTGTATTCAATCATTTTTCTGTTGTATATCTCGTGGGAGCCCTCAACGTGTGAGGTTGCCCCATCAACTCGGTGATTACCCGTGATAGTGGAATCAAGTCGGCCTTGTGTGGTGACTTGACGAGGTAAAGGGTTTGAGAGACCCAGCTCTGTGTGGGCTTCCTAAGCGAGGACGTAAATCTCTTTGGTGAGATTGAACCTCGGTAAAAATTCGTGTCTTGCGTGTTCTATTGTTTTGTTTTTGCAAGTTTTATCATTTGGGACATTAGAATTTATCAATCAAATATTTTGTGATCCACATGAACATTAAGCAGTCTTATCTCTTGTTCAATTTGAAAGAATAGTAATTACATTCCGCTGCAGTTTCATTTGAAATTCCAACATAATCGCTTAATAGTTTCGCCAGATCTGAACAACTGGACAAGTCCAGTCCCTATGGTATTTGACCATTTTATTAAGTGTGCAGGAAAACTTTCAAAGCCAATTCACCTCAATCTAGGCCACATTCAATTGGTGTCAGAGTGAGGTTCTCCATTTACGAGACTCACCTCTCGGAGAGATCAAATGGCCTCAGAGAAGAACAATGAGATCTCGAAGGTGCCCAACACTGAAGAAGAACAAGATTCAAAGGCATTCGATGTACTCAAGATAATTCAACGCGATGATGAAGAAGTGCGTCAACTCAAGGCGCTTCTAAGGAAGAAACTTCTAAGCCAAAAGGGAAAAGAAGACGAGAAGACAACGGGGAGTGGTCACCATGACTACTCCCGATATCCTTATAATTACAATTGTTTAAGTTCCAATAATCATTATCTTTCAATTACCATGAGAAAACCTCCTCAATTCAACGGAAACAATTATACCATGTGGAAGTACAATATGAAAATGCATTTAATCTCCTTGAACCCCAGTCTTTGGCATATTGTGTGTACAGATGTAGATATCCCAGATACAGATGATGAACTCACTCCGGAGCAAAAACAAGAAATTCACCGCAACGCACAACCCATTGCAATGATCACTTCATCTCTGAGCCAAGAAGAGTTCACTAAGATTGATGGACTAGAAAGTACTAAGGATATTTGGGATACACTCAAGATCGCACATGAAGGAAATCGATTAGTTCGAGAAGCAAAAATTGAAATTCTTGAAGGAGAATTGGGGAGGTTTACCATTGCGGAGGATGAATCACCTCAAGACATGTACAACCGAATGGAGGCGCTTATCAATAAGATTCACGCCTATGGAAGCAAAAAGTGGACTAACCATGAGGTGGTCAAAAGAATAATTAGAGCTTTAATGCCAAGAAATGTCACCTTGTACTCCATGATCCGAGAAAGCCCGAGGTTTCACAAAATGACGCCGAATGAACTATTGGGGATGATTATCAACCATGAGATGATGGAGAAGGAGGCCCAATACGTAAAAGACTTGGCTGAACTTACTTCCTCCAAAAAGAAGGATGTTGCTCTCAAAGCAGCTTGCAAGCCTAAAGGAAAGGAAGCTCGTGAAGCACAAGATGGGGAAGACACAAGTCATGCGAGCACTGATTTGGATGAAGAAGAGATAGCACTCTTCATCAAGAAATTCAAGTGAAGAAAAGGCACGACCAAAATGTTCACTCCTCTCCTCCTGAAGATGTTCTTCATAAGAAGAGGAGAGTGGTAGTGAAGAAGCCACTGAGCAAGGAAGGTGTTGGCAGTTTATCAGCACCTAAGAGAAGTCGTAACAAGGGCAAAGGACTGGCTAGTGGTCCTATTGGCCCGTTGAGGATTAAGGCTCCTATTCACCACAACAGGCAGCCATCAAGTGATGATTTTACAGGGAAAGGAAATGAATTGGCTGACGAATTCAGAAAGATGGAAGTCTATGAGCAGCCAAACAAGTCAGCTGATCCAAGATTCTGGAGCAACTTCCATGCTGACTATTACGATCATTTGTATATGAAGATGAGGAACCTAGTGATTTAAAGTCAGTGGGTCAATATCACCTACCTCTAGTCCAAGAAATGTCAAGCTTATCAAGAGGTCCTGGAGGCATTGAAGAGACATGGACTGAAGGATCTAATTTCCTTCCAGTGGGACTGGAACAATGATGTCATAACTCAATTCTACTCCACTCTATACTTTGCTTGTAATGATGGTGACAAAATGATATGGATGACACATGGAGAAAGTACAGTGTCCCTTATGAGGAATTTGCTAGAATTCTTCATCTTGAAGATTCTTTGGAGAATGACATCATCATTCAAAACTTAAAACCTCTGGAGAAAGATGAGCTTGACTTCCTCTATGATACAAGAATGCCTTACAAGTCTCCAACTACCAAGTATCTGAAGCCATTATTTGCAGTCTTGAATAGAATTCTGAGGAAGACAATAGCTCCCAAAGAAGGAGATGCACAATCCATCCAAGGGACTCTAAGGACCTTGCTGAAGGTGATAAGAAAGATAAGGACCTTCAATGTCTTTGAATACATCTACAATGACATTGTGAATGTCTCCATTACTCCAAACAGGTCTTGTGGCTAAGCACCCTATATCATGTATATGATTGAGAAGGTGACAAGACTTGAGTTTGTTAAGGATGTTCATCACACTGGTCTCAAGCCCCAGAAGCCTACAATCTACATTATTAACTCTGCTCCTCCACTCTCTACGTAAAGGATGTTCATCACACCTCACCTGCAGAGGAACAAAGATCTAAGAGGGCTCATGAAGGCACAAGGACTCAAGCTGCTACTCCTGCTCCTCCACCCTCTAGAGAGCCCCCCCAGTGGTGTGCTGAAAATGCTTTCCTCCATCTTTGCATCTTGTCGCAAAGTTGAAATTAAGTAGCACAAGGAGAGTCTGGCTAGGAAAGGACATCAAAGATATGTGAAGACCAACATTATGGCCATATGTGAGAAGCTAGAGATGGAGCTAGTGGGGTCACCTCAGATTCCTGAAGATTCTAAAGTTGTTGAAAGTGCATCTAGGAAATACCTTGTGGGTTTTGGACAATTGATGACAAATGAATGAGATCCTACAGAACTTATTGAGATTAATGTAGGTCAACTCATATTAGATAGTTTGATGCACTCAAAAAGTGAAAAAGAAAAAGAAAGGCCACATTGATGAATGAAGTGCAAAGTAGACTTAATTGTATAGGATGTGTGTGAGAGACACATCCCAAGAGCTCAAGTCTTTGCGTAAGGGTATGGGTCCTAAAATCAATCTTAAAATTCACTGAGCACCGGACTAGTCTGTTCAACTCTCTGTTGTCTCACTTCACAGTGCACCGGACTAGTCCGTTCAACTTTCTATGAACTCAATACACTGTGCACCGGACAAGTCTGTTCAAAGACCAGACTAGTCTGTTGAACTCTGTGATGTTTAATAACACATCCCACAGGACAAGTCCGTTTATGTACCGAACTAGTCTGAGAAAGTTTATGATGTCCCAATTCACACGGAACCAGACAAGTCCGGACTCTTACCGGACTAGTCCGGTATACCTCACAAATTTAGGGTTTCTAGTGTGTTGCACATTTCACTCCAACTTTACACAGCACACTGGGCAAGTCTGATACCAAGTACAGACTAGTCCGGCCATCGGGATCCCTAGCGGTAACATTTTTAGAAAAACTATAAATAGGAGATCCACGACCCCATACAAACATAACTCGTATTCTACTGTTAATAACTAAAACCCTAGCATCGCCACTTGTCCCAAGAGCACGAAAACACATCTCCCCACACATCTAAGATCCTCAAAAGTGAGATCCTTTGGGAACTCAGATTTTAGATTGGGAGATCGTTGTCTACGCATCATTGAGCTCTTGGGGTTTGATCTTTCTACACTCTTCAATTAATTGTAATCTTTTAGAGTGTATTCGATCATTTTTCTGCTGTAACTCTTGTGGGAGCCCTCAACATGTGAGGTTGTCCCATTAACTCGGTGATTACCCGTGATAGTGGAATCAAGTCGGCCTTGTGTGGTGAGTTGACAAGGGAAAGGGTTTGAAGAGACCCGGCTCTATGTGGTCTTCCTCAACGAGGACATAGATCTCTTTGGTGAGATTGAATTTCGGTTAAAATCCATGTCTCGCGTGTTCTATTGTTTTGTTTTTGCAAGTTTTATCATTTACGACTTTAGAATTGATCAATCAAATATTTTCTAATCCACGTGAACATTAAGCAATCTTATCTCTTGTTCAATTTGAAAGAATAGTAATTACATTCTGCTGCAGTTTCATTTGAAATTCCTGCATAATTGCTTAATAGTTTCGCCTGATCTGAACAACCAGAGTAGTCCATATCACCAACCGGATTAGTCCGGTCCCTCTGGTATTTGACGATTTGATGAAATGTGCAGGAAAACTTTCAAAGCCTATTCACCCCCCTCTAGGTCACATTCAGTCATGCGTCGGGGTATATCTTCAGATGGTGCTCGATCACCTCCTTGGGGATCCTAGACATTTGTGACGGCTGCCATGCAAACACGTCGACATTTGCCCGGAGGAAAGTGACGAGTGCAATTTCCTGTTTGTCAGTCAGACCTCTCGATATACGGATGGTCTGAGTGGCATCAGAACCGATTTGGACGAATTTGACAGGAATGTTGGTGTCGCTGTGACACCCGGTTCCAAAAATGAACCAAGCATAATGCATATGTGTGCCCAGGATGTTTAACACACATACACAAGTGATTCACAAACGATAAACAGATTATAACCATGTCTCGAATAATAACACTAATAATAGTACCTTATTACAAACCAAATAGTCTTGAGTATGAGCTCTAATGAAACTGCAGCGAAAAACACTAAACTCTAAGACTCCAAACTCCACTGGCAAGCTTGACAGTAACACGCGCGCCTAGTACCCCTCAAAGACCTCCTGGTACTCCACAATGTCGCCTATGTCTAAATTTTTTGGGGGAATAGCAAGGGTGAGCACATGTCGTACTCAACAAGTGTGGGAAAGTATGACATTTATATTAAACAAGGAATGATAATAAACAGTGGCTAATTGCATAAAAGTACATTCCAAACAGTAGAAAATGCAATTATATCATCATTAAGTGTGGTCCTTGCCAAAGTAATCCAATAACATTAATTTTGTGTCCAATATCACAATTCCAACATAAATAACCAAAACCACCATTTATATGCCATATTCAACTCATGACTGCTCATATGTCTCATTTTCATCAATTTAATATACCAAAGCCAATTAATTAACCAATACCGATTTCCAATCCAAATTTAGCCATTAAACCATGTTCAAGGTCCATAACTCTAATCATGTGAGGGTCCAGGTTTCTCATATCCGGGAGCATGGCTATCATGATAGTTTTTAACACACTCTGCAGAGGTTGTACCACTTTACCCACAAGTTCATGATTTCATCACCTTTCGATGACCATGGAATCTCAAATATGCCGTCTCACACTTCCTTTGGTGTGTGGCCAAGAGATCACAAAATGGCCTTTACAAAGTTATTACTAGCATATTTAGACCCCATTGGGGTTTCACTGGTGGTGATGTGTCGAACTAAGCACATCCAACCAAGGTCCCCCTCTTGAGCCATTCAGATCTCAGGGTAGCCCAACCAATCTCTACAAACCCATCTGACTACCCCTTCCCCAAACATTCTTAATGGTCCAAATAGTACTAGCAAAACACTAATTAGTCAGGTAAGCTGCACCCATACTTGGCCCTGTGGTGGCATTGTAAATCCTGGATGGTCGCTCCATGAACCAGTCCTTACATCTAAAGCAAGCAAAATCAACAAAACAGTCAAACCCATTCCACATGACCGGTTTGCTTAGATCACTAGGCACCATGTTGCTAAAGGTTATTATTATCAATTCTCATCATTAAAGTGTTCGATAGTCCATAAATAAGTAATATGGTTATTTCCCATACCCAGTTAAGTATAGCAAAGCAAAAGTGTAGAATACCCTTCCCGACTCTCTACATAGTGTTCAAGCGACAAGGGTGGTCATACAAAACTAGTAAACTCCTATAATTGGGTTTTCCAATCAATTAACACAAGCATGCAATTTTGTAAACAGTACATTTAAAAACCTAGATCAAAATGATCAAGAACATTTGCCTTGCTCTTGAGCTTGGTTTGGATCGAATGCTTCAAAGTTCTGATTCCGCAGGTCCCCGAAAGCACTCTCTACAACGACACTTTCTATTTCGCGCGACAAACATGCAAAACAACCATTACAATCAATAAATGCTCATATAGTACTCAATATGCCATGATATGCATGATTAATAAAATTGTGAGGTAAAACTTGTTAATGAGTTGCTATTAATGTTTTCTAACTAATCACAATGGTTTCTAACAAGTTTGAACAGGTTTCGAATTGATTTGAGTCAATTTTGATTCAATTTGAATTGATTTAATTGGTTTGGAATAGATTCAGACATCGGACTAGTCTGCTTTCAGGGCCGGACTAGTCTGCCTTGAACAAAACAGTGATTTAGGGTTTTCTGATCAGCGAGGATTAGGTTTAATTTCACGTGGAAAAGTGGGTGTAGAGGGTGTACCACATGTCTAGAGATCCAAGGATCAAGAATTGGGTGTGAAACTTGAGTATTAACGATCTAGGGTTGGTGGAGATGAGTTGATGAAGATTTGGTGATGAAGAACGTCAACTGTCAGAAAATTGATGAAGATCGATCTTGATTGAGCCTTATCCCTCTTCTCCTCCTCCCCCTTGCTTCTGGACTTCCTCTTGACGTCGGCACAAGGGAAAAAGTGGCAGGAAGGGTTTTCAATGGTGATGGAGAGGTATGGGGTATTGGGTTGCTTATATAGGGGTGGAGAGGTAGTGTTTCGGGGTGAATTCCAAGTGGAATTCAGTGAGGGACGAGTAGGGGCCAAGGTGGGGTCCACTTGGGCTCCTCTGATGTTGGGCACGAAGTTCTTGGTCCCAATTAAAGTAATTACCCAATAACCAATCGTGGAAGAATAATAGAATCGGAGTGGAATTCAGCAGGCCGGACTAGTCCGCAATAGGGACCGGACAAGTCCGTTGTGGAACAGAAACTATTTCGGACAAGTCCGATATTTGTGGTCGGACAAGTTCGGGGTTGCAAAATAAAAGGCTTTCGGATTGAAAATTGGACAAGATCGGACTAGTTCGTTTGGAATCGGACAAGTCCGAAGAAACATCAGAAACTCGATCGGACTAGTCTGTGTATTCTGTCAGACAAGTCCGTAGTCCTGAAGAAACTGAATTTTTGGAACAGAAAGGGAATACCGGACTAGTCTGGCTTTGGGGCCAGACAAGTCCGCTCCCTAACAAGATTAAATTCCTGATTAGACCTAAATTCATTTTAATCTTGACCCTTTTAAGGTTGCTTTATGTCAAACATGTATGAGGATGTATGCAATGCATTATGCGCGAATTGAGGGTGTTACAAACCTACCCCCCTTAAAATCAATCTCACCCTCGATATTCGATGTGAAAGGAAAGAGATAGGGAAATTCCGTCTTAAGATCCTCTTCTCGCTCCCAAGTTGCCTCCAATTATGTATGATGCTTCCATTACACTTTGCATCATTTAATCACCTTGTGACCCTCTCCTTGGTTTCCATGATTTTGACAGGTTGCTCAGCATAGGTTAAATCTTCCTCGAGCTCTAATTCCTCCATTGGTGCCTGCTCCTCTGGAACACTCAAGCACTTCTTGAGCTGAGAAGCATGAAACACATCATGGACATCGGAAATATGCGCTGGCATCTCCAACTTATGTGCTACTTCTCCCCGTTTGTCCAAAATCTTGAATGTTCCAATATAGCGAGGTGCCAACTTGTCTTTAATGTTAAATCGCTTATGACCTCGCATTGGTGACACTTTGAGGTATATGAAGTCTCCCACCTCAAAAGACAAGCTTCTTCATCTATTATCCGCATAACCTTTTTGTCTTGAGTGAGCAGCTCTCAAGTTCTCGCAGATTGTCTGAACTTGCTGGTCCAAATACTTGAGTTTTCCCTGTCTCATTCCAAAACAAGGGTGTTCTACACTTTCTTCCATATGATGCTTCAGTTGGAGACATCTTCAAGCTTGGTTGGTAACTGTTGTTGTAGGAAAATTCAGCATATGGCAAGCTCTTGTCCCAACTTCCTCCATACTTTAACGCACAAGCCCTTAGAATGTCTTCCAAAATCTGATTTGTCCTCTCAGTTTGTCCATCCATTTGAGTGTGATTAGCAGAACTGAAATTCAATTGAGTTCCCATAGACTCGTGCAATTTTTGCCAGAACCTTGAGGTAAATTGAGAACCTCTATCAGACACTATCTTCTTTGGCACTCCATGTAAACACACTATCCTTCCCATGTACAATTCTGCAACCTTTGCTCCACTATAGGTAGTCTTGACAGGAATGAAATGCGCTGATTTTATCAATCGATCCACAATAACCCATATCGAATCATAACCTGCTGAAGTGCGAGGTAAGCCAACTATGAAATCCATACCAACCTCTTCCCACTTCCATTCCGGAATTTTCAACGGCTGCAATAATCCAGCTGGCCTTTGATGTTCAGCTTTGACTCGTTGGCATACATTACATAATGCAACATATTCCGCTATGTCCCTTTTCATACCATCCCACCAATAGCGCATCTTCAGATCCTTCTACATTTTCATACCACCAGGAGGGATGGAGTAAAGCAAGTCATGTGCCTCTTTCAATATCAACTACCGGAGACGCTTCTCTTTAGACACAACAATTCGTTTTCCAAGCCATAGAGTACCATGGTCATCCTCATCAAATCTGGATTATCTTCCTTCTTGGGTCCTTTTCTTGACTTCCTGGATTTCCTTATCCTTTGTTTTGCCTTCTCTTATTTCTTGCTCCAGGGTTGGATTTACTTCCATTGCACCCATCTCATTCACAAATCCAAGATTTAACCGTTCAAACTCCTTTCATAGCTCGGATGGCAGTTCCCGAACTGTGAGCTGGTGGCTTGCTCCCTTTCTGCTCAAAGAATCAGCTATTATGTTGGCTTTTTCTGGATGATAATTGATTCCCACATCATAGTCCTTATGGAGTTCCAGCCATCTTCGTTGCCTCAAATTCAGATCCGTTTGCATGAATATGTACTTGAGACTCTTATGATCTGTATAAATCTCGCATCTATGGCCAAGGACATAATGTCTCCAAATCTTTAACGCGTGCACTGCGACCGCGAGTTCGAGATCATGTGTCGAATAATTCTTCTCATGTTTCTTCAATTGCTTGGATGCATAAGCTACTACTCGGCCTTCTTGCATCAATACACAACCAAGTCCTTGTCTTGACGCAATGTAATAGATATCAAAGCTCTTGCTCACATCTGGGAATACCAACACAGGTATTGTTGTTAATCTCTTCTTTAGCTCCTCAAAACTGTCCTGACAAGCTTGAGTCCACTTGAAAGGCTTCTCATTCATTAAAAGTTCAGTCATGGGCTTCGCTATCTTGGAAAAGTATTTGACGAACCGACGGTAGTATCCTACCATTCCATGAAAACTCCTTATTTCCATCACATTCTGCGGCGGTTCCCACTTTAGCATATCTCTAACCTTTCTTGGATCAACTGACACTCCTCCTCCAGATATAACATGGCCTAGGAATAATATCTCCCTCAACCAGAATTGGCACTTGTTGAACTTGGCATACAACTGGTGCTCTCGCAGTTTCTGCAACGTCAGCCTTAGATGCTCTTCGTGCTCCTCTTCACTTTTCGAGTAGACCATGATGTCATCAATGAACACTACCACAAACTTGTCCAAATACTCCATAAAAAAACTTATTCATAAGATACATGAAGTATGCTAGTGCATTAGTCAACACAAATGACATGACTGTGTACTCATAGGATCCATACTTTGTCCTGATAGTTGTTTCAGGTATGTCTGATGGTCTAATCTTCATTTGGAAATATCTCGACCAAAGATCAATCTTAGAGAATATTCTGGCTCCCTTCATCTGGTCGAACAGATCCTCAATACGGGGCAACGTGTACTTATTCTTGATTGTCACCTCGTTGAGAGACTGGTAATCCACACACATTATTTGGGATCCATCCTTCTTATCTACAAAAAGCATTGGGGCTCCCCATGGCGATGAGCTTGGATGTATAAAACCCTTCTCTATCTGCTTTTGAATTTGCTTCTTGAGATTTGCTAATTCCTTAGGAGGCATCCTATATGGCCTCTTTGCTATAGGTGCAGTTCTAGGTATTAAATCAATGACAAACTCGATGTCACGATCAGGTGGCATACCTGGCAATTCCTCAGTGAACATATCTGGGTACTCCCAAACAATCGGGATTTCCTCCTAAGTTATTCCTTCTGCGTGATTTACCATTGCCTTATTGGTCGTCGGCTGAACTGCCTTGAACTCTATACTGATTTCTTCCTCATTTGTCAATTGCACTGTCCGAGTGGCATACTAAATTACTTTGTTATGCTTCCCTAGCCAATCTATTCCAAGTAATGTCCAAGCCTAGAGAATTGAGGACTATAAGGTTGGCAATGAAATATACCCACCTTATAGAAATACTTACTTTTTGACATACTATATTCGTTCTCATCTCTCCTCCAAAAGATTTAACCAACAAAGTATACTTCAGGTACGATGTGGGCATGCTATGCTTTGCAACATACTTTGATGAGATGAATTAATGGGATGCTCTGGAATCAAATACTATAGTAGTGGAGTTGGAGTTTGCAGGAAACATAACAATCACACCATCTTCAGCTTGCTGAGTCTCTTCTACAAACACGTGGTTCACCTTGCTATCAGTGTTGATGTCTTCTGGAGCATATCGAGACAGTTGACTGAATTTGTTGAT
The DNA here is from genome assembly GCA_036927565.1 of Tuctoria greenei. Taxonomy (NCBI): domain Eukaryota; kingdom Viridiplantae; phylum Streptophyta; class Magnoliopsida; order Poales; family Poaceae; genus Tuctoria; species Tuctoria greenei. Next base: position 151,211,659 of record JAYESD010000003.1, read on the forward strand.
ATACTCACTAAGACTCATCCTTCCTTGCCTGAGGTTCGCAAATTCTTGTCTTCTCAATATCATAACTCCCTCTGCCATATAGTGAGAATGGAACTTCTCCTTAAATTCAGTCCAGGTGATTCTCTCTTGATTTTCATGGGAATGGCATAGAGATTCCCACCAATCTACAGCAGCTCCAATCAACTGGTGTGAGGCAAAAAGAACCTTTTCTCTGTCACTGCATTGGACAATGGCAAGTTTCTTCTCTACGAACTTCAGCCAATCATCAGCTTCCATAGGATCTATGGATTGGGCAAAAGTAGATGGCCTGGTCCTCATGAACTCTCCCAAACGGTTGTTGGGCGACGAGGGTGGCGGTGGCGGTGGCATGTGGGGCTGATTATTGTTGTCAGCTTGTAGCTGTTCCATGGTCTGTATCATGGTCTGCATCAGCTGGTTCTGCATAGCCAGCAGCTGCTCAAGGTTGATAGCTCCCTGTGCATGTCACTGGTTGTTCTGGGGTGCTTCATTGTTCTCCTCCTCACCATTGGCATTCCTTTTTTGCGAGTCCTCGCAATCTATTGGTGAAAGAATAGTAGAGATGAAATAATTTAGAATTTGAAAAGAAACGCCCCAACTATATGCATCAAGGTATATGTAACTAACAATTCTCTTATTCATACTATAACCCTATTAGAGGATGTGAACAAGGATCCCACAACTCTCTACTACGTGCGGATGTGGACAAAATGCTAGACGTCCCACAACTCGCACAAAACACACAAGCACAAACACACAACATGAAAGTTCAGCAGACCACACTAAACACAACCCAAACAATCTAAATGCTTTTCTAATTTCTAAACAGGAGAACTAGACTTAATTGTGTGAGCCGTGGATGTCCTGGCCGTGAGGCAGCGTAGGCGACGGCGACGGCGAGGCATACATGGGCGCACGCTAGGTTGAGTTGGCCATCCATGTAGGCGCTAGAGAGGTAGCTACACCATTGACCTGCACGGTGGCACGGAATTCCTCTTGCTTCTCCATGATGAACAACTTCTTACGGAGGTAGCGGATCTCTTCTATGGCATCAGCATAGTGGTTTCCCAAGTTCACCAATACTGACTGAGATCTATCAATGGCACGAGAACTGATTTGAGCTCCACCTTGCGGTCTTAAGACTTCCCTTGTTCCTTTCTTGCGTTGTGGGTGCAGCGCAAAACTAGTACCTCCAACCTGCTTTTGATAGATATGGCACAATCTGGTGATGTAAAAGCCCGCATTTGAGTAGAGCAAGAACACGAAAATGCGAACTTAAAATTTTTGAAAGTGGACTTGGAAATCCAAACTCACATGTAACATGTGAGTGAACCACTGTTCACTAAAAATATGAACTTGTTAAAACTTAAAGCCTTAATTGGAATATTCCACATAAAAGATTAAAAATTCAAATGTTAATTCAAACTCAAGTTCCAGCATTGACTTGAGCAGCATCATGGAGTTCCCAGCTACATTGACAATGTGTAGTATCTTCGAGAACTTTCATCCTGCTCTTTTGTTTGGACCAGTGAGAATAATATCATGGGTGGGGCCCACTTATAGGGTGGCCCACCAGTCAGCTCTCATCAAACGACATTTGGTTTCCTCTTCTGCTTGTACTTATCGAGCGCCAGCGAAGCACCATGACGCGTCGTCCTTATCTGTGAACACCGCATGTTTTCCCTTCTGCCCTTCGTGGAAGCGCTTCTTACCCGCCAAGTCCATGTTGTCGCTCGTCGCGCGCTGACGCCTCGGCCGCCCAAAAATCAAAGGTGTTCAAGCCAAATGCCAAACCATAGGGCGAGAATATTTATTGTAAGTCCACTAAATTTAAATGTAAGATTTGAATTAGCCGAGAGTTGTTAATAATTAAATTAAGTGTGCTAATGAAACCATATATTAACTCCTTGAAAAGCTTTTAGTTGATTAATTCAAATTAATGTCTAGAGTTCGATTTTTTAAATTCAAATCCATGTTTCATACTTAAATTAGTCAAATTAAGATTTTGTGTTTACCAAGGTCCTCCAAATAATTTAATTAGCAGCCATTCTAAAGTTTACTAATTTTGAACATTATTTACGAGTTAAAAGTTTTATCAAGCCATAAAAGAGAGATCAAAATTTGAAATTAAATCAAACTTCAAATTTAAATCAATCAAATGAAAGATTGTAAATTATCCTTGGATTATTAAATTGTCAAATAACCAGACTACCATTTTTTTATCTGTTTTGAGCACAATTAGTAATTATTTGGAATTTTTGAGTGAGGATAAGGAGGGAAGGGGTAAATGGGACCCACATATCATTCTTATCCCCAAAGCAAGTGCTTTATTTTGTTTTATCCTTCTTCCCCACTCCCGGCCTTCCCCGGGAGGTCGACGCAGCGCCGAGCGCTCCCGCCGCTGGCCCCATCTCCTCCTCCGTTCTGCCATGGAGCACCAGCACCGCCGACTGCACACCAGCGCTTATCCGGAACGCCGCTGCGCCGTGCGCCCGACCTCATCTCACTCGCGTCCAGCCTCGCTCCGTCCTTCCGCTCCGGCTCTGCACCACACCCACTGCCACGCACCTCTACGCCTCTACCTCGCCAGCGCCCTGCTGTGCGCATGCTGCCGAGCACCGCACCCTAGCACTGCTGCTGCCGCACCAGCCATGCCGACGGCCGCCACACGTGCCCACTTCAGCAGCAACGCAGGCTACACCGTAGTCCGGTTTCCTCCTCCTGCTTCCGTGCACCTGTTCCAACAAGGTCATGCCCTGGCCTATTGCTCGGCGGCCAACTGCGGAGCTGACAGCTCATGCCACGCCCACGCCAAGCCGCGGCAGCTGCGTTCCTCATGTCCGTGCCGTCCGCCGGCATTATCTTTAGCCAGTCGCCATGCTGCAGCACCTCGCTGCCGTCCAATAACATCAACCAGTCATCGATGCCCGGCAACGTTGCAGCGCTTCTCGCTGCAGTGCCTTCCGGTTGTACGCCATGGTCGCACCGCCGTCCACGCCCATTCCCTGCGCGGCACCAACCATTCGCGCCATCGCCACCGTGTCTCCATGTCACGGCACCGCTGCACCGCGTTCGAAGTCCTACTCTGGGCAACCAGCAAGGCTATACACGCTTTCGAAGTTTTGCCATAGCTGCTCTGCATCGACGTTGTTGCCTACTTTCTGTCATCGCGGCGTTCTGCTCCGTAGCCACGTTCTGGCAGCAAGGCAAGTGATGTGTGGGATGGAGGATATGCAGGAACACGCCTTTGACACAACAGCATCGACAACTGGTCCAAGGTTAGCTTTGATTTGTGCAAATATTGATCGGGTTAGTACTGCAGCCAAACTGTTTGATGAAATGTTTACAATGCCAAATCGAGTATGTTGATGTTCTGTGCTGGTCTGTGATGCAGGGACCTTGTGACGTGGCAACCGGCATGCAACTTAGGTCATCATGATCTCTGAATTGTATAAGACTGAGCAAGTCGAGAGTGCATCCAAACTGTCCGACGAAACGCTTACAAGGTGAGCCTCCTTATAAGGATAGAAAAGTAGTGCGACTAGTGTTCCGTAATCCTGCACATATTGTTTAGTGATGGGGGGGGGGGGGGGGGGGGTGACTACTTGGTCATTCGTTCCTGTTGCTACTTCTGTCTTGTGATGTCTATCCCTTGACCTTAAGCTCCTTATCAAGGGTCCATCTAATTCTTGTAGATTGTTTAATAGTCGTTCTCATCATAGGAACCTCAAGAAATAGAGATGATCCTGTCTTCTATAGTTACTAGAAACCTTAGAATTGATTCCTTACAACACACGGGTAATATAGTGTAAGAATCTTAGAACACTTAAGGAAAAACCATAGTAAGTTCCTTCTAAGTACTTAGAAGCTTCGTAGATCGTCTCTTAGTTCTTAGACCACTTCAATTCTTGAGTTATAAGATTTAATCTGGAGTTTCAATCTTATGCTTTGCATAGTCATCTCATACCTTAATCATGATATGTTTCACCTTGATCCCTTGGTCATCCTTACACTATTCAGTCAAACACTTCCTCACCAGTCAGTCTTATCACTCTTATGTGGCATAGATCCAAGTGTTGATTGATAAGTTGCAAGGTGTGCTTACATTGCACCTTCAATTCTTACCTCGACACTACTATGACCACCTTGACTCATCCTCTATTTCTCCACAAAACAGAGCCATGTTTGTCCCTCCTAGTCATGCTTCTCCATCTTAAGGTGTATAGAACCATGTTGAGTCTATTATTATGTTACATTTTTTCCTTATATGCATACTCATGTCAATAGGAAACGTAATGGAGTTGATCGACAAGGAGCTCCACTTGGAGGAGGAGCCGAGGAGTCACCATCTTGAAGTTTCATTGCGGATTCTTCTGGGGAAGATCAAGCCTAACTATTAACATTTGCCTAGTCCCAAACCAAGGCAAGCTCCTGTTTGCATTTAAGTGCTATTTTAAAGTTTTATTTGTATCACTTATGTCTAGGGTGAATTATGTGCACAGACACGCTCCGTGCGGGGACCTTGTGCCCGCGATGGTGGGACCGGTTCGGCGTTTGAGTTTCGTGTGAAAGGTTGCTGCGTATGACATGGTGAGGAGCACCGCACGCTTTTTACGCACAGGTGTGCATGACGTGTTATCCGGGTGTCTACTGATTGCAATCACCGTCCCTCGCGGTTATTTGAGTTCCGCTTGTTCACTGTGTCGTGACGTAGAAATAAAGAGTAGTTGAATTATTATGAAATGTCATGATTACTATTGTATTGCAACTTGTGTGACTTATAGATAGCACAATTAAGGTTTATAGTTTCCAAACACTTAACCTGTAATAGCATTATGTGCCTTGGGCATGTCATATCATCGGCAAAGAGTTTCTTGTTAAATTTTGGAGTCTATGATGTGCCGTGTCTGAGGAATGTCATTTGCTACTCAAAACATGACTATAAGGACCCATTTGTAGGCGAGTCTATTTATGCTATTTCCTACCTATTTTTAGTATTTACCTTGCATATGTCTAGTGAGACGGGTCAGTCTTGCTGAGCCTTATGCTCACGTTTGCAATTAACAAGTTTTTGCAGGTTATATCGTTGATGAAGGGCTTGATGACGATGCCTTACCCTCATCAGGGTTTACGGCTGAGTAGGAGCCCTGGACGCCGCCGTGGTCAGGAGAGTGAGCGCTGCTAGTGCGAAGCATCGTAAGGGCATGGACGACTTCGCTTTTGCATAGCTAGAGCTGAGAGTGTAGCTATGAAGTATAGACTCTTTTCTTCATTTAGTATTGTAAAAACTTCTGCTGTGTTTATAAATAAAAGACTTGGTTTGTATTTTATTCTGGTTCTTTTCATGTATACTATTGGGTGTCGCATCGCACGACACCACCCAATGAGATTCTTGGATGTCGGGACCCCGATCTCCACAGTTGAGTGCGTCCCAAGCCACATCATCAATAGCCTGCTCCCTGGTGGATCTCCATGTGGATGCAAAGTGTCGGGTGACCACCTCATCTTTGGCAAGAACAATAACTTGAGCCCTCCATTCTTCACGTCCATGGCGAGGAATCCTCTTGACATAGTATTCTGGGTGCATCTTGCATAAATCAAGGAACTCCTTCAATTGCTTAGCTGCAAATCCTCCACCAGTGTCGTTGGAACATAATTCTTGGGCATCACTATAAACCATGCATATGTCCTCCTTTCTGGCTTCACTAGAGTTTGATGCATTCCCTTGGGCTTCAGGTACTTCTTCTCGTGCAGCGGGTTCATCCTCCTGTGGTTCCTTCTCATCTTGGTCTCCATCTTCCTCTTCGTCACTATCAGAGATTTCCACCATCTCTGGATCTTCTTCCTCCTCATCATCATAGGATTCCACCATCTCAGGGTCTTCTTCCGTCGTGTTGGAGTGTCCATGCTGAACTTCCTTTGCAGGATAACTCATTTCTTCCTACTCTTGGGCAGGTTCCATTTGCGGCTCCTTGCGAGACCTAAGCTTGCTTCCAAGGGGTGGCAAATGAGCTCTCTTACGGGCTGTCGTTTTGGTGTTGCCATCTACAAGAAAACAGGAGAAAATAGAGGAAAACCACAAATATAAGTTCTGAAATTGCAGAAGCCATAAATTAAGATGAGAAGACGTGCATTTGCTCAAAATGATGGAAAAGTGGCAAAAATTGCAGCAGCAGCAAAAAGCACAAATTTTTCCACATTATATAGCTAGTGGAATGCAAAATAGTACAAAACAAGCAAATTTTGGATAGGAAAGATGTCCTAAGTAATTTGTGGTGTCCATTCTACCTAGGCATGTGTCCTACGGTCAAACACAGCTATGATACTAATTTGTGACATCCGGTTCCGAAAATGAACCAAGCGTAATGCATATGTGTGCCCAGGATGTTTAACACACATACACAAGTGATTCACAAACGTAAACAGATTATAACAATATCTCGAATAATAACACTAATAATAGTATCTTATTACAAACCAAATAGTTTTTAATACGATCTCTAATGAAACTGCAGCGGAAAACACTAAACCCTAAGACTCTAAACTCCACAAGCAAGCTTGACGGTAACACGCGCACCTAGTACTCCTCAAAGACCTCCTAGTACTCTACACTGTCGCCTGTGTCTGAATTTGTTGGGGGAATAGCAAGGGTGAGCACATGTCATACTCAGCAAGTGTGAGAAAGTATGACATGTAGCTTAAACAAGGAATGATAATAAACAATAGCTAATTGCATAAAAGTACATTCCAAAACAATTGAAAATGCAATTATATCATCATTAAGTGAGGTCCTTCCAAAGTAACCCAATAACATTAATTTTGTTTCCAATATCACAATTCCAACATAAATAACCAAAACCACCATTTATATGTCATATTCAACTCATAACTGCTCATATGTCTCATTTTCATGAATTTCATATATGAAAGCCAATTAATTAACCAATACCGATTTCCAATCCAATTTCAGCCATTAAACCATGTTCAAGGTCCATAACTCTAATCATGTGAGGGTCCACGTTGCTCATATCCGGGAGCACGGCTATAATGATAGTTTCTAACACACTCTGCAGAGGTTGTACCACTTTACGCACAAGTTCGTGATTTCATCACCTTTCGATGACTATGGGATCTCAATTATGCCGTCTCACACTTCCTTTGGTGTGTGGCCAAGAGATCACAAAATAGCCTTTACAAAGTGATTACTAGCATAGTTAGACCCCACTGAAGTTTCACCGGTAGTGATGTCTCGAACTGAGCACGTCCAACCAAGGGGCCCCCTCTTGATCCATTCGGATCCCAGGGTGATGAGTAGGTTAGGCCCGATCTTTCGAAAGATAAGTCGATTGGGGTGGTGAACTCGACGTTGATGATCCGAGGCACTCGAGCAATTCGAGTACCCCTGCAATCACTACACCACTACTTTGTTGGTTATCAACCGTGCTGCACAAGCTTGACCTCGCCAAGAAGGCTAATCCCTGCAAGTGCAACCGAGAACACAAGCAAGAACGTAGAAGACACGATCTGAAATCGAGAAGTTGGGGTGTCACAAACCGTAGAATGGTGAAATTGTTAATCTAAGCAAAACCCACCAAATATGACCGGAGTCTGCAGTATTTAAAGGCTAGGGTTCAGCCAAAACATGCTTACATGTGTCCCTAATGGACACATACACGATACAAGGCCCAAAGGCCCGATTCGGTGGTGCGGCACCGGACAGAAATCTGGACTCGACTTGTTTTGATGATTCCCAACGACTCCGGAGGAATTTTGATGTGCGACCAAAGCCATTGAAAGTTTATATTCTCCTCTTTCCCTGCATATGTGGAACATCGAAAACAGAGTCTGTATAAATCCTGGGCGTCCGTTTTAAGGTGGACTTCTCCTGGACTCCGAGTTGAACTCAAGTCCGAGTGGTAAACTGATTTCATCAACTTGTGGACGTCCAAGCAGGTTCTCCCCGTTCCCAAGGCCTCTTCCCTTCACTTGTTGATCTTCTCCATTGTTCCTAATAACAATTAAATCATCACATAGCAATCTATTCTCAAACTCACATGCAAAGGAAGTTAGGAATGAGTTCACCTGCTGATTTATTGACCGTGCTAGTGCTCTTGTGATTGGTCCTTGCAGCTCAATGTGCATCCCTGCTGTTTTGATGTCCTCATCATCCTCCCCCTCTTGATTTGGAGTCGTCCTCGACTCAAGTTCATCTTCTTCTCCCAAGTACGGCCGCAAATCTGAAATGTTAAATGTGGGACTAACCCCAAAATTGGGAGTCAACTCAAGCTTATATGCATTATCATTAATCTTTTCAACAATCTTAAAAGGACCAGCAGCTCGTGGCATAAGTTTAGATTTTCTCAAGTTAGGGAATAGCTCTTTTCTCAAATGTAACCACACCAAATCACCCGGTTCAAGTTTTACTTCCTTTCTACCTTTACTACCTGCAATCCTATACTTCTCATTCATCTTTTCTATATTTCTCTTTGTAGTTTCATGCATCCTAAAAATGAATTCAGATTGTTGTGTAGCATCCAAATTTATAGTTTCATAAGAAGGCAAAGGTAGTAAATTAATAGGAGCACGGGGATTAAAACCATACACTTCATGGAATGGACTTACCTTCGTCGTGGAGTGAACGGGTCTGTTGTAAGCAAATTGTATATGTGGTGAACACTCCTCCCACAACTTCAAATTTGTTTTCAAGACAGCCTGCAACATAGTGGATAAAGTACGATTAACTACCTCGGTTTGTCCATCCGTTTGTGGGTGACAAGTAGTTGAAAACAGCAACTTGGTTCCCAATTTGTAGCACAAAGTTCTCTAAAAATGACTTAAAAATTTTGCATCACGATCTGGTATTTGGCACACCATGTAAACGAACAATTTCCGTCATAAATAAATCAGCAATGTGTAAGGCATTATCATTCTTATGACAAAGTATAATGTGTGCCATTTTGGAGAAACGATCAACAACTACAAAAATACTATTCCTCCCCCTCTTAGTCCTAGGCAATCCCAAAACAAAGTCCATACAAATATCATCCCAAGGTACACTAGGAACAGGAAGAGGCATATAAAGACCATGTGGGTTACGGCGAGACTTAGCTTTATTGCATGTAATGCATCGTGACATGTAGCGCTGGACATCACGCCTCATCTTTAGCCAAAAGAAGTGTGTGGACAGCACGTTTCAGTTTTCTTCACTCCAAAATGTCCCATCAAACCTCCTCCATGTGCTTCCTGCAAAAGTAGTAGACGAATGGAGCTAGCTAGAACACATAGCTCGTTAGCACGATAGATGAGACCCTCTCGCAGCACATATTTATTCCAAGTTTTTCCTTCTATACAATTTTTAAAAGCATCTTTGAAGTCCAAATTAGTAGTATATAATGCTTTTATAGTTTCCAAACCAAAAATTTTATGATCAAGTTGGGACATCATAGTATAATGTCTAGATAATGCATCAGCAATGACATTTTCCTTCCCTTTCTTATGCTTAATGATGTATGAAAACAACTATATGAACTCAATTCATTTATCATGTCGTTTATTCAGATAGGTTTGACACTTAAGATACTTCAATGATTCATGATCGTAATGTATGACAAACTCCTTAGACCAAAGATAATGTTGCCAAGTTATACTCGCACTAGGCATACAATTCCTTATCATAAGTAGAATAATTCAGAGAAGGACCATGAAGTTTTTCACTAAAGAAAGCAACGGGTTTACCTCCTTGTATGAGAATGCCTCCAATACCAATGCCGCTTGCATCGCATTCTAGCTCAAAGATCTTGTCAAAATCAGGAAGTTGTAGCAATGGTGCTTGTGTAAGCTTTGATTTGAGAGCATCAAAAGATTGTTGCTGTTGTTCGACCCATCGAAACGGCACTCCCTTCTTTGTTAGATCATGTAGAGGTGCTGCAATGGTGCTGAAATCCCGCACAAAACGGCGATAAAAACCTACAATACCAAGAAAACTACAAACCTGCGTGACGGTTGTTGGGGCTGGCCAGCTGGTGATCACTTCAATTTTTGCCTCATCCATCTCAATTCCTTGGGCGGAAACAACATAGCCAAGAAATGAGACTCGATTGGTGCAAACAACGCACTTTTCGAGGTTACCAAACAAACGTGCATCTCTCAAAATAGTAAAAACAACACGTAAATGATCAAGATGTTCATCGTATGAGTTCCTGTAAATGAGGATATCATCGAAGTAAACCACCACAAATTGTCCAATGAAAGCACGTAAAACCTCATGCATTAATCACATAAAGGTGTTGGGTGCATTAGTTAAACCAAAAGGCATGACTAACCACTCATAAAGTCCAAAGTTGGTTTTAAGTGCAGTTTTCCATTCATCTCCTAGTGCCATTCTAATTTCGTGGTAACCACTACACAAGTCAATTTTTGTGAAGATGATAGCACCACTAAATTCATCAAGCATGTCATCTAAGCAAGGAGTAGGATAACAATATCGAATGGTGATGTTATTAATCGCTCGACAATCAACACACATGCGCCAACTACCATCTTTCTTAGGAACCAAAAGAATAGGAACGGAACAAGGGCTAAGGCTTTCACGAATGTATCCGTGGTCCAAAAGATCTTGGACTTGTCGCTGAATTTCTTAGTTTCCTCTAGATTCGCCCTGTATGCTGCACGATTTGGCAAGCTTGCTCCTGGAATCAAATCGATCTTGTGTTCAATGCCTCTCATGGGTGGTAAACCAGGAGGTATCTCAGAGGGAAACACATCCTCAAACTCCTGCAAAAGGTTAGCAACAGCAGGGGGCAATGCAATATACAATTCATGAAGTGAAAACATGGCTTCTTTGCATACTAAAGCATAGCACATCCCCTTAGCATCGAATAAATCAGCAAGGTCAGATTTAGTTGCGAGCAACGATGGTGATTTTAACTTAATGACTTGCTATTTTTCAGATTCTAGTTTTGTTGCTTTGCCATCACGAATTTTACTCTTCTCAAATGCACAATTTCAGCAAGAGTCATGGGGAGCAAAGTGATTTTCTTTCCTTTATGCATGAGAGTATATTTATTAGTTCTACCATGATGAATAGCATCTGTATCAAATTCCCAAGGACGACCCAATAAAATAGAACAAGCATCCATAGGAACAACATCAAAATAAGCAAAATCATGGTAAGAACCAATTGAAAAATGTATTCTCGCTGTTTGTGTTACCCGAACCTTACCGCTGTTGTTGAACCATTGAATGTGGTATGGATAAGGGTGTGCTCTTGTTGTCAAACCATGTTTCTTGACAATGTCCGTCTTCACCAAGTTATTGCAGCTACCTCCATCAATTATAGTGTGTACACGGCAGTCCTTGATGATGAGAAACATGTGGAAGAGGTTGTGCCATTGTAGCTTGTCGTCGGCATCCACTTTGGAGCTCAAGGCACGCTGCACAATGATGCTCCTATAGTTCTCCATCGCTGCTGTACCAAGTACCTCTTCTTCAGTGTGTCGGTCATTTGTATCCGTAAAGTCAGTAGCAAGAGAATATTCATCTTCAACATCCAAAGTACTATCATACCTGCCATCGTCGCGTTCTATATATGCTCGTTTGCTCGGGCAATCTCTCATCATATGACCAAAACCCTGGAAGCGGTGACACTTAATGTCGGAAGTACAACTCATAGGAGTGGACGATGAAGGTTTGAATGATGTCGACTTGCTTCCCTCCGGCACGCGAGAAGGTGGAGTAGCAGGCGTAGTTCGTTAGCAGCCATTGGATGGTGTAGTCGCTGCATGGATGGTGTAGACGTCGAACACGGCGTGAAGTTGCTCCTCGTGTGTTGTTGCTGTTGTTGTCGGTCCTGCAATTCTTTTTCTGCCAACATAGCAAGTTGAAACAATCTGCTAACAGTATCATATTCCTTGTTATCAACAATGTCCTGAATTTCACGCCTCAACCCCCCATAAAAACGAGCTATTTTATCATCCATGTCCTCTACTACCCCACAATGCAACATACCCTTTTGTAACTCTTGATAATACTCCTCTACGGACATGTTACCATGGTCTAAGCGCTGCAATTTTTTGCTAAGGTCCCGCTGAAAAGATGGAGGAACAAATCGAACACGCATAGCTTCCTTTAATCTATGCCATGTTGGAGGATCGGTTCTAGTTTTAACAAGTTCATTCCACCATATGATAGCAAAGTCCTTAAACTCACTAGTGGCTTGACGAACTCTATGTTGTTCAGGAACAAGCTGGGCATTAAATTTTTGATCTACTGTCATCTCCCAATCAAGATAAGACTCAGCATCATAAGCACCAGAAAAAGAGGGTATAGTAAATTTCCTTTTAGCAAAAGGATCATCAGGAGGATGATTATAATTATTATGATGATTATTACCTCCCATACCTTGACGATAATGTGGTAGTCTTGGATGATTGTTGTGATCTTCCATATCATCATAAGCATTGTCTTCATGTCTTCCAGCGAGAGGCAACCGAGCCTCAAAAGTATTCATCCGAAGAGCAAGGTCATCAAGTTGGCGAGTCAAGTTCGCCAATGACTCCTCCGTTGATGCGTTGTATTTGGCGAACATATCTGTTATGGTCTTCATCATATCACGTAACTCAACATGTTGAACACATTCGTCATCATTGTCTTCTCCTGCAATTGTTAGTAGGAAACAAAAGACAACAAAAATATGTTATCCCTATCAACTACAGTGACAATGTGAAAGGTGGAAGAAAACAATCTCTCTCGCTCAAGCGTCTTACCACGATCTTACAAGTGTTCTTACTGACAAAGCAGGTGGTATGGACGGTGAGATGAACCAATGAAGCATGGGATGATTGCAAATGTACCTGTTATGCTCAAGAGAAAGGTGGAGCTTGGATGTCATAATATAGTGGCTAATAAGCAGAAAATCGTTAACAGGTAAACAAAGTTGAATAAGTATTCAATGTAGGAAACTGTTGCTGGTCAACCAAGTGCTCTAGGGCCTAGCACAACACAAGGAATTAGCAAGGCAAAAGGAAGACATAATGATATAACCAACAATCACAACACAAGTAGTATAAGCCAATTGCTTTAATATGCATGCTCTTCACTATTTTTTTTCTTTTCTTGTAATATTTCTTTGATATTTTTATTTACTCAGGAGCACAAAAATATGAATCACACAAATTTGCAGCTCAATTGAATGTAATATGCGGCCTAAAAATCAAGAAGATTCTTTAAAATTCGTGCTAAAACTTCGGAGGCCGGATCGCCTATCTTCCGAGGGGAATTTGGGCAATCTAATTTTCGCAGAACGCGTCAAAGTCGCGGAAAACCAGATGTGAAATTTCACGTAGATCAATTAGAAAAAAAAATCACCCGATTTCGAGTTCGTATGCGAAAGTTATGGCCATTTTAATGTAAGCTATCCGAGTTACGGTTTTTGGATATTGATTCCAACTCGGTTTGAGAACAGAACTCGCAATCGGATAAGAAAATGATCAGAAATTTGCACAGCAACAAATGGGGTCGTGTGTGATGATTCAAGGATGAGTGGCATAAATGTTTGTCACCTAATCTAGGGCTGGCGATGCGGGAGTTCAAGCAAGGCAGCTAGCTAGGGCAAATCGATGTACGTGGTGGATCGGTTTGTTGTTTAGGGATTGTGGAATAGGTATCGAACAGCAAGAAAACAAGGACGAAACATGATAACTAGGACACAAAACACAAATCTAAACCAGCAACAAGACTCGACCACACGAATGCAAACTCAACAATGCAAACTGAAAAACGAAACTGCAAGAACTATAGTCTAGGAAGCGGTAAAAATGATTTAATTTTTTTGTGGCTTTTCTGTGGACTATAGGTACGAAACAAAACCGATCTAATAGAAGGAAAATAAAGATACCTCACGAGCAACCTGGAAATCTGATACCAATTGATAAGTAGGTTAGGCCCGATCTTCCGAAAGGTAAGTTGATTGGGGTGGAGAACTCGACGTTGATGATCCGCGGCACTCGAGCAATTCGAGTACCCCCCGCAATCACTACACCACTGCTCCGTTGGTTATAAACTGTGCTGCAAATGCCTGACCTCACCAAGAAGGCTAATCCCTTCAAGTGCAACCGAGAACACAAGCAAGAACGTAGAAGACACGATCTAAAATCGAGAAGTTGGGGTCCCACGAACCGTGGAATGGCGAAATTGTTAATCTAGCAAAACCCACCGAATATGACCGGTGGCTGCAGTATTTAAAGGCTAGGGTTCGTCCAAAACATGCTTAGATGCATCCCTAATGGATACATACGGGATACAAGGCTCAAAGGCCCGATTCAGTGGTGCAGCACTGGACATAAATCTGGACTCGACTTGTTTCGACCATTCCCGACGACTCCGGTGGAATTTTGAGATGAGACTAGAGCCATTGGAAAGTTTATCTTCTCCTCTTTCCGTGCATAGGTGCAACATTGAAAACGGAGCCCGTATGCATCCTGGGCGTCCGTGGACTCCGAGTTGAACTCAAGTCCGAGTTGTAAACTGATTCCATCAACTTGTGGGCGTCCCAGTAGGTTCTCCACGTTTCCAAGGCCTCTTCCCTTCACTTGTTGATCTTCTCCATTGGTCCTAATAACAATTAAATCATCACATAGCAATCTATTCTCAAACTCGCATGCAAAAGAAGTTAGGAACGAGTTGACCTGCTGATTTATTAACCGTGCTGGTGCTCTTGTGATTGGTCCTTGCAGTACAATGTGTGTCTCCGCTGTTGTGATGTCCTCATCAAAGGGTAGCCCCACCAATCTCTACAAACCCATCCGACTACCCCTTCCCCGAGCATTTTTAATGGTCTAAATAGTACTGGCAAAATACTAATTAGTCAGCTAAGTCGCAACCATACTTGGCCCTATAGTGGCACTGTAAATCCTGGATGGTCGCTCCACGAACCGGTCCTTAGACCTAAAGCAAGCAAAACCACCAAAACAGTCAAACCCATTCCACTTAACTGGCTTGCTTAGATCCCTAGGCACCATGTTGTTGAAGGTCATTATTATCAATTCTCATCTTTAAAGTGTTCAATAGTTCATAATTAAGTAATATGGTTATTTCTCATACCCAATTAAGTATAGCAAAGTAAAAGTGTAAAATACCCTTCTTGATTCTCTACATAGTGCTCAAGCAACAAGGGTGGTCATACAAAACTAGTAAACTCCTATAATTTGGTTTTTCCCATCAATTGACACAAGCATGCAATTTTGTTAACAATACATTTAAAAACCCGAATCAAAATGATCAAGGACACTTGCCTTGCTCTTGAGCTTGGTTTGGATCGAATGCTTCAAAATTGTGATTCTGCAGGTCCTCAAAAGCACTCTCTACAGCGAGACCTTCTATTGCGTGTGACAAACATGTAAAACAACCATTACAATCAATAAATGCTCATATAGTACTAAATATGCCATGATATGCATCATTAATGAAATTGTGAGGTAAAACTTGTTAATGAGTTGCTATTATGTTTTATAACTAATCACAATGGTTTCTAACAAGTTTGAACAGGTTTAGAATTGATTTGATTCAATTTTGATTCAATTTGAATTGATTTAATTGGTTTGGGACAGATTCAGACACCGGACTAGTCCGCTGTCAGCGCCGTACTAGTGTGCCCTGAACAAACTATGATTTAGGGTTTTCTGGTCAGCGAGGATTGGGGTATAATTTCACATGGAAAAGTGGGTATAGAGGGTGTACCACGTGTCTAGAGATCCAAGGATCAAGAATTGGGTGTGAAACTTGAGTCTTGACGATCTAGGGTTGGTGGAGATGAGTTGATGATGATTTGGTGATGAAGAACATCAATTGTCGAAAAGTCGATGAAGATCGATCTTGATTGAGCCTTCTCCCTCTTCTCCTCCTCCTCCTTGCTTCTGGACTTCCTCTTGACGTCGGCACAAGGCAAATGGTGGTAGCAAGGGTTTTCAATGGTGATGGAGAGGTGTGGGGTATTGGATGGCTTATATAGGGGTGGAGAGGTAGGGTTTTGGGGTGAATTCCAAGTGGAATTCTGTGAGGGACAAGTAGGGGCCGAGGTGGGGTTCACTTGGGCTCCTCTAAGGTCGAGCACGAAGTTCTTGGGCCCAATTAAAGCAATTACCCAATAACCAATCATTGAAGAATAATAGAATCCGAGTGGAATTTAGCAGGCCAGACTAGTCCGCGATAGGGACCGGATAAGTCTGTTGTGGAACAGAAACTATTTCGGACAAGTTCGGTATGTGTGGCCGGACAAGTCCGGGGTTCCAAAATAAAAGGCTTCTGGATTGAAAACTAGACCAGATCGGACTAGTTCATTTGGAATCGGGCAAGTCAGGAGAAACATCAGAAACTCGATCGGACTAGTTCGTGCATTGTGCCGGGCAAGTCCTTAGTCCTGAAGAAACTGAATTTCTAGAACAGAAAGAAAATACCGGATTAGTCCGGGTTTGGTGCCGAACAAGTCCGCTGCCTGACAGGATTAAATTCATAATTAGACCTACATTCATTTTAATCTTGTCCCTTTTAAGGTTGCTTTATGTTACACATGTTTGAGGATGTATGCAATGCATCATGCATGAAAATGAGGGTGTTACAGTCGCTGCTTGGTTGCACACGAGGTGCAGAGGATGAGCCGTGCTAGCGCGAACTCAGTGGTTGTTGAGCAGCTTGCTCCTTGTCGGATTCCTCTTCTTGCGCTTTGCAAGCACATGAAGTTCTTCCGGTGCAGTAACCCTAACAGTGCAGTCCCCTCGATTTCGGAGGACGCCTGACAGGGTTGGTGTCTTCAACACGAGGTAGTCGTAGTGGACCACGGTCATCAACCTATACAGGGCTGGCCTGCCTAGAATCGCATTGAAGGGGAGATTGATGTGTGCCACATCAAACACCATCTTCTCGGACCTATAGTTGTCTCGTGTCCCAAAGGTCACTGATAGAGTAACTGACCCGAGAGGCGTGATGGCTCTTGGACCTTGTCCAGAGAATGGGCGTGAGAGCATGAGGTCTGAGAGATAGAGTTGGAGCTTCACAAAAAATGCAAAGCTGAGGAGGTTGAGCGTCACACCTCCATCCACCAGGACATGGAAGAGTTGGATATTATTGATGGTCGGGGAGACCATTAGGGGCAATTGTCCAGCTGTGGCCATGTTCTTCGGATAGTCTTAAGCATCGAAGGTAATGTAAGTATCCATCCACTTTCGATGAGGCTCCGCCTTGGCAGTAGGAGCAGCAACAGCCATCTCCCAACGCATAGTCTTCAGGATGTGCCGTGAGGTGATATCCCAGGTTCCTCCAAAGATCATATGGAGAGTCTTCCGATGTTCGTTGTTGGAGATCTCAGAGTCATCGTCGATGGTGTTGTACACTGCCTTTAGTGCCTTCTTGGTGTCTTGAAAGCCTAGATCCTGATTAGACGGAGCTTCATTGACTTTTTGCTTCCCTTTTCGCTGACGGAAAGGGGTCTCGTCTTGATGCTTGCTGTTGCGTTCAGCAAGCCTCTTGACTTCACGACAATCTTCAACATTGTGGCTTGTCGATTTGTGAATCGGACACCACATCTTTTTACCGTCGCCATCTTCAGACGATGGTCGAGGTCGCATGTTGGGGTATGTCCCCCGACCTCTAGGTGTTGCGGCAGCAGCATCGGTAGGTGTACCAGCAAGTGAACTTTTCTTGCCACTTGACTTTCTTCTTTTTTCCACTGCCGGAAGAAGTAGCTTCAGCTTTGAAGGTAGATGTGCGAGCCTCCGTAGCTGGTTTGGAGTGCATCTCACGGCCCTCCGCAGCTCTGGCACATCTGTCGGCCAAGCTGAAGAGTTCCGTGACGTTGTTGACATTCTTGGTTGCAAGCTTCTCCAGCATCTTCTTATCTCTAACTCCATGTCGGAATGCAATGACGATAGAAGCGTTGGACATAGAAGGGATGGTGTTTCGTACCTGAGAGAATTGTTGGATGAAGGATCGCAACGACTCTCTTGACTCTGTTGTACGGCGAACAGGTCCAGCTCGGTGCCAGGTCAGGTGTAGGAGCTCCCGAAATTGGCGGTAAACTAGCGACAGAGTTCCCCTAAATATAGATGGAGTCGAGAGGTAAGCTCATAAACCAGGACCATGCAGTCCCAGTTAGAGCCACTGGGAAGTAGTTGTCCATCACAGTCTCATTGCCTCCAGCTGCGAGGATAGCGGTGGTGTCGATTTGAAGAAACTCGATGAAGTTGACTGTCTCGTCATATTTCTCCAGCAGATGAGGCTGGAACTTGGGTGGCCACTCGACCATCCCGAGATGCATGGCAAGAGCCGAACAACCACCCCCCACTCCAGGAGGAGAAGGGTTTTCTTGAGCAACTCGCCTCTCGCGAGCACCCTCGATGTTGGCACGACCGTCCTGCCTCATGTAATGGCAATCAAGCTCCAACCGGAGGTTCTGAGTCGGGAGCCTCGTCATGGTTTGAGTATGGTGAGCCCAGAGGGTAGTGACGTCTCTTGCTGGGAGGGCGCATGTCTACTGAGCTATGACACCAGAGGACCAAGTCTACCAGACAAGGTCCTGTTACGAGAAGGTGTCTGCCCTGCATAGGGCAGACCTTGGTTGCTGATCGCATTGGCTGCAGCTGCAACCAAATGCTCAATATCAGCGAGCCACTAGCACTGGAGGACGCTGGAGTAGAGTCCGCGCTGCATTCAGCGTATTCTATGGGTTGTATGTCGATGTTGTGATCGACGCGAATTCACCATCCTGTTGTTCGACGTTGGTTGCTGGAGCAGGTGGTTGGAGTGGTGCATTGCCCGCCAGAACAACAACATTTGCCGGCTGCTGCACATTAGAGGGATTTCCCCCAACGAGTTGCACAACCAGTCTATTGGATGAAGCGGCATCGGAGTTCACCAAATTGGAGATTTTGAAATTGCCCAGCTCCCCCTTCCTGGCGCGCCAAATGTCGAAGTGTGGACTAGGATACTTTCCCACAACTACTAAGAAGTATTTCTTGCAGGATCGTATTCGGATGGGGCGCTAGTCAAGATCAAGGACAAGAGGTGAACACAGAGGATTTTACGTGGTTTGGGACGCCTGAGCGTAATACCCAACTCCACGAGATGTGTGTTAATTGTATGAGTATGAGTGAGCCTAATCTTGGGTGTGTATGAGACCAGTTGTCTTTCTACCGTGCAGTGCAACCCTTTTATATGTCAAGGACTGGTTGTTTACAGTGTGTGCCTGGTATGCAGGGTACCGACAGCCACAACAAACAAGAACACAACAAGGCAAAAACTCGAAGGAGGTGATGTTAGTGAAAGCAAAGCCCTCGACGAATTTTTTTCTTGAAGAACTTAAGAGCAAATTGCAAAAGAAAATCTTTTTGGTTGGATTTGAGCAAGTGCGCTTCAATGAAGAGCAAGAAATACAATGCGAGAAAAGAGTGACTTTGGGGACATGTGAAATGAGGATAAGGGTGAGGAGTGCTCCTCACGTCCACCTTTTATTGTGTACATTCTCTAACGGTCACAAGGGAACCAAATGTAGCCGTTGGAGGAGAGAGAGCCAAAATGGCTCTTTCCCCATGTCAGCGAAACAGGGGGGTCGGCCGCAATGCAATGTGGGCGTCCCCGTTGTCCCTCTTGGCAGGTGGCTCCCCAATGGCTATGAAATTAGCATGTTGGTGAATTAAACCCAACAATTTCTTTTTTTTGAAAAATAAAGAAATAAAAATGATAGTTGAGAATAGAAGATTCTGAACTTGCTAAGAAAAACCGGATATGCAGTGGGGAAAAATCAAACTAAATAGGAAAAAACAAATGAAAAGAAAAGAAAAATCAAAGAAAGGATAACTACCAATTTAACCTATTGGCTAGGTTTCACCACCGTCCGGTGACATAGACATTCCTCCATCCTCATTTCTTGACATTCGGGCCCAGAGGGATGGGCTCGGACGGCTTGTCTTGCTTCTTTTGCCATTCCTGCTTTTGCGTCTTGGTGGACTTGGGCCTTCGTGGAGGCCTAGACTTCTCGGTCTTCTTGGGGTGTCGGCGTGGATAAAAGAATGGGTTCTCCGCATAAATCAAATTCCTCATGAATGCAACGAGCGGGTCCACCTTTGGAGGTGTGATTTTGATCCCTTGACTGTGTTTAGCATTCAGCCCATACTTGATACGGATCATGGAGCATTGCTCCAACTTTGGGTGAAAGCTAATGTTCTCCTCCTTGCAATTGATATGGAAGTGGATTTCTCCAGCTCCCACATGTATGCCAGCCTTCGCGGTGCTTAGGAACGATCGTCCAACAATGAGTGGCGTATCCTTCTCAACCTCCATGCCGTGCACCATCAAATTCACGGGTATGAAGCAATTTCGAATTTTCACCGGAACATCTTCAGTAATACCCACCGGATAACGGATTGAAGAATCAACCAGTTGGAGCTGCATTGGTGTTGGAGTAAGCTCCGTGTAGTTCAGCTGGTCGAAAACCACCTTGGGCATCACTCACGCTTGCTCCAAGGTCACAAAGGGCCTTGTCAAAGTGGTGAGCCCCAATTGAGCATGAAATTGTAGGATATCCAGGATCCTTCTTCTTTTCCGGAAGCCTTTTAAGGATGGTTGCACTGCAGTCCTCCGTAAGCTTGACAACCTCAGTGGTGGGCAATGGTCGCTTGTTATTCAACATGTCTTTTAGACAGAGAGCATAAGTGGGTACTTGCATTGCATCAATCAGCATTGATGTGGATTTTCTGAATAACCTCAACAAAGTGATTGAATTGCTCATCAACTATTGGCTTCCTTTGCCTGTGAGGGAATGGCAATAAGTTGGTCTCTTCAAATTGCTTGCCCGTTCTCTCACTAAGTGGTTCACTTATGCCAATTGGGACATCCTCCTTCTCTTTTGTAGTTGTCCTCTTCTCTTGTGTGAGATACGATGGGTCACGAGTGGTCTTGCCACCTCCCGTAGCCACCGCATTCACCTTTTCCATTGGAGGAGCATATGTAGCAAGTTGAGCCAACCGAGTCTCCAACATCTTATTGAAGCTCAATTGATTCTTGAAAGTCGAGGATAGTCCTTCAGTCTTAGCATTAATGCTCTCTAGGGTCTTGTTATTAGCCGACAGCTTCTTATAGAGCATCATTGATCTTCAGCAGGCTAATGGCAAGCTCTCTCAAGTTGGGCTGATTTCCATTGTTGCCATTGTTTCTGTACTCTCCTTGAGAGAATGGGTGTGGTTGGCCCCAACCTTGAACTCCTCGATGATAGCCATAGTTGCTCACATTGTTGTCTATGTATAAGGCATCCTCACGGGTTTCTGGGCAGTCATTGCTCAAATGGCACGTGTTGCCACAGACTTCACATGTGATGTGAGAGTCTAGGGCATAGGCATTGCCACATACCTCATCATTGGCTTGTCCATCTATCTTCTTTATAAGGAGGTCCAATTTGGTAGTGATCATGTCCACCTCCTTCAAGGTGTCCATGCCTCGCTGGGGGTATGGAGACACTCGTCGCTCCAACCCATATTCATACCATCTTCTCAATAAAATCTTTGGCTTTGGGCAACATTAATGAGAAGAAGGCACCTCCAACAGCAACAACAACATGGTCACGGGTAGAAGTGATTAGACCATTGTAGAAGTTTTGGATAATGAGCCAATAATCCATTCCATGGTGGGGACAGGCCAGGATGTACGCCTGAAGCCTTTCCCAAGCCTCGGGAATAGACTCCATGGCAACTTGCTAGAAGATGGAAATTCTTCCACGTAGGGCATTGGTCTTGCCCAACGAAAAGAACTTGGCGAGGAATGTCGTGGAACACTTCTCCCAAGTGTCTACAACACTTTGGTTCGCGTAGAACCACTGTTTTGCTCTCTCAAGAAGAGAGAACGGAAACAGCCTAAGAAGGACATCAAGAGATACGTCCTTGATCTTAAAAGTGTTGCAGACCTCAAGGAACTGTTGCAGGTGAGCACTTCCATCCTCGTTAGCCTTCCAAAAAATGAGTTCGCTTGCACCATACTGATCAGGCTAGTCTTGATTTCAAAGTTCACGTATTCCGTGTTAACAGTGGGCCCAACATGCACATTGTTAGCAGAGAGAGCAAAAAACTCATGAAGGGTCTTCTGGGCCATTGGCGTTTCGGTTTTTGGTGCAGTTGTGTTGGCTTGCTTTGCCGCTCGAAGCTTCTGAGGAGTAACGACATGAGGTCGACCTCTTAGAAGGGATTCGGGATCTTCAAAAATGTTTTCCGACAAGCAGAAACCAGACATACACTACCCTGTTTTCACATAAAATGCGAAAACAAGAAGGGTTATCCTACTAAAACATACCCAGGGTCCTATCCTATTCACTCAATCAAGCAATACTTCAGTTGCCTTCTCTGGCAACGGCACCATAAATGCTTGTTGACAGTTCTTAAGTAACACTAACAAATCATCCCTAGCAATGGTGCCAGAAGTGCTTGTTGACGGCTACTAATGTCATAGATATAAATCCGCAAGCGCACAGAAGCTATCAATGTAGCATTTCACGTTTTAGAATATTCCCAAAGGGTGTCAGTTATATTCTCCCAAAGGAAGGCTAGGTGGAAGCAAAACAATCATCAAATGGAGAGGATAGGTTGGTCTAGGTAGGGTTCTAATAAGGATGGGTAAATGATAGTTTGGAGGTAGTGTGACACACACAAGAGCATTCTATCCTAAGGGGGTAAATGAGGCAAAGAGGGACTAGGCTAAGATTTAGGTAGATACTCCTACTATGCTTCTAATATACATATACATATACATAGCCTAAGTTAGTTATTGATGATCATATAATTATGAATTCACATGGTAAGTTGATTAACACATCGAGCACAGGTTTAACCCTAGCAACACTAGGACAACTCCCGCCAAGAGCATGTGGCATAGCCGAGCATGGAGGATTACAAAGGACATATAGGGCTTTCACCACCTACTGCCTACCTCACATTCAGCGCTACTTATCTATCCTAGCATCATGATAGCATATTAAGTAGTTACCTTAAGAGCCTATGCACAAGCCATCCTAAGGCAATGACCTATATCATCAATGAACCAATGTTAATACATAGCTTAAGTGATTCATATCAACATAATCATGTCATAGCTAATTAGACTATAGTGGGGTTTCTAGTGTTTATGATGATATAATGAGAATGGTATAGCATAATCATAAATACTACTCCTACCACATATATGGAATCCACAATCAAACAAGAAACAGTTCATCCAAGTATATGAGCAATAGAAGACTAAAGATAGCATCTTTATTAATAGCAAAGTCACAAATACAAATAGGAATATGAGAGCCATACCTTTCCCAATTAGGAATTGGGAAGAGACTCCTTCTACTCCTCTCCTACTTGGACTATGGACTAGAGGCTCTCCTCTCTACAGTCTAAACTCCTCTAAACCTATAGAGAATAGTGTACACAATGGAATGAATACTCAAGTGGTGTGTGTGTGAAGTGAGGGTAGGGGGTCCTATTAATTGGTGGAGAAGGGTCGGTTCCGGCCACCAAAAGTGGGCAGATCAGTAACTACTGACTTTTTCAGGTCGGGAGGAGCCAACACGTGGAAGTTGACTGACTTTGGTGCCAGGAAGGGGTCGGTCGAACCACCAGGTCGACCGACCTCGTCCTGGCTCCAAACAACCTATGCTTTCTCCAAGTGGCTTCTAGGTGGGTCCCATTGACTGATATAGGATGTACACCGTTGAATGGCCTCAGATACATCTATTTGTCAGTCATTTGATCCATGTGGTGCCACATGTAGATGCTTGATTGGTGTTGACGACTGTTATATACCAATTTAACCCGTCAATATAACTCAATTATGTGAAGGAAACATCATTTCTTGCACGCATCACCTTTCTATTTAACCTATTTCCACTTGTCCTTGGAGAAAGTAGTGCATGGGATGAATCCTATAGAACATTATTCCAGCCAATCAAGCAACGCCACATGGCACCACATGGATCAAATGGCCCACAAACAGTATCCGAGGCCATCCAATGGTGTAGCACCAATATCATGGAATGGGACCCACCTGTCAGTCACCTAAAGGAAGAACTGGTCGTTTGGAGCCAGGGTCAGGTCGGCCGACCCCCTAGTTGGCCGACTAGGTCTTGGCGCCAAACGCCACATGTTGGCTCCTCCCGGCTTGAAGAAGTCATGGGTGACTTATTCGTGCGCTTTTGGTAGCGGGAACCAACCCTTCTCTAAGCTATAAATTGGACCCCTTATCCACTACTCTCCATAGGTTTAGAGGAGTATAGGCTGTAGAGAGGAGAGTCTCTAGTCCATAGTCCATGTAGGAGGGGAGTAGAAGGAGTCTCTTCCCAATTCCTAATTGGGAAAGGTATGTCTCCAATATTCCTATTTATATTTGTTACTTTATTCTTAATAAAGATGTTATCTTTAGTCTTCCATTGTTCATATACTTGGATGAAGCGTTTCTTGTTTGATATTGAATTCCATGTATGTGGTAGGAGTAGTATTTATGATTATGTTATATGATTATCATTATATCATCGTAAACACTATAAACCTCCGCTATAGTCTAATTAGCTATGATATGATATTGTTAACATGAATCACTTATGCTATGAATTAGCTTTGGTTCAATGATGATTTAGTTTATTGCCTAGGATGGCTTGTGCCTAGACTCTTAAGGTAATTACATAATATGCTAGCATGGTGCTAGGATAGAGAGTAGCGTTGAATGTCTCGTATGCCCACGGATTGAAGAGGTAGGCAGTGGGTGGTGACAGACCTATCCGTCCTTTGTAATCCTCCATGTTCAGCTATGCCACAGACTCTTGGCGGGAGTCATCCTAGTATTGCTAGGGGTAAACCAATGCTCGATGTGTTAATCCACTTAGCATGAGAATTCATAATTGACATGATCACTTGTAACAAACCTAGGCTATGTATATGTACATTAGAAGCATTGTCTGGTTCTTAGCCTAGTCCCTCTTTACCATATTTATCACTTTAGGATAGAATGCTCTTGTGTGTGTCACACTACCTCAATTAACCTTTATCCATCCTTGCTAGAGCCTTGCCTAGGCCAACCTAGCCGTTCCACTTGATGATTGTTTTACTTCCATCTAGCCTTCCTTTGGAAGAATATAAATGACACCCTTTGGGAATAATCTTAGAGGGGAAATGCTACATCGATAGTTTTCGTGCGCTTGCGGATTTACATGTATAATATAAAACCTTCCAACAAGCATTTCTGGCACCCCTGCTAGGGATGAATTGTTAGTAGTGTGTAGGAGATATCAACAAGCATGTCTGGCACCGTTGTCGGGGAAGGCAGCTGAAGTATTACATGATTGAGTTAATAGGATAGGATCCTGGTAGGTTTTAGTAGGATGACCCTTCTTTGTTTTCGCATTTTATGTGAAAATAGGGTAGTGTATATCTGGTTTTTGCTTACCGGAAAACATTGTTGAAGATCCTGAATCCCTTCTTAGAGATCGACCTCGTGTTGTTACTCCTCAGAAGCTTCGAGTGGAAAAGCAAACTAGCACAATTGCACCAACAACCGAAACGCTAATGGCCCAGAAGACCCTTTGTGAGTTTTCAGCTAAAAATGTGCCTGTTGGGCTCACTGTTAACACGGGAGATGTAAACTTCGAAATCAAGACTGACCCTTATCACTATGGTGCAAGCCAACCCATTTTATGGGAAGGCTAACGACGATGCAAGTGCTCACCTACAACAGTTCCTTGAGATCTGCAGCACTTTAAGATAAAGGACGTATCTCCTGATGATGTCTGTCTTAGGCTGTTTCAGTTCTCTCTTCTTGGGAGAGCGAAACAGTGGTTCTACGCGAACCAAAGTGCTGTAGATACTTGGGTAGTGTTGTACGACATTCCTCACTAAGTTTGTTCCCGTTGGGCAAGACCAATGTCCTACATGGAAGAATTTCCGGCTTCCAGCAAGATGCCAAGGAATCTATTCCCGAGGCTTGGGAAAGGCTTTAGGAGTACATCCTAGCCTGTCCCCATCATGGGATGGATGATTGGCTCATCATCCAAAACTTTTACAACGGGCTGATTCCTTCTGCCCGTGACCATGTTGATGCTACTACTGGAGGTGTCTTCTTCTCATTGACGGCGCCCAAAGCCAAATATTTGATTAACAAGATGGTGTCAATCATGGGTTGAAGCGATGAGCGTCTCCATACCCGCCAGCGAGGCATGCACAACTTGAAGGAGGTGGACATGATCGCTGCCAAGACCTCCATATGAAGAAGATTGATGGACCAGGCAATGGTGAGGTATGTGGCTATACCTATGCCTTAGACTCTCACATCACTTGTGAAGTTTGTGGCAACTCGGGCCATTTGGGAAATGACTGCCCAGAAACCCGTGAGGATGCCCTATACGTAGCCAACCATGGCTATCGTCCAGGAGGTCAAGGGTGGGGCCAACCATGCCCATTCTTTCAAGGAGGGTACGACAACAATGGCAACAATTGAAATCAACCCAACTTGAGCGAACTTTCCATTGGCCACCTGAAGAGCAATGAGGCTATATCCAAGAAGTTGTCGGCCAATAACAAGACCTTAGAGAGAATAAATGCCAAGATTGAAGGACTATCCTCAGCCTTCAAGAATCAATTGAGTTTCAACAAGATGTTGGAAACTCAGTTGGCTCAACTGGCAGCTGTTGTTCCTCCAGTGGAGAATGGCAAGATGCCAGGATAGCCCGAACCCCCTATGGAAAATGTAAACATGATTTCTCTACAAGGAGGCGCCCGTTCCTAAGCACCACAAAGGCTCGCATAGATGTGGGAGCTAGAGAAATCCACTTCCATATCAATGACAAGGAGGAGAAGTTTAACTTCCACCCAAAGTTGGAGCAATGCTCCATGATCCGTATCAAGTATGGGCCAAATGTTAAACACATTCAAGAGGTCGAAATCACACCTCCAAAGGTGGACCCGCTCATTGCATTCATGAGGAATTTGATCAATGCGGAAAACCCGTCTTACCGTCCACGCCGACACCCCAAGAAGACGGAGAAGCCCGGGCCTCCCCAAAGGCCCAAGTCCACGAAGCTGCTAAAGAAGCTATGGCAGAAGAAGCAAGACAAGCCGTCTGAGCCCATCCCTCTAGGCCCAGATGTCAAGAAATGAAGAAGGAGGAATGTCCATCTCATCGGACGGTGGTGAGACCTAGCCAATAGGTAAAATTGGTAGTTATCCTTTTCTTTGTTTTTCTTTTCTCTTTATTTGGTTTTCCCCATTTGGTTTTATTTTTCCCCACTGCATTTTTTATTTCCTTAGTAAGTTGAGAATCTTATATTCTCAACTATCATTTTTATTTCTTTAATTTTCAAAAAACTTGTTGGGTTTTGAAAAAGGAGTTTTTATTTGGAAAGCAATTTTTCTGAGCTGCAAAAGTGGTATTTCACCAATGTGCTAATTTCATAGCCGTTGGAGAGCCACCTACCAAAAGGGTAAATAGGGGGGCCACCTGTCAGGTCGGCTGACTAGGGGAAAGAGCCATTTTGGCTCTCTCTCTCCTCCAATGGATACATTTGGTTCCCTAGTGACCGTTGGGGATTGCACACTATAAATGGTGGTCGTGAGGAGCTCTTCTCCTCACACTTCACCTCATTTGATACCTCCCCATAGTCACTCTTGCTCACATTGTTTTCTTGCTCTTCATTGAAGTACTCTTGATCAATTCCCAACTCAAAAAAGATTTTGCTTTTGTTTGCATTTGCAATTTTCTCTCAAGTTCTTTGAGGGAAAATTCGTTGGTGGTTTTGCTTTTTCTAACAACATCTCTTTAGAGTTTTTGCCTTGTTGTGTTATTGTTTTTTGTGGCAATGAAAGGAACGAAGAGGTTGTTTGGAAAGAAGAAGGAGGCTGCAAGCTCAAGCGATGGTGGAGACTGAAGTGCACTCCCCTCTTCGGTTGCTACACCAAGATCAAGGAGTAGGAGTGTAGGAGAGGACACTCCCATGGGTGAGAGGAGCAACCCACACCAACTTCTTCACGACAACAATCTCAACATCCAAAGTGATGTTGAAGATCAAGCACGTAAGCTCCTCCAAGATCGTGAGTTTTCTCATACGAAAGCTTATGATTCGGATTTGATCTCCAAAATAGGTATGGATTTCAAATTATTTTCCATTTGGCGTGCATTAGTATGGGAAAACTTTGCTCACATAGAGGAGAAAGGTTCACGCCATCTCTCCATACAATTCCTTTGCACACTCAAAATAGGATTTGATGGTATTACTTTAGATTATTTCAAAAAGAATACAACATGCAATGGAAATAATTAAGTAAAATCCTAAGCTTCCATTTAGATACTTTGCTTAGGTTTAACAAACAAAGTTTTTGGCAAGATTTAACTAGTGAGGTCAGATGTAGTGCACCTAGGAATAGCCACTTGCACAACCCTACTTTACGCTTCATGCATAGATGGGTGGCTATGACTAGAGGGGATGTAAGGATAATACGTGATGATGAGTTCAAAATCTTATTTGCCATGATTAAAAAGATAAAAGTTGTTCTAGTTATTGCCATGATGACACAATGGTTAGATTGCATTCCAAGGGTAGGTCCAATTGAATGTACTTCATTGATTACCCGTATTGCCACTAGGGTAGGAGCACTAGAATATTCTTCATTTGATTACATTGAAAATGAAAGAGAATTCATTGATGAAGAATATTTATTGCAAGGACATATCCTTAAGAATGATCAAGATGGCTCTTTGATATTTTATTATCCCGGCTTTGTCAATGAAATTCGGTTACCTAACTCGGATTATCATTTGTACAAATGTCGGAGGCTAACCATTGACCTTCTTCACATCAAGGAAGCCGAAAGAAGGAATATCTCTCGTAGGGTATCAAGAAGTTGTACAAGGAGAGCGGCTATAACCCCCAACAACCTCCACGGTCCATGAGTACGAAGAGGAAGAGAACCCAACAGCTGATGCACTCGGATGGACTCAACCTCCATCGTATGAGACAGAAGGTCTGTCTTAGCATGGATGGCCAGGTGCCACATGGGAGCCACCCCTATCCATTTCAAGCTCTAGTAGCTTGCCTCCATCGTCCATGAGAAGATGTTGTTCCTCTTCGGCTAGAAGTCATCATGACTATAGCCAAGGAATGATAGATCTCACTAGACGCATGGATGAGCTTGAATTGATAACGGGTGACATCTACAACACTCTCCAAGGGCATGTCCAAGGTACCCAAGATCGGCAACAACACGTGGACACACAATTCATCAACCTCAACTCCACGCTACAACAACAACAAGCTGATCTCGCTGCATACTTCCGTCATCAAGGGTTCAACCCTCGACACAGAGGTGAGTGAAGGACAAGCTTGGGGAGGACCCCCACTTGAGGTAAATTGTATCAACCCCTTTGCATATTTATTTTCCATTAGACCATCATTCACCTTGCATATAAAAAAAGAATAATAATAATAAATTCTAGTATAGTTTTGCTTTCAAATAAAATAAATTATGTGAGGGAAGAATGGTTTGGAATTCACATATATGAAATGATGAATAGTTGCTCTGTTCTAATTTTCCTAAGTCCCTAGTTAACAACTTACTACTCTCCAACATATTGCTCCCATTGGCTAAAATTGCTTTTGCCTTGATTTGGAAATTGTGGGTAGCAAAAGCTTAATCCATTCTAAGTTGTTGAGACATATGATATAGTGATAGGGCTGCTATTCCTAGTTTGAATGAAACTTAGATTTCTAGAGAAATTCTAAAAAAAAAGATTTAAGTTACTCTCATTTGATTGGAATTACCTACCAAAGCCATATGATACATTACATTGATAGACCCTATTTATATGTTATTTGTCTTCACATTGAGCTTTGTCAAACTAGTATAGACCTATGTGAGATTTCATTCATTACTTTTTGAATTCAAGACTTCACTTGCACATGCTATTCTTCTACACTAGAAGTAAGCAAATTCCCGTCATACCACCATTCCACAATAAAAAGAGAAACTCCATATCATTCATGCTTAGTACTCTCTCCAAAATTCATTGCATAAAAAGGGAGTAGAAGACATGGCTACAAGAAAAAGAAAAAGAAAAAGAAAATGCAAGCTTACATCATAAGCATGAGAAAAAAGTAGCCATGTTTCATCCCTGCAAAATAAGAGAGTCCACTCAAAAAAGGAGTCATCTCAAGATCCACATCCACTCCATTCCATTACACATGCACAAGTCTTGAATCATATTGTTTTAAATTGATTTCTCCTAAGGCTTACTCTTTTGACTTTGCAATATTTT
The DNA here is from genome assembly GCA_036927565.1 of Tuctoria greenei. NCBI lineage: Eukaryota > Viridiplantae > Streptophyta > Magnoliopsida > Poales > Poaceae > Tuctoria > Tuctoria greenei. The sequence continues at coordinate 151,241,992 of JAYESD010000003.1, forward strand.
GTGTTGCAAATATGCCTACTATATTCCCTATCAAGCTCCGTATATAAGCTTATGTAGAGGTAGGATGAATTTAGGCAAACTGCCTTGGTGAGGATATATTTCCAATACACACAAAGGAGAGACTTGAGAGAATTAAATTGAGATACTTAAAATCTGAATTGAACTCTCCGAAATTTGAGTGGATCTTGACTTCTAGGGTAAAGTGTGCTCCATTTGTTGTTCTATCTTTCAAACACCCATGAATATAAGATGGCATGAGCCCCATAATGACTTAAGATGGGTGAAGTACCATGCCAATTTTTGCAATACTGGGTAGAGTATTTTGTTGTGCACATGGTACTTTTGAAAAATAGAACATAGTAGCAACTCCTAATCATCAACCTAAAGTCGTAACTTTGCTCGGGACGAGCAAAGGATAAGCTTGGGGAGTTTGTTGACGGCTGTTATATATCAATTTCACCTGTCAATATAACTCAATTATGTGAAGGAAACATCATTTCTTGCACACATCACCTTTATATTTAACCTATTTCCACTTGTCCTTGGAGAAAGTAGTGCATGCAGGGATCTTATGCAGAATTGAAGTGAAACAAGGGGATGGAACCTATAAAAAATTATTCCAGCCAATAGGGCGATGCCACATGGCACCACATGGATCAAATGGCCCACAAACAGAAGTATTCAAGGCCATCCAACGGTGTAGCACCAATATCATTAAATGGGACCCACCTGTCAGTCACCTAGAGGAAGAACTTGCCGTTTGGAGCCAGGACCATGTCGGCCATCCCCCTAGTCGGCCGACTAGGTCCTTGCACCAAACGCGGTCAAACTTCACGTGTTGGCTCCTCTCGGCTTGAAGAACTTATGGGTAACTGATTCACGCACTTTTGTGCCGGGAACTGACCCTTCTCCAAGCTATAAATAGGACCCCTCACCCCTCACTTCAACACACACCACTTGAGTATTCATCCATTGTATCCACTACTCTCCATAGGTCTAGAGGAGTGTAGGTTGTAGAGAGGAGTGTCTCTAGTCCATAGTTCAAGTAGGAGAGGAGTAGAAGGAGTCTCTTCCCAATTCCTAATTGGAAACAGTATGTCTCCCATATTCCTATTTGTATCTGTGACTTTTTTCTTAATGAAGATGTTATTTTTAGTCTTCCATTGTTCATATACTTGGATGAAGCATTTATTGTTTGATTATGGATTCCATGTATGTGGTAGGAGTAGTATTTATGATTGTTCTATACCATTATGATTATATCATCATAAACACTATAAACCTTCACTATAGTCTAATTAGCTATGATATGATTATGTTAATATGAATCACTTATGCTATGAATTAACGTTGGTTCAACGATGATTTAGTTCATTGCCTTTGGATGGCTTGTGCCTAGGTTCTTAAGGTAATTACTTATTATGCTAACATGGTGCTAGGATAGAAAGTAGCGTTGAATGTCTCGTATGTCCATAGATTGAAGAGGTAGGCGGTAGGTGGTGACAACCCTATCTGTCTTTTGTAATCCTCGACGTTTGGCTATGACACAAGCTCTTGGCGGGAGTCGTCCTAGTATTGCTAGAGGTAAACCTGTGCCCGATGTGTTAATCCACTTAGCATTAGAATTCATAATTGACATGAATTACGTATATGTACATTACAAGCATTATAGGAGTCTCAACCTAATTCTTAGCCTACTCCCTCTTTACCCTATTTATCGCCTTAGGATAGAATCCACCTAGGGTATGTATATGTACATTAGAAGCATTGTAGGAGTCTCTACCTAGTTCTTAGCCTAGTCCCTCTTTACCCTATTTATCCCCTTAGGATAGAATGCTCTTGTGTGTGTCACACTACCTCAATTACCCTTTATCCATCCTTGCTAGAGCCTTGCTTAGGCCAACATAGCATTTCGACTTGATTGTTTTACTTCCATCTTGCCTTCCTTTGGGATAATATAAATGACACCCTTTGGGAATACTAGAGGGGAAATGCTACATCGATAGTTTCCGTGTGCTTGCGTATTTACATGTATAATATAGAACCTACCAACAAGCATTTCTGGCACCCCTGCTAAGGATGAATTGTTAGTAGTGCGTAGGAGATATCAAATTGGCTGGAAAGATATTTTATAGGATTCCTCTCCTCCTTTACCTCATTTCCTACAATAACTCCCTGCATGCACTATTTCTCCAAGGACAAGTGGAAATAGGATAAATAGAAAGGTGATGTGTGCAAGAAATGACAATTCCTTCACATAATTGAGTTATATTGACGGGTGAAATTGGTGTATAACAGCTGTCAACAGTTGCTGAGCCTACTGATTCTGCTGCTAACTCTTCTGCTGTTGAGCCTCTTCACTCTGCTATTGATGCTCGGACTGAGACATCTTCAAATTCAAGAAAATTCACTAAAATCCTATAAAACATTCTTAAATTTCAGTCACATTCGCACAAATAGTCACATAAGGGCGTAAATTCCCTCATGGCACTTGTACCTTAATAAGAAGAAGATTTATGTGGCAACTATAAGGACAATCCAAAGCTATATGACACAACCAAACAATCATTAAATAATAGATTGTCACAAGTAATTTGAGAAAGAAACCATTGTTCTACCCCCATATTGAAGACACATTCCACAGGTAAAGACAATAGTTCCAGAAAAAGTCTAGCAGAATTGTGCTCCCATATCAATGCAACTTACACACAAGTTACAAAATTTGACACCTTGAGACCTTCTATTTTTAAAATAATAGGTACTAGTCAAATCGTAATATTCTAAACATGTCATAGCTGAAATTTGGCATCCTTAACCGGTTAACATGTCAATACACTAAACATTGAACCACCAAAGAGCATCAACAAAAGCATATATACATCAAACAGGAGTAGATCTCACAAAATGCATCAAGCACGGTACATAAAAGCGTGGACCATTTCGACTCCAACCAGCACATAATAAACTAACAATGCACACCCATGAGACAACCCCATAAAATTGTGTATAACAAACCTTATTAACAGTACCCAATAGAAACATAAAAACTTACTAGGATCAGGTCAAGGCAGAGTCGAGGTCGACGGTGGCAGCACGACAATGACCAAGAGGGCAGGGTCAAGGAAGCGATGTTCTCCGGGGATGGGGATGAGGCGGCGGCATGATCCAGGGATGAGGTGGCAACAGTGTTGGCATGGCAGTTTCTAGGGCGACAGTACAACGAGAGAGCTCGAGAGCTAAAATACCTAGGGCAACAATCGAAGACGAGTGTACAAGAAAGCGCATCTCTCATTATTTATATGAGAGACGAGCCTCATAAGAGCAGGTGTCGAATTTTATTCAGATCGAAGACGAGCTCCAAAACGCGCGTCTCCTTTCTATGGAGATACGAGACGATCTTACTTAGGGTTCGTCTACCTTTTGCTCCATCAAAAACAGAACACAAGGGTCCCACATGGAATGGGGCCACATGTCAGTGACCTCTAAAGCCTCTGCAGAGGATGTGAGCCCACATGTCGGTGACCTCTAATGCCTACGCAGAGGATGCGGGCCCACATGCCAGTGACCTCTAATGCCTCTACAGAAGATGTGGTCCCACATGTTAGTGACCTCTAATGACTCTGCCATTGCGAGCAGAATTCAAAACGCTCCAACCTCATAGTCTTCTCTGCACCATTTTGTATGAGAGACGAGCCTCATATGGGCACGTCTCCATTATCTTCAGATATGAGATGTGCATCATATTGACTGTCTCCTTTATGTTCTGATATGAGACACGCTTACTTAGAGATTGTCTCACTTCTACTCCATCAGAAACCACAAGGGTTCCACACAGGGAGTGGGGCCCACATAAAGACGTGAAATTAATCGTGTGTCCCTTGCCATTCACGTGAAGGGCTGCCATCACGTGCAGAATTCGAAGCGCTCCAACCTCAGTCTTCTCCGAACCATTATATAGTGTCTTGGTCTATGACATGCGAGACCATGACATGTGGACCCCACATGGCAGTGACCAAGTCACAAATCATGGGATCCTCTGTATATATAGGGGAGGCCTTCCCCTTCTCCGTACCATCACAATCTTTCTCTTCCTCTAGTCTTTATCTTCCTCGCTGCATCATAGCCTTCCACTTCCTCTAGACTTCCTCTTCCTAGCCCTAGTCTTTCTGAATGGCACCACCGAAGTGCTCCCGGCCATCCTCTCCACTCAGCGCGCCTCCAACCCGGCTCCGACAACACCTTCACTGCTTTCCTGGGCAGAAGAGCAATGGTACCTGCTTGGGAGAATCGCTCACCTAGAGACTTTGGTTGTCGTCGTGTCATAGGAGTATGACCTTAAATAGTGTCGCGAGTTGATGGCGAGGGATGTATTTAACAGTACATCTCATGCCATGTGTGTAGGATCAAAGAGCACATGAAATGCTACCTGAGGGGGGGGTGAATGGTAGATTTAAAAATCTTACGCAGCGGAAACAATTAAACCCCAAACCCTTTCGGTAGAAAAACGATCTGTTAAGGAAATCGTGTGTGAGACTAATCTAAACGTGTTTCACCGTGACAAAAGTGATAGATATCAGAGAGAATTAAGTCACGAAGACAACACAAAAAGAATCACTCAAATCCGTCGAGAAAAACTCAAGTTATGATCGAAAGATCAAACAATGGTTAATCTGACCTACCCGAGAAAAAACAGTTCTGGAACGCTGCAAAGAAACTCGTGTAGATCATAGACCACAAATCCAATGGCCGTGAAATTTTTAAAGATGATAGACAATCAAGTTGTGAAGACAACCCAAAAAGAATCACGTCAATTGGATCGGTAAAACTGGAGTTATGATAAAACCACCAACGAAAGGTAGTGCTGTCCAGAAACTCGACGAGTAAAACTTGTCTGGAACAAGTCTGACGAACAAGGAACAAAAGTTCCTTCAAACTACGAATTTTATTCAATAGAACACAAGAGGAACAGCCCAAAAGTCGTGCACTACGAGCTCTGGGCTCCCTTGCTTATGTAACCAGCTTGAAAGCCAACTCAACTCAGATCAGGAACCTAATCCTACTCTGTTCACGAATCGTAACTTTCCATAACTGCTTAGGATTCTTCTATACGCAGATAGAAGCAATCTTAAGACTTCTAAACACCTTAGGAACGTATCCCACATTCCTAAAAAACTCAAATTCATGACACACTCGGAATCCTATCATAATCAACTCAAATCTTTCCATATTTGAGTCAAACCCGACTCAGCCGCAACCTGAGTCCATAACCTAGTCAGTTTGACCTTTCTGACCAACTCTTTACGTCCACATCTCTTCATCACATCTCGGAACCATGTAGCCACGTCCATGCACTCCTTGCATACGTGCAAACATCTTCCAACGAAGTCCACGATACCTTCACATGCATTGTTCTTGATTCAATCATGCTGCGCAACCTCCTGATCAGCTCAACCACAATTCCTCCTGAATTTGGTTGTTGGAATCTCATCTCCTCCCTGAGACTAGTCCAATGGATCTCATCACCAGCCATGTCTTGAACTCAAGCAACACTTGAACATGAATAAACAACCAATCCATACGAGCCCAAGTCCTCGACTTGACTCAAGTTAGTTCCGAACACAACACCCGACGTGAGAACCTCACATAAGCATGTTGCAAAACCACAGTAACACGATATCATCCATATCAACCAAAACGCACCAAAAACTTAGCAAATGAATACTAAGCAATCTTTCTAACAATGTAAAGCAAGTACGAAACATTGCAAATGAAAAGCAGAAGCACTACGGTAAAGTTCCGGACCTTGCCAGAGCAAACAAAAGCTAGTAGAACCTAGCGCCGGAGCTTACCAAAACTAGTACAACCAAGCTCCCGTCGGAGCTTAAAAAACTAGCAGGACCTAGCGCCGGAGCTAACCAGAACTAGTCAGAACTAGTAATCCCAAAAGCCAGAGATAGAAAAATCAACTTCGGAGCTTAGCAAAAACACGGCGGAGCTATCAAAATCATGTCGGAGCTATCAAAAACATGTCGGAGCTATCAAAAACATGTCGGAGCTATCAAAGACATGCCGGAGCTAAAGACAAAACTTCACCGGAGCTGACCAAAGCTAGTCGGACCTTGCTGTAGCTCGGAGCTAGAGTCGGACCTTGATAAAAAGGTGTTTTGGTGATATTCAAAACTTTTATCATCAAGGCCAAGTGTATTCACGACAAGCCAATGTATTCGGCACACATAGGTCTCACAATCCCCCCCCTTGATGAATGCATTGGCAACACCACTTAAAATCCGAACATTGGCTTATTCTCAATAAAAGTTTTGAAGACAATTTCTACCCTTTTTGTAAATTGTAAATAAAATGATAAGAAAAGCAAAATTTTAAAATTCACATATTTCTCCCCCTTTATCATCTCTCCCCATGCACATTATCTTTCCCTTTTCGAATGTGTGATTAATCTCTCCCCCTTTGACAATGTATTCAGCAAGGTAAAAGAGAAATTTTAATTGTTATGAGCATATTATAACATATACATATAAAACAAAGCTCATCCAAGTCATACTATCAAGTAACTTACACTATCACATCAATGAGATACATAAAGTAGTGTAAGCCATGCTAGAGATCATATGTAATTTTTAGTTTAAGCAAGTCATGATCTCGCAAACTTAACTATTTCATAACTTGAAAGCATGACACTAGTTGCTGCATTTTATTATTTTTCAAAACACAAATTTAGATCATATGATATTTGCAAGAGATTATATGCGCATCTGCCCTATTCTAACCAACCAAGCCAAGCCTATGTCATTTGACAATCAGAAGCTTAAGGACATGGTTTTAGTCATACACAACTTCTTCCAAGTTCAAATCTAAGTGCAATGATAAGCCATCTCAAAAGAAGAAGTGCGATGCATGCATATTCTCTTGATCTTTTCTCAATTTATATTTGTTCATAAAAACTCAACATGTGAGTTGATTACTTGATTAATTCTTAATGATTAAAAGCACTTGTGAACATGTAACAAGTACAAAATAGCAAGAAAGTTCGATCATGACCAGTTTTAGTAAGTAATTATTCCAATTACTAGACATGGCAAAAACTACAAAATGTATAACACGAGTAATGTAGTAAGAACTTTCAGCATGTAAAAGGAATCACAAAGTCATATATGTATGAAATACTATGCTCATATTATTTTTATTTCAGATTCACACATAGACTTCCCAAGTTTCAAAACTCCCCCTCAATTTAAGCCATGAGGATGTATAACCCCTATTTCACTACAAATGTAACAAAAACGAGTGAAATCCAAAGGTTTTGTAAAAATGTCAGCCAATTGTTGTTCGGTATCTACATGGTGAAGCACAATGTTTCCTTTTTCAACATTATCTCGGAGAAAGTGATACCTAATGTCAATGTGCTTAGTTCTAGAATGTTGCACGGGGTTTTTAGCAATGCAAAAGGCACTAGTGTTATCACAAAACAGTGGAACACTATATAGATCAACCCCATAGTCCTTAAGTGTTTGAACAATCCAAAGAATTTGTGAACAAGCACTATCAGCAGCTACATATTCAGATTTGACTGTGGATTGTGCAACTGAATTTTGTTTTCTAGAGGACCAAGCAACAAGAGAATTACCAAGAAAATGACAAGCACCGGAAGTACTTTTCCTATCAATCCTACAACCCCCAAAATCAGCATCCAAAAAAGCTTTCAAAGTAACGGTTGAGGAAGCAGGAAGAAAAATTCCAAATTCTTGTGTTCCATGTAAGTACCTGATAATCCTTTTGACGGCTTGACGATGTGAAGCACGTGGGGAAGCTTGAAACCGTGCACAAAGACATACGCTGAATTGTATGTCCGGTCTTGATGTCGTGAGGTACAAAAGTGATCCAATCATGCTTCTATATTCTTTTTGATTCACAGGTTCACCATCTTCATCAAGTTAAAGTGTTGTTGCTGTTCCCATTGGTGTCCAAAGAGGCTTGCTTTTGTCCATGTTGAAGCGCCTTAGGAGGTCTTTGGTATACTTGGTTTGATGCACAAAGGTACCCTCCTTGGTTTGCTTGATTTGCAGCCACAAAAAGTAAGTGAGTTCACCCATCATACTCATTTCAAATTCGGAACTCATCATTGCTGAAAACTTGGACACAAGATCATGAGAAGCACCACCAAAGATAATATCATCCACATACACTTGAAAGAATAATGAGTCATTGCCATGCTTAAGCACGAAAAGAGTTTTATCAACCTTGCCCACGGTAAACCCATTTTCAAGTAAGAATGTTTTTAACCTATCATACCATGCTCTAGGGGCTTGTTTGAGACTGTATAAGGCTTTGGATAGTTTGTAAACATGATTAGGAAAATTTGGATTTTCAAAACCCGGTGGTTGTTTGACATAAACCTCCTCATCTATGTAGCCATTAAGAAAAGCACTTTTAACATCCATTTGATATAGCTTAAAGCCTTTAGATGCTGCAAAATCTAACAAAATTCTTATGGCTTCTAATCTAGCAACGGGAGCAAAAGTTTCATCAAAATCTAGACCTTCAACTTGAGTGAAACCTTGAGCAACCAACCTAGCCTTATTCCTAACCACAACCCCATCCTCACTTTGTTTATTTTTAAATACCCATTTAGTTCCAATTAAAGTGTGACCTTGAGGTGGAGGTACAAGTTTCCAAACATTATTTCTTTCAAAATTTTCTAATTCTTCTTGCATGGTAATAATCCAAGATTCATTAGTGAGTACGTGTGATATATCTTTGGGTTCAAAAGAAGCAACAAAAGCAGAATGAGCATGAGAGTTTGGATCGCAAAACCAGGACCATGTGACTCGTTCGTGCAAGCTTCCAATCATCTGTTGTGGGGGATGATCTTTGTAAAACCGTAGGGGAACAGATGTCTCACAAGCTTCTTCTTCTTCATGTTCATCACAAATCGATGAGCTTGTGGCTTGAGGATGATTTGAATCAGCATTGATGGTTGTCGGTGCTGGTTGAGAATTAACATCCGGAGTTAAACCAAAGTCTTTAGCTGCTGCATTTTCTGGCAGCAACTCCAATTCTTCCTCATCTTCAATGAAAATGCTCTCCCCCAGCGGATATGAATCTGGACCTGCAATGTTTGAGCTAGTACCTGGGCTAGATTCATCAAAAGACACTCCACAAGTCTCCACAATTTTGTTAGTGTCAAGTAAAAGCACACGGTAGCCTCGAGTATGACATGGATAACCAAGAAACATGCCATCAATGGATCTAGGTTCAAATTTATCAAGATTACCATGTTTCTTAACAAAGCATTTGCAACCAAAGACCCGAAAGTGTCTAACACTAGGCCTATGTCCAAACCGAAGCTCATATGGTGTTTTACCTAGCTTAGCACGCAAGAAAACACGATTTGAGACATAACAAGCGGTTGCTAACGCATCAGCCCAAAATTTCCTAGGAGTTTGATATTCATCAAGCATAGTCCTAGCCATCTCAACTAAGGTTCTGTTCTTTCTTTCTACAACACCGTTTTGTTGAGGTACATATGGTGAAGAGAATTGATGATCTATTCTATTTTCAGCACAAAAGTGATCAAAAGATTGATTTTTAAATTAAGTTCCATTATCACTTCTAATTGCTTTTAAAGATCCTGGGTAATCAATTGATAATATAAGAAATAAAGTTCTAACGTGACTAAAAACTTCATTCTTAGACACCATAAAGTAAACCCAAGAGTATCTAGAATAATCATCAACAATAATAAGAACATACCATTTACCTCCGAAGGATTGAACACGTGAAGGTCCTACGGTGTCAAGATGCAAAAGTTGGCATGGTTCAGTTGTCATGATCATTGTGAGTATGTGAACCTGCAACCATCTTATCATGTCTACAAGAAGAGCACACAATTTCTTTGTCCCCTTTAAGCTTAGGCAGCCCACGTATGCGATCAAGAGCACTAACACGCGTTAGGTGATCAAAGCCTACGTGACCAAGTCTACGATGCCAAAAATATAAGTCCTTTGAATCATTAGCAACTAGACACCTATGCTTAGAGAAAGACATATCAAAATCAGCTTTAAAAACTCTTCCAAACCGAGACATGTTAAAAATAAGCTCACTATTTGAACTTACAACTTTGCAGCAGTTTTTATTGAAAATAATTTCCAAATTTTCATCTAGCAATTGTGAAACAGAAAGCAAGTTGTATTTCAAATTTTTGACAAGTGCCACATCCTTAAAAGTGTAGTGATCATTTACTCTAACCGAACCCATATCAATTATAGGAGTTGAAGAATTATCGGCAAAAGTAACATTTTCTACACGTGACACAAAAGAGAGGGAGGAGAACCAATCTTTGTTACCGGTCATGTGGCGTGAGCAACCTGAATCCACAATCCAAATGTTCTTCTTCCTCAAATGTGTAACCTACATAAAAGCACAATACATCGATGACTCAATACTGGGGTTAGTCAAAAGGCATTTAGGAATCCAGTACTGAGTCACGCGACATGCAGCTGGAAAAACACGCAAAAGCTGAGACAAAACAGCAGGGTTATGAGTCAAAGTTTGAGATTTTTTATTCTTAACTACTGACCTATAAGGTGTTACTTGTGTAGCACAAAAATCAGTAGCTCTGGGGGCAAAAACAGAAGATCCGAAGGTAAGCTTTGAATGTTTTTGACTCAAAATAGCAGGTTGTACATTCGGTTCAATATGTGCAGCAAATTTTGCATGAAAGTTATGAGATCTAGCAACCATTCTTTCCCTTTTCTGTTGTTTAGCTAGTCTATAACAAAAATTTATGACATGACCATTTCTACCACAGTAGGTACAATGAAATATAACTTTGTGTTCATGTCTAGATAAGCAAGCAATATTTTTATTTGAAACCGAATGAGACAACACTCTTGCAGATTTGAAAACCACTCCTTTTTGTTTAGAAACTGTTTGAATCAAACCACTTCCTAATGACTTTACAATTTTAGGTGGATGTGCCTTAGCATGAGCATGAGAATCAAAACCTAAACCAGTTTTATCATTGCAAGACTTGGAAGAATTCAGCAGTAAGTTTAGGTTCTTATTCCCATTACAAAACCGATCTAATATCCTATGCATGTCATCAAGTTTATTGGACAGATCAAGGCAATTTTCACATGAAGTTTTTCCTTTTAGTTTGCAATTGGAACAAAATTTAACTTCATGAGAACGTAAAGCATTGTTCAATATAGAAATTTCATTCATAGCATCCTGTAGTTTCTTATCAAGATCATCACAAGTAGAACAATGCAAATCAATTGTAGAACAGCTAGCATCTTTCAAGTTTTTATCATTAAGTGCAGCAAGCTCTTTGTTCTTTTCAATTTCTAACTCAAGTTTGTCAAGTGTGGAGGTGTGTGCACTTCTTAATGAGGACAATTGTTCATATATTAAATCACATGAGGAACATGCATCATCACTAGGAATCAAAGTTTTTAAATGGTTGATTTCAGATTCTAGTGATTCAATTTTAGCAGCACTATCCCTAAGATTTTTGTCCTTTTTCTTAACAATAATAGTGGCACGAGAAATAGCATCACACATTTCTTCGCAAGTAGGACATACCTCTTCATTGTCGCTGTTGTGTTCTACCTCCTCCATACTAAATCTTGACTTGCACGCCATGAAACACAAGTTTGCCAAATCATCTTCATCTTCATCACTTCCAATGTCCACGTCACTTGAACTGAACTCTTGGAGCGCGGTGATGAAACTGTTGATCATCTTGCGTCCTATGGTACCTTTCTTCTTCTTGTTGGAATTTCCAGAGGAGGTCCAAACCTTGCTTTGTTTTTCTTCCTGGGTGGTCGGACCTGAAAGGTTAGGACATTTTGTACGAAAGTGTCCTATTTTACCACATTCTAAACAGCATTGAGGTCCGGAGCTTCCTCTCCTTCTAGTTCTCACATTTTGCAATGTTTTTGAGAATCTAGTAGAGATGAGTGCCAACTCCTCTTCTGGAATTTCTTCGATCTGCTCCAGGGTTAGTGAGGACAACAAAGAAAGAGTATTGCAAGATGATGATTTGCCAGAGCTAGACATATCACGTTGTGAAACAAATGCAATAGACTTATTGGGGTTCTTACGTGAGATTATGTCAATTTCATGAGTTTTTAACTTGGAATATAGCACATATAAAGTAAGGCCCCCTTTGGTAGAGCTCCACAGAGCTGATTCTCAAGCAGAATCAGGGGAGCTGTGCCAAACACTGTTTTTCAGAAGAAGTGATTCTTAGCTGATTCTAAGAAGTGATTCTCTGAAATGAACTAAGAGGCTGGAAGCTGAAAAAAGTAGCTTCTCCTGATTCTGTGAAGTGATTCCCTGTCTTGTTTCTAAAAGTTTATTCTATGGAATCATAGATAATCATTTTCAGCCATAGAATCACTTCACCAGAGAATCAGAAGTGAATCTATAAAATCAGCTCCGTGAAGCTGTGTCAAAGGGGGCCTAAGTGAACTCATGACAGTAGATTCACGAATAGATGTGACTTTCATCTCCAAAATTGACATATCTAATGCACTTAGAAATTGCCTAGCATTGTCAGCATCTGAAAATTTAACATTGACACTACACAAGTTGCTGAGAATCTTATTAAAGCGAGCAAAAAGGTCATCAATAGACTCACCAGGTTGCATCTCGAAGCGCATGTATTCTTTCTTGAACATGTCTTGCCTTACCTCTTTGATCGTGTTAGATCCTTCGTGGTAGTCACAAAGTGCTTTCCACACATCATATGCAGATCGGAGGTGTGCAACACGGTCAAAGTCGCTTTGTGTTAATCCTTGTATGATCAAGTTCTGAGCCTTGTTGTTGTTGTCGACATCTCTCAGATTTGTAGCTGTAACTTGATCGTTTGATGGCACTTCGTAAGACTTGTATACCTTCTCCCATATTGCAAAGCCTTGTGCCTGGATGAAACCCTCCATGCGTGCCTTCCAAACCTAAAAATCAATACCAGCAAACACACAAGGTTTGGTGGAGTACTTCTCCATGATGATTAGTCAAAAACACGTGCAAATCACAAAGACTAGAGCAACGTGGCTCTGATACCAATTGTAAGATTGAAGAGCACGTGAAAAGCTACCAGAGGGGGGGGTGAATGGTAGATTTAAAAATCTTACGCAGCGGAAACAATTAAACCCCAAACCCTTTCGGCAGAAAAACGATCTGTCAAAGAAATCATGTGTGAGACTAATCTAAACGTGTTTAATCGTGACAAAAGTGATAGATATCAGATAGAATCAAGTCAAAAAGACAACACAAAAAGAATCACTCAAATCCGTCGAGAAAAACTCAAGTTATGATCAAAAGATCAAACAATGGTCAATCTGCCCTACCCGGGAAAAAACAGTTCTGGAACGCTGCAAAGAAACTCGTGTAGATCATAGACCAAATATCCAATGACCGTGAAAATTTTAAAGATGATAGACAATCAAGTTGTGAAGACAACCCAAAAAGAATCACGTCAATTGGATCGGTAAAACTGGAGTTATGATAAAACCACCAACGAAAGGTAGTGCTGTCCAGAAACTCGACGAGTAAAACTTGTATGGAACAAGTCTGACGAACAAGGAACAAAAGTTCCTTCAAACTACGAATTTTATTCAATAGAACACAAGAGGAACATCCCAAAAGTCGTGCACTACGAGCTCTGGGCTCCCTTGCTTATATAACCAGCTTGAAAGCCAACTCAACTCAGATCAGGAACCTAATCCTACTCTGTTCACGAATCGTAACTTTCCATAACTGCTTAGGATTCTTCTATACGCAGATAGAAGCAATCTTAAGACTTCTAAACACCTTAGGAACATATCCCACATTCCTAAACAACTCAAATTCATGACACACTCGGAATCCTATCATAACCAACTCAAATCTTTCCATATTTGAGTCAAACCCGACTCAGCCGCAACCTGAGTCCATAACCTAGTCAGTTTGACCTTTCTGACCAACTCTTTACGTCCACATCTCTTCGTCACATCTCGGAACCATGTAGCCACGTCCATGCACTCCTTGCATACGTGCAAACATCTTCCAACGACGTCCACGATACCTTCACATGCATTGTTCTTGATTCAATCATGCTGCGCAACCTCCTGATCAGCTCAACCACAATTCCTCCTGAATTTGGTTGTTGGAATCTCATCTCCTCCCTGAGACTAGTCCAATGGATCTCATCACCAGCCATGTCTTGAACTCAAGCAACACCTGAACATGAATAAACAACCAATCCATACGAGCCCAAGTCCTCGACTTGACTCAAGTTAGTTCCGAACACAACACCCGACGTGAGAACCTCACATAAGCATGTTGCAAAACCACAGTAACACGATATCATCAATATCAACCAAAACGCACCAAAAACTTAGCAAATGAATACTAAGCAATCTTTCTAACAATGTAAAGCAAGTACGAAACATTGCAAATGAAAAGCAGAAGCACTACGGTAAAGTTCCGGACCTTGCCAGAGCAAACAAAAGCTAGTAGAACCTAGCGCCGGAGCTTACCAAAACTAGTACAACCAAGCTCCCGCCGGAGCTTACAAAACTAGCAGGACCTAGCACTGGAGCTAACCAGAACTAGTCGGAACTAGTAATCCTAAAAGCCGGAGCTAGAAAAATCAACTTCGAAGCTTAGCAAAAGCACGGCAGAGCTATCAAAATCATGTCAGAGCTATCAAAAACATGTCAGAGCTATCAAAAACATGTCGGAGCTATCAAAGACATGCCGAAGCTAAAGACAAAACTTCACCAGAGCTGACCAAAGCTAGTCGGACCTTGCTGTAGCTCGGAGCTAGAGTCGGACCTTGATAAAAAGGTGTTTTGGTGATATTCAAAACTTTTATCGTCAAGGCCAAGTGTATTTACGACAAGCCAATGTATTCAGCACACATAGGTCTCACAATGCGGCTTGTGAGTCTTGGTCCCCTTCCAAAATGTACTTGAATGGCCGAAGACCCTAACATATGCCCATACCACTTCAGCTTAAGCGCAATGGTCGATAGTCTTCACGCGATGCGGGAGACGGTCGGTGAGGTGCTTCCGGTGGAAGGCCGCAGGGGTTTGGTGGAGGCAATAGCCGACAAGTGTGGGGCTCTATACCCACCGGAGAACTAGATGATCATCTATTTTTTCTTTCGTTGTTTGTAATAATGTTTATTTTAATGAATGTTTGTTTGATGATGAATGTTTGTTATCGACTAACGAATAGTCTATTGTCTTGTTGTTACCGATAATTAAATGCGCCCGCGGCACTGCTCAACTCCGATTAGCTCTCCCGAGGAAAACATTCTAGTACACAAAACAAATTAGACAAAAATTTTGTTATCCAATGCCTCCGGTACCTACACAAAACATTTCAGTACACAAATGTTTGTTATCCAATGCCTCAGGAATCTACACAAAACATTTCATTTTGTAAATAAAGCAAGTAATCTAAACAAGTTACAATACAAAAAAGTTACAATACAATGTCGAAGGGAAAAAAGAACAAGTGCCATATTCTGTGACTCACTCGCAACAATCGGAGACGCGAGTAAATAAAATTAGCTTCTATAACACCCGTAAGACTCTCATTTCCCTGTATGGGAGACGATCCTCATATGGGTGTGTCTCTCATTTCCTTGTATGGGAGAAAATCTTGTATAATGCCCGTCTCTCATTTCCTTGTATGGGACACGAGCCTAAATAAAACACCCTCGCCTCCTCTAGCCAAGACCTAACATCCACAGTCGCATCAAATTCCAACCCCTGCCGCATCGCCCTCCCCGACCTTCCATTGTCCCTGTGGCGAACCACTACGTGCTTGGTGCCCCTGCTTCGCACCCTCGCCATGGTGTGACACCCGGTTCTAATAAAAATGAACCAAGTGCAGTGTATGTATGCCCAGGATGTTCATCACACATACACGAAACATCACAAATGATAGTAAAAAAGTAACCACATCTCAAACAGAAACTAAGTACCTTATTACAATAATCCATTGGTTCTTGAACGACGAGTCTCTGATTATTGTAGTGGGAATAACTAAGTAGTACGACTCCACTCCACAGGCAATTGACAGTAGCACGCAACCTAGTACTCCACGTGATCCACATGGTACTCCCAAGCGTCTCCTTTAGCTATTTAGTGTGGGAATAGCAAGGGTGAGCACATGTTGTACTCAACGAGTGTGGGAAAGTATGACATGTAGCTTAAACAAGGATGGAATAAATGGTTAATTGCAAAAAAGTACATTTTAGTTCACAAATATGTAAAAGCTACCTACAATGTCTACGTGTGTTTAATTCCACACAACCCAAGTAATCACCATATCACATATCTGACATCCTCATTTACCATCATAATTCATTTATAACCAGCCAACAATTAATATCATCACCATATGCCATTTTCATATCTTCTGATAGCCGACCATGCTCATATGACATTACCAATCCATCCCCGAAACCCAAATCTAGTTCTAAACATGGAAGTTGTCCAGGTGCTCGTTACCGTGAGCACGGCTATCTTGATAGTTTTTAACACTCTGCACAGATTATACCACTTTACTCACGTGTTCGTGATTTCATCACCTTTCGATGACTAATAACCTCTATGTTGCTTATTAACACTTCCATTGGTATGTGGCCAAGATATCACAAAATAGCCTTTCAAAAGAGACTAGTAGTATGTACGGACCCACTAAGGTTTCACCAGCAGGCTTGAATCTCCATTCTCCCACCCACGGGCCCCCTCATGTGCCATGCATATCCCAAGGTAGCCCTACTCGACTCCCATTCCCCGAGCCATCCAATGATCAATACAATATTAGCAGGACACCTAATTATTCAGCTACGCTGCACCCTGTGACACCCGGTTCCAAAAAATGAACCAAGTGCAACATATGTATGCCCAGGATGTTCAACACACATACATAAGTGCATCACAAATGATATACAGAAAATTACCACAGCGCAAGTTAATTAAGTACTTTTATTACAATACTCAATAACCCTCGAATTACAGACTCTAATGATCATTATTAATAAATCTAAAACTAATGCAGTGTAGATAATCTAAACGGAGCAAACTAAACATATAGGGTAGCGCCGCTCCAAGCAACACCACAGGAAAGTCGACAGTAGCACGCAGCCTAGTACTCTGCATTATAGTCAGAATACTCCCAAACATCACCTAAAACTATTGGTGGTGAAATTGCAAGGGTGAGCACATGTCTTACTCAACAAGTGTGGGAAAATAATGAAATGTAGATTAAACAAGGATTTGATAATAAGTAATGGCTAATTGCCAAAAAGTACATTTAAAACATGTGAACAGTATCATACTGTGTCTACGTAGAATAATCCCGTCATATCCCAAATAATAATCAATATTGAGTCCATTACCATAAATTACCATTATATCACATCCATCCATAATTATCCATCCAAAAGCCAAATTCTTACCATCATCATTAACCAAATTCAATTATCACAGCTCAAACCATAATCATAACCAAGCCATCCCAAATCCCAAGTTCCATTCTAATCATGTAGGTCATCCAGGTGCTCTCAACCGGGAGCACGACTATCATGGTAATTTTTAACACTCTGCAGAGGTTGTACCACTTTACTCACAAGTTTGTGATTTCATCACCCATCAGCGACTAAAGAAATTTCCCTTATGCCAATTACACTTCCTTAGGTGTATGGCCAAGAGATCACAAAATAGCTTTTACAAAGGGACTACTAGCATATTCAAACCCACTGCGGTTTTATTGGTGGTGATGCCTCTAACTAAGCACATCCAACCAAGGGCCCCCTCTTGTGCCGTTCGGATCCCAGGGCAGTCCCGCCACTATTGCAATCCCAACCAACTCCCATTCCCTGCTCTCCCAAATGATCCGAACAATGCCGGCAATACAACTAATTAATTGGCTAAGCCGCACCCATACTTGGCCTTGTGGTGGCACTGTTGTCCAGGCCTATTCTCGCATGAACTGGTCCTTAGATCCAAGGCAAGCAAACCACCATAACATCAAACCCAATCCGCAAACCATGCTTGCTTAGATCTCCCAAGTCCCATGTTACCAATTAACCATATTCATAAATTCTCATCATCCATTAGTGCAATAATTCATAGTTAAGTTATTTTGTTATTTTTCATCCCAATTAATTAAAGCAAAGCAAAAAGGTAAAAAGACCTTCTCGACTCTCTATAATATATTCCAAGCGACAGGGATGGTCACACAAGACTAGTAAACACCTATCATGGGTTCCCATCAATTTGACACAATCATGCAATTTTGCAAACAAAACATTTAAAAACAAGATCAAAATAATCAGGGACACTTGCCTTGCTCCTGAGATTGGTTAGGGTTGAAAGCTTCAAAGTTTTGGTTTTGCAGGTCCTCGAAAGCACCCTCTAGAGCAACACATTCTATTCTGCGCAACAACCATACAAAACAAGTTTGAACAAATTCTGAGTTGATTTGAGTAAAACTTGTTAACGAGTTGCTATTAATGTTTACTAACCAGATACAATGGTTTTTAACAAGTTTTAACAAGTCCCGATTTGATTTGTGTAAATATTGAATTAATTTAGCAAAACAGATCTTCAGAGACCGGACAAGTCCAGTATCAGGGCCGAACTAGTCCGCCCTATACAGAAACTGGAATTTAGGGTTTCTCTAGACAACAAGATCGGGGATTGAATTCACATGGAAACTTGGATGTGGAGGGTGTACCGTGGATCCAAGGATCATGAATTGGGTGCAACACTTGAATCTTGACGATTAGGGCTTGGTGATGAAGATTTGATGGAGAATTGGTGATGAACAATGTCGATGTTGACAAGTTGACGAAGATCGTGATTGCTTGATCCTCCTTCTTCTTCTCCTCCTTCTCCTTGCTGCTAGATCTTCTCTTGATGGCGGCACCCAAACTAGGGTTGAGGGTTTTCTTTAAAAGTGGCAAGAGATGAAAAGTTGGGGTTGTGGGGTGCTTATATAGAGGTAGTGGTGGTAGGGTTTGATGGATTTTGAGTTTGAGGTGGTGGAGGCCGGGGTGGGGTCCCACAAGGGCTACACATGGGTGGGACACAACATTCTTGGGCCAAATTAAGGCAAATACCTAATAACATATTGTGGGGGAAAAAATGAATCTGAGTCGGGCACACAAGACAAGTCTGCTAGGGTACAGACTAGTCTGATCGGGACCAAAAACTTGAACGGACAAGTCTAGTTGAAGACCGAACAAGTCCGATCTTGTACAGAAAGCAAAACGAACGTGTCCAGTAAATGTCGGACAAGTCCGGAGGCTTGATCAATTTCCAAAAATCGAAGCAAAAGAAGGATCTACCGGACAACTCCAAAAAGTCTCAGTAGCAAGGAATGGACTAGTCCGTACTCAACAACGGACAAGTCTGGACAATCAACAGAAACACAATCGGACTAATCCGCAGCAAGAGCGGACAAGTCTGGAGAGTCAACAGAGAGCAAAACCAGACTAATCCGGGGTCCAAACCGGACAAGTCCACACCTACATAGATTTTTAAATGTTGTTTTGGTTCTATTTCATTTTAAACATGTTCCTTTTGTGTTGCTTAATGTTAAACATGTATAAGAATGTATGCAATGCATGATGGATTAAAATGAGGGTGTTACACACCCATACTTGGCCTCGTGGTGGCACTGTTGTCCTGGCATATATTTGCATGAACCGGCCCTTAGATCTAGGACAAGCAAAACCACCATACCATCCAATGCATTCCACAATATCATGCTTGCTTAGATCACCTAAGTTCCATGTTGCTAAAAGATAAATCATCCATTCACATAGTCCATATGTTCATTAATTCATAATTAAGTCATTTGGTTATTCCAAGTCCAACTTAAGTAAAGTGGAGAAAAATTGTAAAATACCCTTCCTGACTCTCTACATTGTATCCCAAGCGACAAGGATCAGCATACAAGACTAGTAAACACCTATTATGAGTTTTCCCATCAATTTGACACAAGCATGCAATTTTGAAATAAAACATTTCAAAACAGGGCACTTGCCTTGCTCCGGTGGCTTGTTTGGATCGAGAGCTAAAGTTCTGGTGCTAAAGCTCCTCAAAAGCACCTTCTAGAGTGTTTCCTTCTATTTCGCGCAACAAACATGCGAAACAAGCATTACAATCAATAAATGCTCATATAATACTCAATATGCCATGATATGCATGAATGATGCAATTATGATGTAGTACATGTTATTAGGTCACTTCCATCACTTCCTAACTGGCTACAATTAAGTTTTACATGTTCGAGCAAGTTTCGAGTCATTTCTGGGAAAATTGGGGAAAGTTTCAAGATTTCAGGAATTCAGAAGACGGACTAGTCCGCACGATGGGTCGGACATGTCCGCTCTGGACCGTACTAGTCCGCTCTGGACCAGACAAGTTCGCTATGGTCCAGTGTTATGCGAACTTCCCAACCAGACCAGGGGTTGAGTCAAGGTTAGGATCAAAATCGATGTGGAAAGTTGGATCTAGGGTAGTTATCGTGAAAGTAATGGTTCAATGGTCGAGGATTAGGCGTAACGCGCAAAACTTGACATCTAGATCTGTTGACGACGAATTAGCGGCAAGATGTAGAAGAAGATTGTTGGCGACGAAGAGTTGATGAAGAAGATCGCAGCAGCGACGACGATCTTGCTTGGTCCTTCCTTTTCGCTTCTCCTTCTTCTTCCTCCTCCTTCCCTTTCTTGCGACAAGGACTTCCTCTCCCGAGAATGGCAGCCACGGTGGGTGGCAAGGTAGTGGTGTTTCCTCATGTGGGCAAGGGTGAGGAGGGGTTGTGATTGTTTATATAGGGAGGGGAGTGGTGGGGTCGGGTAAGGACCTTTGTGGGGTCCCACATGGGCTTCTTGGGGTGTGGGGCACGATGTTCTAAGGCCAAAATAAGTCAATTACCCAATAACTCATCCTGAGTAAGAATAGGAATGCGATTCAAAACCCTAGAAACTCGAATAGTCCGTGTGATGGTTGGACAAGTCCGCTTTCGGTTCAGTTGTCACAACGGACTAGTCCGTTGTCAAGCGGACAAGTCCGTTGTACCATAGCGAGAAGAGGACTTCAGTCTAAAATTCAACTATATAGACAAGTCCGGGGTTTATAGTTTCCAAATCGTACTAGTCTGTAAATATTAACACACAAGTCCGATTGGGAACAGAAACAAAACTGGACTAGTCCGTACCGAGTAGCAGACAAGTCTGTTGTTCTGAAGAAAATGGAATCAAGCTGGTGCAGAGGGTTATAACAGACTAGTCCAGGGAGAAGACCGGACAACTCCATCCCCAACTAATCTTAACCGTTCTATTGCCTCTAATTCAATTTAGTCTTGTTCCTTTCTGTGTTGCATTATGTTAAACATGTATGGGAATGAATGCATTGCATGATGGATGAAAATGAGGGTGTTACAAAGCCACCACCCTTAAAATGAATCTCACCCTCGAGATTCGATAGCGTGGAGAAAAAAATGAGAAATTATGCCTTGAGGTCTTCTTCACGCTCCCACGTAGCTTTGGCTTCTGTATGGTGGTTCCACTGCACTTTGCACTAGCGGAGTCTCTTGTTCCTTGTGAATCTTTCCTTTGTATCCAAGATTTTGATAGGTTGCTCATCATAGGTCAAGTCCTCCTGGAGTTCTAGCTCGTCCATCGGCACTTGTTCTTCCGGCACCCTTAGACACTTCTTGAGTTGAGACACGTGGAACACGTTGTGTACATCAGAGAGGTGTGTCGGAAGCTATAGTTGGTATGCTATCTCTCATTGCTTGTCCAAAATCTTAAATGGACCAATGTAGCGAGGTGCCAACTTGCCCTTAACATTGAAACATCGTTGGCCTCGGATAAGCGATACATTGAGGTACACAAAGTCTCCAACTTCGAAGACTAGATCCATTTGCCTATTATCTGCATAGCTTTTCTCGCATGACTGAGCAACCCTTAGGTTTTCATGTATTATTTGAAATTGCCGCTCAGTGTCTTGTAACATATCAGGTCCAAATACTTGATTTTCTCTTGTCTCATTCCATAAAAGAGGTGTTCTACACCTTCTACCGTATAGTACCTCGAAGGGTGACATTTTCAGGCTGGCTTGGTAACTATTGTTGTATGAGAATTCAGCATACGGCAAGCTCTTATCCCAGCTATGTCCATGTATCAAGGTGTAGGCTCTCAACATGTCCTCTAATATCTAGTTTGTCCTCTCGCTTGGCCCATCAGTCTGTGGGTGATACGCGAAGCTAAAATTTAAGCTGGTACCCATAGCTTCGTGTAGTTTCTCCAATAACCTAGAGGTGAATTGATAACCTCGGAAACTATTTTCTTTGGAACTCCATGTCGGCATACGATGTGTTCCATGTAGAGCTCTGCTAGCTTTGCTGCTTTGTATTTGGTACGTACAGGAATAAAATGAGCAGACTTCGTCAACAGATACACAATAGCCCATACTGAGTCATAACTGGATTAGGTACGTGGCAATCCAACTATGAAGTCCATACCAATTTCTTCCCACTTTCACTGGAGTGTTTTCAGTGGCTGCAGTAATCCAGCAGGTCACTGATGCTCGACCTTCACCGTTGATATGTGTCACATAGGGCAACTTATTCGGCTATGTCCTTCTCCATATCATCCCACCAATAGCAAGTTTTCGGGTCCTTATTCATGTTCGTACAACCGGGGTGAATAGAATAGGGCGTGTGATGTGCTTCTTTAATATTGTGTTGCGGATGCGCTTCACGTTAGGCACATAAATCCTCTTTCCCAACAATAGTGTGCCATGGTTGTCTTCGTCAAACCTCCATTCTCTTCCCTCTTAAATTCTTTATTTGATCTTCTGGTTTTTTCTATATGTCATTTAACCTTCTCGTATCTCTTGTTCTACTGTCAAATTTAACTCCATCATTCCCATCTCATTAACGAACCCGAGGTGCAACCGTTCAAACTCCATGCATAGCTCAGGTGGTAACCCCTGGACCGTGAGCTGGTGACATGCCCCCTTTCGACTCAAGGCGTCCACTACTACATTATCTTTTCTCGGGTGGTAGTTGATCCCTACATCGTAATCTTTAATGAGCTCCAACCATCGGCGTTGCCTCAAATTCAGATCCACTTGTGTAAATATGTACTTGAGGCTCTTGTGATCAGTGCAAATCTCACATCGGTGACAAAAAATGTAGTGTCTCCATATCTTCGAGGTGTGCACCACGTCTGCGAGTTCAAGGTCATGCGTAGGATAATTCAACTCAAGTTTCTTTACCTCCCTCGATGCATAAGCTACCACTTGGCCTTCTTG
Organism: Tuctoria greenei; assembly: GCA_036927565.1. NCBI lineage: Eukaryota > Viridiplantae > Streptophyta > Magnoliopsida > Poales > Poaceae > Tuctoria > Tuctoria greenei. The sequence goes on from JAYESD010000003.1 coordinate 151,265,346, forward strand.
CATGAGCACACATCCAAGTCCCTATCTTTAGGCATCACAATATATATCAAAGCTCTTCATCACGTATGGCAATACTAACACTAGTGCGGTTGTCAACCTCTTCTTTAACTCCTCAAAGCTATCCTGACAAGCTTGAGTCCATTGGAATGCCTTCCCTTTCATTAGTAATTCAGTCATGGGCTTCGCTATTTTGCAGAAATTCTTGATGAATCGGCGATAATATCCATCCATCCCGAGGAAACTCCAAATTTCCTTCACATTCTGTGGCGGCTCTCACTTCAACACATCTCTTAGTTCCCTCGGGTAAACCGATACTGCTCCTATAGAGATTATATGGCCCAAAGATGATACTTCTCGTAATCAGAATTGACACTTGCTAAACTTGGCATACAACTGGTGTTCTCGTAGTTTCTGCAATGTAAGCTTCAAGTGCTCCTCATGTTCTCCCTCGCTTCAAGAGTATATGATAATATCATGGATGAACACCACGGCGAACTTATCTAGATACTCCATGAAGACCTTATTCATGAGATACATAAAGTATGCAGGCGCGTTTGTTAATCAAAATGACATAACAGTGTACTCATTGGATCCATACTATGTCTGAAAAGCCGTTTTGGGTATACCCGATGGTCTAATCTTCATTCGAAAGTATCCTGACCGCAGGTACTTCTTGGAGAAAAATACAAGTGCCCTTCATTTGGTTGAACAAATCCTCTATACGGGGCAGCAAGTACTTTTTCTTGATCGACACTTCGTTGAGAGACCTATAATCCACACAAATCCTCTGGGTTCCATCCTTCTTATCTACAAAGAGCACTGGTGCTCCCCATGGTGATGATCTTGGGCGTATAAAACCCTTCTCTAGCTGCTCCTAAATTTGCTGCTTGAGTTCTGCTAATTCCTTATGAGGTATCCTATACAACCTCTTAGCTATAGGTGCAGTTCCGGGTATCAAGTCAATGGCAAATTCTATGTCACGATCGGGCGGCATACCTGGCAACTCATCCGGAAACACATCTTGGTACTCGCGAACAATCAGGATGCTTTCCAATGTCACACCTTCCACATGATTCAGCATCGCTTTCTCTATTGCAGGTTGGGCTGCCTCAACTTCGATGCGAGTATCGTGCTCGCTTGTCAACTGCACAATCCTCTTGGTGCATTGAATCACTCTCTTATACTTCCTCAACCAGTCCATTCCAAGTATTATATATATCATGTGGGAATCCTGGATATTGAGTTTTGCAAGAAAGGCTACCCCCCTTATTTTAATGCTTACCTTCGGACATACTATATTTATCCTCATCTCTCCACCAGGAGAATTTACCAACATAGTGTGCTTTATATGAGATATAGGCAGATTATACTTGGTGACATACTTCGACGAGATGAATGAATGAGATGCTCTAGAATCAAATAAAATAGTTGTGGGGTCGGAGTTGGCGGGGAACAAACCAATCACGATGTCATCATCTTGCTGGGCTTCCTCAGTAGAGTCGTGATTCGCATTGCCACGAGCCGAATTCTGTTGTCCACAGTTGCCTTGTGGTGCTCCTCCATGCCACTGTGGGTTGTTTGGCCTTGGTGCATTGTTCATTGGTCCATTGCTTCTTTTGGGGTATTGTAACACCCTCATTTTCATCCATCATGCATTGCATACATTCTTATACATGTTTAACATTAGGTAACACAAAAAGGAACAAGTTTAAAATGAATCAGAACCAAAACAACATTTAAAATCTGCAGACTTGTCCAGTTTGAACCCCGGACAAGTCCGTTTGGCTCTCTATTGCCCTACGGACTTATCTTCTTTTTGCCCCGGATTTGTCCAAATTTGCTTATGTTGATGGATTGGACTTGTCCGTTGTTGAGTATGGACTAGTCCGTTCCTAGCTACTGGAACTTTTCGGAGTTATCCAGTAGTTCCCTCTTTTGATTTGGTGTTTGGAAAATTGTCAACCCTTCAAACTTCTCCGGCTTACACCGGACTTGTCCGTTTTCCTTTTTAGACAAGATCGGACTTGTCCGAAACCAAAGAGGACTTGTCCGTTCAACTTTCTGTAACTTTGAAATAACTCCGAACGGACATGTCCGGCTTGAAATCGAACTTACCCGTTCAACTTTCTGACCTCCATCGGACTAGTTCGGCCCCTAGCGTAATTGTCTGGTGTGCCCGACTCAAATTCAATATTTTCCTCCACGCTTTGTTATTGGATATTTACCTTAATTGGGTCCAAGAACGTCGTACCTAACCCCTGTGGAGCCCATGTTGGACCCCTACACGGCCCCCACCACCTTAAACTCGATTTCCATCAAACCCTACCACCTCCATCTCTATATAAACACCCCCAACACCCACCACTTCATCTCTTTGCCACAATTGAAGAAACCCCAAACCCTACTTTGGGAGAGCCGCCGTCAAGAGGAGTTCATTATAGGCAGGAGAAGAGAAGGAGGAAGGAGAAGGATCCAGCAAGATCGATATTCGTCAACTCATCGACATCATCGTCAATTCTCCATATTCTTTGGATCTAGGCTCAAGATCTCAAGTTTTGTCAAACTCTCGACCCTTGAGTTGTTGAATTCACGGTAATTACCTTAGATCATCATTCTACGTCAATCCTGGTCCCATAATTCAACTCAAACTATACTCTAATTAGAAGCCAAAAACCCTAGCCGGACGGACTTGTCCAGCCAAGTGCAGACTAGTCTGATCAACTTTTTGGTCCAGGGCGGACTAGTCCGGTCCTCTGCACGTACTTGTTCGGCCACCTGAAACTGAAGTTGCTGAATTAATTCCAATTTGACTCAAATCAACTCAAAACCTCTTCAAACTTGTTTAACACCATTGTAACTAGTTAGTAAACATTAGTAGCAACTCATTAACAAGTTTCACCACATAATTGCATTAATCATGCATGTCATGGCATATTGAGTAATATATGAACATCTATTGATTGTAATGTTTGTTTTGTATGTCTATTGCGCGGAACAGAAGGTATTACTCTAGAGGGTGCTGTCGAGGACCTCCAGTACCAGAACTTCAAAGCTTTTGACCCTAACCATTCTCAAGAGCTTGGCAAGTGTCCTTGATCATTTTGATCCTGTTTTTAAACGTTTTGTTTGCAAAAATGCATGCTTGTGTCAATTTGATGGGAAACCTATTTATAGGTGTTTACTCGATTTGTTTGACCATCCTTGTCGCTTGGAATACATTGTAAAGAGTCAGGAAGGGTATTTTTACCTTTTTGCTTAGCTCTAATTAATTGGGATGGGAAAACAACCAAATGACCTAATCATGAATTAATGGATGATGAGAATTAGTGAACATGGTTATTTGGTAGCATGGGACTTGGGAGATCTAAGCAAGCATGGATTGCGGATTGGGTTGGATGTTATGGTGGTTTGGCTTGCCTTGGATCTAAGGACCGGTTCATGCAAGAATAAGTTAGGACAACCACAAGGCCAAGTATGGGGTGCGGCTTAGCTGATTAATTAGGTGTATTGCCAGTATTGATTTGGATCACTTGGAGGAGCAGGGAATGGGAGTCGTTTGGGTTTGCAATAGTGGCAGGACAGCCATGGAATCCGAACGGCACAAGAGGGGGGCCCTTGGTTGGATGTGCTCAGTTGGAGGCATCACGATCAGTGAAACCTTAGTGGGTCTGAATATGCTGGTAGTCCCCTTGTAAATGCTATTTTGTGATCTCTTGCCCATACACTTAAGGAAGTGTAATTGGCAAACGGGAGGTTTCTTTAGTCGCCGACGGGTGACAAAATCACGAACTTGTGGGTAAAGTGGTACAACCTCTGCAGAGTGTTTAAAACTATCATGATAGCCGTGTTCCCGGTCACGAGCACCTTGACAACTTACATGATTAGAGAGTAAATGGTATTTGGAATGGTTATGGTTGGGTTATGGTTATGATTGTGGATTGGATGGTGATAAACGGTCATGGTTAATGATGATGGTAAGCATATGGAATATGGATGGATAATGAATGATGAATATGAATTATTATGTTTATTTGGGATATGATGGGATAAATTTCACATAGACATTGTGTAACACCCTCATTTTCATGCATCATGCCTTGCATACGTTCATATACATGTTTAACATTGATCCACATAAAGAGGAACAAGTTTAAAATTGATTCGGAGCATTTAAAATTGATTTGGAACAAAACCGCACTTAAAACGTAGGAAAGTGCAGACTAGTCCGAGTTTGCTGAGGACTAGTCTGATTCCTCTCTGACTAAAAACGGACTTGTCCGTTTTTGCTGCGGATTAGTCTGATTTTTGGCACTGGAAACTTTCGGACTTGTCCGATTTTGTGCGGACTAGTCCGTTATTCCATGAATCCTTGAAAAATTGCTAAGTCCTTGGACTTTTCTGGACTAGTCCGGTGTTCCAGTGAACTTGTCTGTTTTCCTCTCTGTTCAAAGTCGGACTTGTCCGATGTTTGGCCAGACTTGTCCGATTTTCTCTCTGGATGACTTCGGACTAGTCCAGTCCTTTCCGGACTTGTCCGATATTTCGCAACTCCGAGTTGATCTTTTGTTTTACGACTTGTTTCTTGGGTTTCACATTAAGTGGGCCTAGGGGCGTCGTTCCTTACTCTTTTAGAGCCCATGTGGGACTCTAAACCGGCCTCTACTCATCCCAAACTCGAAATCCATCTAACCCTAGCCTCCACCTCTATATAAACAACCCCACCCCTTGGATTGACATCTATTTGCCACTTTTCCACCCACCCAAACCCTAGTTCATGGGGAGCCACCATCAAGGAGGGAGGAGAAGATCCCAAGCAAGAAGAAGAAGAGGAGGAAATGAAAGAGGACCAAGATCTTCACCAAGTTTTCGTTCTCCATCACCAATTTGTCTCAAAGTTCATCGCCAACCCTAGATCATCAAGATCCAAGTGTTACCTCCAAGCTTCTTGATTCATTGGAGTTCTAAACACCTGGTATACCTTCTATTCCCTTTTCCTTACGAGAATTCAACCTCTAATCTCCGAATTCACATCGATCTAGAAAATCCTAATTTGCTGATCTCGCGGAGTGCATACTTGTCCGGTCCCTAGCGGACTAGTCCGATCTTTCTGGTTAAATTGTGTTGAATTAATTCTAAAATTTGACCTAATCAACTCCAAACCTGTATAAACTTGTTAAAATCTATTAGAACTAGTTATTGATCATTAAAAGCAATCTATTCACAAGTTCTACCTTGCATTTGCATCAATCATGCATGTCATGTCATATTGAGTAATATTTGTGCACTTTTTGATTGTGTTTCTTGTCTTGTATGTTTATTGTGTGGATTAGATAGATTTGCGCTAGAGAGTGCCGCGGAGGATCTACAGCACCAAGAGTTCAAAGGCTTTGACCCTAATCAACAGCAAGAGCAAGGCAAGTGTCCTTGAAGCATATTGATCCTGTTTTTAAAATAAATGTTTTGTTTGCAAAATTGCATGCTTGTGTCAATTTGATGGGAAATTCTATGGTAGGAAGTTTACTAGTTTTGTTGACCACCCTTGTCACCTAGAATATATGGTAGAGTCAGGAAGGGCTTTTTACATTTTCGTTTCGCTTAATCAACTGGGATGGGAAAATAACTATACCGCTCAATTTAATTACGCATGGATGAGATTATGGTTAACATGAACTGGTTAAATATGATATGGTAATGGGTGATCTAAGCAAGCCTGGTATGTGGATGGGTTGGATGTTATGGTGGTTGCTTGCTTTAGATTTAAGGACCGGTTCATGCGGGAATAAGCCAGGACTACAGTGCCACCACGAGGCCAAGTATGGGTGCAGCATAGCTGATTAATTAGGGCTTTGCTAGTGCTGTTTGGACCATTGTGGATGCTCGGGGAAGGGGTAGTCGGATTGGGTTTGTTGATGATTGGTGGGACTACCCTGGGATCCGAATGGCTCAAGAGGGAGCCCTTGGTTGAAGATGTGCTCAGTTGGAGGCATCGCCACCGGTGAAACCTCAGTGGGGTCTAAATAGGCTAGTAATCCCTTTGTAAAGGCTATTTTGTGATCTCTTGGCCATACACCAAAGGAAGTGTAATTGGCGAAAGGGAGGTTCTCTAGTCGCCGACGGGTGATGAAATCACAAACACGTGGGTAAAGTGGTACAAACTCTGCAGAGTTAAATAAAACTATCATGATAGTCGTGCTCCCGGTTATGAGCACCTGGACAACTTCCATGATTAGAGGGAATTTGGTATTGGGATGGTATTTGGGATGGTTATGGTTGGTATTATGGTTATGGATTAATTTTTGGTATTGAATATGGTTATTGGCAATGGTGAAACCTGGAATTATTAATGATGGTAGTGAATTCAGATTGGTATTATGATATTGCTTATGCTTATGATGGGTCTATTTCACATACATATAATATATTGCTTTTCAAATGTTTTTAATGTACTTTTCAGCACTTTGCCATTATTATTATTGTCATATGAATCAACCACATGTCATACTTTCCACACTTGCTGAGTACGACATGTACTCACTCTTGCAATCCCCCCCCCCCCAACAGTTGCAGGTCAGGATTGGGAGTTTAATGGCGATAATGCGGAGTTCTAGGCCGTGTCTACCGTCAGCTTTGCCTCTGGTGTTATTGGAGCTGCGCTATACCCTATTGCTTATGCTGCCTAGCTGTTTAGTTTGCTTAATTAGTTTATTTCCGCTGCATTAGTTGAACTTGTCATTAATATTCATTAGAGCTTGTATTCGAGGATAATCTGGTTTGTGTAATAAAACTTGGTTAATTAATCTTGTTTTGTGGTAATTTTCTGTATACTCTTTTGTGATTGCACTCGTGTATGTGTGTTGAACATCCTGGGCACACATATGTGTTAGCTTGGTTCATTTTTCGGAACCGGGCGTCACAGATTGGTATCAGAGCCACAGGTTGACCGTAGGATGCAGCCTAGATAGAATGGACACTTTAGAGCACATAGGAGCACTCAGGAATCGATGTGTTTTTGCTTGGAGAGTTGTTTGCTATATATATTGCTTTCTTGTGTGCTTAATAGAGGATTTTGGGGTGCTTTAACATTGCCATGTCCACCTAGGCTAGTGTAGCTAGCTGTTTAGTTTCATATCCCTTGATGCATATAGTTGGGGACGTTCTCTAATTCTTATCTATTGCTGTTCTTTATATGGTGAGGACTCGCAACCAGAGGGATGGCAATGATGAGGGGGGGAACAATGAAGTGCCTCAGAACAACATCGGACAAGGATCTACTCAGGGAGCTATCAACATTGAGTAGCTATTGGCTATGCAAAACCAGCTCATGCAGACCATGATACAAACAATGGGATAGCTGCAGGCTGGCAATATCAACAATCAGCCCCACATGCCTCCACCGCCACCCCCGCCTCCTCATAACCGGTTGGGAGAGTTTATGAGGACTAGGCCTCCAACCTTTGCTCAAGCTGCCAACCCTATGGATGCGGATGATTGGCTCAAGTCCGTGGAGAAGAAGCGAGCTATTGTCCAATGCAATGACCGGGAGAAGGTGCTATTTGCTTCTCATCAACTCGTTGGAGCAGCTGCGGATTGGTGGGATGCTTATTGCAATGCTCACGAGAACAAAGAGAGAATTACTTGGGCCGAATTCAAGGAGAATTTTCGCTCTCATTATGCGTCAGAGGGTGTTATGATCTTGAAGAGGCAAGAATTTGAGAATTTAAGGCAAGGAAAATCAAGCGTGAGTGAATATCTCAACAAGTTCACTCAACTCTCAAGGTATGCGCCTGAGGATGTTAGTCGGGACAGCCGGAAGAAATACTTGTTCATGAGGGGCTTGAACAATGAGATCCAAGTACAACTACTCAATTGTGACTATGCAAATTTCCAGAAGCTAGTGGACAAAGCAATTGTGGTTGAGAACAAGATCCGTGAGATGGAGCAAGAAATCAAGAGGAAGGCACCATAACAAGGACAGCAACAAGGAAGTAATGTGCGCCCTCGCCTTGCACCATCCAATGCGCCCTATTACAGCTCCTCTATTCCTGCTCAGTGCCCTGGTTATGCACCGCGCCCAACTCAGTTTGTGCAGCAGCACCCTGTTATGCAAGCACCTAGGCCTCCAATGCCTTATGCACCTCGTGCTAATTTTCCTGCTGCAAATGTTCAGAACCAAGCTCGTCCCAATAATTCTGGTGGAGTTAAGAAGTGTTATACTTATGGAGAAGCTAGACACTTTGCGCATCAATGTCCTAAGTCAGGCCTTGGTCAAGGAAGCAATGCGCCGGGGCAAAACCCAAGACCCAATGGAGGAGCGCCACAAGGGAACCGCGGATAGCAGAATTTTGCTCGTGGCAATGTGAACCATGTCTCTACGGAGGATGCCCAACAAGCGGATGACGTGGTCATTGGTATGTTTCTCGCCAACTCCAACCCCGCGACTATGTTATTTGATTCTGGAGCATTGCATTCATTCATTGCATCAAAGTATGTTGCCAAGTATAGTTTGCCTATCTCTCATATGAAGTTTACTCTATTGGTTAAGTCTCCTGGAGGAGAGATGAGGACAAATATAGTATGTCCAAAAGTAAGCCTTAGAATAAGGGGGGTAGACTTCTCCGCCAACCTCATTGTTTTAGATTCCCAAGGATTGGACATTATACTTGGTATGGACTGGCTGAGGAAGCACAATGGAGTTATTGAGTGTTCCATGAAGACGGTGAAGTTGACCACCGAAGAAGGGATCACCGTAGAATTTGAAGAATCTCAAACCGCACCGAAGCAACTGGAGTTGAATCATATGGACGGTGTCGCAATTGAGGAGATTCCGGTGGTGTGTGAATTTTTGGATGTTTTTCCGGACGAGTTGCCAGGTATGCCACCCAATCGAGACATTGAGTTTGTTATTGATTTAATACCTGGAACTGCACCTATAGCTAAGAGGCCGTATAGGATGCCTCCTATGGAATTAGCGGAGCTCAATAAGCAAATTCAAGAGCAATTAGAGAAAGGTTTTATTCGCCCTAGTTCTTCACCTTGGGGAGCGCCCGTGCTGTTTGTGGACAAGAAGGATGGATCCCAAAGGATGTGCGTAGATTACCGAGCTCTCAACGAGGTAACAATCAAGAACAAGTACACCTTGCCACGTATAGAAGACTTGTTTGATCAGATGAAGGGTTCTTGTGTCTTCTCTAAGATTGATTTGAGGTCGGGATACTTTCAAATGAAGATTAGACCATCGGACATACCCAAGACGGCTTTTAGGACACGATATGGATCTTATGAGTACACCGTGATGTCCTTTGGATTGACAAATGCACCTACATACTTTATGTACCTCATGAATAAGGTCTTCATGGAGTACTTGGACAAGTTTGTCGTGGTGTTTATTGATGACATTATGATCTACTCGAAGGATGAGAAAGAACATGAGGAACACTTGAGGCTTACATTGCAGAAACTGAGGGAGCATCGATTGTATGCCAAGTTCAACAAGTATCAGTTTTGGTTGAAAGAGGTGTCGTTTTTGGGTCATATAATCTCGGGAGGAGGAGTGTCGGTTGACCCTGGGAAAGTGAGAGACGTGTTGAAGTGGGAACCACCGCAAAATGTCAAGGAAATAAGGAGTTTTCTTGGGATGGCTGGATATTACCGTAGATTCATCAAGGACTTTTCCAAGATAGCCAAGCCTATGACAGAGTTGCTAATGAAGGGAAAGGTTTTCCAATGGACTGAAGCTTGTCAGAATAGTTTTGAGGGGTTGAAGAAGAGGTTGACAACAGCCCCAGTTTTAGTATTGCCGGATGTAAGCAAGAGTTTCGATATCTATTGTGATGCATCGAGCCAAGGACTTGGATGTGTATTGATGCAAGAAGGTCAAGTGGTCGCCTATGCATCAAGACAATTGAAGAAACATGATTAGAATTACCCAACACATGATTTAGAACTTGTAGCCGTGGTACATGCATTGAAGATTTGGAGACACTATATTCTTGGACATAGGTGTGAAATTTATACGGATCATAAGAGTTTGAAGTATATTTTCACACAAATAGATCTGAACTTGAGGCAACGAAGATGGTTGGAGCTCATCAAAGATTATGATTTGGGGATCAACTATCATCCGGGAAAGGCCAATGTAGTGGCCGATGCTTTGAGTAGAAAGGGAGTAAGTCACCAACTCAAAGTTCGAGAGTTACCATGCGAGTTATGCAAGGAGTTTGAACGGTTGAACCTCGGGTTTGTAAATGAGATGGAGATGATGGAGTTAAACCTAACCTTGGAGCAAGGAATTCGAGAAGCACAGACCAAGGATGAGGAGATTGAGGAAATCAAGGAAAAGACCGAAGAAGGGAGAGAATTCAGATTTGACGAGGATGAACATGGTACCTTATGGCTTGGAAAGAGAATCGTTGTGCCTAAGGTGAAACATATTCGGGAGACAATATTAAAGGAGGCACATGACTCACCTTACTCAATTCATCCCGGTTGTACGAAGATGTACAAAGACTTGAAGACTTGCTATTGGTGGGATAGCATGAAAAAGGACATAGCTGAATACGTAGCATTGTGTGATGTGTGCCAACGAGTCAAGGCGGAACATCAAAGGCCAGCTGGATTATTGCAACTGTTGAAGATCCCGGAATGGAAGTGGGAGGAAATTAAAGAATGGATTTCATAGTTGGGTTACCACATACTCAGTCCGGGTATGACTCAATTTGGGTAATTGTGGATCGCTTAACCAAGTCAGCTCATTTTATCCCTGTGAAGACCAAGTATACAGCTGCACAATTGGCCGAAATATACATGGAGCATATTGTGTGTCGACATGGAGTCCCTAAGAAGATAGTCTTAGATAGAGGTTCTCAATTTACCTCTAGATTTTGGTAGAAATTGCATGAAGCTTTGGGAACGAGGTTGAATTTTAGTTCAGCATATCATCCTAAAAACGGATGGACAAACTGAGAGAACCAATCAAATTTTAGAGGACATGTTAAGAGCTTGTGCTTTAAAGCATGGGAAAAGTTGGGACAAAAGCTTGCCATACGCGGAATTTTCATACAACAATAGTTACCAAGCAAGTTTGAAATTGTCACCATATGAAGCGCTTTATGGGAGGAAGTGTAGAACACCTTTATTCTGGAATGAGGCAGGAGAAACTCAAGTATTTGGTCCGGATGTGTTGCAAGAAGCCGAAAAGCAAGTCCAAATAATTCGTGAAAACTTGAGAGCTGCCCAATCAAGGCAAAAAGGCTATGCGGACAATAGAAGAAGGAAACTAGCCTTTGAAGTGGAAGATTTTGTTTACCTCAAGGTGTCACCAATGAGAGGTCATAAGAGGTTTAACATAAGAGGAAAGCTAGCACCTCGTTATATTGGACCATTCAATATTTTGGACAAAAGAGGAGAAGTAGCGTATAAGTTGGAGATGCCAGCTCATCTCTCAGACGTGCATGATGTCTTTCATGTTTCCCAGCTCAAGAAGTGCTTGAGAGTGCCGGAAGAACAAGTGCCAATGGAAGAATTGGAACTAGAGGAAGATTTGACCTATGCCAAACAACCGGTCAAAATCTTGGAAACCAAGGAGAGAGTCACAAGGAACAAGGTTATTAGATGGTGTAAGGTTCAATGGAAACACCACACAGAAAAAGAAGCGACGTGGGAATTGGAGGATGATATCAAGAAGGACTTTCCCTATCTTTTCTCTTCCGCGTCGAATCTCGAGGGCGAGATTCATTTTAAGGGGGGGTAGGTTTGTAACACCCTCATTTTCATGCATCATGCCTTGCATACATTCATATACATGTTTAACATTGATCCACATAAAGAGGAACAAGTTTAAAATTGATTCGGAGCATTTAAAATTAATTTGGAAAAAAACCGCACTTAAAACGCAGGAAAGTGCGGACTAGTCCGAGTTTGCTGAGGACTAGTCCGATTTCTCTCTGACTAAAAACGAACTTGTCCGTTTTTGCTGCGGATTAGTCCGATTTTTGGCACTGGAAACTTTCGGACTTGTCCGATTTTGTGCGAACTAGTCCGTTACTCCATGAATCCTTGAAAAATTGCTAAGTCCTTGGACTTTTCCGGACTAGTCCGGTGTTCCAGCGGACTTGTCCGTTTTCCTCTCTGTTCAAAGTCGGACTTGTCCGATGTTTGGCCAGACTTGTCCGATTTTCTCTCTGGATGACTTCGGACTAGTCCGGTCCTTTCCGGACTTGTCCGATATTTCGCGACTCCGAGTTGATCTTTTGTTTTACGACTTGTTTCTTGGGTTTCACGTTATGTGGGCCTAGGGGCGTCGTTCCTAACTCTTTTAGAGCCCATGTGGGACTCTAAACCGGCCTCTACTCATCCCAAACTCGAAATCCATCTAACCCTAGCCTCCACCTCTATATAAACAACCCCACCCCTTGGATTGACATCTATTTGCCACTTTTCCACCCACCCAAACCCTAGTTCGTGGGGAGCCACCATCAAGGAGGGAGGAGGAGATCCAAAGCAAGAAGAAGAAGAAGAGGAAACGAAAGAGGACCAAGATCTTCACCAAGTTTTCGTTCTCCATCACCAATTCATCTCAAAGTTCATCACCAACCCTAGATCATCAAGATCCAAGTGTTACCTCCAAGTTTCTTGATTCATTGGAGTTCTAAACACCTGGTATACCTTCTACTTTCTTTTCCTTACAAGAATTCAACCTCTAAAACCCTAATCTGCTGATCTCGCGGAGTGCGGACTTGTCCGGTCCCTAGCTGACTAGTCTGATCTTTCTAGTTAAATTGTGTTGAATTAATTCTAAAATTTGACCTAATCAACTCCAAACCTATATAAACTTGTTAAAATCTATTAGAACTAGTTATTGATCATTAAAAGCAATCTATTCACAAGTTCTACCTTGCATTTGCATCAATCATGCATGTCATGTCATATTGAGTAATATTTGTGCACTTTTTGACTGTGTTTCTTGTCTTGTATGTTTATTGTGTGGATTAGACAAATTTGCGCTAGAGAGTGCCGCGGAGGATCTACAGCACCAAGAGTTTGAAGGCTTTGACCCTAATGAACAGCAAGAGCAAGGCAAGTGTCCTTGGAGCATATTGATCCTATTTTTAAAAAAAAATGTTTTGTTTGCAAAATTGCATGCTTGTGTCAATTTGATGGGAAATCCTATGGTAGGATGTTTGCTAGTTTTGTTGACCACCCTTGTCACCTAGAATATATGGTAGAGAGTCGGGAAGGACTTTTTACATTTTTGCTTCGCTTAATCAACTGGGATGGGAAAACAACTATACCGCTCAATTTAATTACGCATGGATGAGATTATGGTTAACATGAACTGGTTAAATATGATATGGTAATGGGTGATCTAATTAAGCCTGGTATGTGTATGGGTTGGATGTTATGGTGGTTGCTTGCTTTAGATCTAAGGACCGGTTCATGCGAGAATAAGCCAGGACTACAGTGCCACCACGAGGCCAAGTATGGGTGCGGCGTAGTTGATTAATTAGGGCTTTGCTAGTGCTGTTTGGACTATTGTGGATGCTCGGGGAAGGGGTAGTAGGATTGGGTTTGTTGATGATTGGTGGGACTACCCTGGGATCCGAATGGCTCAAGAGGGGGCCCTTGGTTGAAGATGTGCTCAGTTGGAGGCATCGCCACCGGTGAAACCTCAGTGGGGTCTAAATAGGCTAGTAATCCCTGTGTAAAGGCTATTTTGTGATCTCTTAGACATACACCAAAGGAAGTGTAATTGGCGAAAGGGAGGTTCTCTAGTCACCGACGGGTGATGAAATCACAAACACGTGGGTAAAGTGGTACAAACTCTGCAGAGTTAAATAAAACTATTATGATAGCCATGCTCCCGGTTATGAGCACCTGGAAAACTTCCATGATTAGAGGGAATTTGGTATTGGGATGGTATTTGGGATGGTTATGGTTGGTATTATGGTTATAGATTAATTTCTGGTATTGAATATGGTTATTGGCAACGGTCAAACCTGGAATTATTAATGATGGTAGTGAATTCAGATTGGTATTATGATATTGCTTATGCTTATGATGGGTCTATTTCATATACATATAATATATTGCTTTTCAAATGTTTTTAATGTACTTTTCAGCACTTTGCCATTATTATTATCGTCATTTGAATCAACCACATGTCATACTTTCCACACTTGCTGAGTACGACATGTACTCACTCTTGCAATCCCCCCCCCCCAACAGTTGCAGGTCAGGATTGGGAGTTTAATGGCGATAATGCGGAGTTCTAGGTCGTGTCTACCGTCAGCTTTGCCTGTGGTGTTATTGGAGCTGCGCTATACCCTATTGCTTATGCTGCCTAGCTGTTTAGTTTGCTTAATTAGTTTATTTCCGCTGCATTAGTTGAACTTGTCATTAATATTCATTAGAGCTTGTATTCGAGGATAATCTGGTTTGTGTAATAAAACTTGGTTAATTAATCTTGTTCTGTGGTAATTTTCTGTATACTCTTTTGTGATTGGACTCGTGTATGTGTGTTGAACATCCTGGGCACACATATGCGTTAGCTTGGTTCATTTTTCGGAACCGGGCGTCACACATTGTTGGATGGTTTTTACATGTTTTAAATGTACTTCTTAGCAAATAGTCATTGTTTATTGTCAATCCCTTGTTTAAGCTACATGTCACTATTTTCCCACACTTGCTGAGTACGACATGTGCTCACCCTTGCAATTCCCCCACAAACAGTTTTTGATGACATTTGGGAGTACCCTGAGGATAATGCGGAGTACTAGGCTGTTTGCTTCCGTCGACTTGCTTGTGGTGTTGCTTTGAGCCGCGCTATCCCTTTTGCTTAGTTTGCTTAGTTGCTTATTTACATTATTTTCGCTGTATTAGTTTCAGAACTATTAATATTGATCATTGGAATTGTAATTTGAGGATTTCCTGAATATTGTAATAAAAGTACTTATTTAACTTGTGATGTGATAATTTCCTGTGTATCATTTGTGAATCACTTGTGTATGTATGTTATACTTCCTGGGCACACATATGCATCATGCTTGGTTCATTTTGGAACCGGGTGTCACAAATTGGTATCAGAACCACAAGTTGACCGTAGGATGTAGCCTAGATACAATGGACACTTTAGAGCACATAGGAACACTCAGGAAGCGTTGTGGGTTTTTGGTTTGATGAATGCTATGTAATGGTTGCTTGTGTGTTTGTGTGCTTAGTAGAGGATTGTGGGATGCATTAGCGCTTGCCACATCCATATAGGCTAGTATAGGTAGTTGCTTAGTTTCATATCCCTTGATGCATATAGTTGGGGACTCGTTCTATCTCTCTTTTCTCTGCCGTTCAACCTCTACCTTAATGGAAGATGGACACAACTAGAAGGTTCACCATCTTAGACGAAGCTATATGGAAGATGAGAACAAAGATAGTATGTCCAATAGTAAGTCTTAAAATAAGGGGGTAGAATTCCTCGCTAACCTCATTGATTTGGATTCTCAAGGATTGGACAAGAGAGGATGTTCCTGGCTTAGGGGTTGACCGATGAGGACGTCGGTGTTCTAAGGGGGTGGATTGGCTACAAAAGCATGATGGAGTAATTCAGTGTGCCACCAAGATCGTGCTACTGACAAATGATGAGGGAGTCAGCCTTGCAATTAATGCATCACAATAAACATCGGAGGACATAATGCAACATATTCAGCAACATGATCAGCAATGTGTTCAAGGACTTGCTTTGTGTAATCTGTGCCAATGGGTCAAAGCTGAGCATCAATGGTCAGCTGGATTATTGCAGCCATTGAAAATTTCGGAATGGAAGTGGGAAGAAATTGGTATGGACTTCATAGTTGGGTTACCGCAAACCCAGTCCGGGTATGACTCAATCCGGGTTATTGTGGATCGGTTGACCAAATCATCTCATTTCATACCTGTCAAGACCACATATACTACCGCGAAACTAGCATAATTGTATATGGAGCATATTGTATGCTGGCATGGAGTTCCGAAGAAAATAATTTCGGACCGAGGTTCTCATTTTACCTCTAGATTCTGGTAGAAATTGCAAGAATCTATGCGTACAAGGTTAAATTTCAGCTCAGCACATCATCCACAGACCGATGGACAAACCGAGATGACCAATCAAATATTGGAAAGTATGTTGAGAGCTTGTGCTTTGAAGCATTGACGCAGATGAGACAAGAGCTTGCCATACGCTGAGTTTTCCTACAATAATAGTTACCAAGCCATCTTGAAGATGTCGCCATATGAAGCACTATATGGAAGGAAGTGTAGGACACCCTTGTTTTGGAATGAGCCAGGAGAAACTCAAATATTTGGACCTGATGTGTTGCAAGAAGCTGAAAAGCAAGTTCAAGCAATCCGCAAGAATCTGAGGGCTGCTCAATCAAGACAAAAGGGCTATGCAGATAATAGGAAGAGAAACTTAGCCTTCGAAGTGGGAGACTTCGTATACCTCAAAGTGTCACCTATGCGAGACCATAAGAAGTTTAATGTCAGAGCCAAGTTGACACCTCGCTATATTGGGCCATTCATGATTTTGGCCAAACGTGGAGAAGTGGCATATAAGTTGGAGATGCCAGCACATCTTTCCAATGTTCATTATGTGTTTTACGTTTCTCAGCTCAAGAAATACTTAAGGTTACTGGAGGAACAAGTGCCAATGGAAGAATTGGAATTATATACAGATTTGACTTATGTCGAGCAATCGGTCAAAATCTTAGAAACCAAGGAGAGAGTCACAAGAAACAAGGTGATTTGATGTGCAAAGTACAATGGAAGCATCATGCAGAGTTGAAGCATCTTGGGAGCTGGAAGAAGAGCTCAAGAAAGAATTTCCCTATCTCTTTCCTTCTACGTTGAATCTCGAGGGCGAGATTCATTTTAAAAGTGTTATTTTTGTAACACCCTCATTTTCATCTATCATGCATTGCATACATTCTTATACATGTTTAACATTAGGTAACACAAAAGGAACAAGTTTAAAATGAATTAGAACCAAAACAACATTTAAAATCCTGTATTAGTGCACACTTGTCTGGTTTGGACCCCGGACTAGTCCGTTTGGCTCTCCGTTGCCCTATGAACTTATCTGCTTTCCGCCGAGAATTAGTCCAAACTTGCTTCTGTTGATTGTCTGGACTTGTCCATTGTTAATTACGGACTAGTCCGTTCCTAGCTACTGGAACTTTTCGGAGTTGTCCAATAGTTCCCTCTTTTGATAAGGTTTTTGGAAAATTGCCAAGCCTTCGGACTTGTCCGTTTTCCTTTCTGAACAAGATCGGACCGGTCCGGAACAACAGAGGACTTGTCCATTTAACTTTTTGTAACTTCGAAATAACTCCGAACGGACTTGTCCGGCTTGAAACCGGACTTATTTGTTTAACTTTCTGACCTCCATTGAACTAGTTCGGCACCCTAGTGGACTTGTCTGGTGTGCCTGACTCAGATTCAATATTTTCCTCCATGATTTGTTATTGGGTATTTACCTTATTTGGGCCCAAGAACTTCGTGCCCAACCCTTTTGGAGCCCATGTGGGAACCCTACATGGCCTACACAGCCTTAAACTTGAATTCCATCAAACCCTACCAACTCCACCTATATATAAACACCCCAACACCCACCCATTCACCTCTTTTCCACAATTGAAGAAACCCCAAACCCTAGTTCATGAGAGCCGTCGTCAAGAGGAGTTCATCACAGCCAGGAGAAGAGAAGGAGGGAGGAGAAGGATCAAGCAAGATCAATCTTCATAAACTCATCGACATCATCGTCAATTATCCACCAATTCTCCATCTTCTTTGGATCTGGGTTCAAGATCTCGAGTTCGTCAAATTCTCGACCCTCGAGTTGTTGAATTCACGGTAATTACCTTAGATCATCTTTCTACGTCAATCTTGGACCCATAATTCAACTCATAATATAGTCTATTTGGAAGCAAAAAACCCTAGTCGAGCGGACTTGTCCGGCCAAGTGCGGACTAGTCCGATCGACTTTCTGGTCCAGGGCGGACTAGTCCGGTCCCCTGTATGGACTTGTCGGGGCACCTGAAACTGAAGTTGTTTAATTAATTCCAATTTGACTCAAATCTACTCAAAATCTGTTCAAACTTGTTTAACACCATTGTAACTAGTTAGTAAACATTAGTAGCAACTCATTAATAAGTTTTACTATATAATTGCATTAATCATGCATGTAATGGCACATTGAGTAATATATGAGCAATTATTGATTGTAATGATTGTTTTGTATGTCTATTGTGCCGAATAGAGGGTGTTACTCTAAATCGTGCTGTCGAGGACCTCTAGTACCAAAACATCAAAGCTTTTGACCCTAACCAGTCTCAAGAGCAAGGCAAGTGTCTTTGATCATTTTGATTCTGTTTTTAAATGTTTTATATGCAAAACTGCATGCTTGTGTCAATTTGGTGGGAAACAAATTTATAGGTGTTTACTAGACTTGTTTGACCATCCTTGTCGCTTGGAATACATTGTAGAGAGTCGCAAAGGGTACTTTACCTTTTTTGCTTTGCTCTAATTAATTGGGATGGGAAAACAACCAAAGACCTAATTATGAATTAATGGATGATGAGAATTAGTGAACATGGTTAATTGGTAACATGGGACTTGGGAGATCTAAGCAAGCATGGATTGTGGATTGGGTTGGATGTTATGGTGGTTTTGCTTGCCTTGGATCTAAGGACCGGTTCATGCGAGAATAAGCCGGGACAACAGTGCCACCACAAGGCCAAGTATGGGTGCGGCTTAGCTGATTAATTAGGTGTATTGCCAGCATTTATTTGGATCATTTGGAGGAGCAGGGAATGCGAGTCTTTTTGGGTTTGCAATAGTGGCGGGACAGCCCTGGGATCCAAACGACATAAGAGGAGGCCCTTGGTTGGATGTGCTCAATTGGAGGCATCACGACCGGTGATACCTCATTGGGTCTGATTATGCTGGTAGTCCCTTTGTAAAGCCTATTTTGTGATCTCTTGGCCATACACCTAAGGAAGTGTAATTGACATAAGGGAGGTTTCTTTAGTCGCCAACGGGTTACAAAATCACAAACTTGTGGGTGAAGTGGTACAACCTCTGCAGAGTGTTAAAAATTATCATGATAGCCGTGTTCCCAGTCACGAGCACCTGACAACTTCCATGATTAGAGAGAAACTGGTATTTGGAAAGGTTATGGTCGGGTTATAGTAATGGTTATGGTTATGATTGTGGATTGGATAGTGATAAATGGTCATGGTTAATGATGATGGTAAGAATATGGAATATGTGTGGATAATGAATGTTTATTTGGGATATGATGGGATAAATTTCACATAGACATTGTAGGATGCTTTTTACATGTTTTAAATATACTTCTCAGCAAATAACCATTGTTTATTGTCAATCCCTTGTTTAAGATACATGTCATTATTTTCCCACACTTGCTGACTACGACATGTGCTCGCCCTTGCAATTCCCCCACCAACAGTTTCAGGTGATGTTTGGGAGTACCCTGAGGATAATGCAGAGTACTAGGTTGTGTGATACCGTCGACTTGCATTTGGTGTTGCTTGGAGCCGTGCTATCCCTTTTGCTTATTTAGACTATTTCTGCTGCATTAGTTTCAGAACTATTAATATTGATCATTAGAATTGTAATTTGAGGATTTCCTGAATATTGTAATAAAAGTACTTATTTAACTTGTGATGTCGTAATTCACTTGTGTATGTGTGTTAAATATCCCGGGCACACATATGCATCATGCTTGGTTCATTTTTGGAACTGGGTGTCACAGGTATTGACTTGCAAAGTGCTTGACCTCTCCACACACATAGCATGCATTGCTTCCCGTAACACCAGGAAAGCTTGGGCGCAACTGATTCTGAGCATTAGCCGCCATGTTGGGATGTGGTGCAGGTGACATGGGATAGTGAGGTGCTTACTTGGCGGGGTGTTGCTTTGGTGGCTGATTTGGGCGCGGTGGATAAGCAGCGCGGTATGCAAGAGCGATTGGGTTGTAGTATGGTGCAGGTGGTGGTGCTTAGCGGGGGACGGACATTGCTTCCTTGCGGTTGTCCATGATATGGCATCTTTCTCTTGTTATCTTGTTCCATCTCACGAACTTTGTTTTCAACCACAATGGCCTTGTCCACAAGCTTATGGAAATTAGAATAATCACCATTAAGCAATTGAACTTGAATCTCATTGTTTAGACCCCTCATGAACAAGTATTGCTTCCTACTGTCCGTGTTAACATCTTCTGGAGCATACCTTGACAATTGCGTGAACTTGTTCAAGTACTCATTCACGCTCATCTTCCCTTGCCTGAGAACCTCAAATTCTTGTCTTTTTAGTATCATGACATCTTCAGGAACATAGTGAGAATGAAAGCTCCTCTTAAATTTAGCCCAAGTAATTGCCTCTTGATTTGCATGAGCGTTGCAAAAGGCTTCCCACCAATCCACAGCTGCTCCAACTAGTTGATGTGATACAAAGAGAACCTTATCTTGGTCACTGCATTGAACAATAGCAAGCTTCTTCTCAACAGACTTCAGCCAATCATCAGCTTCTATAGGGTCGTTGGCTTGTGCAAAGGTAGGTGGCCTAGTCCTCATAAACTCTCCCAATCTATTAAGGGGCAGCATGGGTGGCGGTGGTGATGGCGGTACAGGCATGTGGTGTTGGTATGGTTATTGGCCTGCAACTGTCCCAAGGTTTGCATCATAGTTTGCATGAGCTAGTTTTGCATAGCCATCAAGCGCTCAAGGTTGCTTTCACCTGCTCCAAGGTTGACATTCTTAGGAACCTCAACGTTGTCATCATCACCATTCGTGTCCCTTTGGTTACGGGTTACCCTCGACATTTGTAGGTGGAATAAGAGTAGGGATGGAAGAATTCAGAATTTCAGAAGAAACGTCCCAACTATATGCATCAAGGTGTATGGAACTAAGTAACCCTTTGATTCCTAAAAACGCATATGAGGATGTGGACATGTGCCCAAGCATCCCACAACCCTCAACCAAGCACACAAGCACAAGCAACCACCATATGGAATTCAACACACCATGCTAACTATAGCTATTACGAAGTGTTCCTATGTTCTCTAGAGTGTCCATTCTGTCTAGGTTTGCTTCTTATGGTCAATGCGGCTCTGATACCAATTTGTGACACCCAGTTTTGAAAAAAATGAACCAAGTGCGGTGTTTGTGTGCCAAGGATGTTCATCACACATACATAGAACATCACAAACGATAATCAGAAATTAACCACATCTCAAATAGAAACTAAGTACCTTATTACAATATTCCAATAGTTCTTGAACGACAAGTCTCTAATTATCGCAGTGGGAATAACTAAGTAGTACGACTCCACTCCACAGGCAATTCATAGTAGCACGCAACCTAGTACTCCACGTGATCCTCATGGTACTCCCAAGCATCTCCTATAGTTGTTTAGTGTGGGAATAGCAAGGGAGAGCACATGTCGTACTCAGCAAGTGTGGGAAAGTATGACATGTAGCTTAAACAAGGATGGAATAAATAGTTAATTGCAGAAAAGTACATTTTAGTTCAGAAATATGTAAAAGCAACCTACAATGTCTAGGTGTGTTTAATTCCACACAACCCACGTAATCACCATATCACATATCCGACATCCTCATTTACCATCATAATTCATTTATAACCAGCCAACAATTAATATCATCACCATATGCAATTTTCATATCTTCTCATAGCCAACCATGCTAATATGACATAACCAATCCATCCCCAAAATTCAAATCCAGTTCTAATCTTGGAAATTGTCTAGGTGCTCGTGACTGTGAGCACGGCTATCATGATAGTTTTTAACACTCTGCAGAGGTTGTACCACTTTACCCACATGTTCGTGATTTCATCACCTTTCGGTGACTGAGAACCTCTATGTTGCCTATTCAAACTTTCGTTGGTGTGTGGCCAAGAGATCACAAAACAGCCTTTGTTGACGCCTGTTATATACCAATTTCACCCGTTAATATAACTCAATTATGTGAAGGAAATGCCATTTATTGCACACATCACCTTCCTATTTAACCTATTTCTACTTGTCCTTGGAGAAATATTGCATGCATGGAATTATTGCAGGAAATGAGGTAAAAGTGGGGGAGCAATCCTATAAAATATCATCCTAGCCAATCAAGCGCCTACATATGGCACCAGGAGCGAATGGTCCACAAATAGAAGTATTCAAGGCCATCCAACGGTGTAGCACCCATATCAAGGGATGGGACCCACCTGGAAGTGACCTCTAAAAATCACAAAATGGTGCAGAGACCAGGTAAGCCGACCCCCCCTAGTCGACCGACTTGGTCTAGGCACCAAACTCAGTCAATTGCCACGTGTTGGATCCTCCTGGCTTGAAGAAGTCAGTGGTGACGGATTCACGCGCTTTTGGTGGTGGGAACCAACCCTTCTCCACCTATAAACAGGACCCCCTACCCTCACTTCACATACACACCACTTGAGTATTCATTCCATTGTATCTACTATTCTCCATAGGTGTAGAGGAGTCCATATATGTGGTAGGAGTAGTATTTATGATTATGCTATACCATTCACTATATCATCATAAACACTACAAACCCCCACTATGGTATAATTAGCTATGACATGATTATGTTGATATGAATCACTTATGCTATGTATTAACATTGGTGCAACGATGATTTAGTTCATTGCCTTAGGATGGCTTGTGCCTAGGCTCTTAAGGTAATTACTTAAGACGGTAGCATGGTGCTAGGATAGATAAGTAGCGTTGAATGTCTCGTAGACCCACGGATTGAAGAGGTACGCAGTATGTGGTGACAGTCCTATCTATCCTTTGTAATCCTCCACGTTCAGCTATGCCATAGGCCCTTGGCTGGAGTTTCCTAGTGTTTCTAGGGGTAAAACCGTGCCCCATGTGTTAATCAACTTAGCATGTGAATTCATAATTAATATGATCATTAGTAACGAACTTAGGCTATGTATATGTATATTAGAAGCACAGTAGGAGTATATACTTAACTCTTAGCCTAGTCCCTCTTTACCTCCTTTACCCTCCTTAGGATAGAATGCTCTTGTGTGTGTCACACTACCTCCAATTATCATTTACCCATTCTTGCTAGAACCGTACCTATACCAACCTATCATCTCCATTTTATGATTGATTTGCTTCCACCTAGCCTTCCTTTGGGAGAATATAAATGACACCCTTGCAATACTCTTTTAAGGGGAAATGCTACTTCGATAGATTTCGTGCACTTGCAGATTTATATCTGTGACGTTAGTAGCCGTCAACGAGCATTTCTGGCGCTGCTGTCGGGGAAGCAACCGAATATTGTATGATTGAGTGAATAGTATACGATCCTGAGTAGGATTTAGTAGGATAACCCTTCTTGTTTTCGCATTTTATGTGAAAACAAGGTAGTGTATGTCTGGTTTCCACTTTTTGAAAAACTTTGTTAAAGATACCAAATCGCTTCTAAGAGATCAACCTCGTGTCGTTACTCCTCAGAAGCTTCGTGCGGCAAAGCAAGCCAGCGCAACTGCACCAACAACTAAAACGCAAATGGCCCAAAAAAACCTTCATGAGTTTTCGGCTCCCTCTGGTAACAATGTGCCCGTTGGGCCCACTGTTAACACCGGAGATGTGAACTTTGAAATCCAGACTGGCCTGATCACTATGGTGCAAGCCAATCCATTTTGTGGGAAGGCTAACAAGGATTCAAGTGCTCACCTCTAACATCTCCTTGAGATCTGCATCAATTTTAAGGTCAACGATGTATCCCCTGATGTCATCCGTCTTAGGTTGTTTCCGTTCTCTCTTCTTTGGAGGGCAAAGCAGTGGTTCTATGCGAACCAAAGTGCTGTAGACACTTGGGAGAAGTGTTCGACGACATTCCTCGCCAAGTTCTTTCCATTGGGCAAGACCAGTGCCCTATGTAGAAGGATTTCTAGCTTCCAGCAAGACGCTAAGGAGTCTATTCCCGGGGCTTGGGAAAGGCTTCAGGAGTACATCCTGACCTGTCCCCACCATGGGATGAACGACTGGCTAATTATCCAATACTTCTACAACGGGCTAATCCCTTCCGCCCGTGACCATGTTGATGCTGCTATTGGAGGTGCCTTCTTCTCATTGACGGTGCCCAAAGACAAAGGATTAATTGAGAAGATGGTGTCAAACATGGGTTGGAGCGACAAGCGTCTCCATACCCGCCAGCGAGGCAGGCACACCTTGAAGGAGGTGGACATGATCGATGCCAAACTGGACCTCCTTATGAAGAAGATAGATGGACAAGCCAATGGTGAGGTGTGTGGCAATTCCTATGCCCTAGACTCTCACATCACGTGTCAAGTTTGTGGCAACACAGGCCATTTGGGCAATGACTGCCCAGAAAACCGTGAGGATGCCCTATACACAGCCAACAATGGAAACAACAATGGTTATCGTCCAGATTGTCAAGGGTGGGGCCAACCACGCCCATTCTTTCAAGGAGTGTACAACAACAATGGCAACAATGGAAATCAAACCAACTTGAGAGAGCTTGTCATTAGCCAACTGAAGATCAATGATGCCCGATCAAAGAAGTTGTCTGCTAATGACAAGACCCGAGAAAGCATCAATGCCAAGATTAAAGGACTATCTTCGGCCTTCAAAAATCAATTGAGCTTCAACAAGTTGTTTGAAACTCAGTTGGCACAATTGGCCACTGTTGTTCCACCAGTGGAGAATGGCAAGATGTCAGGACAGCCCAAACCTGTGGAAAATGTCAACATGATTTCTCTATGGGAAGGCAACTGGTTGAAAGACCCTGGGTGTCCTACAATATCATGCTCAATTGGGGCTCACTACATTGACAAGGCACTTTGTGACCTTGTAGCAAGTGTGAGGTTGATGCCCAAGGTGGTCTTCGACTAGCTGAACTTCACAGAACTTACTCCAACATCAATGCAACTCCAACTGGTTGATTCTTCAGTCCGGTATCCGATGGGTCTCGCTGAAGATGTTCTGGTGAAAATCTGGAATTGCTTCATACATGTAGATATGTGGTACTCGACATGGAGGTCGAGAAGGATATGTCACTCATTCTTGGGCGCCTGTTCCCTAGCACCACAAAGGCTCGCATAGATGTGGGAGCTAGAGAAATCCACTTCCATATCAATGGCAAGGAGGAGAAGTTTAACTTTCGCCCAAAGTTGGAGCAATTCTCCATGATCCGTATCAAGTATGGGCTGAATGTTAAACACATTCAAGAGGTTGAAGTCACACCTCCAAAGGTGGACCCGCTCATTGCATTCATGGGGAAATTGATCTATGCGGAGAACCCGTCTTGTCATCCACGCCAACACCTCAAGAAGACAGAGAAGTGTGGGCTTCCCCAAAGGCCCAAGTCCACGAAGCCGCCAAAGAAGGAATGGTGGAAGAAGCAAGACAAGCCATCCGAGCCTGAGCCCGGATGTCAAGAAATGAAGAAGGAGGAATATCCATCTCATCGGACGATGGTGAGACCTAGCTAATAGGATAAATTGGTAGTTATCTTTTCTTTGATTTTTCTTTTCTCTTCACATGTTTTTCCCGACTTAGTTCGAGTTTCCCCACGGCATATTTGAGCTTTCTTAGCAAGTTGAGAATCCTATATTCTCAACTATTATTTTTAATCAATTATTTTTCACAAAAAAAATTGCTGAGTTTTAAAAAATGGGTTTTTATTCGGAAAACAATTTTCATGAGCTGCAAATGTGGCATTTAACCAACGTGGTAATTTTATAGCCGTTGAGGAGCCACGTGTCAAAAGGGATAATAGGGGGACCACTTTCAGTTCGGTCGACCCCACTGTTCGGCCGACTAGGGGAAAGGGCTATTTTGGCTCTCTCTCCTCCGATGGCTACATTTGATTCCCTTGTGATTGTTGCAGAGTGTACACTATAAATGGTGGTCGTGAGGAGCACTCCTCTTCACACTTCACCTCATTTCACACCTTCCCAAAGTCACTCTTTTCTCTCATTGTTTTTCTTGCTCTTCATTAAAGCACTCTTGCTCAAATCCAACCCAAAAAGATTTGCTTTTGTTTGCATTTGTGATTTGCTGTTAAGTTCCTCAAAGGAAAATTCGTTGGGGGTTTTGATTTCACTAACATCACCTGTTTTGAGTTTTTCCTTTGTTGTGTTCTTGCTTATTGTGGCCATGAAAGGAATGAAGAGGTTGTTTGGGAAGAGGAAGGAGGCTGCTAGCTCCAGCCATGGTTGAGGCTCAAGTGCACGTCTCTTCCATTGCTACACCAAGTTAACGGAGGAGGAGTGTATGTGAGGACACTCCCATGGGTGAGAGGAGCAACCCGTGTCAACATCTCCACGATGACGACCTCGACATACAAAGTGAAGTTGAAGATCAAGCACGCAAGCTCCTCCAAGATCGTGAGTTTTCTCATACGAAAGCTTATGATCCGGATTTGATCTCCAAAATAGGTATAGATTTCGAATTATTTTCCATTTGGCGTGCACTAGGATGAAATAATTTTGCTCACATAGAGGAGAGAGGTTCACTCCTTCTCTCCATACAATTCCTTTGCACCCTTAAAATAGGATTTGATGGTATTTATTTTATATTATTTTGAAAATAATACAACATCCTATGGAAAGAATTAAGTGAAATCCTATGCTTCCATAAACGTTGTTTGCTAGATTTAGACACTTTGCCTAAGTTTAACAAACAATGTTTTTGGTATGAATTAACTAGTGAGGTCAGATGTAGTGCACGTAGGAATAGCCACTTGCACAATCCTACTTTACGCTTCATGCATAGATGGGTGGCTATGACTATGTTCCCTAGAGGAGATGTTAGAACAGTGCATGATGATAAGCAAAAATTTTATTTTCCATGGTTAAAAAGATAAAAGTTGATCCAGTTATTGCCATGATGACACAATGATTAGATTACATTTCAAGAATAGGGCCAATTGAATGAACTTCATTGATTACCCATATTGCTACTAGGGTAGGAGCACTACAATATCCTTCAATTGAATATATTGAAAATGAACAAGAATTAATTAATGAAGATTATCTAGTGCAAGGACATACCCTTAAGCATGATCATGATGCCTCTTTGATGTTTTATTATCCTGGCTTTGTCCTTGAAATTTGTTACCGAACACGGATTTTCATTTGTACAAATGCCGGAGGCTAACCATTGACCTTCTTCCAATCAAGGAAGCCTGAAGAAGTAATGTCTCTAGCAGGGTAACTAGAGGCCGCACAAGGAGGCGGCCATGCCTCCAAGAACCTCCACGGTCCATGAATACAAAGAGGAAGAGAACCCAATGGGTGATGCACCCGGATGGACTCAACCTCTATCGTATGAGACCGAAGGTCCGTCATGGCATGGATAGCCATGTTCCGCATGGGAGCCACCCCTATCCACTTCAAGCTCTAGCAGGTTGCCTCCAACGACCATGAGAAGATGTTGTTCCTCTTCAGCTAGAAGTCATCATGACTATAGACAAGGAATGACGAATCTTACTAGACGTATGAAATACCTTGAAGTAAGAATGTGTGACATCTACAACACTCTCCAAGAGCATGTCCAAGGTATCCAAGACTGGCAACAACACATGCCAACTTCAACTCCACGCTACAACAACAACCACCACGAGTTGATCTTGCGGCATACTTTCGTCATCAAGGGTTCAACCCTCATCACGGAAGTGAATGGAGAACAAGCTTGGGGGAGGACCCCCACTTGAGGTAAATTTTATCACACCCCTTGCATATTTATTTTCCATTCATCCACCATTTGCGTTGCATATAAAAAATAAAATAAAATATAACTAAGTTGAGTAGATTTGTTTTCAAATAAAATAAAATGTGCGCGGTAAGAATGGTTTAGAATTCACATGGATGAAATGATGAATAGTTGCTCTGTTATAATTTTCCTAAGTCCCTAGTTTACAACTTACTACTCTCCAAAATTTGCTTTCATTGGCTAAAAATTACTTTTTCCTTGATTTGGAAATTGTGGGTAGCAAAAGCTTATCCAATTCTAAGTTGTTGTGAGATATGATATAGTGATAGGGCTGCTATTTCTAGTTTGAAGGTGAAACTTAGATTTTCAGAGAAATTCAAAAAAGATTTAAGATACTCTCATATTATTGGAAATACCTACCAAAGCCATATGATATTTTTACATTGATAAACCTTATGCATATGCTATTTGTCTTCACATTCAGCCTAGTCAAACTAGTATAGACCTATGTGAGGATTCATTCATTTCTTTTTGAATTCAAGAATTCACGTGCACATGCTATACTTCTAAAACAGAAGCTACTTTTCTTTTTATTTCTTTTTTCTTTTTCTTTTTTCATGCTTATGATGCAAGCATGCATTTTCTTTTTCTTGTAGCCATGTCTTCTACTCCCTTTTATGCAATAAACTTGGAGAGAGTACTAAGCATGAAGGGTATGGATAAGAGACTCTACATAAATAGGAGTCATCTCAAACATCCACATCCACTTCGACTCCATTACACATGCACAAGTCTTGAATCAAATAGTTTTGAACTGATTTCTGCCAAGGCTTGCTTTTTTACTTAGCAATATTATGTGTTCCAAATATGCCTACTATATTCCCTACCAAGCTCCACATACAAGCCTTATTTAGTCGTAAGATGAATTTAGGCAAAATGCTTTGGTGACAAAATACTTCCACTACAAAG
Organism: Tuctoria greenei; assembly: GCA_036927565.1. Classification (NCBI taxonomy): domain Eukaryota; kingdom Viridiplantae; phylum Streptophyta; class Magnoliopsida; order Poales; family Poaceae; genus Tuctoria; species Tuctoria greenei. The sequence continues at coordinate 151,294,083 of JAYESD010000003.1, forward strand.
AAGAGACTGAGAATCAAATTGAGGTACTCAAAATCTAAATTGAACTCTCGAGAATTGAGTGGAACTTGATTTCTAGAGTATGTGTGCTCTATTTGTTGTTCTATCTTTCAACCACCCATGAATAGGAGAAGGTACAAGCCCCATAATGACTTAAGATGGGTGAAGAACCATGCCAATTTTTGCAATACTAGGTAGAGTATTTTGTTGTGCACATCATACTTGTGAAAAATAGAACATTGTAGCAACTCCTGATCATCAACCTAAAGTCTTGATTTTGCTCGGGATGAGCAAAGGGTAAACTTGGGGAAGTTTGTTGACGGCTGTTATATACCAATTTCACCTGTTAATATAACTCAATTATGTGAAAGAAATGTTATTTCTTGCACACATTACCTTTCTATTTAACCTATTTCCACTTGTCTCTTGAGAAATAGTGCATGCAAGAAATTATTGCAGGAAATGAGATAAAAGAGGAGGAGCAATCCAATAAAATATCATCCTAGCCAATCGAGCACCGACATGTGGCACCACATGGATTGTATGGCCCAAAAACAGAAGTATACGAGGCCATCCAACGGTGTAGCACTTGCCTTGCTCCGGTGGCTGGTTTGGATCAAGAGCTTTAAAGTTCTGGTGCTGAAGGTCCTCGAAAGCACCCGCTAGAGCATTTCCTTCTATTCCGTGAAACAAACATGCGAAACAAGCATTACAATCAATAAATGCTCATATAGTACTCAATATGCCATGATATGCATGAATGATGCAATTATGATGTAGTACATGTTATTAGGTCACTGCTATCGCATACCAACTAGTTACAATTAAGTTTTACATGTCTGAGCAAGTTTCGAGTCATTTCTTGGAAAATTGGGGAAAGTTTTAGGATTTTAGAATTCAGAGGCCAGGCTAGTCCGTGCGATGAGCAGGACATGTTCGCTCTGACCGGACTAGTTGTTGACGGCTGTTATATACCAATTTCATCTGTCAATTTAACTCAATTATGTGAAGGATTTGTCATTTCTTGCACACATCACCTATCTATCTAACCCAATTCCACTTGGACTTGGAGAAATATGTGTATGCAGCATTTTATGAAGGAAATGAGGAAAAGTAGAGGGACAAATACTATAAAATATCATCCCAACCAATCAGGCAACGACACGTGGCATCCCATGGATTAAATGGCCCACAAACATATTCGAGGAGATCCAACTGTGTATCACCCATATACATCAATGGGACCCACCTGGATAAAGCACACGAGAAACGATGCAATGACCAGGTCGGCCGAACCAGGGGGTCGCCCAACCTGGTCTTTGCACTAAACTCGGTCAGCCTCAAAGTGTTGGCTCCTCCCGGCTCCCTGGAGTTAATGGTAACTGATTCGCGCGCTTTTGGTGGCGGGAACCGACCTCAAAACTAGTATAAATAGGACCCCTACCCCTCACTTCAACACACACCAGTTGGGCATCATTCTATTGTATACACTATCTTCCATAGTCCTTAGAGGAGTTAGGATGTAGAGAGGAGAGCCTCTAGTCCCAAGTCCAAATTGGGAAAGGAGTAGAAGGAGTCTCTCTTCCCAATTCCACATTGGGAAAGGTATGGCTTATGTATTCCTTCTTGTATTTGTGACTTTGTGCTCAATAAAGATATTATCTTTAGTCTTCTTTTATATGTATACTTGGACAAAGTGTTTCTTGTTTGATTGTGGAGTCCATGTATGTGAAGGTATAGTCTTTATGATTTCACTCTCATGATCACATCTTATGGTCATAAACACTACAGACCCCCACTATAGTCTATGTAGTTATGATATGATTATGTTAATATGAATGACTTATGCTATTCTTCAACATTGGTTCAACGATGTTTAGGTTAGTCATTGCCTTAGGATGGCTTGTGCCATGGCTCCTAAGGTATTTGCTTAGTATGCTAGCATGGTGCTAGGGTATTTAAGTAGCATTGGATGTCTCGTAGACCCACGGATTGAATAGGTAGGCAGTAGGTGGTGACAGCCCTATCTGTCCTTTGTAATCCTCCATGTTCGGCTATGCCACAGGCACTTGGCGGGAGTCGCCCTAGTATTGCTAGGGGTAAGCCCGTGCCCGATGTGTTGAATAGCATTGGATAGGATTCATCATTGACATGACCATTAGTATCTACCTTAGGCTATGTATATGTATTAGGAGCATTGTAGGAGCACCTCTCTAACTCTCAATCCAATCTCCCTCTAGGACCCATTTTACCCTTTAGAATAGATTGCCTTGGTGTGTGTCACACTACCCCTATTATCAATTGACCCCTGTTCTAATAATGGATTAGTATCCCATAGCTTGACCATAAGAGTAGTATATACTGTAGTCCATTGCCTTCCTTTGTGACAAATACGATACCCTTGGGAATACTCATGGGTGAAATGCTACAACGGTATCTTCTGTGCGCTTGCGGATCTCATCTCTTTACCGGAGATGATCTGTGGTGTTATGAAATACCAACAAGCATTTCTGGCACCGTTGTCGGGGATGATTTGTTAGTATATCTTAGGAGCCGTCAACAAGCATTTCTGGCACCGTTGCCCGGGATGATTTGTTAGTATATCTTAGGAGCCGTCAACAAGCATTTCTATCGCCGTTGCTGGGGAAGGCAAAGGAAGTGAAGGATAGCTATCACTTGTGATTAAGCTATAGGTACTAATAGTTATTAGACAGGATTACCCTTGTTTGTTTTCTCCTTTGTGTGAAAACAGGGTAGTGTTGGCCAACCCATTGTATGGGATGGCCAACGAGGACGCAAGTGCTCAACTGCAAGATGATTCAAGGCGTACCTCAACAAATATCCGCTAGGCAACACCATTGCCTATTCCGGAAGAATTTCAGCTTTTAGTAGGAGCCAAAGTCATCCATACCCAAGCTTGGGGGAGGCTCCAAGAAGTTCTTCATGTTTTGCCTCCTCCATGGGGTGGATAGCTGGCTCTTCATCCGACACTCTTATCATGGGTTGGCTCCACCAATCCATGACCACATTCATGCTGGAGCTGAAGGAGTCCTATTTTCATTCATCGTGGATGAGAAGAAGTTCTCCACTCAAGGGGTTAATTGAAGAATGCTCGAATTCCCATAGCTTGTCATGCACACCACTTCACAAGGTGGACATGATAGTTATGGAACTACACCTCCCATTGAAGTATCATGAATATCAAGTCAATGGAGATTTGTTTGGATAATCCAAGTCGTGGATATTCACATGATTTGTGAAAATCCATGTCAACATGGGATGCCTAGGAATTATTTCCTAAGACCCATGAGGACCTTTTTCGAACAACAACTCCAATGTCTACCTTTCACAAGGAGGTCAAGGGTGGAATTAACATCACCCTTGTATTCAAGGAGGCTATGGCTTTCCAAGGGATTTAAGTTCAACTAGCCTACCTTGAAGTATCTTGGCCAAGCAGAAATCAAGACAACATTCACATGAAGATCAGCCAAGGACAAGAACATAAGGAGCATTCAAAGTCCAAAATATCCCACATCACTTGTTGGGATTCCCACACTTCGACCAAACCCAGTCAACCTAGGGCAAGTTACATTGTGGATGAAGCGTTTCTTGTTTTATTGTGGAGTCCACATGTCATCATGCCCAAGGAAGCCTTTGATCCATGATCAAGGTATGGGTTGATTCAATGGAATATCAATATGGTCAGAGTGGCACCCCTAAGAAGGACAAAAGCCTCACCATGCTCATGAAGGAATACATTCAAGAGGGAGAACCCGTCGCTACAACAACATGTCTATATCAATACAACGGGGAGAGGCTAGGGCCACCATTTGGCCCACATGTCCAAATGATAGCCAAATGAGTTTGGCGTGTCAAAACAGAAGAAATCGTCCACATCTTCAATTCCGGGATTGGACAACAAATCATCGCGTTGAACAGGACGGTGGTAAGTCCTACTCATCGGACTTCAAAAATTCGGTGAGTCCTTGCCAATAGGTTAATTGGTAGTTATCTCATATTTGTTTTCCAAATTGCATCAACCCTTGCATTTTCATATTTGAAATTCCACACTTGCATTTTGGAAAGTAAAATTTCCAACCATCATAAAACTAAATATTTGAATTAGGGGAGAAATTTAATTGGATATGAACTATGTGCACGACCACTTGAATTTATCTTCCTAGTTAAAACCAAAAGGATTTGCTTTGAACCTCATTGCATTTACAAGCTATTTCAAGCTGGGCAAGACAATTTGAAAATTGGGTTCAATTTGCTTTTGGCTAATGTAATCCGTTTTCGAGTTGTTTTGTGTGTTCCTGATTAACGTGCAGCTAGGTCAAAATGGTAAAGAAGTGGTTTGGCAAGAAAGTGGAAGGTTTCATCAAGCTCAAGTCACCATTGGGAGGATTTGAGAACACTTCTCTCCTTCAAACTCATTTTGAGTTTGAGGAAGAGAAATGTTCAAGAGGATGACTCAATGGAGGAGCTAGAACCAAATCCATCGCAAAATCCAACCTCAACTTGGCATTTGACATCAACCAACAAGCCTACGCCAAAAATCAAGGTTTTGAGTTTCTCACACAAAGACCTTCGTCACCAACTAATCCCCAAATGAGGTATGAGTTTAGAATTTTCCATTGTTTGGTTTGCCATAGAATTGAATGTATTTTCTTGCATTTGTGAGGAAGGTTGACACTTCCTCACCATTCAATTCTCAAGCATCCTCACAAGAGTAAGCGTGGGTATTGACTTTTGGATCTCCAACAGGAAATCCCACCTTACTTGGAAAAAATCTCAAACAAGTACCTAGAATCCTTTAAGAATTGATTTGTAAACTTAGTCATTTTTATCGAGGTTTAGAAAACAAAACTTTTGGGCATGACTTAATTGATAAATTGGCATATAGGAACTTGGGCATAGTGACAGTCATAATTTTTAATTGAGCTTCATCCATAGATGGTGTCACTAGATTTCAAACTCCTAGGAATAAGTGATATCCTTGCTCTAAAATTAATTTGCATTTTTTGAGAAGTCACTAAATTTTAAATTCCTAGTGAAGTTCAGGGGGATAATTGAGAATCTTGTTTGTCATGGTCTAAATGATAAAATTTGCTCTTGAAAGCTAAGATGGTTAGAAACTTTAAAAGGTGTAGGGATCCATATAGTGTATTTCTATCACATGCATTGCTATGAGTAGGAGCTTTAGAAAATATGCAACGTGAATTATCCATAAAGCTCCACTCTTATCAATGAATAACACATTGATCATAGATACACTTGACATTGGATCCAATGCATATTTGATTTTGTTCTTCCCCGTATGTACAAATGAAAGTTCGGTTACCTAACTCGAACGTTCATTTGTACAAGTCTCGGGAGCTAACCATCCCTCTCCATTCAAGAGAGGAAGTTTGTAGGAGTAATATTACTATATAGGCATTCAAGAAGCTGATTGTTGGGATCCCTAGAGGATCCCATTTCAACATATCTTGGCCAAAGAGTAAATGAGGATGGTTGCTATCTATCGGAAATTATGCCCGAAGGTCAATTATAACTATACAAGGCTATAGATTTGAAATGGGAACCCTCCATGAGCAACCAATGGGCTGCCATGAATGGGTGAGAGCATTATGCTCTCAACTATTTTAAGCACTCATTCAAGCTCAAGGGATTTGCCACCATCATTGGGTACAAGTTATTCCTATGTGGCTAAGAGTTATGATGTACCATGACCAAGGAATGACAAGATCACACCCAATTTATATTGGGTGCAAGTTGTTCCTATGTGGCTAGAAGGTATGTCATGCCTTAGCCAAGGAACAACAGATCACACTCAACCCATGTTGAGTGCATGCCATTCCTTTGTGGTTCTAGGTATGTTGTACCTTACGCAAGGAACAACTGATCATACCCAATGCATGTTGGGCACATGTCACTCCCTTATTGCAAAAAGATATGATACACCTTAGCCAAAGAATGACGAACATAGTCAATGTATGTTGAGTGCACGTCATTCCTTTGGATCTAAAGGTTATCATTATCCTAGACAAGGAATGACAAATCACACCCAACACATGGAGACCCTGATGTGCGGACGATCAACATCGAAAGCACTCTATTCAACCAAACTCATGGTGTCCAAGGGAGGCAACACAACAATCAACACTCAACCCTCCATTGTCAAAGCCACATTGCAACAAGGATAGGCCAACTCATGGCCTACCTTCGTTGTTAGGGTTTCAACCCCTATCACAGACCTTGATCAAGAATAAGCTTGGGGGAGGACCCCCACTTGAGGTAACATGTATCACACCCACTACTTTTTTATTTTAAATCATCCATTGCATATTTATTTTCCATCCATCCATCATCCACCTTGCATTTATATATATATATATATATATATATATATATATATATATATATATATAGGTTAGATTTTCTTTCATCAAATAAAGATGTGCGGTAAGAATGATTTAGAATTCACATAGATGAAATGATGAATAGTTGCTCTATTTTATTTTCCTAAGTCTCTAGTTTACAACTTGCTACTCTTCGAATATTGCTTTCATTGGTTTGAAATACTTTTACCTTAATTTGGAAGTTGTGGGTAGCAAAAGCTTAATCTAATTCTAGGTTGTTGCAAGATTAGAATTAGCAATAGGGCTGCTAGCCCTAGTTTGAAAGTAAAACTTAGATTTCTGGAGAAATTCTAAAAAGATTTAAGTTTCCCTCAATTGATTGGAAATACCTACCAAAGCCATATGATGTTCGTACATAGACAAAACCTTATGCATATGCTATTTGCTTTCACATTGATCCTAGTCAAACAAGTATAGACCTATGTGAGAAATCATTCAACTCTTTCTGAACTCAAGACTTCACTTGCACATGCTATACTTCTACACTAGAAGTAAGCAAAACGTCCATCATATCCACCATACCACAACAAAAAGAGAAACTCCTTGTTATTCATAGTTAGCACTCTCTTCAAGTCATTGCAAAGAAAGGGGGTAGAAGACATGGCTAAAAAAAGCATGCTTACATCATAAGCATGAGAAAAAAATAAAAAAGGGAGAAAGAGAAGAGAAAAGTAGCCATGTTTCATCCCTGCAAAAGAAAGAGAGATTATACCAAAAAGGAGTTATCTCAAGTACCCACATCCACTTCCACTCCATCACACATGCTCTAGACTTGAATCAAAAAGTTTTGATTTGAATTCTCCTAAGGCTTACTCTTTTGACATAGCAATATATGTGATGCAAATATGCCTACTTACTTTCCTTACCAAGCTCCACATACAAGCCATATTCAATGAGTAGGAATAGTAGAGGCACAATGCTTTGGTGAGGAAATATTTCCACTATCCACAAAGGAGTGACTGAGAGAATCAAATTGAGGTACTTAATATCTAAATTGAATTCTACGGGATTTAAATGGAACTTGATTTCTAGGCTATGTTTGCTCCATTTTCTATTCTACCTTTCAACTACTCATGAATATGAAAAAGCATAAGCCCCATGATAACTTAAGAAAGGTAGAGTATCATAGCCAATTTATGCAATACTAGGTAGAGTATCTTGTTGTGCATTAGATACTTTTGAAAATAAGACATTGTAGCAACTCCTGATCATCAACCTAAAGTCTTGACTTTGCTCAGTATGAGCAAAGGATAAGCTTGGGGGAGTTTGTTGACGGCTGTTATATACCAATTTCATCCGTCAATTTAACTCAATTATGTGAAGGATTTGTCATTTCTTGCACACATCACCTTTCTATCTAACCAATTCCACTTGGACTTGGAGAAATATATGTATGCAATATTTTATGCAGGAAATGAGGAAATGTAGAGGGACCAATCCTATAAAATATCATCCCAGCCAATCACGCGACAACACGTGGCATTCCATGGATCAAATGGCCCACAAACAGAAGTATCTGAGGAGATCTAACGGTGTATCACCCATATACATCAATGGGACCCACCTGTCAGCCACCTGGAGAAAGCACACGAGAAATGGTGCAATGACCAGGTCTGCCAAACCAGGGGGTCGGCCGACCTGGTCTTTGCACCAAACTCGGTCAGCCTCCACGTGTTGGCTCCTCCCGGCTCCATGGAGTCAATGGTGACTAATTCGCACGCTTCTGGTGGCGGGAACCGACCTCAACACTAGTATAAATAGGACCCCCTACCCCTCACTTCAACACACACCACTTGGGCATCATTCTATTGTATACACTATCTTCCATAGTCCTTAGAAGAGTTAGGATGTAGAGAGGAGAGCCTCTAGCCCAAAGTACAAATTGCGAAAGGAGTAGAAGGAGTCTCTCTTCGCAATTCCACATTGGGAAAGGTATGGCTTATGTATTCCTTCTTGTATTTCTGACTTTGTGCTCAATAAAGATATTATCTTTAGTCTTCTTTTATACGTATACTTGGACAAAGAGTTTCTTGTTTGATTGTGGAGTCCATGTATGTGGAAGGTATAGTCTTTATGATTTCACTCTCATGATCACATCTTATGGTCATAAACACTATAGACCCCCACTATACTCTATGTAGTTATGATATTATTATGTTAATATGAATAACTTATGCTATGCTTCAACATTGGTTCAACAATGTTTAGGTTAGTCATTGCCTTAGGATGGCTTGTGCCATGGCTCCTAAGGTATTTTCTTAGTATGCTAGCATGGTGCTAGGGTATTTAAGTAGCGTTGGATGTCTCGTAGACCCACGAATTGAAGAGGTAGGCAGTAGGTGGTGACAGCCCTAGCTGTCCTTTGTAATCCTCCACGTTCGGCTATGCCACAGGCTCTTGGCGGGAGTCGCCCTAGTATTGCTAGGGGTAAGCCTGTGCCCGATGTGTTGAATAGCATTGCATAGGAATTCATCATTGACATGACCATTAGTATCTACCTTAGGCTATGTATATGTATTAGGAGCATTGTAGGAGCAACTCTCTAACTCTCAATCCAATCTCCCTCTAGAACCCATTTTACCCTTTAGAATAGATTGCCTAGGTGTGTGTCACACTATCCCTATTATCAACTGACCCCTGTCCGAATAATGGATTAGTATCCCATAGCTTGACCATAAGAGTAGTATATACTTTACTCCATTGCCTTCCTTTGGGATAAATACGATACCCTTGGGAATACTCATAGGTGAAATGCTACAACGGTATCTTCTGTGCACTTGCAGATCTCATCTCTTTACTGGAGATGATCTGTGGTGTTAAGAAATACCAACAAGCATTTCTGGCGCCGTTGCCAGGGATGATTTGTTAGTATATCTTAGGAGGCGTCAACAAGCATTTCTAGCACCGTTGTCGGGGATGATTTGTTAGTATATCTTAGGAGCCGTCAACACTAGTCCACTCTGGACCAAACATGTCTGCTATGGTCCATGGTTTTGCAAACTTCCCAACTAGGGTAGGGGTTGAATCAAGGGTGGGATCAGTGATGTGGAAAGTTGGATCTAGGGTAGTTACCATGAAAGTAATGGTCCAACGGTTGAGGATTAGGCGTAACCCATGAAACTTGACGTCTAGATCTATTGATGATGAATCGATGGCAAGACGTACAATAAGATCATTGGTGACGAAGAGTTGATGAAGAAGATCACAACAGCGATGACGATCTTGCTTGGTCCTTCCTTTTCCCTTCTCCTTCTTCTTCCTCCTCCTTCCCTTTCTTGCGGCGAGGACTTCCTCTCTCGAGAACGGCGGCTACGTTGGGTGGCAGGGCAGTGGTGTTTCCTCACGTGGGCAAGGGTGAGGTGCCGCTGTGATTGTTTTTATCGGGAGAGGAGTGGTGGGGTCGGGTAGGTCCTTGGTGGGGTCCCACTTGGGCTCCTTGGGGGTGGGGCACGACGTTCTAGGGCCCAAATAAGTCAATTACCTAATAACTCGTCATGAGGAAGAATGGGAATCCAAGTTGAAACCCTAAAAACGGACTAGTCCGTATGATGGCCAGACAAGTCCGCTTTGGGCTCTGTTGTCACAATGTAGTAGTCCATTGTCAAGCGGACAAGTCTGCTATACCATAGAGAGAAGGGGACTTCGGACTAAAATTCAACTATTCGGACAAGTTTGAGGCTTTACAGATTCCAAATCGGACTAGTCTATAAATATTAGTGGAGGACAAGTTCGGGAACAGAAACAAAACTGGACAAGTCAGTTGTTTTGAAAAAACTGAATCAAGCCGAAGCAGAGGGGTATACCGAACTAGTCGGAGGCGAGGAGCGGACAAGTTCATCCCCAACTGATTTTAACTGTTCTATTGCCTCTAATTCATGCTAATCTTGTTCCTCTCTGTGTTTTGTTATGTTAAACATGTATGGGAATGAATGGATTGCATGATGGATAAAAATGAGGGTGTTACACATGGCCAGGGTGCTGTTGTTGTTCGCGGTGTCTTGTCCTACGATCTCCAATGACTCCACATTCATGCGGCGAAAATAGTGTCGTCTGGTGGTGCCCCCCATGCTTCTACGGAGGCGGTGGTGGACACCCTCATGCAGCAACTCCACATTCCTCACCACAAAGCCTTCGTCTCCTACCTTAATGCTGATACTCTGCTGGTACACTTTGATCTTCCCAAAGAGCGTGCACGGGTAGTGCATACGGGCTTTGTCCACATCGCCGGTGACTGCCACAACATCCGTCCATGTAACCCCTATCCCACCCGCGTGTTTCGCTAGCCCTATCAGACAACAATTTATGTCGAGAACCTGCCGCTCCACGCATGGTCGGCCGATGGTGTGCAGCAAGTCTTCGGGGACATCTGTGTGTTTAATAATATGTCGGAGTCTTATGGGAACTCGGAGGTGTTCGGATTTGTCGCCTGGATGCAGAATCCGGACCTACTTCCACGCATGAATAATGTGTCCTTCTTCCCTGAGCGTGCTGGGCGCTCCGAGTCGAGGAAGGGACCACCCGGTGTTGATGAGCTCGCAATACCGCCACAAGGACACCACGTCGACCTTCTCATCCACCTTGATCCCTTCTATGATCATTCTGTTCTTGGTCAAGTAACCCCAAACTTGCAAACCAGCGGTTTGCCATCTTCGGTCTCCTCTAGCCCGAATGGCGGCCTGCAACCACGTTACCACCCCTTCACCTGGCGCCGGGGGGTTATCAACAGCCCCCGACCGGTGGTTGTGCTGGCAAGGTCTGGCCACTCCTGTCGGGACCCGGCTGCGATGAACTTTCGGGTTCACGACCCGGACGATGATGGTCGCGTGAATCACGGACGATCCCATGGTTCCTACTGGCGCCGCATGTGACGCCCGGTTCCGAAAATGAACCAAGCTAGCGCATATGTGTGCCCAGGATGTTCAACACACATACACGAGTGATTCACAAACGATATACAGAAAATTACCACAGCTCAAATTATTAAATAAGTACTCTTATTACATAATTCATTAAATCCTCGAATACAAGCTCTAATAAATATTAATGATAAGTTCAACTAATGCAGCAGAAATAAACTAATTAAGCGACTAAGCAAACTAAGTAAAAGGGATAGCGCAGCTCCAATAACACCACAGGAAAAGCTGACGGTAGACACGGCCTAGAACTCTGCATTACCGCCATTAAACTCGCAATCCTGACCTGCAACTGTTGGGGGGGGATTGCAAGAGTGAGTACATGTCGTACTCAGCAAGTGTGGAAAGTATGACATGTGGCTGATTCAAATGACGACAATAATAATGGCTAAGTGCTGAAAAGTACAGTAAAACATTTGAAAAGCATTATACTACATCTATGTGAAACAATTCCCATCATACCCATCATATAAACCATATCCAATTATTGCCAACATCATCATTATCCATGTCCAATTACCATAACTCAAATTCATATCCATGACCATAATGCATAATCCATAACCATTACCAAACCCATAACCATAAACCAATCATAACCATTGCCAGACCATAACCATCCCAAATCCCAACTTCACTCTAATCATGTAGGTCATCCAGGGGCTCATAACCGGGAGCACGGCTATCATGATAGTTTTAATACTCTGCAGAGTTTGTACCACTTTACCCACGTGTTTGTGATTTCATCACCCGTCGGTGACTAAAGAACCTCTCTTATGCCAATTACACTTCCTTTGCTGTATGGCCAAGAGATCACAAAATAGCCTTTACAAAGGGATTACTAGCCTATTTAGACCCCACTGAGGTTTCACCGGTGGCGATGCCTCCAACTGAGCACATCTTCAACCAAGGGCCCCCTCTTGAGCCATTCGGATCCCAGGGTAGTCCCACCAATCATCAACAACCCAATCCGACTACCCCTTCCCCGAGCATCCACAATGGTCCAAACAGCACTAGCAAAGCCCTAATTAATCAGCTACGCCGCACCCATACTTGGCCTCGTGGTGGCACTGTAGTCCTGGCTTATTCTCGCATGAACCGGTCCTTATATCTAAAGCAAGCAAACCACCATAACATCCAACCCATCCACATACCAGGCTTGCTTAGATCACCCATTACCAAACCGTATCGACCAGTTCACATTAACCAGAATATCATTAATGCAAATTTAAATGTGTAGCGTTGTTTTTCCATCCCAATTAATTAAGCGAAGCAAAAAGGTAAAAACCCTTCCCAAATCTCTACCATAAATTCCAGGTGACAAGGGTGGTCAAACAAATCTAGTAAACTTCCTATCATAGGATTCCCATCAAATTGACACAACATGCAGTTTTGCAAACAAAACATTTATTTTAAAACAGGATCAATATGCTTCAAGACACTTGCCTTGCTCCGGCAGATAGGGTTGCACAAGCGCTTCGAAGTCTTGATTCTGAAAATCCTCGTACACGACCTCTTGAGCACTTCCCTCTACTCGTGATCACACATACAAAAATTTACATACAATTCAACATGATGCACACACATTAATCAACATGCGATGACATGCACGCATGCAAGGATCAATTATTAATTAACTATGATTTTTTATTAATTAGATGCAACTAGTTCATACGTATTCACACGAGTTTACGGGGGTTTAGCGAGAATTAATGCTGCTGAAAATAAAATTATGGTGCAACTAAAATCAATTTACGCCTATTAGATTCAATATGATCGCTAAAATTCGCATCGGGAACATGGCCTACCGTAGATGCGATGGCTTCGATGATCGCGGGATGGGGATGAAGCGTAGACGAAGTAGATGCGTCCTCCGGCGGCACGACGCGGCGGCGCGATGTCGACAGTGATCTCCGGCGGACGGTGGGGCCCTCCTCTCTTTCTTCCTCTTCTTCCCCTTTTTTCTTCTTTTTCTTCCCCTGGCGGCGGCGGCTCTGGTCCCCTTTTTCTGGCGGCGTGGTTCTCTAGGCGGCGGCGTTTCTGGGATCGGGAAAAAAAACCTAGGGAGGCTTTTTTATAGGCGCGGGGGTCGAGGCATGCGACCGGCTCGGTCACGGGGTGTCGTGGGAATCCAGGCGGCGGTGGGGCCCAGCGCGCTGGCGGGGCGCGTACGGCGTCCAGCCGGGAGGCGGGGCGAGCGGGTGGGGCCACACTGCGCGGGAGGCGGGAGCGGTGCGGCAGGCGAGGCTCGCGTGGGCAGCAGGCGGGACACGGGGCAAGCGGCGGGGGCGGGCGCCTCGGGCGCGGTGCTGGCATGGGACCCCCGGGGCGCGGCGTGGGAGGCAGCGTCGGGCGGGGCCGGCTCCACGCGCGGGCGCGCGTGCCACGTGGGGCGATCGGGGTGAGCGACACGGGGTGCGAGGTGGGGGGGGGGGCCAGGCGGCGGGTGATGGTGCTGTGGGGCGCGGCTGGCTGGGCCAGCTCGGCTGGCCAGCGGCGGTTTCTTCTTTTTTTCTTTTTTTTTTCTTTTTTTCTTTATATTTTCATTTATAATTTATTATATATATTTATATATATTTATATATATATATATTATTGTTTATATTTTATTTATCTTATTAATTTTTATTTATTATTTATATATTTCTTTTATATATTATTATTATTTTATATTTATTCTCTAATACAAGTTTTAGGCTATAATTATTATTTTCTTTTTCTTCCTTTGCTACACCATATATGTATGTTTTATCTTTTCTTTTATTCTATTAATATTTAATGCATGATCATGTATGCAATGCAGGATGCGAAAATTTAGGGTGTTACAATTCTACCCCCTTAAAGTGAATCTCGCCCTCGAGATTCGATAGCGTGGAGAAAAGGTGAGAGAATTCTGCCTTCAAGTCTTCTTCACGTTCCCATGTAGCTTCGGTTTCCGTATGGCGTTTCCATTGCACTTTGCACCAATGGATCCTCTTAGTTCTTGTGAATCGAAAACAATGAGGTTGGCGGAGAAGTCTACCCCCCTTATTCTAGGGCTTATTTTTGGACATACTATATTTGTTCTCATCTCTCTTCCAGGAGACTTAACCAATAGAGTAAACTTCATATGAGAGATAGGCAAATTATACTTGGCAACATACTTCGATGCAATAAATGAATGCGATGCTCCAGAATCAAATAACATAGTCGCGGGGTTGGAGTTGGCGAGAAATATACCAATGACCACGTCATCCGCTTGTTGAGCATCCTCCGTAGAGACATGGTTCACGTTGCCACGAGCAAAATTCTGCTGTCCACGGCTTCCTTGTGGCTGTCCTTCATTAGGTCTTGGGTTTTGCCTCGGCGCATTGCTTCTTTGACCAAGGCCTGACTTAGGACATTGATTCGCAAAGTGTCTAGCTTCTCCACAAGTATAGCACCTCTTGACTCCACCAGAATTATTGGGACGAGCTTGGTTTTGAGCATTGGTTCCAGGAAAATCAGCACGAGGTGCATAAGGCATTGCTTGCATGATTGGGCGCCGCTGCACAAACTGAGTTGGGCACTGAGCAGGAATAGAGGAGTTGTAATGAGGCGCATTGGGTGGTGCAAGGCGAGGGCGCACATTACTTCCTTGTTGCTGTCCTTGATACGGCGCCTTCCTCTTGATTTCTTGCTCCATCTCACGGATCTTGTTCTCAACCACAATTGCTTTGTCCACAAGTTTCTGCAAGTTGGCATAGTCGCAATTGAGTAGTTGCACTTGGATTCCATTGTTGAGACCCCTCATAAACAGATACTGCTTCCTACTATCAGTTTTGATGTCTTCTGGAGCATATCTTGATAATTGAGTGAATTTGTTGAGATACTCACTCACACTCATCCTTCCTTGCCTGAGATTTTCAAAATCTTGTCTTCTCAGTATCATAACTCCTTCCGGCACATAATGAGAACGGAACTCTCCTTGAATTCGGCCCAAGTGATCCTCTCTTGATTCTCATGAGCATTGCAATAAGCATCCCACCAATCGGCAGTTGCTCCAACGAGTTGATGAGAAGCAAACAAGACCTTCTCCCGATCACTACATTGGACAATAGCTAGCTTCTTCTCCACGGACTTGAGCCAATCACCAGCATCCATAGGGTCGGCAGCTTGAGCAAAGGTTGGCGGCCTAGTCCTCATGAACTCTCCCAATCGGTTATGAGGAGGCAGGGGTGGCGTTGGAGGCATGTGGGGCTGATTGTTGATATTGCCAGCCTGCAGCTGTCCCATAGTTTGTATCATGGTCTGCATGAGCTGGTTCTGCATAGCTAATAGCTGCTCGATATTGATGGCTCCATGAGCAGGTCCTTGTCCATTGTTGTTTTGAGGTACTCCATGGTTCTCCTCCTCACCATGGACATCCCTCTGATTGCGAGTCCTCACCATCTAAAGAAGAGCAATAGGTAAGAATTTAGAAAACGTCCCCAACTATATGCATCAAGGGATATGAAGCTAACCAACTAGCTATGCTAGCCTAGGTGGACATGGCAATGCTAAGGCATCCCAAAATCCTCTATTAAGCACACAAGCAACCAATATATATAGCAAACAGCACACCGAGCAAAAATACATCGATTCCTGAGTGCTCCTATGTGCTCTAAAGTGTCCATTCTATCTAGGCTGCGTCCTAAGGTCAACCTCGCTCTGATACCAATCTGTGACGCCCGGTTCCGAAAATGAACCAAGCTAGCGCATATGTGTGCCCAGGATGTTCAACACACATACACGAGTGATTCACAAACGATATACAGAAAATTACCACAGCTCAAATTATTAAATAAGTACTCTTATTACATAATTCATTAAATCCTCGAATACAAGCTCTAATAAATATTAATGATAAGTTCAACTAATGCAGCGGAAATAAACTAATTAAGCGACTAAGCAAACTAAGCAAAAGGGATAGCGCAGCTCCAATAACACCACAGGCAAAGCTGACGGTAGACACGGCCTAGAACTCCGCATTATCGCCATTAAACTCACAATCCTGACCTGCAACTGTTGGGGGGGGGGGGATTGCAAGAGTGAGTACATGTCGTACTCAGCAAGTGTGGAAAGTATGACATGTGGCTAATTCAAATGATGACAATAATAATGGCTAAGTGCTAAAAAGTACAGTAAAACATTTGAAAAGCATTATACTACGTCTATGTGAAACAATTCCCATCATACCCATCATATAAACCATATCCAATTATTGCCAACATCATCATTATCCAGGTCCAATTATCATAACTCAAATTCATATCCATGACCATAATCCATAAACCATAAACATTACCAACCCATAACCATAAACCAATCATAACCATTGCCAGACCATAACCATCCCAAATCCCAACTTCACTCTAATCATGTAGGTCATCCATGCACTCATAACCGGGAGCACGGCTATCATGATAGTTTTAATACTCTGCAGAGTTTGTACCACTTTACCCACGTGTTTGTGATTTCATCACCCGTCGGCGACTAAAGAACCTCTCTTATGCCAATTACACTTCCTTTGGTGTATGGCTAAGAGATCACAAAATAGCCTTTACAAAGGGATTACAAGCCTATTTAGACCCCACTGAGGTTTCACCGGTGGCGATGCCTCCAACTGAGCACATCTTCAACCAAGGGCCCCCTCTTGAGCCATTCGGATCCCAGGGTAGTCCCACCAATCATCAACAACCCAATCCAACTACCCCTTCCCCGAGCATCCACAATGGTCCAAACAGCACTAGCAAAGCCCTAATTAATCAGCTACGCCGCACCCATACTTGGCCTCGTGGTGGCACTGTAGTCCTGGCTTATTCTCGCATGAACTGATCCTTAGATCTAAAGCAAGCAAACCACCATAACATCCAACCCATCCACATACCAGGCTTGCTTAGATCACCCATTACCAAACCGTATCGACCAGTTCACATTAACCAGAATATCATTAATGCAAATTTAAATGTGTAGCGTTGTTTTTCCATCCAAATTAATTAAGCGAAGCAAAAAGGTAAAAACCCTTCCCAACTCTCTACCATAAATTCCAGGTGACAAGGGTGGTCAAACAAATCTAGTAAACTTCCTATCATAGGATTCCCATCAAATTGACACAGCATGCAGTTTTGCAAACAAAACATTTATTTTAAAACAGGATCAATATGCTTCAAGGACACTTGCCTTGCTCCGGCGGATAGGGTTGGACAAGCGCTTCGAAGTCTTGATTCTGAAAATCCTCGTACATGACCTCTTGAGCACTTCCCTCTACTCGTGATCACACATACAAAAATTTACATACAATTCAACATGATGCACACACATTAATCAACATGCGATGACATGCACGCATGCAAGGATCAATTATTAATTAACTATGATTGTTTATTAATTAGATGCAACTAGTTCATACGTGTTCATACGAGTTTACGGGGGTTTAGTGAGAATTAATGCTGCTGAAAATAAAATTATGGTGCAACTAAAATCAATTTACGCCTATTAGATTCAATATGATCGCTAAAATTCGCATCGGGAACATGGCCTACCGTAGATGCGATGGCTTCGATGATCGCGGGATGGGGACGAAGCGTAGACGAAGTAGATGCGTCCTCCGGCGGCACGACGACGACGGCGCGATGTCGACAGCGATCTCCAGCGGACGGTGGGGCCCTCCTCTCTTTCTTCCTCTTCTTCCCCTTTTTTTCTTCTTTTTCTTCCCCTGGCGGCGGCGGCTCTGGTCCCCTTTTTCTGGCGGCGTGGTTCTCTGGGCGGCGGCGTTTCTGGGATCGGGAAAAAAAACCTAGGGAGGCTTTTTATAGGAGCGGGGGTCGAGGCATGCGACCGGCTCGGTCACAGGGCGTCGCGGGAATCCAGGCGGTGGTGGGGCCCAGCGCGCTGGCGGGGCGCGTACGCCGTCCAGCCGGGAGGTGGCAAACTACGCGGGAGGCGGGAGCGGTGCGGCAGGCGAGGCGCGCGCGGGCGGCAGGCGGGACACGGGGCAGGCGGCGGGGGCGGGCGCCTCGGGCACGGTGCTGGCGTGGGACCCCCGGGGCGCGGCGTGGGAGGCAGCGTCGGGCGGGGCCGGCTCCACGCGCGGGCGCGCATGCCGCGTGGGGCGAGCGGGGTGAGCGGCACGGGGTGCGAGGTGGGGGGGGCCAGGCGGCGGGTGATGGCGCTGCGGGGCGCGGCTGGCTGGGCCAGCTCGGCTGGCCAGCGGCGATTTCTTCTTTTTTTTCTTTTTTTCTTTTTTTTCTTTATATTTTATTTTATAATTTATTATATATATATTTATATATATATTATTGTTTATATTTTATTTATCTTATTCATTTTTATTTATTATTTATATATTTCTTTTATATATTATTATTATTTTATATTTATTCTCTAATACAAGTTTTAGGCTATAATTATTATTTTCTTTTTCTTCCTTTGCTACACCATATATGTATGTTTTATCTTTTCTTTTATTCTATTAATATTTAATGCATGATCATGTATGCAATGCAGGATGCGAAAATTTAGGGTGTTACACCGCAACATCAACAGCCACGGCTGCCCTGCCTCTGACCTTCGCCAGTGCTCTAGGTCTCCACACCGCGGGACCTCTAGATCTGTGGGCGGGGGTCACGGGGCGTCACCTGGGCGTGTACTGACTTATCCGTCCCAAATGTTAGTCTACGTATCCGTTTCTATAAGGTTAGTAGTTAGTAAGCTCAGAGAGATTGTTTGGGGAAAACTATGGTAATCTATCTCTCTAGCAAGCCTAGTTGGGTGGTGTATTTGGTTTCAATGCTATAATTCCCAAATCAAGGATGAATGACACACTTTCAGTAATGTCGTGGAATGTCTGTGGCTTGAAATCGCTGGTGCGACATGAAGTGGTGTTCTCCTCGCTGCAAGCAAATCGGCCGATCCTTGCATGCTTTCAGGAAACGAAATTTTCGAGCTTAACAAAAAGTCATAGACGAGCGTGCAACAATCGAAGACGAGTGTAAGTAACGCTCGTCTCTCATTTCCTTGTATGGGAGACGTGCTTATATAACGCTCGCCTCTCATTTCCTTGTATGGAACACACTCCTAAATAAAACTGCTTAATTAACTTCACACAAAAGTTATGATATCAAATTGGGAGTGAATGGTCTTGATTGCAAGATTAAATTTCATTAAGTTGACATCAGAACCGTCCACGCTGAACTTGATGTCAACCGTGCAACACCTCACCTTATATGCTCGTTGCAATGCGCTCAACTTTTCGTGGTGGGACAAAAGATCTTCACAGCCACATCCGAGATGCGCTTCATATGGGCGTGTCTCCCTTTTGCTTCTGTGGTGGGACCTTCATAGAGGCATACAAGACGGTCTTATCTAAAGCGCGTTTCCCTTTTTATTCTATGGTGGGACCTTCACAGCCGCATACGAGACGAGCTTACTTAGAGCTCTGTAAAAAACAGAACACAAGGCATCAAGTGGCCATATTTTCACACATTTTGCATATTTCACACATATGACCAATCAAAGTCAAATTTTCACTCAAATGGCTATATTTTCACACATTGAGCATATATCACACAAATATCCAAATGAAAGTCAATTTTTCATTCAATTGACTATATTTTCACATATTGAGCATATTTCACACAATCATTTTGCTACTTTCCCTTGCGATCTTGGTTTTTAGAAATTCTTGACTTTTTCATGGTTGTTGTTGTGCAAGTAAGGAGCTTCGTTGGCTGATAGTATTCTTGGCTTGATCATCGAGGTGACAAAAGGAGGAATCTCATCAAATGATCAAACTCTTCCTCATCGATGGCATTCTCGACTTCGACGATTCGTTGTTTTCCAGGTATAACCACCTTAAGTCTTTTATTTGTAGTGTGTGGAACATAGAACACTTGAGTAATGTGTTATGCTAACACAAAAGCCTCCGACATATATTCTTGATGGTTAAGATCAACGCAAGTGAACCCGTACTTGTCTTGTACAACACCCTTGATTCCATCAACACAGTTGCAACAGAAAAGAGGAATCTTGAATTCGTGAAAGCCAAGCTCCCAGATCTCTTGTATTTGACCATAGTACATGTTTTTGTCTTGGCCTGTAGCATCATAAGAATCAACACATACACCACTATTCTAATATGTGCTTTTCTTATCTTGTTCTAAAGTGTAGAATGTGTATACATTTATGCTTTACCCTTGATATGTCATAACGGTGAATATAGGACCACAAGCCAACTTTTTTCAGTATTCACTTCTTTGAGTATCCAATGAGTGAGAAATCTGATCTCGGAGCCAGCCAATGAATTTTCTCATGTGTTCATTTGCTAACCATGATTCATTGCGGCCAGGATTGTTTCTAAGCAGCACTTTTGAGACCTATGTGTGCTGAATACATTGGCAATTTAAAGAAAAGCGAGGATTCACATGCAAAGTTTTGAGTATTGATGAAAAGCTCACTTCAGATTGTCTGAACTTGCGGGAATCAGTTTTGCAGTGTCCAAACTTCATTGCACATGAGTTGCACGTGTCTTGTCGCTTCGGGTTGTCTGAACTTGTCTCACGTGACTTGCACATCTTTAGCACTTAGTATTGTCCGAACTTTCACACATGTGAGTTGACACAGGTCGATCTTTACAAACGTGTTTTTAGGAGTAGTGTTACCCTCGATGGTTTAGGATTGCACGAAATTTCTCAATGCATATCGGGAGTAACAGTTACTGCGCAGAGTTTTCATATTGAGTTCAGTTGCTCTGTTTTGCTCCGCTCTGCTCTGTTTTAACTTGCAATGTTTCTAACTTTGTTTTGGCTTATGGGAAGGTTTTCTTAATATTCATTTACTAAGTTTTTGATGTGCTATGCCTGATTATGGTGGTTAAACATTGCTACAGTTTGCAACATGCTTATGTGACATGCTCACATAAGGTGTTGCGTTTCTCGGACTAACGAGAGTCAAGTCGAGGACTTGGGATCGCAAAGATTGGTTGTTTGTTCATGTGTAGGTGTTTCTTGAGATCAATACATGGCTAGTGATGGGATCAATTGAGCCAGTCTTAGGGACAAGATGGGGTTCAACAATCAAGTTCGGAAGGAGTTGTGATTGAGTTGATCGGGGGGTCATGCAGCATGTTTGGGTCTAGAACAATGCATATGAAGGTATCATGAACGCCGTTGGAAAGTTTTGCACATGTGCAAGAAGTGCATGGATGTGGCTACATTGTTCCGATATATGGTGAAGAGATATGGACATGAAGATGTGGCCGTAAAGGTCCAACCGGCTAGTTTATGCCTCAGGCTGCGGCTGAGTTGGTTATGGTTCGTTTATGCAAGGTTTAGAGTTTGTTTTGGTTAGATTTCATGTGAGTCACGAAGTTGAGTTGTTTAGGAATGTTTAGGACGTTCCTAAGTTGTTTGGAAGTCTTAATATTTCTTCTATCTGGGTATGGAGGAGTCTTGAGCAATTATGGAAAGTTTCGATTGAAACTGAGTAGGATTAGTCCTAGTTAGGATTGGGTTGGCCTTAGGGCTGGTTATATAAGAAAGGGAGGCCAGAGCTAGTGGTGAGACGACTTTGGGCTGTTATTCTTATATTTTGATCAATAAAATTCATAGTTTAGAGGAGCTTTTATGCCTTGTTCGTCCGACTTGTTTTTGTCAAGTCTTTCTTGTCGAGTTTCTGGACAGCACGACGTTGCCTCGGTGTTTTGATCATAACTCAAGTTTTACTGACCTAATCGACGTGATTCTTTTTGTGTTGTCTTTGCAACTCAATTTTCTATCACCTGTGATAGTTTCAGGGTCATTGGATTTGTGGTTTCTGATCTACATGAGTTTCTTTGCAGTGTTGCAGATCTTGTTTTTACTCGGGTAGAACATATTGACTGTTGTTCAATCTTTCAATCAAAACTTGAGTTTTTCTTGACGGTTTTTTGTGATTCTTGTTGAACTGTCTTCGTGACTTGATTCTCTATAATATCTACTACTATTTTCATGGTTGAACACGTTTAGATCAGTTGCACATATAGTTTCTTTATCAGATTGTTTTTCTGTCGAGGGGTTTTTATTGCTTCTGCTGAAAAAGTTTTAGTCTACCAATCAACCCACCCCCCACCTTTCGTAGCTTTTCACGTGCTCTTCAATCCTACAGCACTTCCTTGTGATCATTGAAGTACCTGGACACAATGGACATCTGTTGCAACACGTGGAATGAGCGCACAAGAATAAATGTGGATCTGGAGTTATAGTCTTCTTCCCAATGGTCCCTTTTCCAGTGAACCTCCCCTCATGACTACACTTGGGAACACCAATCAGGTTACTTGGGTCAGCGTAGTTTAGAGTCCACTCCACAGCTTCCTCTGTATAGTATCCTTGTACCATGCTGCCCTCATGATAATCTCGATTTCTAACAAAGGACTTCAGTATGCCGTTGAATCTCTCATACACATACATATGGTGAAGGAACATAGAGCTAAGTAGTTTTATCTCCTTAATAAGATGAGTTGTGAAATGGGTGCTGAAGTCGAAAAAGCAGGTGAAAAATACATCTCAAGGAAGCATGAAGTTTCATAGTGCCTTTTTCCCAATGACTCGAGAGGTGCTTTGCTTAGTACTTTTTGACCAATAGCATTGAAGAAAAAGCAAAAGTTCATTTTAGCTTCCCGAACATTGACTGGTAGATATTTCGAATTCTGATAGAAGTCATCTACGTAAGTAATACATGGTAATCATGAGACTTCACATCGGGAGATACTTTTAGATCTGGAAATGAAATAAGCCTTGAGATGTTTGTCGAGTAGCCGAATGGTACTTTCACATTTTTAAAGAACCCACAAAACTCTTTCTTCTCTTGTTTTGAAAGGGTCATGCATGATGTGGGTAGTTATGTTCCTTTTGCAGAGTCATCGAGCCACAACTCACGCCTAATTCCCATTTTCTTTAGATCAGTTCGTGCATGTCCATGGTCCCTATTTTTCCCATCCGTGTTAAGCAATGTCCCGAGTAGCCTCTCACACACATTCTTCTCAGCGTGCATCACATCAATCGAATGATGGACATCTAAGTCTTTCCAATAAGGTAGCTCCCAGAAAATTGATTGCTTCTTCCACATGTCATTTCCGCCTGTATTTTTGGTAGTCCTTTTCCACTTACCAATGACAACATGGATATCCTTGATCATTTCATAGACTTCATGACTCGTGAGATAAGGTGGACGACACCTCTTCTCAGTGTTACCATTGAAATTATCCTTCATACTCCAAAACGGGTGCTTCATTGGAATGTAGTGTTGATGTCTCATGTACACTATTTTTTGTGACACGCTCAAACACTTTGAGTCTGTTTCTCTGAAACAATATGGACATCCGAAACCTACTTTCTTACTATGTCTGACAAGTTACCTGCCGCTGGAGAATCACTAATATTCATAAATAAAATGGCTTTGAGAAAAAAGTACTCACGCTTGTGCTCATCCCAGACCTACACTGTGTCGTTGTACCACACCTGCTTCAGATCTTCAACCAGAGGCCTAAAATAAGTGTTAACGTCATTCCCATGTTGTTGTGGCCCCGGTATCAGCCCTGACATTATAATTTATTTTCGTTTGTTGCACGACCAAGGAGGAAGGTTCAAAAATGTTAGCACAATTGGCCATGTGCTATGTGTGCTACTGCTCAAAAAAAGGAGTCATGCCATCAGTGCTCATTGTGATCCTAATATTCCTCGAATCAATGGAAATTCAAGATTTCGTGAATTAATGTTTCGCTGTTGTGTGGCATCAATAGGATGCCTTATCATTCCAGCATCCTGCTTATGCTTCTCTTTGTGCCATCGCAACAATTCTGACCCCTTCTTGTTTGCAAACCAACGCTTCAAACAAAGAATGATAGAAAAATATCAAAACACTTGTTTATGCCCTCTTTTTCTTTTGTTTCGATTGCAGTTCTCTTCATCACCTTCGTCTTTCCTACGATTGAATCGGTCAAGTCCACAAATAGGGCATTTCTCGAGGTTTTCGTACTTAGGTCCACAATATAGAATGCAATCATTCTTGCACGCGTAGATTTTCTCTGCCTCCAAACCCAGTGGACAGATTATCTGTTTTGCCTCATAAACTTTCTTAGGCATTGCATTGCCTTGGGGTAACATGTCCTTAAGGAGCGTCAACAATTCCTTAAAACTACAATCACTCCATCTGTTGCTCGCTTCCAACTAGAAAAGTTTCACCATCACAAACAGTTTCGTGTACTGAGCTGCACAATCATGATACAATGGCTTTTTCGAGTCTTCGATCATCTTCTTGTACTTTCTAAGTTCACCATTACTGTATTGATCATTGTCGTCATGGTAAAAGGAGATGCACCCGATTTGTGGGAATGGGAGACGCGCCTGCTTCCATGATAAATGGAGGTGGTCTCCAAGAAACGCTCGTCTCCTTTTCTTTCATAATAAGAGTCACGCTTTAGGAAGGCGTGTCCCCCTTTTGTTAGAGAAGCGGACGCATCTCGGATATTAACTTAACTGAGACGCGCCTTAAAGTAGGTTGTCTCCTTTTACCATCAACCGATCCAGCTCTGATCCTCGCTGATGCAGGCGCATTTTGTTATTCCAGATTGGAGACTGTCCCTTTGCGCTCGTCTCCGATCTGTGTCTCCAATTTGAAGTTCTTACGTAGTGTTAAAGACACCGCATTGGCATTGAGGTTCCCGGTGCTATACAGGCATAGTCGTCGAAAGAACAGAACTGTGGCGGAAGCATTAACTAATGGCATCTGGATGCATGATTTGGCACATGCCATACCGGTGCCACTGCTTACCGACTTGGTTGAGCAATGGGAAATACTGCTGGAAGTGTAACCGATCTGGAAGACTACCAACCGGACGAGATTACATGGATTGCTTTGGCCAATGGTAAATACTCTAGCTGCTCAGCTTATCTGCTCTAGTTTTTGGGGAGCGCCACATCAAACTTCACTAAACTCATATGGAGACCCAAAGCTCCACCGCGGTGCAAAATATTTTCATGGTTACTGCTCGAAGACCGGATTTGGACTTCAGAAAGGCTCCATCAAACACATATTTTTGTCACTTTGCAGACGAAGCTTGGAGACAGGACTGCATCTCTTCGTCGAGTGCCCCTATTCCTGGACATTATGGTTCCGCGTAACGCAATGGTTAAACCTGCCCTCCCTACTGCCATCTCAAAGGGGACCTTCCATGATACAATGCCATGGTTCGAGCATCTGGGGGAAGGACAATGGGAGGTAAGGAAAATCAGGACAGCGGCAATGCTGATTTGTTGGTCCATTTGGAGGGAAAGAAATGCGAGAGTGTTCGACGCTTTGGAGAAATCGGAGGAAGAATTGTTGATCACAATTAGGGACCAGTCGACCTTGTGACACGTAGCAGGTTTAGTTTCTCTAGAAACAACTCATGAGTCCTAGGTGGGAAGACTGTAACTGACGGTCTGTTGTATTTTCACTGCAGCTGTGTGGCTGTGCTCTTGAAATCTGTTTTGACTCCACTTAATATATTCCATACCTTCCTGAAAAAAAAAAGTAGATAGACTCATCTCCACAATCCCAATTTATAGTATGTGCACTCCCAAACTCAAAGCCATGGGCTCCATGCAATAGACAAGACTAGAAAAGTATGCCTCTAAAGCGATACAAAACAGCTAGAAAAGGTAAACCCCTAGTCTACTGGAACATAGTCTTTCTTTTTCCACTTGAATGTAGTCTTTTTTTTTGGAAAAAGGTACTGATCTGATCGGTGTTTTGATCATAACTCGAGTTACACTTACTTGTTTTTTAGTACAAGTTGCTACCGGTTTTGCTATGACCTTTTACTACTGACCAACCGTTATAGAGGCTTTTTCCTCCGTTTAATATATAATGACGGGGGCCAACTTTGGTCAGTCATTTTTCTTCTCTGCGGGTGCTTATGGTGACTGCTAATTCCTTCCAATTGCAGTCCTTCGGGGTTATATCCTAGTATATGAAAGAGAAGATCAATGTTTTACTGATCCAATCGACGTGAATCTTTTTGTGTTGTCTTTGCAACTCAATTGTCTATCACCTGTGATAGTTTTAGGGTCATTGGATTTATGGTTTCTGATCTATATGAGTTTCTTTGCAGTGTTGTAGATCTTGTTTTTACTCGGATAGAACATATTGACTCTTGTTCGATCTTTCAATCATAACTTGTGTTTTTCTCGACGGTTTTTTGTGATCTTGTTGACGTGTCTTCATGACTTGATTCTCTATAATATCTACTACTTTTGTCATGGTTGAACATGTTTAGATCAGTTGCACACACAGTTTCCTTATCAGGTTGTTTTTTTGTTGAGAGGTTTTATTGCTTCTGCTGAAAAAGTTTTAATCTACCATTCACCCCCCTCTCTGGTAGCTTTTCATGTGCTCTTCGATCCTACAGCACCTCCTTGTGCTCATCGAAGTACTCGGACACAATAGACATCTGTTGCAACACGTGGAATGAGCGCAGAAGAATAAATGTGGATCTGGAGTTATAGCCTTCTTCCCAATGGTCCCTTTTGCAGTGAACCTCCCGTTATGACTAGACTTGGGAACACCAATCAGGTTACTTGGGTCAGCGTAGTTTAGAGCCCACTCCACAACTTCCTCTGTATAGTATCCTTGTACCATGTTGCCCTCACGATAACCTCGATTTCTAAGAAAGGACTTTCAGTATGCCGTTGAATCTCTCGTACGCATACAAATGGTGAAGGAACATAGAGCAAAGTAGTTTTATCTCTTTAATAAGATGAGTTGTGAAATGGGCGATGATGCCGAAAAAGGCAGGTGAAAAATACATCTCGAGGAAGCATAAAGTTTCATAGTGCTTTTTTCCTATGACTCGAGAGGTGCCTCACTTAGTAATTTTTGACAAATTGCATTGAAGAAAAAGCAAAAGTTAATTTTAGCCTCCTGAACATTGACTGGTAGGATATATCGAATTCCAACAGCAATCATCTACGTAAGCAATACATGGTAATCATGAGACTCCACATCGGGGGCTACTTTTAGATCTGGAAATGAAATAAGCCTTGAGATGTTCGTCAAGTAGCTAGATGGTACTTTCACATTTTTTAAGAACCCACAAAACTCTTTCTTCTCATGTTTTGAAAGGTTCGTGCATGATGTGGGTAGTTATATTCCTTTTACCGAGTCATCGAGCCACAACTCAGGTCTAATTCCCATTTTATTTAGATCAGTTCGTGCATGTCCATGGTCCTTACTTTTCCCATCCGTGTTAAGCAATGTCCCAAGTAGGCTCTTGCACACATTATTCTCAGCTTGCATCACATCAATCGAATGACGGACATTTAAGTCTTTCCAATAAGGTAGCTCCCGAAAAATTGATTGGTTCTTCCACATGTCGTCTTCACCTGTATTTTTGGTAGTCCTTTTCCAATTACCAAGGAAAATATGGATATCCTTGATCATTTCATAGACTTCATGACTTGTGAGATGGGGTGGAGGACGCCTCTTATCAGTGTTACCGTTGAAATCATCCTTCATACTCTGAAATAGGTGCTTCACTAGAATGTAATGTCGATATCTCATGTACACTATTTTTTGTGACTCGCTCAAAAACTGTGAGTTTGTTTCTCTAAAACAATGTGGACATATGCAACCTACTTTCTTACTCTGTCTGACAAGTTACATTTCTTCAGAGAATCACTAACAGTCATAAATAAAATGTCTTTGAGACAAAAGTACTCACGCTTGTGCTCATCCCAGACCTGCACTCTGTTGTTGTACCACAACTGCTTCAGATCTTCAACCAGAGGCTTGAAATAAGTGTTAACGTCATTCCCATGTTGTTATGGCCCTGGTATGAGCCTTGACATCATAATTTATTTTCGTTTGTTGCACGACCAAGGGGGAATGTTCAAAAATGTTAGCACAATTGGCCATGTGCTATGTGTGCTACTATTCAAAAAAGGATTCATGCCATTAGTGCTCATTGCGATCCTAATATTCCTGGAATCAATGGAAATTCAGGATTTTGTGAATTAATGTTTTGCCACTGTGTGGCATCAGCCAGATGTCTTATCATTCCAGCATCCTTCTTATGCTTCTCTTTGTGCCATCGCAACAATTCTGACTCCTTCTTGTTTGGAAACCAACGCTTCAAATGAGGAATGATAGGAAAGTACCAAAACACTTGTTTATGCCCTCTTTTTCTTCTATTTTGATTGTAGTTCTCATCATCACCATCATCTTTCCTACGATTGAATCGGTCGTGTCCACAAATAGGGCATTTCTCGAGGTTTTCGTACTTAGGTCCACAATATAGAATGCAATCATTATTGCACGCGTGGATTTTCTCACCTCCAAACCCAGTGGATTGATTATCTATTTTGCCTCGTAAACTTTGTTAGGCATTGCATTGCCTTGGGGTAACATGTCCTTAAGGAGCGTCAACAATTCCTTAAAACTACAATCGCTCCATCTGTTGCTCGCTTCCAACTGGAAAAGTTTCGCCATCGCAAACAGTTTCGTGTACTGAGCCACACAACCATGATACGATGGCTTTTTCGAGTCTTCGATCATCTTCTTGTACTTTGCAAGTTCACCATTACTGTATTGATCATTGTCGTCATGTCTCTCGACATTGCGCACCATCGCCTCTATGTTATGCACCTAAAACTCAATGTTGTCATTGGTGAACCCTAATATATCTGGCTCGTTCGCATCATTGTCGTGATCTTCTTCGACACTGGTAGGGACCTCCCCCTCTAAATATGAATCTCTCATTTCCGCTTCATTAAGTCCCTCCGCCCAATGTTTGTTCCAACATCAATAATCTACCATGAATCCATGCGTGATAAAATGTGACTTCAACACATCATTTGGGCGATATCTCTTCCCATTCTTGCAATGTTTGCAAGGACAACAAATATTCCCTCTAATGTTGTCCAACATGTCTTTCTTCGTGAAATTGATAAATGCATCTACCCCTTTGATATACTCATTGTAATGGCGTGACCCATACATCCAACTTCGATCTGATGACATCTACGTACAGAAAAAAGAGCTAAATCAAAGAAATTCGAAGCCACTGATAGTCAAGATCTAAAGGAGTAAAAAATAGTGAGGAGTCGGAGAGGACTAACCCTTTGTTTTAAGAGGCACTGATAATCACCGCAAGATTTTTAGAAAGACACCTCCAAAGAGGGAAAGAAACGATTAGAACATGGCAAGAACAGGGCAAATCTGGCAGCCACTGTTTTGCTATAGTTGGGAGCTCGTATAAGGGCATACGAAATCAAGACGATCCTTTAAGGCGCGTCTCTCTATAGAGAGAACGGGAGACGCGCCCGCTTCTATGATAAAAGGAGATGCACCCGATCAGTGGGAATGGGAGACGCGCCTGCTTCCATGATAAAAGGAGGCGATCTCCAAGAAAGGCCTGCATCCCTTTCTTTCATAATAAGAGTCACGCTTTAGGAAGGCACGTCCCCCTTTTGTAAGAGAAGCGTACGCATCTCAGATATTAACTTAACTGAGACGCGCCTTAAAGTAGGTTGTCTGCTTTTACCATCAACCAATCCAGCTCTGATCCTCACTGATGCAGACGCATTATGTTATTCCAGATTGGAGACTGTCCCTTTGCGCTCGCCTCCGATCTGTGTCTCCGATTTGAGGTTCTTACGTAGTGTTAAAGACACCCCATTGGCATTGAGGTTCCCGGCACTATACAGGTGTAGTTGTCGCAAGAACAGAACTGTCGCGGAAGCATTAACTAATGGCATCTGAATGCGGGATTTGGCACATGCCATATTGGTGCCACTGCTTACCGACTTGGTTGAGCAATGGGAAAAACTGCTGGAAGTGGTAATCGATCTGGAAGACTACCAACCGGACGAGATTACATGGATTGCTTTGGCCAATGGTAAATACTCTAGCCGCTCAGTTTATCTGCTCTAGTTCTGGGGGAGCGCCACATCAAACTTCACTACACTCATATGGAGACCCAAAGCTCCACCGCGATGCAAAATTTTTGCACGGTTACTGCTCCAAGACCAGATTTGGACTTCAGCAAGGCTCCATCGAACACATATTTTTGTCACTTTGCAGGCGAAGCTTGGAGACAGGACTGCATTTGTTCGTCGAGTGCCCCTATTCCCGGACATTATGGTTGCGCGTAGCGCAATGGTTAAACCTGCCCTCCCTATTGCCATCCCAGTGACCTTCAAGGATACAATGCCATGGTTCGAGCATCTGGGGGAAGGACAACGGGAGGTAAGGAAAATCTGGACAGCGGCAACGGTGATTTGTTGGTCCATTTGGAGGGAAAGAAATGCGAGAGTGTTTGACGCTTTGGAGAAATCGGAGCAATAATTGTTGATTGCAATTAGGGACCATTCGACCTTGTGACACCTAGCAGGTTTAGTTTCTCTAGAAACAACTCATGAGTCCTAGGTGGGAAGACCGTAACTGACGGTCTGTTGTATTTTCGTGGCACCTGTGCGGCTGTGCTCTTGAAATATGTTTTGACTCCACTTAATATATTCCATACCTTTCTGAAAAAAAAAGTAGATAGACTCATCTCTACAATCTCAATTTATAGTATGTGCACTACCAAACTCAAAGCCACGGGATCCATGCAATAGACAAGACTAGAAAAGTATGCCTCTAACGCAATCCAAAACAGCTAGAAAAGGTAAACCCCTAGTCTACTGGAACATAGTATTTCTTTTTCCACTGGAACATAGTCTTTTTTTCTGGAAAAAGGTACTGATCTGATCGGTTTTCATTCATAAGCAGAGAAACAGAGTAACGTTTAAAAATACATAAGGGAACATCTCAACTAGGCCTACTAATCCACTCGAGTTGTGTAGAGAGGTGCCCGAGAGGCAGTGCTGAGCCGCTATAGCCAAAGTTGTTTGGCTCCCGTGAAGACCCAGGATGCAGTCTCATCCTGAATCCAATGCAGGACATCTGTGGCAGTTCTTTCCACCCCTTTGAAGATGCGTGAGTTGCGTTCCAACCAAAGGCCCCAACATACAAGGATGGTCATGGAGTGAATACCTCTGGCCTCTGGAGCTGGAGCATTGGAGGCAAGGCCTGAGAAACAGTCTTCCAGGCTCGAGGTCTCATCCCAAAGTCCTGGATGAAGAGAATGTCTTCGATACCTGCTGGAGATCGACGTCCATACCGTGCGTGTAAAGGGGCAGTCCATGAAAAGATGTGTTGCGGTCTTCAGGTTTCGTCGGCACAGGGGACATAAATACTCATTGGGCTAGCCTCTGGTGAGCAGTCTGGCCGCAGTCCATAGTTTGTTTGGCATTAGTAGCCATACAAAGAACTTGTTCTTCGTCGGTGCCCAGACTTTCCAAATAAGTTTCGGGTAGTTGGATCGGCAAGCACCTTCAAACTGAAACTTGTATGCTGATGACACCGAGTAAACGCCATTTGCTGTAAGACGCCATGTGATCTCGTCCTTTGACTTTGTAATCGGATGTGTCATTTCTTCTTGGATTGCACTCCACATCTCTACGATGTCTTGTAGGAGTCCAGGGGAGGTGATGTGCAAGAGGTCACGTATCCAGGTGTCTCTAGACAATGCCTGAGCCACAGTTCTTCTTTTTCTTCTGCAATTCTCATAAAGATATGGCCACTGCATCATTGGAGCCTTCCCATTTAGCCAACTTGATTGCCAGAAAAGAGCTTGATTACCGCTTCTGACGGTGACCACTGTCAATGTGGCAAATAGTGTTATGTCGACCTCGTCAATCGGCAGCTGGGAGCCCATCCAAGGTTTTGCAGGTACTGACCATTCAAACCAAAGCCATCTGAGCCTGATGGCTCTACTGAACTTTTCCATGTCAAGCAGTCCAAGCCCCTCTCTATCAATCGGCCTACAAACCTGTTTCCAGTTGACCTTACATTTGCCACTGTGCATATCTTGACTGCCTGCCCGGAGAAAGTGCCATCTAGCCTTGTCGATCTCCCGAATGAAGCCTTTTGGGACTTCAAGTGTTGGCATGGTATATATGGGCAGAGCACTAAGAACAGACCTGACAAGCTCTCTTCTTCCCGGTAAGGACAGCAACTTTTCCTTCCACTGACAGACTAAAAACTATTATGAAGACTAAAAGAATGACGCTCCCGCTTCCCACCCCCCCCCCCCCCCCGCCCGCCCCAGGCGCCTCTGCTGCCAAGACTGCCCCCCTCTTCGCCTGCGGTATGCCTCCTCGAGTGACCTCCAGACGTCCTAGACGCCCCTGCGCCTTCGCGGCGCCATGGACGGCGACCGACCGGCGGTCGACATCAGCACCTAGAACTTTGCAACCGGAAAGGAATTCCAAAAAAAGTTGATCCATCTACTTTCCTCCCCATTCCACCATCCTATCCCTCCTCCTCCAAGGAAGGCGCTTTCTTCCTACTTGCGGTCTTCCAGCGTTTCACCTTCCGGCTAACTGCAGATTCAGTTGGCTGGGCCCTCCACGCCACCCTCGGCGGCACCCCGGGAGGGCTCCATGTCTCCATGGCCTGGGACCGACACTTCCGCTTTGCGGTGTCCTCAAGCCACGTTGGGAGGATGGTATGCTCCCTTACTAGGGTTACCACACCCAACTTCAACGTTTACTTCTTCCCCTGGCACGACGATGGCCCAAACTAGATCAGAGATCCGCACACTTGGCGTCAAGAGGAAGAAGCCTCCTGGTCGCCGCCCCCCTATAAACTTCATCGCCATTGTAAGCACGTCTCGTTTGCCAACCCTCTCAACCAAACACGTCCCCCCCCCCCCCCCCCCCGGCCAAGTCTCCGCCTTTAACAAACACCCCCAATGACAACCCCCCACTCCAGCAACAATCCTTCAGAATCGACCTGCTAGTCTGCCCCATCATGCCCCAACCCAAACCCTGTGCCACTCACATAGACATCCCAGTCCCCAAGGTCTTCCACAACATTAGCCGAGCGCTCTGCCCAGTTCGGCTATCAGCGGCGATTACACCGGCAACGGCCACTCGGCGCACGGCGGCTAACCGCGCCACACCGTCCATCCTTGGAAAGGGACTGCAATTTCAAAACATCAGTTCTAATAGGGCCCACCTAGCAGCCAGCTGGCCAGCCGCTGAAATCAAACGCGACCTGGGTCCACCAACGTTCAAAAACTTTCAAACCAGTTTAAGGTAGGCCCCACGTCCCAAAAAAGGCCACAGCTACTATCGCCCACAAGAGATCAAGCCCAACCACTCGGCTTCCCTGCAAGCGCATCCCCCTGCATTAACTACTAGAGTGGACTTTCGATATTCAGGCCACATTCAAACTACGCAGCAGAGTGAAATAAATACAGCACTCGATGGCCTGGCTACTAACAATGACCCAACATGCAACACCAACTCAATGCACAAGAAGCCCCTTCCCAATGCACACACGATCGTTCCCCTATGCAATAGAGGCATCTACACCTTGCACAACTTAATTCCTCATGGCTGCTGCAAACGGTGCTTCAATTAGAAGCACCTAACCCCTAATTGTCGAGCAACAGCTCGCTGCCTCCGATGCCTGCAGCCAGGCCACAGAGTCGTCCTTTGCTCTTCTGCCGTCAGGCATTTACTTGTGTGGGTACCGAAAATCGAACATCTTCCAATAAACAACACTACAACGCCCCGGGTATACCGCCCCATGGAAGCCCAACAGACTAGCTGTCTCGCACGAGCTGAAAGTACTCCACTGACGAACACTGGCAGCGAACCCACTGCTCCACACGTGCACACGGAAAACCCACCAAAAGAAACCCCAACACCCCACCCGGCCCCCTATATAACCCCCCCCCCAGAAACATTTCGACTCCACACAGTGCTACCCACCAGAACAACCTCCAATGCACCATCTTCCAAGCGCCCTTCGTCAACGATGGGGGAGCGGCAAGACTCCCACACATTAATGTCCACTTCATCGCCGCTGCTCTCTAAAGCCATGAAGGCTTCCTCATTGCGGAGGACCGCGACGGCTTCATCCACCATGACCAGTACGACTAGTTTCGTGACCGCATAGCACACGTCCTCGAGGAGGACTTCGGCCTTCGGGTCATCTCGACCTGCGTCACCCCGCTGGGCATTGGCCTGTTTTGGCTCGAGTCTAGCTACCACCGCGACATCGTGCTTCGCGAGGAACCCATCTTTTTGGAGAACCACAACATTGGCTTCTCCCGCCACGACCATGGCATCAACAGGAGCTAGGCGAACTATACCCACAATGGTTGGATCATGATCCTAGGGTTTCCCCTAGACTATCAAGACGTCCAGCATATAGACATCGCAGTGGCGACCTTGGGTCACCTCCTCTCTTGGATCAGCACGGATACATGCTCTGCAGGTGCCTCTTCAACGGCACAACAGCGTCCCCTGCAACATCGTCATCAGGCAGTGCGACGCTAGAGGGCAAGGCCACTCGTGGTCGTGCCCGGTCATCGTCCTCAACGTGGCCTTCATCCTACCCAACAACCCCCCAGGGGAAGATGACGTCCCTCCGGGGGGAAACCCCCACCCTTTCCCCCCACCACCACCGAACGACGATGATGTCGGCGACTTCCACCTCCCCATCCTACCACCAGACCCAAACCCTTATCCGGTGTGGGATGCATCGGCAGCGGCGATGCCAGGCAACCAGCAGAACCACAATGGCTGGGGAGCATGGCCCGCTCTGCCACAGGATCAACTGGTGCTCAGCCTAGGCACCAACCCCGACGGAGAAGCAAGCTCCCCCCCTGCAATGCCAACAACCAGCAGCGCGTCCACAACTACTACAACAATGCACAAACACTGCAGTTCGTCGAGGGCGACGCCACGGTGCAACCTGATTGGCTAAGACCCTTCGACTCCGCCGCTTTCCGCGCCTCCTAGCGGCGGCTTTCCCAGCAGCACAAGACCCCTGGTGGATGTCCTCCGACCAGGGTCCCACCCTCGGGCTACCCGCCCAGGACCAAGCGGAATCCTCCGCCATGGGCGCGCGGTGAGGCTGAACCCCAACAGCGAGATTCAGAGCCCTCGCTCCCCCCAGGAGTCGGCCGTCCCTCCCTCCCCGAGACACCCGGCTAACTACTTTGGGCGGGTCTACCGGCGCCGAACTAGCTCGGAACCAAACGGGCCACCCATCAAGGACTCCTCCTCCAACTCCACCCACCAGCCGACCACTCACCCCCCCCCCAGGTACCCCTCAATGCCATCACAAACCACAACATAGACTACATTCCCACCAAAAGAGTATCTTGCAATCAACCACCAGTCTCGCAGGACCAAGTCAGGCGGAGTCCCCGCATTTCTACGGCACTGGAAGGGCGGCGCATGCCAACAAGACTCACCAGGTGGGGAGACAGTGCATTGCACTCTGCCCCCGCAGCTACGCCAACACCACACCACAGCGGTAAAACCAAACGAAAGCTCTTCCCAAGGCCCAACTAAATTCCCAATCATCCAAGATATTGAAACTTCTTCAGACCCCATTCCTCACATTCCTTTACTGGAATTGCAAGAACAAGCCGAGCGTTGCAGAGTCCACGTGACGATGGTGATCACCACATTTAGGCCGCCGTCACCGCAGCAGCGGGCGAGACTCTAACCATCGATCAATGAGTCCCCGCATCTTTTGTTTTCAGTGGTGCATGACAACTGATGTCATGAACCACAATGCTTATAGGCCTTGTAGCCCCAGCAGTAGTATGTCAAGCACCCCGGCCCAGCTCAAACAGTACTGCAGAGCGGCCGTCTTTTGTACCTTGGGAGGTTATGAATATAACTATGTCATCTATTTCGCAATCGGGTATGCTTTACCACCCCCCAGATTACGTCTGGGGCCACGTTCAAAGACTTTGAAACCCCCCCCCCCCAATGCATAATACAACATAACAGACATGGTCGTTCCTAAACTGGAACATCTGAGGTCAAAATGACCCAACCAAACACCAGGCAGTGAGAGCCAAAATAGAGGAAACCAATTGCATCATATACTACCTCCAAGAGACAAAAATACATACAATAAACCACACTCTAATCAAACAAATAGCACCAAAGCGCTTTGACCAATATGCATTATTCCCTTCACAAGGGGCCTCACGAGGAATCCTAGTAGGATGGAATGGTAGCCTTCTACAAGGAATAGTGGAACAAACACTTCAATTCACAATCACCATCAAGTTCACATCAAACATAAATGGTAAAGAATGGACACATTCCATAGTCTATGGCCCATGCACGGGCCAACCAAGAATAGATTTCATGGAATGGTTCTCCTCGCTAACCATCAACAATGATCAAGACTGGATCATTATTGGTGACTTCAACCACTACAGATCACTGGACGATAGAAACAGACCTGGAGGAAACCACAAAGACATGCAGACATTCAATGCAGCAATAAATCAGCTAGGACTGGTAGAAATTCCCCTAAAAGACAGAAAATACACCTGGAGCAACATGCAAGCCTCTCCACTGCTACAACAATTGGACTGGTGCTTCACCTCGCCACACTGGACCCTCTCATACCCCGCGACACTATTGCTACCCCTAGCCAAAACAACATCAGACCACATTCCATGCATGGTACAACTGGGGACAACCATCCCGAAGTCCCAACAATTCAGAATTGAGAACTACTGGTTCGATATGCTGGGGTTCAGAGAATTAGTATCCCACATATGGAATGGGACACCAACGCACGGACTTGATGCTGCTAGAATCATCTCAACGAAATTCAAAGCACTCAGAGCAGCCATTAGAAGATGGAGTAAATCGGTGGGTTCACTCTCCAAGAAGATGAAAATCTCCAATGAATCTATCCTTGTCATAGACCACCTAGAAGAACAAAGGCCACTCAGCCAACTAGAAGAAACATTCAGAAGCCTAATCAAGAGACACACTGAAAACCTATTGCAACATCAAAAACAATATTGGAAACAGAGATACACAGAAAGATGGACAAAACTGGGGGGACGAACCAACAAGATTCTTCATCTCAGCAGCCACAAACAGATATAGACAAAACTTGATCACAAGCTTAAGAGACGAGTCAGGAAGGACAGTAATGGATCGCGGAGCCAAGGCAACACTACTATGGAATGACTTCAAAGAAAGATTAGGATGCACCAACGCAACCACGACATGGGAAGGACTAGAGAATATTATCACTCCACACCCAAACCTCCACATTCTCACAGAACCCATCTCAACTGATGAGATTGACCGTACAGTGAAAAACATGCCATCAGACAAAGCTCTGGGCCCTGACGGGTTCAACAATAGAATCTACAAAAAATTCTAGGACATCATTAAAACTGACATCTACAACCTCTGCAATGCATTCTTCAACAGTGGATGCAGTCTAGAACTAATCAACAGCTCCATCATCACACTCATACCAAAGAAACCCACCCCGGAAACCTCAGCAGACTACAGACCCATATCCCTACTTAAATCAAACATCAAACTCATAAGCAAACTAATGGGAGAAAGAATACAGACATGCCTCAGAGACATCATACATGCCAACCAGTATGGCTTCATCAGAACCAGAACGATACAAGACTGCATAGCATGGAATCTGGAATTCATCCTTCAATGCAAAAAATCACAGAGACCAATAGTCATGCTGAAACTGGACTTTGAAAAGGCCTTTGACATAATGGAACACGGAGCCATCCTCAGATCACTGCTTCACAAAGGGTTCCCACAACAATGGTTAGACTGGACAAGCAACATCCTATCAACAAACACCTCTGCAATCTTACTCAACGGAGTACCAAGTAAATTCTTCCACTGTTGAAGAGGGGTCCGTCAAGGTTGTCCACTTTCTCCAGACCTCTTCGTAATAGCCGCAGACCTACTCCAACACCTTACAAACCACGCCAAACAAAGACGCCTCCTAACACCCCCACTGCCAGACCTTTCAAATCAAGACTTTCCGAGAATCCAATATGCCGATGACACAAGCATTACACTACAAGCATCGCAGCAACATATTTTCTTTCTCAAATCATTGCTATCAGCATTCACAGTGGCCACAGGCCTCAAGATCAATCTACAAAAAACTTCCCTAATCCCCATCAACCTTACTCTAGACCAAGCAAACATCATGGCAGCAACCTTTGGGTGCCAACTAGGCACACTGCCTTTCACTTACCTTGGCATACCTCTGGGCACCACCAAACAAAAAACCACAGACTTCCTACCATTGACCACTAAAATCGAACGCACGCTCAATGCCACTTCAGCCAACCTGTCCATGGTTGGAAGATGCACAATAGTAGACTCACTTCTAACATCAATGCCAATTTACACAATGTGCACCCTCAAACTCAAACCGAAAATAATCCAACAAATAGACAAATCCAGGAAAACCTGCCTATGGAGAGGCTCAGACATCATGGCTAAAGGGAAACCTCTTGTCAAATGGGAAGACACAACAGCACCAAAGAACAAAGGAGGGATCGGACTCAAAAATCTGAACCTCATGAACCAAGCCTTCATACAAAAATTCTTCTAGAAGCTTTACAACAAAAAAGACACACCTTGGGTGTACCTGATCCTCAACTCATACTGCGCGGATGGAACCCCGCCCCACCAACTAACAAACAGAGGGTCCTTCTGGTTCAAGGACATCATGAGCCAGTGGGATAGATTCAAACAACACACTCAGGTACACATCAGCAAAGGAGACACAGTCAACATGTGGCACGACAAATGGCATACATCTATATTGTCTACAACTTTCCCAAATCTATACACACACGCAAGACAACCAAACGCGTCCATAGCACAATACACCACAACAACAAACATACACACCAACTTCCACACACCAATATCAATACAGGCCCTACAGCAACACAACCTCCTAACCAACATCATCCATGATTTACAAAACAACAACGACAAATGGTCATACAAGAAAACTTCAAAAGGCTTCTCATCCAACCACATATACAATGACAACTTCAGAAGTAGCACAACACCACCTCCACCAATAATCTGGATCTGGAAGACAAAGCTAACAAAGAAGCTGAAAATATTTTGCTAGCTTATGTTCCTGGATCGTCTTAACTTCAGAAACCTACTCAAAAGAAAGAAGTTCAAGATCGAAAACAAAGACTATTCATGTGTACTATGCACCGCAACACCGGAGGAACTGACATACCACCTATTCTTCGAATGTGATTTCAGCAACGCATGTTGGACGGCCATACAAATCAACTGGAATCACAGCATACCTTTCTTCGCAATGATTCAAGAAGTTAAAAGAAGCTGGACAGGTCCACCGTTTACGGACATATTCATCACGGCATGCTGGGAAATTTGGAAGCAAAGAAACGAGATTATATTCCGAAGCAATGCGGACTCACTGGCAACTTGGAAGCATAATTTCCACACCACTCTTTCCCTACAATGTAATAGGTTCCCACCCCTTCTCAAAACTTGTACTCAGCTATGGTTATTTGGCCTGAACTTCAACATTCCTACCTTACGAATATGAATTTCAAACTCGATAACCGCACCCGCCTGTATTGAAATCCCTGGATTGCCCTTTATACATA
This sequence comes from Tuctoria greenei, assembly GCA_036927565.1. Lineage (NCBI taxonomy): Eukaryota > Viridiplantae > Streptophyta > Magnoliopsida > Poales > Poaceae > Tuctoria > Tuctoria greenei. The sequence continues at coordinate 151,333,970 of JAYESD010000003.1, forward strand.
TTAATATAACACAGTCGGGGCTTCTCCTACTGTTCTCCTTCAAAAAAAAAAACTTTTCCTTCCACCCTGCGAGCCTGGCTTTCTCTTTGTCTATCACACTCTAGAGGTGCACTAGCCGGAGGCGCTCAAGGGTCAGGGGAGACCAAGGTAGGTTGCTGGAAATTGACCTCTAGCACCAGTCAAGTTTACCAACGCCTCAGATAGGGTCTCATCAGAACAACGGATCAAGAAGGCAGTGCTACCTCTTCTTTGCTTGGATTTGCAAAAATGAAGGTGTCATCAGCATATAGATAGGTACGCATTCTGGCCCTGGCTTCCTGGAGTAGTGACAGCAAGCCATTGCTTGTTCCAAGATCAAAGACCTTATGCAGAGTGTCGAGTCCTAGGATAAAAAGATAGGAGGAGAGGGAATCGCCTTGTCTCAGACCCCTCCTGTGAGGTATCCGTGGTCCAGGAGCCCCATTCAGTCTGACCATCGATAAGGCCGACGCTAGTAGCATGGGTATCTAGTTTCTCCACCTTGCAGAGAAGCCTCTTTGCTCTAATAATTTCAATAGATATTCCCAAGACAAAGAGTCGAAGGCTTTGGTGAAGTCCAGTTTCAGAAAAACGAGTAGCAGATGCTTTTGATGATAGGATTGTATCCCTTGCCGTACATAAATGTAATTGTCTTGGATGCACCGATTTCTGATAAAGGCACTCCGTGATTGGGATATTAGCCTGTCAATATTTGGTGCTAATCGCCTGGCCAGAACTTTTGAAAAGATCTTCCCAAAAGAATGAATTAAGATAATTTCTCTATAATCCGATGCAAGCTGTGTTTCTACCTTCTTAGGGAGGAGAGTGATCTCTGCACCGTTCAACTTGTGGAAGCCCCTTCCCTGCAGACAGTAGATAGCTCAAAAAGCATTCATCATATCTCCTTTAATTATTTTCCAGCATCTTTGATAGAAGTCCATCGTGAATCCGTCCAGTCCGGGTGACTTGTCATTTTGCAGTTCTCTGATGGCCAGCCAGACCTCTTGTTCAATGAAGATGGCATCCAAATTTTGGTCTTATATCGACTCCAAGTTGAGTCTCTGCCAGTTAAATGTTGCTTCTCTGCTATGTTTGATTCCCAAGAAGTTACTGAAGTGCTGAAGCAACTCCCCTTCTTTTTCCCGGTGTGTCCACTTCATAGAGCCATCTGCAGATTTAAGACATGATATGTATAGCTTCCTGCTGTGGGCATTCGCTTTTAAGTGAATCTTTTTTCAAGGCATCTCCCGCCTTGAGCCAAACCATTCGGGAGGCCTTCCGGCGTCTAGACCTCTCTATCGCAGCTAGGCCCAGTAATCTGTTTTTTGTTTTGTTTTGCATCTTTCTGTAACTGCTGCTCGTCCTCCGTGAGCTGTCTATCCTCGTGGGCCACATCTAGCCTCGAGATAACTTCATTTGTTATGTGCATAAGCATTCTTGCATCACCAAATACTGTCCTTCTCCATGCTTTAAGGGCTCTGGCCGTCCGTTGCAGTTTCTTGTGGACAGTACCTAGGGCCGAGCGACTGCATACTGGTTGCTCCGAAGAACTCTGAACCACATCCATAAATCTTGGCATTTTAATCCAGTGTGTCTCGAACTTGAAGCGCTTCTTTGGCCAAGGATTACGCTGATTACATAGAAACAAGGGACAATGGTCTAACAGCGAGGACAACAAGGGAAGAAGACATAGGTCAGGCTGTGCTAGTTCCGATTCCTCGTTGCAAAACATTTGATCAAGGTGAATCAGAGTGGGGCTGGATCTCTCATTACTCCATGTGAAGCGGCGCCCGTGTAGCGGTATTTCAATTAAGTCACAGTGATTCAAGGTTCTCTAGAAAACTCCCATGAGCCGTCAGTTTAGGTTTAGATTGCTTTTGTCTCTTGCTTGGTAAATTTGGTTGTAATCACCAATGCACAGCCAAGGTAGGTTTCGGTTCGGCTTCTGTGATGAGATTTCCTCCAGGAAAGATTCCTTCTCAGCATCAATGGTTGGTCCGTAGACCACTGTTAACAGAAAATGGTTCTGGCTTTCCTTGAGTTGATGTGGAGTGAGATGGAATAGCTTTTTGGTGTTGATCCATTCACTTGAACTAGGATGTCGTCCCATGAGACTAGAATGCCACCTCTGGTCCCCTGGGCAGGCAGAAAATGGAATCCTTTTAGGCTTGGTCCAATTATTTCCATGTTTTGTTGCAGGAGGGAGAATGGAAATAGCCTAAGACATATGGCACCAGGAGAGATGTCCTTGATCTTAAAACTGCAGCATATCTCAAGGAATTGTTGCAGGTGAGTACTTGCATCCTCGTTAGCCTTCTCACCAAATGGATTGGCTTGCACCATAGTTATCAGACCAGTCTTGATTTCGAAGTTCACGTCTCCCATGTTAACAGTGGGCCCAATAGGTACATTGTTAGCAGAGGGAGCCAAAAACTCATGAAGGGTCTTTTGGACAATTAGCATTTCAGTTGTTGGTGTAGTAGAGGCTGGCTTGATTTGCCGCACGAACCTTCTAAGGAGTAAAGACACGAGATCGATCTCTCAGAAAGGATTTGGGATCTTCATAAAGTTCATGGAGAAGGAGAGTATGTGAGGACACCAAGTTCACGGAGGAGGAGTGTATGTGAGGACACTCCCATGGGTGAGAGGAGCAACCCGCGTCAACTTCCGTTGCTAGAACAAGTTCCGTTGAGGAGGAGTGTATGTGAGGACACTCCCATGGGTGAGAGGAGCAACCCCCGTCAACTTCTCCACGACGACGACCTCGACATACAAAGTAAAGTTCAAGATCAAGCACGCAAGGTCCTCCAAGATCGTGAGTTTTCTAATACGAAAGCTTATGATCCAGATTTGATCTCCAAAATAGGTACAGATTTCGAATTCTTTTCCATTTGGCGTGCACTAGCATGGAACAATTTTGCTCACATAGAGGAGAGAGGTTCGCTCCTTCTCTCCATACAATTCCTTTGTACCCTTAAAATAGGATTTGATGGTATTTATTTTAGATTATTTCAAAAATAATACAACATCCTATGGAAAGAATTAAGTGAAATCCTAGGCTTCCATAAACGTTGTTTGCTAGATTTAGACACTTTGCCTAAGTTTAATAAACAAAGTTTTTTGTATGAATTGACTAGTGAGGTCAGATATAGTGCACCTAGGAATAGCCACTTGCACAATCCTACTTTACGCTTTATGCATAGATGGGTGGCTATGACTATGTTACCTAGAGGAGATGTTAGAAGAGTGCGTGATGATGAGATGAAAATTTTATTTGCCAAGATTAAAAAGATAAAAGTTGCTCCAGCTATTGCCATGATGACATATGATTAGATTACATTTCAAGAATAGGGCCAATTGAATGTACTTCATTGATTACCCGTATTGCTACTAGGGTAGGAGAACTAGAATATACTTCAATTGACTATATTGAAAATGTACGAGAATTAATTAATGAAGATTATCTAGTGCAAAGACATACCCTTAAGCGTGATCATGATGGCTCTTTGATGTTTCATTATCTCGGCTTTGTCAATGAAATTCGGTTACCTAACACGGATTTTCATTTGTACAAATGCCGGAGGCTAACCATTGACCTTCTTCCCATCAAGGAAATCCGAAAAAGTAATGTCTCTAGTAGGGTAACTAGAAGCCGCACAAGGAGAGCGGCCATGCCTCCGACAACCTCCACGGTCCATGAGTACGAAGAGGAAGAGAACCCAACGGGTGATGCACACGGATGGATCAACCTCTATCGTATGAGACCGAAGGTCCGTCTTGGCATGGATGGCCGAGTGCCGTGTGGGAGCCAACCCTATCCACAACAAGCTGATCTTGCGACATACTTCCGTCATCAAGGGTTCAACCCTCATCACGGAAGTGAATGGAGAACAAGCTATGGGAAGGACCCCCACTTAAGGTAAATTTGTATCACACCCCTTGCATATTTATTTTCCATTCATCCACCATTCACCTTGGATATAAAAAATAAAATAAAATATAACTAAGTTGAGTAGATTTGTTTTCAAATAAAATAAAATGTGTGCGGTAAGAATGGTTTAGAATTCACATGGATGAAATGATGAATAGTTGCTCTGTTATAATTTTCCTAAGTCCCAAGTTTACAACTTACTACTCTCCAAAATATTGCTTTCATTGGCTAAAAATTACTTTTGCCTTGATTTGGAAATTGTGGGTAGCAAAAGCTTATCCAATTCTAAGTTGTTGTGAGATATGAAATAGTGATAGGGTTTCTCTTTCTAGTTTGAAGGTGAAACTTAGATTTCCGGAGAAATTCTAAAAAGATTTAAGTTACTCTCATTTGATTGGAAATACCTACCAAAGCCATATGATATTTTTACATTGATAAACCTCATGCATATGTTATTTGTTTTCACATTCAGCCTAGTCAAACTAGTATAGACCTATCTGAGGATTCATTCATTTTTCTTTCTAAATTTAAGAATTCACATGCACATGCTAGAATTCTACAATAGAAGCTACTTTTTTTCTTTTTTTTTCTCATGCTTATGATGCAAGAATGCATTTTCTTTTTCTTTTTCTTGTAGACATGTCTTCTACTCCCTTTTTATGGAATAAACTTGGAGAGAGTACTAAGCATGAAGGGTATGGATAAGAGAGTCTACATAAATAGGAGTCATCTCAAACATCTACATCCACTTCGACTCCATTACACATGCACAAGTCTTGAATCAAATAGTTTTGAACTAATTTCTCCTAAGGCTTGCTTTTTTACTTAGCAATATTATGTGTTGCAAATATGCCTACTATATTTCCTACCAAGCTCCACATACAAGCCTTATTTAGTGGTAAGACAAATTTAGGAAAAATGCTTTGATGAGGAAATACTTCCACTGTAAATAAGATACTGAGAGAATCCAATTGAGGTACTCAAAATCTAAATTGAATTCTCTGGAATTTGAGTGGAAATTGATTTCTAGAGTATGTGTGCTCTATTTGTTGTTCTATCTTTCAACCACCCATGAATAGAAGAAGGCACAAGCCCCATAGTGACTTAAGATGGGTGAAGAACCATGCCAATTTTTGCAATACTAGGTAGAGCATTTTTTTGTGCACATCATACTTGTGAAAAATAGAACATTGTAGCAACTCCTGATCATCAACCTAAAGTCTTCATTTTGCTCGGGATGGGCAAAGGATAAACTTGGGGGAGTTTGTTGACGGCTGTTATATACCAATTCCACCTGTCAATATAACTCAATTATTTGAAGGAAATGCCATTTATTGCACTCATTACCTTTCTATTTAACCTATTTCCACTTGTCCATGGAGAAATAGTGCTTGCAGGGAATTATTGCAGGAATGATGTAAAAGAGGAGGAGCAATCCTATAAAATATTATCCTAGTCAATCGAGCACCGACATGTGGCACCACATGGATCAAATGGCCCACAAACAGATGTATTTGAGGCCATCCAACGGTGTAGCACTTGCCTTGCTCTGGGGGCTGGTTTGGATTGAGAGCTTTAATGTTCTGGTGCTGAAGGTCCTTGAAAGCACCTTTTAGAGCGTTTCCTTCGAGTCTGTTCAACAAACATGCAAAACAAGCATTACAATTAATAAATGCTCATATAGTACTCAATATGCCATGATATGCAAGAATGATGCAATTATGATGTAGTACATGTTATTAGGTCACTGCTATCACTTAACAACTAGTTACAATTAAGTTTTACATGTTTGAGAAAGTTTTGAGTCATTTCCTGGAAAATTGGGCAGGGGTTGAATCAAGGGTGGGATCAACGATGTGGAAAGTTGGATCTAGGGTAGTTACCGTGAAGGTAATGGTTCAACGGTTGAGGATTAGGCGTAATGTGTGAAACTTTACGTCTAGATCTATTGACTACGAATCGACGGCAAGACATAGAAGAAGATCGTTGGTGACGAAGAGTTGACGAAGAAGATCACAACAGCAACGACGATCTTGCTTGGTCCTTCCTTTTCCCTTCTCCTTCTTCTTCCTCCTCCTCCTTCCCTTTCTTGCGGCGAGGACTTCCTCTCTCAAGAACGGCGGCTACGGTGGGCAGCAGGGCAATAGTGTTTCCTCACGTGGGCAAGGGTGAGGTGGGGTTGTGATTGTTTATATAGGGAGAGGAGTGGTGGGGTCGGGTAAGGGCCTTGGTGGGGTCCCACTCGGGCTCCTTGGGGGTGGGGCACCACGTTCTAGGGCCCAAATAAGTCAATTACCTAATAACTCGTCATGAGGAAGAATGGGAATCCAAGTTGAAACCCTAAAAGCGGACTAGTCTGTATGATGGCCAGACAAGTCCGCTTTCGGCTCTGTTGTCACAACGTAGTAGTCTGCTGTCAAGCGGACAAGTCCGTTATACCACAGAGATAAGGGGGCTTCGAACTAAAATTCAACTATTTGGACAAGTTCGAGGCTTTACAGTTTCCAAATCGGACTAGTCTGTAAATATTAACGGACAAGTTTGGATGGGAACAGAAACAAAACTGGACTAGTCCATACCGAGTAGCAGACAAGTCAGTTGTTCTGAATAAAAAACTGAATCAAGCCGAAGCAGAGGGGTATACCGAACTAGTCCAGGGCGAGGACCGGACAAGTTCGTCCCCAACTGATTTTAACTGTTCTATTGCCTATAATTCATTTTAATCTTTTTCCTTTATGTGTTGCATTATGTTAAACATGTATGGGAATGAATGCATTGCATGATGGATAAAAATGAGGGTGTTACACATGGCTAGGGTGTTGTTGTTCGCGGTGTCTTGTCCTATGATCTCCAACGACTCCACCTTCATGCGGCAAAAGTAGTGCCGTCTGGTGGTGCCCCCCATTCTTCCTCAGAGGCAGTGGTGGACACCCTCATGCAGAAGCTCCACATTCCTCACCACAAAGCCTTCGTCTCCTGCCTTAATGCTGAGACTCTCCTGGTACGCTTTGATCTTCCCAAACAGCATGCACGGGTAGTGCGTACGGACTTTGTCCACATTGCCGGTGACTGCCACATCATTCACCCATGTAACCCTGTCGGAGTGTGATTCCGGAAATTCTCCCGGTACTACCGTTGGCAGCCCGTGGAGTTTGTAGTTCGGTTGTGGGTGCGTAGAGATTCAGAACAAGGTGGCAAGTAGACACGAGGATTTACGTGGTTCGGGCCGCCTGAGCGTAATTTCCTACTCCACGGGTGTGTGTTGTTTTTGTATTGAGCGTCTGAGCGCTTGTGGGCATGTGTAAGAGCAGAGTGTGGAAAAATCCCTTGTCTATCGCTCGGCCAGTCCTTTTATAGTACAAGGGCTTGCCGTTACATCATTAGCCTGGCCCGACATGTGGCCCTGGCGGTTACTGATGTTTAATACACAATTAAGAAGCTTAATTGCCCTTAATAGTGTGGTAACGCGCCTTGACAGTGGAGTTACTGGTATTAACGGCCCTCCGATTGTGTGTCATTAAGATAGCATTAATGAAACTTAATTGGAACTTGAGGTCTTTAATGTTTGAAGATCCGAGCCGTTGGAGGTCCACCAACCTGCCTGTTGAACTTGAAGGTCCGGCGGTTGGACGCATGGCAGCTCCGGAGCTTACCGTCTTGGACGGGTAGGTCCCGTGCTATTGTACATGTGACGGTACCGGAGCTTCCCTCTGTCGGGGGTTAGGTTCGGGGGTGCTGCACAAGTATTTAGCCCGGAGCTTTCCCAGGTAAGGAATGTAGCTCCGGTTTTATAATACACGTGGTGGCAGTAGGACTAACCATAGAAGGGAGGCAGGTCCAGTTTCATATGACATGTGGGGCCTTCGGAGGTCTTCAACTCAGGTATGTGGAGTTCCTTAGCATTCTTTGCAGTCCCAAAGGGTATCCGGTACACAGGGTACCAACAGTGGCCCCCTGGGCCCACCTCTAGGAGAGACCTTTTGGATGAAGTCATTCTGCCAGAGGTGGGTCCATCCTTCTGTTTTTGAGTCGTGTCTTCAAGGGTCTTTGGATGTGCCATTGGCGGTAGTTCGCAGTTAAGCCATCGCCGCGTGGCATATCCAGGATGCGGCAGGTGAGATCTGAGCGTCTGGATCTCACGCAATTGAAGGTTGCCAGTTCCATATATGAAAACCGTATCGGTTCCGCGCGCCCTGTTAGGCCACCGCCCTTGGGCTTCCCACCTCTCATGATGACAACTGTTCGCCTGGGGTAAGGACCTCGACTTGATCGTCAAAGTGGCCCCGGGCCCCCTTGTCATTGGCAGGGTGAAGTTTTTGAACTGTATCGTTGGCCCCTCTGTGGTTTCCATCCAAGCGTTGTGGGGGCTTACTTAAGAAGGAAAGCGTGCACCATTTGGGGATTCCTTACGCCTTCATTTGAACTTGCGCTTGAATCCTCCAAACTTTTGCTTGCTTTTTATCTCTTGCCCCGCTGTGCTGCGATGAAGTTGGGACTCCCTAAGAGCTGCATTGGGAGCAAGAAGGAGTTGTCTAGGGTCCAGACCTACAAGGGTTGGTCCAGTGACTCCTTCGACAACGACATTCGCTGCGGCAAGCTTCCCTTCGAGAAGGAGCAAGCCGGAGATATGGTGTACTTCCTTGGGTATGCCATGGCGGGTTTGATCCCGCCTTTCTCCACTTTCTTTCTGATGCTGCTAGATTTCTATGGTTTGCAGCTCCACCATCTTGGCCCCCACTCAATCTTGCTGGTGGCGACTTTCGTCCACTTTTGCGAGATGTGGGTGGGTGTGCCCCCTTGTGTGGAGTTGTTCTGAACATTCTTCATTGTCCACCCCAACGGGAAGAGTGATGAGTTCATTGACTTCTACTACTTCGTGAAGCAGAAAAACTCGCCCCTCAAGTATATGAGGTCCTTTCCTTCCGGCAAGTGGGACGACTGGAAGAAAGACTGGGTGGTCATCACCATCGAGGGACACGAGAGGCTGGAACTGCCTGAAGGCCTCCCCCGCATCGACACCGACATTTGGAGTGACATGCCGGAGCTGTCGAGGGAGGACAGGCCCATTCTGGGCAGAATCTATGAGTGTATCGAAGGTTGGGTGACCCCCCAGATGGTCTTCGACAACTTATTGATGAACAGGTGGGCCCTGCTGAGGGCTAGGGGGCGACCTGCCTGGGCCTTCAACAGTGAGATGGATACCAACCGCATTGAGCCGTGCTTGGGCACCAACTTGAACGGTGAAGCCATGAAGACCCATCTCAAGAAGTTCTAGCTTGGGAACATCGGCCCTGGCGACGTGTCTCCACCGGCGGCCTTCCTTCCTCTGAATATGATACCAGAGGAGTGCAGAGAGCTCCAGAGGGAGATGCCGCTATTGGACGACTTGGGCCTGATGGAGAGGCGATCAACCTCTGGGTTGGCGATCCTCGGAGCATCATAAGGTGGCTCTGCTCCCGCCCCGAAGCCAAGAGTTGAAGTCATAGGCAAGGCCAAGGAGTTGGTCGAGCCCTCGAGCCGCAAGAGGACATTGAATCACTCTAACGGGAGGTCCGTCAGACCTTCTCCTTCCACGGCGGCTCCTTCTCTCCGTTGGGGGAGGTCTTCAACGGCGACACTTACTCCAACATCGGCATCTCCTCGAGATGTCACCTCAGGCCATGTGACTCCGGTACCAGGGCCTGCTAAGGACTCTAGGTCTGAGGGTCGTTCTCATTCGAGGGGGGCCTAAACCAGGACGTCGCTGACGGCGGCAGCAAGCTCCGGGGAGCCTTCCGGAGCTGCTACGCCAGTGGAGACAGGGTCCAGTCCTGAGCGCCCGGTGAAGAAGTTCCGCGCTAGTTGGAGTGGAAGCCTTCCAAGGTAAATTTGATTTTTTTACCTCAGTTGTTTGTTTTTGTTGTAACCATATTTTGAGTTTCTTCGTCCTTCATCCACAGGGTACCCAAGAAGGGGCTGAAGCTCCGGTTCCTACAACAGCAACTGATGCTGCGCAGATGGAGGCTCCGGCTCCAGTTCCAGCGCCGCCCCAGGAGGTGGCTGAGATCGCGGCAGCTTCGGTGCCAGCTGTCATGGTCCTTGACCTTGAGTCATCCCCTGAAGCTCCCATGGCAGCGCTGGACCACGGGATTGAGGATGTACCAGCGACACCAGCTCCGGAGGTTGAAGCTCCGGTTCTGGATGTTGTGATGATAGACGCTCCGGCCTCAGAGCCGGAGGTAGCTGCAGTTCCAGACCTAGAGCCGGATGTTGTTGAAGCCCCGACGGTGGAGCCGGTGGTTGATGAAGTTCCGGCGCTTGAGCCGATTGTCACAGAGGTCCCGGCTCCCGAACAAGTAGAGGTTGAAGCGCCGGCGCCTGAACCGGCGGCAGAGGAGGCACCAGCACCGGAGCCGGAAGTGGCCTCAGCTCGGGCCGAACCTTCAACGCTTGCCCCAGAGGTGGTGGTTCCGGAGGTAATTGCGCCTGAGCCAGTGTGCCAAGAAAAAGCTACTGCTCCCCCGCCTGAGGGACCAGTTGGTGATGACCTGGCGGCGGGACCTTCGGAGCCGACTCTGGAGGTAGAAACATCCGTTGCAGGACCTTCCTTAGCGACGAACGAGTGTATCCCAAAGGGTGGCTCTAGTGCCGCGGAAGCTCAGGGGACCGCTCTTGTAGAGTGGGACCTGATTTTTGTTATGGAGAACCCGTTGGAGTCAGCGGAGAGGACCCCGGCAGGTCCGGAGCCGATCCCCCTCTCGTTGTCCATCGATAATGCCTGCTCCAACCAACATCAAGTTCAGCTGGCCTTTTACCACGACAGCAAGGCCCTCTAGGAGGAACACCAAACCCTTAGGAGGTGGCGCAACCGGCTCCAATTCGAGACCATGCTGGCGCAGACGAGGCTGGCCGACGACAAAGAGTGGGTGAAAAGGGAGAAGGTCCGGTTGGAGTACTGGGGTCAGCTGCTGGATGAGAGGGAGAGCATGGTGCGATTCCTTGATGACCAGTCTTGCGCCATCCACGAATAGGCCATGGCTGCTAATGAAGCAGCGAATGACCACAAAGAGAAGCTCAGCGCCATCCACGACAGCCTCGTCAGGCGCCGGGAGGCTCTTGAGGAGCGGGAGAAAAAGCTCGAAGATGAAGAGCAAAAACTCCTGGAGCTGCGGGGTGACCTCGTGAAGAGGGAGGAGGAGCTTACTCAGAGGCTGACTCTGGGTGACAAGAGCCTCGCAGAGCGCACCAAGAAACTGGAGGAGCGCTGCGAGAAAGAGGAGAAGAAGGCCTGGCAGCGGGGACAAGACCTCACCAAGAGGGACAATGAAATCGCTGTCAGGGAGAAGAAAGTGCGGGGTCGGGAGAAAGACCTGGTCGATCGCCAGAGCAAGATCCACCTCCGGGAAGAGGAGCTTGGTAAACTCGGAAGGCAAGTTGCTGAAAAGATTCAGCAGAACGCCAAAGAGGTTGAGCGCCTTGCCCGGGAGGATTCGAAGCTTGCGGCGACCAAGAGGTCCTTGGAAGAGGTGCGAGGCTCAAGGTCTGCGGAGTCCCAACAAGTTTGGGACTTCTTGGGCAAAGTCAATGACGCGCTGACGCTGCTGGGTTTTAGTCTCGTGCGCCCGGATGACACGGAGCTGGAGCTGGACTTGGCGTTGAAGGCGTTGAGCTCGGCGAGCAGCAAACTCAACAAGATGAGCGATGTCATCGCGAATCAATTGGAGACTGAAGGGAAATCCCTTGTGCAGAACGTCGCAGAGTACATGCTGATGTGCTACACAAGTTGGGATCCTCACTTCCCATTAGATCTGGTGCTTGAAGGTCCCATCAATGGAGAGGGAGATGGTGCGAAGGCCAGCGTGTTGGAGGTTGCCCAGAAGGTCGCCTCATTCTTCCATAAGATTTAGGACTTTCTCTTTGTATCTCCTACTTATATCTTCTCTTCATTTCCTCAATTTTGTAATATCTTGTCTTCAGATTAATGAAATCCAAGAATTTTAAGAATTTCATTTTTTTGTCTTCAACACCTTTGTCCCACTTGGCCCCCTGGTAGATGTACACAATTTGATTGTGAACATGTACCAAGACGATGTAGAATTTTGTTGAAGACTTGCGTGCTTTGAACTTATAGTTTGTAGGTCCAAAGTCGTCGATAGTAGAGGCCCCCTAAGGTTGTCAGAGCTTAATAGCTCCGGCAGCGACCACTGTGAACACGTAAAGTGTCGACAGTTAGTCCTCTGGGGTTGTCGGAGCTTGGTAGCTCCGGCAGCGACCACTGTCAACACGCGATGCGTCGACAGCAGACCCCACTGGTGAGTCTTCCCACCATCTTTTCTTCACGTTGACAGCTGGACCCTGGATTTGCCAGAACTTGGTAGCTCCGACGATGCCTACTATCAATGTTTGAAACATCGACAGTGGACCACCTTAGGGGGTGTCGGAGCTTTGGTAGCTCCGACTTCAGCCACCATCATCATGAGATCTTTATTTTTCCTGCACACTGAAGTTAAGAAAAATAGTAAAATCCGTTTCTCATCTATAACTCGTTAGCGGCTTATTATTCTTGAAAGAAACTTTTAGATCGAACACAATTCTACATACAATCAAGTGCACTGACTTGTTTTCTCCAGGTCTTATCATTTCTGGACTCGCCTTACTTCGGCCTACCTGGTTGTAGGTAGAGTGGCGTACTTAGGGTGCAGGACTAGGCTAAGTTGATAGCACACTCCAGACCTAGATTGGCTTGGCGGCATTCAGGCGAGTAGGCCATTCAACAATATTTAGACCCGAAAGAATTAACAATGCAACTTGAATTATACATGAGTTGCTTGAGCTAAAGTTTCTTGAGAATTACACAACTTTTTTATAGACAAGAAAGAGAAAAATAAAAAAGATTGAGCCTGTATAAAATAAATGCACGTGGAGTCTGTTTTTACATAATAATGTCTTTCATTATAGGTCCGGGGTACAGGGGAAACAAGTATACTCTTAGGGTACGGAACCAGGCTAAGTGTGTTGCTTTCTCGTTTGACCCAAGGTAGCTAGCTACACTTTTAGCTCTGAGACCGTGACAAGTGTTGCCTGAACTTTTCGGACCTTCCGGGGATGGTCCAACTGTTCTCCCGGAGGAGCTACCCGACTCTGTACAATGACGTTATAACATACATCACATGTAACTACAGACTCACCTCCGTGATATTAAGCGTGGAACTTATGGAGGTTCTCAATGTTCCAAGGATTAGGGAGTGGTGTCCCATCCTCGGTTGCCAAGCGAACGCATCCGGGACGGGATACTTTGATCACTTGGAAGGGTCCTTCCCAGCTGGGGGAGAGTTTGTTTAACCCTTCTCGAGTTTGTATTCTCCATAGCACCAGATCGCCTTCCTCAAGCTGTCGATTATGCACATGCCTTTGGTGATAGCGCCGGAGTGCATGACCGTATCGTGCGTTTCGAACAGCTGCTCGGCACCTTCCCTCTTCAACGAGGTCAAGGTCTTCACGCCACAGCTGGTCCTACGTGGCATCATCGAAGGTCCGTACCCGGAGCAACCCCAAGGTGATTTCCGGAGGAAGGACTGCTTTAGCTCCATACACAAGGAAGAAGGATGTCTCTCCAGCTGACCGGTTTGGAGTTGTCCTGTTTGCCCACAAGGTTGGCGGAAGCTCTTCAATCCAGTTGGCTCCATGTTTTCTAAGGCACTCATATGTGTGTGTCTTGATTCCTTTTAGGATTTCTGCATTTGCTCTCTCAGCTTAGACATTGCTTGTCGGGTGAGCTACGGAGGCACAGCTGACTTGAATGCCGAGGTCTTCGCAATATCCTTGGAATGCAGAGCTTGTGAATTGGGTCCCGTTATTAGTTATGATCTTGTTTGGGACTCCAAATTTGCATACTATGGACTGCAAGAAGTTAATAGCTGATTGTTTGCTTATTTTCACGACTGGAGTTGCTTCTGGCCACTTGGTGAACTTGTCGATGGCAACGTACAAGAACTTGTAACCTCCGACGGCTCTTGGGAAAGGTCCCAAGATATCCATCCCCCACACAGCGAATGGCCCTGTAGGATGTATCATTTGTAGAGGTTGAGCTAGTGTGTGAATTTTCTTTGCATGGAACTGGCATGCTTCACATTTATTCACTAGCTCGGTTGCATCCTGGAGTGCTGTAGGCCAGTAAAAACCATGCCGGAAGGCTTTACCGACCAGCGTGCGAGAAGACGCGTGGTTCCCACACTCGCCTCCATGGATTTCCGCGAGGAGCTCTCGACCTTCTTCCCTCGTAATGCACCGCATTAGGATGCTGTTGGCACCACATCGGTAGAGATCCCTTTCTACCAGTGTGTATCTTTTAGCCAATCTGTCTATCCAGTCAGCAGATACATTGTATTCAGGAAGGAAATTGTCTTTCAAGTAGCTCCGGATCTCTGGGATCCATGCATCGGAGCTAAATTAAGCATTTGAGTCTTGCGTGCTGGGTTGCTCGGAGCTTCCTGCAGCACCTACGACCCTTGATGGACGCCATGGTAACAGGGCCATTGGGACTGCCAGCTTTGAGGTGCTGGTCTCGCCCCCTTCACTCAGTTCGGCAGGTTGAGCTGTTGATCTTGACAATCTCCGGACGAAGGTTCCGTCGGGAACCAGAGCTCTGATTGAAGCTTTCATTAAGAGTTCGTCAGCTTCAGCGTTGTTGAGATGCTGGACATGGCAAAGATCCAGGACTTCGAAGTCCTTCTAAAGCTTCTGTACTTCAACTAGGTATGTAGCTAGTTGAGGGTTGTTGCAGCAGCATTCACCTTTGACTTGTTTTATTATGAGCTGCGAGTCACCCTTTACCAACAGCTCATTGACACCATATGATAGTGCCACCTTGAGCCCATAGATTAGTTCTTCATACTCCGCCATGTTGTTGGTCGCCTTGAAGTCAAGGTGAACCATGTATTTGACCTTCTCCCCAGTCGGAGCGAGGAGAAGGACTCCAGGTCCGGCACCCTGCTTCTGCACGGAGCCGTTGAAAAAGAGAGTCCAGTGAGGCTCGGTGAAGACCGGAACCTTGGGTTCCGGCTTCTGCTCACTGGGCCCCCAGGGTTTGATGGAGAGGGGGGCCATTCCGCCACGAAGTCGGTGAATGCTTGACTCTTGATTGCTTGTCTTGGGACGAATTCAAGATCGAACTCGGCCAATTCTGCTGCCCACTTTGCAATGTTCCCAGTGGAGTTGGGGTTATGCAAGATTGCGCACAGTGGATAAGGGGTTACCACTGAAATCTTGTAAGCTTGGAAGTAGTGACGAAGCTTCCTAGAGGCAATAAGGACTGCGTAGAGCAGCTTATGCACCTCTAAGTACTGAGTCTTGGCATCATGAAGTACTTCGCTGATGAAATACACTGGGCGTTGGACTATCCGAACCCTCCTGAAGGGGCTCGGAGCTTCCTCCTCGTCAACCCGGACCCTCCCGGAGGGGTCCGAACCTTGTTCGGGGACCTCCAGGTTCCTATCAAAGGAACCTGGAGCTTCTTCTGAAGTGACCCAGACCTTCCCGGAGGGGTCCGAACCTTCTTGTTCAGCAACAGTAACTCCTTCACTTGAAGGAGGTTGATCCTCTGGCGTCTCGTCTTGAGGATTTGGGTCTGGGAACTGGGACCCAGACTCGCCTTCAGGTAGCTCCGGACCCTCCCGGAGGGGTCTGGCTTCTCGAAGTGAAGATAGTTCTGGTCTTTCCGTAACCAGGACCATGCTGACAACTTCGATAGTTGCCAAAATGTAAAGCATAAGTGGCTCACCAGGATTCAGAGCTAACAAAGTTAGTAGAGTGGTGAGGAGCTGCTTTAGCTCTTGGAAAGCCTTTTCTACTTCTTCATACCATTGAAATGGTTCGGACTTTCTCAATAATTTGAAGAAGGGTCGCGCCCGTTCCGCCAGTCTTGAGATGAACCGGCTGAGGGCAGCTAGACATCCAGTCAGCTTCTAGACGTCCTTGATGCGGGTTGGTGGCCGCATGTCTTCAATAGCTTTAATGTTCGACGGATTCGCCTCTATTCCTCGGTGGTTCACCAAGAATCCAAGAAGCTTTTCGGAGCTAACCCTGAAGACACACTTGTCCGGGTTCAGCTTCGTGTGTGTGATTCGCAACTTGTCGAAGACAACTTGCAAGGTGTCAAGGAATCACTCCTTGTTCTTGATCTTGACGACGATGTCATCGACATACACATCCACTACATCTTTGATAAGCTCTCCAAAAGTTTTGTACATAGCTCGTACAAACATTGAAGCAGCGTTTTTGAGACCAAATGGCATGGCAGTGTAACAATATAATCCATCTACTGTTATGAAGGAAGTAGGCTCTTCATCTTCCCTAGACATTCTAATTTGATGATACCCAGAATATACGTCTAGAAAACACAGTAATTCACACCCGGAGGTGGAATCCACTATCTGATCTATTCTAGGTAGTGGAAATGGATCCTTTGGACATGCCTTATTTAGTGTAGTGTAGTCGATACACATCCGAAGCCTCCCGCCGGCCTTGGGTACAGCGACATGGTTTGCCAGCCATTTTGGGTGGAAGACTTCTCGGATGAATCCAGCTTCGAGCAACTTCTTCACTTCTTGACGTATGAAGTTTTGTCGCTCTACTGATTCCTTCTGAGGCTTCTGATGTACAGGCCAAGCGTCGGGATAAATCTTCAGATGTGCTCAATCACTTCCCTAGGGATCCCAGGCATTTGTGACGGTTGCCAAGCAAACACATCGACATTAGCCCAGAGGAAAGTGATGAGCGCGAGTTCCTATTTGTCATTCAGACCTCCCGATATACGGGTGGTCTGAGCAGCATTGGAACCAATTTGGACGACTTTGACGGGAATGTCGGTGTCACCACTTGGTTGCACACGAGGTGCAGAGGTTGAGCCTCGATGACGAATGCTCGGGGGTTTCGGAGCTTGCTCCTTTCCAGATTCTTCCTCCTGCGCTGTAGCAAGCGCA
Organism: Tuctoria greenei; assembly: GCA_036927565.1. Lineage (NCBI taxonomy): Eukaryota > Viridiplantae > Streptophyta > Magnoliopsida > Poales > Poaceae > Tuctoria > Tuctoria greenei. The sequence goes on from JAYESD010000003.1 coordinate 151,350,878, forward strand.
TGGAGTTCTTCGAGAGCAATAACTCCGGCGGTCGATCTCCGCGGATTCGGAGAACGCTTGAGGGTGTTGGCATTTTCAACACCAAGTAGCCATAATGAGCAGCTGCCATGAATTTGTACAAGGCTGGCCTCCCAAGATGGCGTTTAATGGTAAGTTGATCTGCGCTACGTCAAAGATCAACTTCTCAGTGCAGTAATTCTCACAGGTCCCGAAGGTCACCGGGAGAGTAATAGCACCGAGTGGAGTGATGGCCCCCGGACCTACTCCGAAGAAAGGTCAGGAGGGGCGAAGATACGAAGGTCGGAGCTGAAGCTTGACGAAGGCTTTGAAGCTTAGGAGGTTCAGCCCCGAACCTCCGTCCACCATCACGTGGTGGAGCTGGATGTTGTTGATGGTAGGACATACCATCAGTGGAAGTTTGCTAGCTCCGATCATGTTCCGCGGGCAGTCTGAAGCATCGAAGGTAATGGCTGTATCCATCCACTTCTGATGAGGCTCCGCCCTAGCGGTGGGATCTACAGAGGCCGTGTCCCGCCGCATGGTCTTGAGGATACGGCGGGAAGTGATGTTCCACGAACCACCAAAGATGTGTTCATGGTCTTCCGACGCTCGTTGTCAGATATGCCAGAGTCATCATCGACGGAGGTGTAAACAGCCTTCAAGATCTTTTTGGGGTCTTGAAAGCCTAACTCCTCTTCAGCTGAAGCTTTGTCGACTTTTTGTTTTCCTTCCCTTTGATGGAAATGAACTTCTTCTCGGCGCTTGTTGTAGCGCTCGGCGAGGTTCTAGACCTCTCGGTAGCCTTCCAGGTTGTGGTTGTTCGTCTTGTGTATAGGACACCACATCTTGGAGCTGCCACCATCTTCAGACGATGGCCGAGGTCGTTTCTCGGGGCGTCGCCCCCGGCCATCCGGAGTTGCGGCAGCAGCGGCTGTAGGTGTGCCGGCCGACGGCTTTTTCTTGCCATTGGACTTTTTTCTTCTTCTTGCCACTCCTGGAGGTAGCGGCTTCACCCATGGAGGACTTTTTGTTGTCCTCCAGAGGTGGTTGGGAGTGCATTTCACGGCCCTCCGCAGCTTTGGCACACTTGTCTGCCAAGCTGAAGAGTTTCGTGACGCTGGTGACTTCCTTGGTCGACAGCTTCTCCAGCATCTTCTTGTCTCGCACGCCCTGTCTGAATGCCACAATAACAGAAGCGCTTGAGATAGATGGAATGGTATTATGCACTTGGGAGCACCTCTGGATGAAAGATCGCAGGGACTCTCCCCCTTCTGCTTGACAACAAATAGGTCCAGTTTTGTGTCTGGTCGGGTGTATGAGCTCCCGAAGTTGGCAGTGAACTGTTGGCATAGCTCCGCCCAATTGTTGATGGAGTCGTGCGGAAGGATCATGAACCAAGACCTGGCGGTCCCAGTTAAAGCCACAGGGAAATAGTTGGCCATCACGGCCTCGTTGCCTCCAGCTGCAAGGATTGCGATGGAGTAGATTTGGAGAAATTCGGCGGGGTTGACAGTCCTGTCAAATTTCTCCAGCAGGTGAGGCTGGAACTTCTACGGCCATCTGACCATGCGTAGGTGCATGGCTAGGGCAGAACAGCCTCCTCCTACTCCCTCGGGAGCACGACTGTCCCGAGCCTCTCGCCTCTCGCGACCACACTCGATGTGGACGCGGTCGTCTTGTTGTCAGTAACGACGATCGAGCTCCGCCCGGAGGTCGTGAGTCGAAAGCCTGGTTACCGTGTGAGTATGTCGCGCCCCAGAAGGCAGCAACGTTGCTTGTTGAGATGCAGCACGCCTCCTGTGCTACGAAGCATGTGTACCAAGTCTACTCGACACAGTCTGATGCTGCGATGGGGCCCGCCCCGAGGGGGAGGACCTTGATTGCTGATGCCATCGGCTGCTGCTGCAACCAAATGCTCCACATCAGCTCTCCACTGCTCCATCGCACCCTGGGATGCTCCTGGAGGTGGTGGATGTTGGAGAAGAGCACGCACGACATTAATTGCGTGTTCAGGGTTGTTGTTCGCCGATGCGGTGACCGACACAGATGCCCCATCTCGACATCCAGCTTGATTCGAGATGGTGGCGGTGGTGGCATGACTCCTACTGGAGCCACAACACCTGCTAGCTGCTGCATGTTGGAGGGGTTGCCTCCAGCAGGTTGCGCAGCATGGTTGCCGTTGGATGATCCAGCAGTAGAGTTCACCATCTTTGAATCTCGGGCACTGCACCCTGCATGGCATGCCAACTGTCAGAGTTTGATTCCGGCAATTCTCCCGGTACTACCATTGGAGGCCCGTGGAGTTTGTAGTTCGGTTGTGGGCGCGCAGAGATTCAGAACAAGGTGGCAAGTAGACACGAGGATTTACGTGGTTTGGGCCGCCTGAGCGTAATACCCTACTCCACGGGAGTGTGTTGTTGTTGTATTGAGCGTCTGAGTGCTTGTGGGCGTGTGTAAGAGCAGAGTGTGGAAAAATCCCCTATGTATCGCTCGGCCAGTCCTTTTATAGTACAAGGGCCAGCCGTTACATCATTAGCCTAGCCCGACATGTGGCCCTGGCAGTTACTGATGTTTAATACACAATTAATGAGCTTAATTACCCTTAATAGTGTAGTAACGCGCCTTGACAGTGGCGTTACTGGTATTAAGGACCCTCCGATTGTGTGTCATTAAGATAGCATTAATGACACTTAATCAGATCTTGAGGTCTTTAATGTTCTTTGAAGATTCGAGCTGTTGGAGGTCCACCAACCTGCCTATTGAACTTGAAGGTCCGGCGGTTGGACACGTGGCAGCTCCGGAGCTTACCGTCTGGGATGGGTAGGTCCGGTGCTATTGTACACATGTTGGTACCGGAGCTTCCCTCGGTCGGGGGTTAGGTCCGGGGGTGCCACACAATTATTTAGCCCGGAGCTTTCCCAGGTAAGGAATGTAGCTCCAGTTTTATGATACACATGGCGGCACTAGGACTAACCATAGAAGGGAGGCAGGTCCGGTTCTGTATGACATGTGGGCCTTTGGAGGTCTTAAACTCAGGTATGTGGAGTTCCTTAGCATTATTTGCAGTCCCAAAGGGTATCCGGTACACAGGGTATCAACAAACCCCTATCCCGCCCGCCTGTTTGGCTAGCCCTATTAGACCACAAATTATGTCGAGAACCTACCGCTCCACGCATGGTCGGTCGATGGTGTGCAGCAAGTCTTCGAGGACATCTGTGTGTTTGATCATATGCAGAATCTGGACCTACTTCCACGCATGAATAATGTGACCTTCTTCCCTGAGCGTGTTGGGTGCTCCAGGTCGGGGAAGGGACGACCTGGTGTTGAGGAGCTCGCAATACCGCTGGAGGGCCACAACGTCGACCTTCTCATCCACCTTGATCACTTCTATGATCACTCTGTTCTTGAGCAAGTAACTAGCCCACCAGCGGTTTGCCATCTTCGGTCTCCTCTAGCTTGGATGGCGGCCTGCAGCCATGTTACCACCCCTTCACCTGGCGCCGGGGGGTTATCAACAGCCCCCGACCGGTGGTGGGGCTGGACAAGTCTAGCCACTCCTGTCGGGACCCGGCTGTGATGATCTTCCGGGGTTGCGACCCGAACGATGATGACCAGGTGAATGATGGACAGTCACATGGTTCCTACTGGCGCCGCAACATCAACAGCCACGGCTGCCCTACCTCTAACCATCGCCAGTGCTCTTGGTCTCCACGCTGCGGGACTTCTAGATCTGTGGGCGGGGGTCACGGGCGTCACCTGGGCGCGTACTGACTCATCCGTCCCAAATGTTATTCTTCGTATCCATTTCTATAAGGTCAGTGATTAGTAAGCTCAGAGAGACTGTTTGGGGAAAACTGTGGTAATCTATCTCTCTAGCGAGCCAAGTTGGGTGGTGTATTTGGTTTAAATGCTATAATTCCCAATTCAAGGATGAATGACATACTTTCAGTAATGTCATGGAATGTCTGTGGCTTGAACCCGCTGGTGCGACATGAAGTGGCATTCTCCTTGCTGCAAGCAAATCAGCCGATCCTTGCATGCTTTCAGGCAAAGAATTTTCGAGCTTAACACAAAGTCATAGACGAGCGTGCAACAATCGAAGACGTGTGTAAGTAATGCTCGTCTCTCATTTCCTTGTACGGGAGACGCGGTTATATAACGCTCGCCTCTCATTTCCTTGTATGGAACATGATCCTAAATAAAACCACTTAATCAACTCCACACAAAAGTTATGATCTCAAATTTAGAGTGAATGGTCTTGATTGCAAGATTAAATTTCATTAACTTGACATCACAACCGTCCACACCGAACTTGATGTCAACCGTGCAACGCCTGGTGCTTCATATGGGTTATGATCTCAAATTCAGAGTGAATGGTCTTGATTACAATATTAAATTTCATTAACTTGACATCAGAACCATCCATGCCGAAGTTGATTTCAACCGTGCAACGCCTGGTGCTTCATATGGGCGTGTCTCCCTTTTGCTTTTGTGGTGGGACCTTCATAGAGGCATACAAGACAGTCTTATTTAAAGCGCGTCTCCCTTTCTCTTCTGTGGTGGGACCTTCACGGCCGCATACGAGACGAGCTTACTTAGAGCTCTATCAAAAACAGAACACAAGGCATCAAGTGGCCATATTTTCACACATTTAGCATATTTCACACATATGACCAATGAAAGTCAAATTTTCACTCAAATGGCAATATTTTCACACATTGAGCATATATCACACAAATATCCAAATAAAAGTCAATTTTTCATTCAATTGACCGTACTTTCACATATTGAGCATATCTCACACAATCATTTTGCTACATTCCATTGCGATCTTGGTTTTTTGAAATTCTTGACTCTTTCATGGTGGTTGTTATACAAGTAAGGAGCTTCGTTGGCTGATAGTATTCTTGGCTCATTGAGGTGACAAAAGGAGGACTCTTATCGAATTGATCACTCTTCCTCATCGATGGCATTCTCGACTTCGACGATTCGTTGTTTTCCCGGTATAAGCACCTTAAGTCTTTTATTTGTTATGTGTGGAACATAGAACACTTGAGTAGCGTTTTCTGCTAACACGAAAGGCTCCGACTTATATTCTTGGCAGTTATGATCAACGCAAGTGAACCCGTACTTGTCTTATACAACACCCTTGATTCCATCAACAAGGTTGCAACAGAAAAGAGGAATCTTGAATTCGTGAAAGCAAAGCTCCCAAATCTTTTGTATTTGACCATAGTACATGTTTTTGTCTTGGCCCGTAGCATCATAAGCATCAACACATACACCAATATTCTTACATGTGCTTTTCTTATCTTGTTCTGAAGTGTAGAATGTGTATACATTTATGTTGTACCCTTGATATGTCATAACGGTGAAATAGGACCATAAGCCAACTGTTTTAAGTATTCACTTGTTTGAGTATCCGATGAGTGCAAAATCTGATCTCGGAGCCAGCCAATGAATTTTCTTATGTATTAATTTGCTAACCATGATTCATTGCAGCCAGGATTGTTTCTAAGCAGCACTAGTGAGACCTATGTGTGTTGAATACATTAGCAATTTAAATAAAAGCGAGGATTCACACGCAAAGTTTTGAGTATTGCGGAAAAGCTCACTTCAGATTGTTTGAACTTGTGGGAATCCGATTTGCACTGTCCAAACTTCATTGCACATGAGTTGCACGTGTCTTGTCGCTTCAGATTGTCTGAACTTGTCTCACGGGACTTGCACATATTTAGCACTTAGTATTGCTCGAACTTTCACACACGTGAGATGCACATGAGTCGACACAGGTCGATCTTTACAAATGTGTTTTTAGGAGTAATTTTACCCTCAATGGTTTAGGATTGTCCGAACTTTCTCAATGCATATCGGGAGTAACAGTTATTGCGCTGAGTTTTCATATTGGGTTTGGTTGCTCTGTTTTGCTTCGCTCTTCTCTGTTTTAACTCGCAATGTTTTGAACTTGCTTTTGGCTTATGGAAGGTTTTATAAATATTCATTTACTAAGTTTTTGATGTGATACGCCTGATTATGGTGGTTAAACATTGCTACAGTTTGCAACATGCTTATGTGACATGCTCACATAAGGTGTTGCGTTTTTTGGACTAACGAGAGTCAAGTCGAGGACTTGGGCTCGCAAAGATTGGTTGTTTGTTCATGTGCAGATGTTTCTTGATATCAATACATGGCTAGTGACGGGATCCATTGAGCTAGTCTTAGGGAGAAGATGAGGTTCAACAACCAAGTTCAAAAGGAATTGTGATTGGGTTGATTAGGAGGTCATGCATCATGTTTGGGTCTAGAAAAATGCATATGAAGGTAACGTGAACGTTGTTGGAAAGTGTTTCCCCATGTGCAAGGAGTGCATGGATGTGGCTACATTGTTCCAAGATATGGTGAAGAGATATGGACATGAAGATGTGGCCGGAAAGGTCCAACCGGCTAGTTTATGCCTCAGGCTGCGGCTGAGGTGGATATGGTTCGTTTATGGAAGGTTTAGAGTTTGTTTTGGTTAGATATCATGTGAGTCACGAAGTTGAGTTGTTTTAGGAATATTTAGGACATTCCTAAGGTGTTTGGAAGTCTTAATATTTCTTCTGTCTTGGTATGGAGGAGTCTTGAGCAGCTATGGAAAGTTCCGGTTGAAACTGGGTAGAATTAGTCCTAGATAGGATTGGATCAACCTTAGACCGTCCGCAGTGGCATGCTGTAAAGCATAATCTATACACTGTACCGCAATGTAATTTAGAGTACGTACTATAAAAGTAGAAGGAGAATAGTGTATAAAGTATGCTTTAGAGTACGTTGGTGCGGATAGCCTTAGGGTTGGTTATATAAGAAAGGGAGGCCAGAGCTCGTGGTGAGATGACTTTGGGCTGTTCTTCTTATGTTTTGATCAATAAAATTCATAGTTTAGAGGTGCTTTTATGCCTTGTTCGTCCGACTTGTTTTTATCAAGTCTTTCTCGTCGAGTTTGTGGACAGCACGACATTGCCTCGGTGTCTTGATCATAACTCGAGTTACACTTACTTGTTTTTTAGTACAAGTTGCTACCAGTTTTGCTATGACTTTTTACTACTGACCAACCGTTATAGAGGCTTTTTCCTCCGTTCAGTATATAATGACTGAGGCCAACTTTAGTCAGTCATTTTCCTTCTCTGTGGTTGCTTATGGTGAGTGCTAATTCCTTCCAATTGCAGTCCTTCGGGGTTATATCCTGGTATATGAAAGAGAAGTTCAATGTTTTACTGATCCAATCGATGTGAATCTTTTTGTGTTATCTTTGCAACTCAATTGTCTATCACCTGTGATAGTTTTGGTTCATTGGATTTGTCGTTTCTGATGTACATGCGTTTCTTTGCAGTGTTGTAGATCTTGTTTTTACTCGGATAGAACATATTGACTCTTGTTCGATCTTTCAATCATAACTTGTGTTTTTCTCGACGGTTTTTTGTGATCTTGTTGACGTGTCTTCGTGACTTGACTCTCTATAATATCTACTACTTTTGTCGTGGTTGAACACGTTTAGATCAGTTGCACACACAGTTTCTTTATCAGATTGTTTTTCTGTCGAGGGGTTTTATTGCTTCTACTGAAAAAGTTTTAACCTACCATTCACCCCCCCCCCCTCTCTGGTAGCTTTTCATGTGCTCTTCGATCCTACAGCGCCTCCTAGTGCTCATCGAAGTACTCGGACACAATGGACATCTGTTGCAACACGTGGAATAAGCGCGGAAGAATAAATGTGGATTTGGAGTTACAGCCTTCTTCCCAATGGTCCCTTTTGCAGTGAACCTCCCCTTATGACCAGACTTGGGAACACCGATCAAGTTACTTGGGTCAGTGTAGTTTAGAGCCCACTCCACAACTTCCTTTGTATAGTATCCTTGTACCATGTTGCCCTCACGATAATCTCGATTTCTAACAAAGGACTTTCAGTATGCCATTGAATCTCTCGTACGCATACATATGGTGAAGGAACATAGAGCAAGGTATTTTGTCTCCTTAATAAGATGAGTTGTGAAATGGGCGCTGAAAGTGCATCTAGGTATCCCTTGTGGGTTTTGGTTGATCTATGACAAACAAATGAGATCCTAACCACATTATTGAGATGAGTGCAAGTTTTAATGAAAGAATGAAGAAAGCGCCAAAAAGAAAGGAGAATGAGGATCAATTTGGAAAAGAGCTCAAGAGCTGAATAGAATATATCATTGTGTATGGAGTGTGTTGGTGTAACACATCCCAAGAGATCAAGCACAAAAAATCCTCACACACTCCACATTTCACAGGAAAAATGGACTAGTCCAATATACACCGGACTAGTCCGATATCCTCTCTGTATGGATTCAGACAAGTCCTGCCAGTCCGGACTTGTCCGCACCGGACTAGTCCGATAATGTCCGGACC